>JAYKKO010000003.1:18700000-19900000 GCA_037074685.1 Glyphodes pyloalis | reverse complement strand
CTAAATATCTAAAATATATTTTAAGAGAGGTAGGGCATAGTGATTTATCGCTTGGACTGGCGCAGCCCGACTACTAATATACCTGCATACAGCCAAATAACGATAACTTCGGTGTTGTTGTGTTCCTGCGTGTAGCTATCCGGGACGTGTCAATTATCACACACTTTTACTTTACTTGTCAAACACTAATGTTTAAAACTTAGTTTCGGAGCATTTCAAAGATAATTTGTAAAATAACTCCAGTACCGATTTAAAGGTCCTCGTTCATGGCGCTGATATCTCATAATTATTTGTGAATGGTGTCAACATCCCAATTAATTATTCAGAACATGAATTGAGTATTGGTGAATGCCCTGGACACGTCTGCCAAATTAAATTGTGGTCATTCAAAATTTATTACTTATCACGACCATTATGTGTACAGTCACCGTCAGATATATTGGAGCAGACAAATTAAACAAATACTTTTGAACAGTTTCAAATGTCAATAAGTTTCATAAACTATAAGTTACCATTAATAACTGAACATTCATTATTTTTATTGATATCTGAGCAGATAATATCCAATAACTTCTAAACACACTACAAACAAATAATATGTAATCATCAAAATTAATAGCACTAGTGTGCGATAAGTGTTCAGATATTGATAGTTGTAAAAGTGTTCAGATAATGAAAACAGATATGTTTGTTTGATCAGGGTTGACTGGTCTAATGCCCCTAGCATTAAGTCCACATATTGTACTTGTTAATGCAATAAAGTTATAAAATAAATAAATTGACGACTTCGGTGGCGCAGTGGCTAAGGTAGGCCAAAGCGCGTAAGGTCCCGGGTTCGATTGCCGTTCAGATTAATTTGGAAAACTAACTTTTCTAAATTGACTTGGGTCTGGGTGTGCTGGGATAACGCCCCCAGTTAGTATCCGTCGTCTGGTACTCGTAGTACAAGGGAAAACCTTAGTTTGAGACCAGGAGATTGGTGTGATTGTCTGGCGCAATTATTGATTTATTTATTTAAATAATTTTTTTTTGCTGCGCTAACGAACTCTAAATGATTTTCTGTTCCTTTAAAATATTAAAAATTATAAAGGCACACCAAGTTTATTTAATTTTTATTTTCAGGCAAATGGGCGATTTGGTTTAAAAACGTTTACCACCCCTGTTTCAGGTCTAAGAGAAGGATTACGTCTTAAGTAGGTTTGAGGTTATTCTTGTTGCTGGAACTTAAGTGACGAAATGGTAACGTTTTGCTTGATAATGATTGCTAAAGATCTCAATTTCCAAATCGAGTATCAGTATCAGTTACCTGCTTATAAAAGCCCCGTCAAAATCAGTCCAGCCGTTTCAGAGATTAGCCGGAACAAACAGATAGACAGGCAAAAAATGTTATGATAAAAAGTTTCAATATTTCAAACGGGTAGTCCAATTTCGTTTATTTGTATAGACTGAGGATATAAGAAAATGAGCCTTCAGCTCTACAAACTAAAGTATAAACTTTACTTTTTATGAATACCTGCGTGAACTATGTCCGTTTCGATCTCCATAAGACTCCAGAAGAAATTAACTGCGTAAGTATCTCGTAATTTTGCCCGCTCTCGACCAGTTAATCTGTCTTTTGTGAGTAATTGCTGTTTCCTATCTCCCTCTGCCCTAGTTTCCTCCGAAGAGATTCTCACGTACAAGTCTTAGAAAACGGGAGCAGACGTGGAATGATACTAGCTTTATTTACACCTCTGATAATACCTCGTTTGCAGTCTTAGAGGCTACGCTTTATGACAGAAGAGAGTTATACAAACTATAAATAGATTGTAACAGCGTGGTTCATTGAAATAACGATAGAAAGTAGTTGATATTGTTACCATACTTTTACTATTTATATTTGACCGTATCATACTGGTCTTATCCGGAATCTAATCCACGAACTTTGGTTCAATAGAAAAGAGCTCTAATCGCCGCCGGCTATTGAAATTATGGTTTTTTCTTGGTATTCTAAATAACTATTCCGCAAGCAGTAATTCGGAATTAAATATCTTTAAGGAAGTTTTTTTAGGCGGGTACTTAGATAAAGGTGAAATTTATTTCTGAGGAACAAAATTTAATTAACATAAACAAGACATAAATCTACACTCACTTTTTCCTAATTAAATGAAAATATTGAGTAATTATATATCATTATATTGAGATGGTCTCTGTGGTAAGACAATTAATGAACTAACCTTTTTTGAATTAATTATATGGTATTTAAAGTCTCCAGAGTTTTGCTTCAATTATTTTGGAATGTTTAGGTTATACGTTTAAAATAAACATTTGCTTCTTTATGGGTCACCAAACAGTAGTTTTTTTTTATTTGAGGTATGGACCGAAACCATATTTTATCTCATACCTTCTAGCGACCCGCCCCGGATTTAATGTAAGTACTTAGAAATATTGACTCTTTTATTCTTTATTGCAAATAAGAGGAAGGTTTTCTCTTAAATTACTTTATCTAATACTAGCGGTCCTGGCGAACTTCGTTTCGCCTTAGATAATTTTTCCCGCTTTTCTGTTTAAATTTTTCAAATTTTACCAAGGTTCCCTAATTTTGTAGCTTATGTCAAATTGAAAGAATGTAGCATTCTATTGGTGAAAGATTTTTTTAAATCGGCCCAGTACTTTTTGAGCCTATTCATTACAAACATACAAACATAGTACAAAAATAGGTACAAATCTTTCCTCTTTATAATATTAGTGTAGATAAAAACCGCATCAAAATCTGTTGCGTAGATTTAAAGCTTTAAGCGTACATAGGGGTATAGAGACAGAAAAAGTGACTTTGTTTTATACTATGTAGTGATTAAATGAGCAGATAGATATAAACTGTATTTATAAAAACAATTATAGAAAAAAGATTTCGGGAAAAATTTTAGTACAGTAGGTAGTTTTGTAACTAGAGAACAATGTCTTACAGACAACCTTCAGTAATAGTAGAACGAGAAACATATTACTTTACGACATATTTTTTGTTTCATTTAATTAATATATTGCCTATTTTTTCATTAAATGAAATATGGAAGTATATTAAAGTCTCCTGAAGAGCTCTGTCTGTATTTCTTTTTTTATAAGTAATTATTTTTTATACTACAGTTCAATATTGATCTCATCCTACCTGTTGTTAAGTGGTAATGAGGTCCTAGCTTAAGGGCGACAAGTTTTTTTTTATATTGCACTTCAAGATTGACCTCATCCCACCTTATGTTAAATGGTAATGAGTTTCTAGCTTAAGGGTGACAAGTGCAGCACAATAAAGCTGTTACCAGTAACTCGCTCGCTCTTACCTTGAAGGCTTGACCCCTGCTACTAATTTAGCAGGAACTCTGGAAACTCTACTCATGCGTAGGAACATAACAACACAGAAGTGATTGTTATCTTGATCTAATATAAATCTAATACATTTTCTCATATTTAAATGACTATACGTACTATTTATTAAAAACATTTCAAAATCGCAAGTGTTTTAAAAATGTCTCCTTCTAAATCCACATTACAGAGAGGGTACATGTCTAACTGTCGCAAAACGAGACATTTCATTCAAAGGAACATCACATTACCAGGTGATTTGCGATTGAATTTAGACTTCTATTGAACCCCATCCAACTCCCGAACATTTCTCCGTCGTGTCGTTTCAAATTTTACCATTGTCACCCCCACAACGGAATAGCATCCGAAATGTGGGTGAACGGTTAAATAACAATTACCTTTCAAGCATTCAGGGGGTATAATAGGTTGATATTAATGAGCCCCGTGGAACGGGCGTGGAATATCCGGGTACAGACGGTAGACACAATGTGTTGTTGAATGTGATTGCTTTGCAGTGGAAAGTGGAGTCTTAAGAAATGTTTTTCTAGAATGACTGATAAATCAATGCGCAGCCTAAACCTCTGATCGTGGAGACTAGAAACTTAAGGTTTGTGTGTTTGTGTGTGTGTTTGCCCGACTAAGGCATCCAATAAGAAAAGATTTTCCAAAATTCATCCCCTAGGGTAAGAAAAGGGGCATCAAAATTTGTACATTGTTATTTCTCTGTCCAATCAACTATAAATTCTGCATAAACTATCTTTGACATAATTTACGGAAGACGTGTTCCACTTTTTGTTAAGTTTTATCCCCTTACAGGGTAAAAAGGGTATTTAATATTGATGTTGTGATCTGAAGTTGATGTCAATGCTCCTAAGAGTTTTTGATTAAAATAATTATTTGGCACATGATTAAAAGCTTGGATTTAATTAAAAAAGAAACTTAGTGATATGCAGTTCTAGCAAATTTTATGAACATGGAAGTTTGTTTGTCCATCCAAGTTACATATCCAAATAAGTATGTGGGCATGTTTTCTTCTTTCACGCAAACCCTACTGTTGAATGAAATTTATTTATTTATTTAGGACAACCAACAAATCTTACACTAAAAAATAACATTACATACAAACTTGAAATAAAGTCTAAGTGCAGATTCATTTACAGGCTGCAACGACTTGCAAATGTAAGGTAATTAATTTTGTTATATTATAAGTGTGTATGTAGGTATTACTGTGTTTAGAAAGGTAGGTAAAGATATCAATTAACGAACTAAATACAAAAAATAGGTTGTTACTGAGCAAACAAAGTTAATTACCTTTTAAAATAATCCAGTATATTTTTTCTAATTTTTAAAGGCTATCTGAAAAGATGTCAACACCGCTTCTTTTCTGGTTCTCATTATACTGTCTTTGCTATCAGTTCATTATTGAGTGGTGATCGAGCTTGCTTCTAGATTGAAATTTAGTTGATCGCTAGACTTATTAAATACTAGAATAGCTTTTACGATTTTTTTGTCAAGGGTAACGAAAACGGAGTCACGAGGTAGAGCTATTAGCTTAAATAAAATGTTCACTGTAAAAAAAAGGTGACTTAAGCTCCTTGTCAATTAATAAGGAAGCGAGCGTGGTAATAAAGCCAGTAGCAATTGATGTAACGATTAGGTATTTGATTTTAACGATGGAGGCTTTCCTCGCAGTGGGACATAAGTGGGCAAACACTGTTTATTTGTTGTCAGGTTCCCGTAACCCTTCTGTACCGTACATTTAGTGGTCAGAGTCGCGCTACGCGGGTCGTTCCGTTAATGTTCTTTGTTTGTGATCGATTGCCGGTGTTTGTGTGTTTCATTGCTGTTTCGGGAGTCGCCTATCTAAATGTTTGTTTGTATGATGCATTCGATTCGGAAAGTTGACCGGTGAGTGTTTTGGGCTTTTACTGTCTACGAGCCTCTTTGAGGTAGACTGAAGTAGCCAAGTCTATAAAGGCACCTGATCATACAGTTTGATTAATTTATCGATCGTACGATCAGGTGCTTTGATTAATTAATTTATCGGCTGATTAATGTTTTGAGTAATTAATTTAGTACTATGGATATGCTTGGTATATTAGACCACAGTATTTATTTAAACTGACGACTCGGTGGTCCGATGGTACCGGATTTGATGAAATGATTAACTTGATAATAATTAGCTTGTTTTATTGTAATGAGTTTGGAAATTGTACAACCAAAAAACTGAAAAAAACTGGGGATTCTGAACAGAGTGCGTCGGTTTTTAACGCTGGACCAGCTTTGTCTTTTATATAAGACTCAAGTTCGGTCTTGCCTGGAATACTGTTCGCATCTCTGGGACGGTTCCGCCAAATACCTCATGGATGCCCTTGATAGGTTGCAGCGACGGGCTGTGCGCATAATTTAAAGATGAAGAGATTACTGGGAACCTTGAACCTCTTCAACTACGTAGAGATATTGGTTCATTAAGTGTCTTTTATCGGCTTTATCATGGGAAGTGTTCCGAGGAACTATTTTCTCTTATCCCACCCTCCCCTTTCCTACACAGAACCACAAGAGCCGGCCAACGATGTCATCGCTTCACCGTGGAAAATATTCCATCACGAACCAAAAAGTTCGGTAACTCTTATCTTTGCCGGACCATAAAGAAGTGGAACTCGTTGCCGGCTCATGTGTTTCCTCCTTTCTTTGACATGGATTCCTTCAAAAGGAGCGTGAAGAAACATCTTGCGGGCCAGTATGGCGATGCTAACGGATAGGATATTTTGATATCAAATCCGTTGTCATCGCGATGTGGGTTCCTCTCTTGCTTACCATCAGGCTGGGAGGAGCCAATATACTGCGCTACTATAAAAAAAAAAACACATCGATGTTCCATAGACGAGAGAGACAACGAGTTAACCACAAAGTATAGATAGACTAGAGATGTAGGAAGGCGCTCAATTTAAGTGACAAAGTAAACAGCTTTTTAGGTACATTTTACACTTTAAAAGGATTATTAGTAGATAAATTCGCCGTTGAGCAAAGTATTGGAATTTTTGAACAATGCTCGGGTTTTCGGTCACCAATCTTAAATTGTCAAGCGCGAATATAAAGCAAGAACCCATTGTTTTTGACGATTTTTGAAGCTAAGAGGCGGGTCAGCGGGTCGGATTGTGGCGTCATCTCTGAGGTCCGTCTGAAATACCTGACAAAACGAAAGTGTTACCAGCAGAATTCGAAGTTATAACCTTCTGGTTTTAAGCTCTATGCAGTTGCCTCTACACCACGAAGAAAGATAAAAAGGGACCACACCCATCGCGGAAATTTCGTCAAAATTTGTTAGGACGAAATTAGATGTTATTTTCAATCGTTCCACATGAACAATTTTAATTTAAACATGATTTTTTTCTACCACCTCGGGAATGTAATATGTAATGCAAATTACCGCTGAACGCCGCCGACGTCAACTCATGCACATGATTTTATTTTCCGGCAAAGCGTAAATGATATGTACATTAACTTATCTGGTTCATTTGAAGCCATTAAGTTTATCCCGCCATTACGAATATTTATTTAAGTAAAATTATTAAATATTAGTAGGTAAGCTATAAAAAAGAACGATATTTTTTCCCGTCTTTAAAAATACAACCAATGCCTAGTGTTTAGAGAGACACGTGAAAAAAAAGAACAACTCTGTGATATATATATCACTATAACATTATGAAAATCGTTAGATTACAATCTATCTCGTGAAGGATTGTGAACCGTTCCATTATGATTGCAATTTAAAAATAATGCGTTAAATTACAATCATAATAAAGGTTCAAAATCTTTCGACAGTTTACAATCTTATGTTTATATTCTTACGGTGACATATATACTATTTCTTACTTAATTGCTGTAGGTCTTCAGTACCTAACCGGAATCCCTTGTTCCTCCACATCAGTAAAACAAACTTATCTCATTTCGTCTCCACGTTCAATCGGCACTTTAAACAGAAATGGAACAGTAAAATTACCATAGACCTTGAAAATAAAAGTCCGAGTCAAAGAAAAGATCATTCCGGCGACAGACTGGTCATTACATTGAAATATTGCGGGGCGCAAATTAAATCTGCGTTCTTGCGAGTTATAGGACGAACTCGAGCAATTATAAAAGTTTCGAGTATTTTTGTCGGATAGCGGCAAACAGACGGCCTCATTATTATTGCGATACAAAGGATCGTTTTAATCTTGGGCCGGCGTACTTTGGGACGCCGTTTCTCAAAGTTGCTGAGTGGACCCAACGGGTCGGTTGAGAAGAAAGCCAGTTATTTAAAATGATGAAAAAAGTGGTTCGTATACAAAGACTGAATAAATTGGGTGCTACATTTTAGATTTTCGGTCCTTCGAGCCGGATCAAATTAAAAACCAGGGATAAAACATTTGTTTTGCAGTAAAAAACAAAGACAATATTGTCCAAAATAAAAACGTCAGCCACTCAAGTAAAACATAATGTGTCAAAAAAGGTTAAAATCTTGGTACTTTTATTTTATAAAGTAAATAACTGTGACGAAGACCTAACCAGTTAGTAGTTTCCAAATCCTTGTCGTAATAATAATAATAATAATTATTGTTTATTTCTTGTAATTTGTAGTTACCTTTTAAGCAAAAATTGTCTGTGACAGGTGAGTTCGGACTTACATAATATTATCTATTAGAACCTCTCATTATCATATTATTTTACTTTCTAGTACCTTTTCGCCATAAGACAATTGTAACAAGCTCGTGTGTTTTTTTGTGCAAAACTTTGCTAAATCCATATTTTTAGATCAAAAAAGAAACGGCGTTCTAACCTAGTTGCAACAAAGTCCACAGTTTTGGGGATGAAGTAGATTAATTTAAAAGTTTTAGCATCAGCGTTGCAAGGCAGGGATGCACAGAATGGACGTAATATATTGTCTGCACAGAACCGAGTGGAAAGTAAAAAATCTTACCCCATAACTCATCTGTGCGCTCGAAACTAAGCTCGCGCCCGGGTCCTCCTGCGCTAAGTTTGCGTTCATATGCATCTGATATGTCGGGTGATAGAAGTTACTCATTCTTTTTAGTTGACTATTCACGGTTCCAGTATTTGAAAAACGGTCAGTTACAGATATTAATAAATGATACGAAGCGTTAGCTAAAAACGACCGACAGTCGATGATGGACGAGATTGTAAGGAAAGTAAATTATGGAACGGTATTAACGGTCGTAGTCGGTTGGAGTCGTATTGAATTTTATTTGACTTTTATAAACTATATAAAAATTGCGAAATCTTCCCTAAGATTCATAAATGTACAGTTACAAACAATAAAATGTTAACACTCGAGTTTTTATCACTTCATCATAGGTTTCCCTTTAGAAAGCGGTTTTGTACATATTAATTTATTATGACCGTAACTTAACCATAATTTTGGAAATCACCAATGCCTTTATCGCAGATATGACTACACGCTTGTGGTATAAATGTGGTCATACATTTTCGAATGTCAGAAGTAGCATGCTTGTTGGCCTTTAACGACTTCAATTGGAATTGACTGTACTTTTATAGGTAGCATTCCAGTTATCATCGAACAGGGCAGACCAATTACCGTTACTGCTGAACTTAGAGAATTAAAAGTAGCTGGAGGAGGTGTGACAGTCAACTTTGCAAATATCTTATAAATTAACAAGAAATTGTTTTTAATGTTCCAATAGCGATTGTTACCGAAAAAAGTAATTTAAGAATAAATGGGACTTTAATTAACGAGAGTCAATAAAATTGCTGAAAGTAAAAGCTGTTCCCGGTATTCAAAGTTGTATGAATACTTAGACATTATTGAAGATCCAATTTTATCCTCCTCAAATTTTAATCAGAAAAATAGGTTTTTTAGTCTTTTCTCACTACTTGACTAAAGTCGTCCAATTTTCTTTGATGTCAATACTGTGTTAGTTGTCTAGCCTGTTGTGTTGCTTATTGTGAAGCTTTTCATTAAAATCGTAGCGCCTCTCTTTTTTACCACCTCTTCAAACGATTTATTTTATGATTTTACATCTTCATTTTTTTTTTGGTATTTGTGAGCTTTTTATTTTTGTTGCGAATTTTCGTATTCAGCGTTGTTCTAAGATGGTGTTTTGCTCTTCCACCTGAATGATACAGAGGAATGACATGTAACGTTGCGTGGTATTCACTACGCTGTATATCGCATTTGAAACTACATATTGAAACAAAAGTCGAAAACTGAGTGGCCTTAAAGTATGATAACAAGGTCCTCAAAGTCTTCAACACTTTGAGGACCTTACTAAGATAGTTTTCACATTTTAAACCATTTACGTGTTAGTTTAAAATACTTAATAAAATGGATAACTAAATACAGTTTGTGCTTAGTAGTTAATATCGCTTGCATTAGAACGGCTTTTTTCATACGCCAAATGAGTAGAAGTTTAAAGTTAAAAAAATAACCGTATTCTTCATATAGCATGACTTGAAATTGATGATAGGAAGGATGTACTTGCCATTTGAAACTTTTTCTGTATTCATCATTTTTACCTTTTTTGTAATGTTGAAGCTACTACCGAAGCCTCATTGAAGCTCCACAATAATCTACTTCGCATGGACTTACACATATGTTCGGGGTCTTGAAATGGCAAAGGTTCTCCTATAACATAGGATTGACGGTGTGAAAAATAAAGTTAACTATGTAAATTGCGCTTGTAATTATAAAATTATGGGTAATATTGGCCTCTCCAGCTAGACCAATGCTCTAAGCCACAACATTCCAGTTTCCAATACCGTTTGGTGACATTTTTCCAGCTCCAAAAGTTCCAGTACCACACCAATTGCGAAATGTTCACTTCGAAAGTTTAGCCGACTGTACCGGGCACCGCTTAATTAAAACTTATCGATTCACAGTTGTTTATTTTACCCGACTATGGCCGAAAAGTTGCAAGAATAATAGATTTTGTTTTCGACTTTGGAAGTTCGAGGAAATGTAAATTGATGAATTGTTGTAGTTTCATTGTTTTTTGTTGTTTTAACTGTGTTTGGAATAGAAAGTGTTGAAACTTTTCGCTCAAACTATGCTTGGATTTGAAATCTTCAAGGAAGAGTTGAAATTGTCAGTGTTTCGTTCGAAACTCTCAAGTAAAAAAAAACTCTTGAATGATCTGTTTGTTATCCGTCTGTTTGTGAGTCCTCGTAAGCGTATCGTTACCTGCAGTGTTCTACAAACAATCATATTCGATGCTACACCGCTTCGTGTGCGGATTTGTTTCAACATATATCTCAAACATCTTCAGCACTTTGCAGAATATCTAAGTGACATAGTATTTTAAATAGTAAATACTGCAATAATACATTCCTAATAATCCCTGACTTAATGTTAATATATATTTTTCACAAAATCAGTTCATGAACCACGTAGTCATCGACAAACATACATAAAAAAAATATACGGTGGAATTTCCTCCTCCTTTTTTAAGTCAGTTAAAAACTAAATGTGTTAAATTTTTAATGCCAAGAAATGTAAGACAAGTAGAAATAATTTCATTAAGTTTTATTAAGTAAGAGAAAAACTCTAAAAAATATATATCAATAGTATTTCTTGGTACGACTACCGACTCTTAATAACAGTCAAGTGAGTTTATATTGCTACTCTTGCAGGAAGACTTAGTTCAGCTGCATTTGCGGTAAGAAAAATACAAAGTTTGACTGATGTTGGAACGGCAAGATTGATTTATTTTAGTTACTTACATAGTGTTATATCGTAAGTTCTTTTACGATGGGGTCTGCAGCTGATGGACAGACTACTTTTGTATTACAAAAACGATAAACGCCTTAAAACAAGGGCTCTATGTAAAAATTTTTTAAAGAAATTAATATTTTAACAGTAAATTCTCAATATAGATAATTCTATTATTTTTGATTTCTATTAACGTCATAACTTTAATGCGAGAAATATGTAAACTTAAACTTGCTGTTCCACATAAAATGATTTGAATTAGATTCATAAAATGTGTCATTTTTTTTGTGGGGTGAAATCGGAAGGTATTCTATATGTTGTTAGAAAATATTACTAAATTATCTATGAATATATTTAAGTATAAAAATTTTCTTTTGAAATACTGACTATTATAAAATAGAAGATTATTCAAATGATGAAACTGTTTGGAATTCAAAGGAGGGATATATAAAGTTTATTGTTAAATATTTGTTGTACAACCAGCATCATTAGTTCGTATACACCTCAGTACCCTATCGTACCAAATTTCCGCGTAATTATGGCAAGTCAGATAGACAGTGACTTAATGTGACAAGGTACAGAGTTGTTCACGAACTAAAACTCCTAACTGTACATACTATAAAATATTTTCATGAAACTCTCAGTAGGTATACAGAAATTTACACATAACAAATAGGTACCAGTCAAAGATACCTACTTAAAGTCCTCAATAAAACTTTTTTTTTCATACACCATCCTTGAAAAACATATCAGCTGCTCTCATAATTAGCAAGCAAGTGACAGACGAGCATGATGGAAAAGTACGCCTTGAGCATCCTAGGTAAACAACCACACCGCCCCTCATTCCTCAATACCCGACTCTCTCTCTTAAACATAGAGCCTAAATTACATCGCACACTTGTCCTGCCAACTGTGCCCAGAACCCACAGCTCTGTTTTCATCCACAAACATCGCAGTGTTCCAGACTAAAAGCATTCTGTGAAAAGGAGAGCCCTTATCGCGTTCGAGATAGAATTCAAAGTTGAATAGCGCCTCACATGTATGAGTAAACGTTGGATATTGTAGGGTAAAAATGAGTTTTTGTAAAAGGCGCCGGTGTTGTGAGAGTAAATTATATTTGGCCTATATCTACTTTGTTTGGGAACACTTCGTTTTCATCATTGAGTGCGAATTTCGGCTTTGATTCTCGACAAAGGGTGGCTTTGACTTTTATATTTTAGCTATCCGCTATCCCGCTTTTTGGAGAGGTTGGTTCTCAATTTGACTCTTTGTCAGTTTATAAAACAGTTTTTGTTTGAATTGGATTCGTGGTACGATGATTTCAAAACAGTTTTTGCGTACCTATTTCTACAGTACTTTTAAAATAAATTGAATCCAATTCACGAATCGTCAGAAGCGGTTTTGAATTCGGAACAAGTTTTGTCTCCTTTTTAATGAACGATTGGACAGGCACAAAACATAAGACTTTTCGCATCGAATTTTGTTTCAGTATATTGGTTCTTCCCAGCCTGATGGTAAGCAAGAGAGGAACCCACATCGCGATGACAACGGATTTGATACCGTAATATCCTATCCGTTAGCGTCGTCATACTGGCCCGCAATATGTTTTTTCACGCTCCTTTTGAAGGAATCCATGTCAAAGGAAGGTGGAAACACACACATGAGCCGACAACGAGTTTCACTTCTTTATGATCCGGCGAAGATAGGAGTTACCAAATTTAGTTCGTGATGGAATATTTTCCACGGTGAAGCGATGACATCGTTGGCCGGCTCTTGTGGTTCTGTGAAGGAAAGGGGAGGGTGGGATAAGGTCAAACAGTTCCCCGGAACACTTACCATGATAAAGACGATAAAAGACGCTCAATGAACCAATGTCTCTCATTAATTATGCGCATAGCCCGTCGCTGCAACCTATCAAGGGCATCCAAGAGGTATTTGGCGGAACCGTTCCAAAGATGCGAGCAGTATTCCAGACAAGACCGGACATTGGTGACTTTTGTGAATCAGCCCACATTACAGTTTAAATATTTTGTAAGAACAGCGAAATAGCGATGGGTCTAGAAGATCCGTAAAAATGATATTTAGTATTTTACCAGTTTTATGGAACATATTGTTTTTCATCTTATGAAATAAATTTTCATAAGATGAAAAACAATATGTTTACGCCGGAGGGGCTCAGATTGCCAGCCAATCAGCGTAGAGGCATTCAGTGCTGATTGCTTTTGTTACGAGTGCACTTGACAATGAGTAATATAATGTATATAGAAAGCTGGAAGAACCTACTCGAATTTTATGATTTTTATAGTTACGCCGCACTAGCGAATTTTAAATATTTTAAAGAAACATCATATTTTCATCTCCCCTTGCGGTGCGGGAATCGAACCCACGGCCTACACGTATCGCACGTGCTGCTCTTCAAACTGAGCTAACCACAAGTTATTGTAGGCGATGAAATTTTTCTGCTGTACCAACCCGTTAGCCTACGGTAAGTGGCCTCTGCCGATCATGTTTAAATATTTTCTGTTTCTTTAAAATATTAAAAGAGCCTACCTTCAAACGTGTTACTAGTAGAAGTGGTCAAGCCTTCAAGGTAAGGGCGACAAGTCCAGTAACAGATTTATTATGCTGTGCTTGTCACCCTTAAGCTAGGACCTCATTACCACTTAACATCAGGTGGGATGAGGTCAATCTTGAAGTGCAATATAAAAAAAACAGCAGACAGTTTATTGTTTAGTTCATGAGACTACTGGACATTTTGAAACCAATTTCGAAACTAATTGGTAAAGTTTAGAGGTAATAATTAGTGAACTTGGTCGGTCAGTCCACCTCACTGGATCCTCTAGATCTGTTACCTTCCACTCTCCTTTGAACAACTGGACGCTCTATGGTCCTCCGTCTCGTTGGGATATGTGGCCCAAGAAATCGAGTTTGCACAGTATTTTTTTTACTAACTGACTTTAGAGGATGACCGAAGATGGCCTTTTCATCTTCAGTGAACTTGCGGAGGAGCGAAAGTCTCTTACCCCCAGAGTTTGCACAGCAGACAGCAGACGTCGCTTGATGCCGAGTGAGTTAGAGATTCCGAGCATGTCTCCAGCACCGTATTTACAAAGCATCTACTTTCTTCTTGGTTTCTTGATCATACTTCTTTTTATTTTTCTGATAGCCAGACATATATGAAGATAGCCCTACATTTTCATTACCAGAATCGTTTGCTTTCTATGGCAAGGTATCGTATTCTATTTCAGAAATCCTTTACAAATGATTCAAGTACTCAAACATATTCTATTTCACAATATACCTGACCAGCTGCAAATATTCACGCGCTCCTAATGATCAGCGGCGCCCTGCATTCTTATAACGAGTGTCAATGAGCGCACGGTTCGCGACCGTCGAGCCACAATATAGGTGTATAAAAGTCTGGTAGTTTTCACATTTAATGAGGAAAGTTGACACCCCTAACTACACAGCTTGAAATAAATCATGTGCAACGTCCATATAAGGAGAGTGACAGTCGTTAATGGAATGATTAAACGTAAAAACACAAAATGATGAAGTTTTTCAAAGTATTTGTACAAACCCTACTTTACATACAGCTAGAATAGTATGTGAAATGATACTGGCGATTCATACGTAATTGTCACTTGTGTTATTATTTTTTCATTTACCAACAATAAATGAATCTACAGTAGTTATTTCATTATTGAATTAATGTTTATTTTAGATAAGGCTCTGACCAAATTGACGTAATTATTTTATGTAAAGGATATTTATGGCAATAAATAATTTCCACATTAGCAAGAGAAACGACGATACATGATTTTAGTTAATTATAATTTTTTTATGACAGGAGGAAATGAAAGGAGTTATTGCGTTTAATGCGCTACCAATATAATGTTCTTCCTCCTTCTTACGTCGTGCTCTTCAAAGGTTCGTAACCTCTCATCTGCATCATCTTTTTGTGATGACTCATAAAATGTTCAATAGTATAATAAACTGAAATTGTGGATAACAAAATGATCCATGATGCTTAATGGAAAACACTTAATCTTTAAACGTAAATACGTTTAGTTGTTTTAACAAATAGTGGTTTGGATAAAAACACCAAACATAAGATATGTGTTAGTTGTTTTTTTGGTGCTTCGGGAATTATGAGGAATAACATATCTTTAGGGTACTATAGAGACAAAAATGAGTAATCTTTTTATGATCGAGTACACCACTGAAGAAACAGAATTTTTTAGGTCATTTGCTGTCATTTTATATGCTTTCAGACTGTATTTACATTTATGTTGTAGCTGAGTCGGATCGCCGGGTCTAGTCTCGGTATGTTCCACTCGTTTGTGCAGCGATCTGGATGTACTGGGTATTGACAGACCAGCACGTGTAAGCTCTAGATGCGCCTAAGATGTAAATTTCAAAAACATATGTCTTGGGTCTGGGTGTTGTAGTTAAGTCGTAATATCTGTTTTATGTAACATAAATCCTTAGTTACTTAACATGAGAATAATAAGAGAGGTAGGGCATAGAGATTAATCGCTCGAACTGGGGCAGCCCGACTGGTGAAATACCTCCACCTTAAAGAAGACTGCAGCCAAATAACAAGTTGTATTCCTGCGTGTGAGTAAGGTTTCCAATACTCCTGGGGGGTGCTACATTAGTAGCAGGGGTTAGGCCTTCAAGGTAAGGGTGACAAATCCAGTAACATATTTATTATGCTGTACTTGTCGCCTTTAAGCTAGGACCTCATTACCACTTAACATCTGGTGGGATAAGGTCCATCTTGAAGTGTAATATAAAAAAAATGGGAACTCACATTATTTAATTACGTAATGAAAATTTTAGATGTTAAGACGTAACCGACAAATACTGAGAATTTTATTTAAAATATTTTCACTTGTCGTATATTATTTATTTATATATTTATTTATTTAAATAATATATATATATCCAAATTGTGTTCTTTTTTATGCTACAAAAATGAAGTATACCTCTAGACATGAGCAAATTTATTTAGTCTCTTCTAGTACATATACCCGTATTTCCTGGTCTAGATTTTCTCCGATAACAAGCATCGAACGTCACCGAGCAACATATTATATGTTGTTTGGCCACTTTTTTGCTCTTGCTTGATTTGGTGTCCAGCTCGCCAGTATGTGTTATACAACGTCATCCACTTGTATGGATTGGTTTGTGCAGTCTAAATTTCGAGCTTCATAAACTTTGAACCTAGTATCCATAATAGGGAGAGTTGAAAATTAAAAAACAAATAGTGAGCTTTTTGTTTTTACTTTTTTATAGAGAATAATGTTATACTGGCATTTGACTCTGTGGAACAATGGATAGCATTTTTGTTTGAGGCAAGTTAAACCAAAGGTCGTAGAATCTGTTTATGTTATGATAACTATCAACGATCACCGTAGTCGATAGCTGAGTGTTCTCGACTTTGACGTCATACTATTTCTGAGGTCCTAGGTTCGATTCCCGGTTGGGTCAATAGGGGAAACGAACTTTTCTGTATTGTCTCGGGTCCGGGTGTTGTGGTACCGTCGTTGTTTTTGATTTCTGTAACACAAGTGCTTTAGCTACTTACCACAGAATCAGAGCAATATATGTTATATTGTCCAATATTTATTTATATTTTTATTATTTGGTTAGTGCACACCTTGCCAAATAGACGTTTGCCATTTTGACTGTTTCCATGTATCCTTTTTGCTACAAAAGATTCTGCAGTCAGTCCCGTTGAGGCGGCGGGGCGCAAAAAGCGTGACGGAGACAAAGCCATCTTGTTCTCTATGCTATACATTAGCCGCAGGCTGCAGGGCATAAGCGGATTCCTCGTTGTTTTGAAACATCTTTGTATTTTAATTGAGACGAACGTAAATTTGCTTTAATAGATGCTAAAAGATGGAAGCCGGACTATGATGTCGTGCCATCTCTGAGGCGAGTTCGATTTCCGGTCTGGTCAATACCAAAAACTAACTTTTTTATAATGTCTCGAGTCTGGGTGAGTCACAATGGTGCGTGCCTCAAAATACGTACATCAGCTTTTTCAGAAGCCAAAAGACAAAGGCTAGACTTTAACAAGGGTTCGATTCCAGATTCGGTCAATTTTAAATTCTATTTTTTTTTATATTGTCTCGTGTCTCCGTGTTATGATGCCTATGTTGCTTGTGATTTATGCCATATGATGGTTTCAGCTAGTTACCACAGAATCAAAGATGCAAGTGATAGTGTCCAGTATTTTTTAAGGTATTCATATTGAATTCACATAAGTTATCATAATTATTATAATACATACTTATTTTTAAATATAAGGAGCCTCAGCTATAGTACGATACCAATGTTCGGTGCCCTCCTCTTTCGGCTATAGGGGTCATTTTAATTATTTCTACTTGTATTTATCAATGTTTTGGGTTTCGTTCCAGTTGTTAAATTAAATTTACAAGGAAATCAGTTTCGATCTAACAAAACTAAAAATAAAAAAGACGTAAAATGTTTCAAGTTTCAATACGCCATTTCTCTCGTTCCGGCGACAGCAATTTTTTTAAACAATACCCCCAACACACGAGTGAATCCAACAAATCAAAGATAAAACAATTTCACACGACTCGCAACATATTCCAAAGTAATATTCACATTTATACTAGTATTATGCGTATTAGTTGTAGATTGTAAAGGGTCCAAAATACACTCAGCTTGATGGAAACTCTTTGAGTGTAGGTCAGCCGTTTGTAGCGATGGGAGGGCCGAAATGCTAATACGAGCTTCGGAGCTTTTTATCATTGATCCTTTCACATTCAAATATTTGCGTATTTTCCGAATGTTAATCGTGATAGCGGACGCAAAAAATATTCTGTAGTTGAAAAGTGCGTAAGTATTTGAAAGCTTTTAAGCTTTTAATCAGATTAAAAAGCATACACACATCCTTATTCTAGTTTCATGAAATTTGTAATTTTTTTTATAGGGCGACCTTGGTGGCGCATTGGCTAAGGTAGTGGCCGAAACGCGAAGAGTCCTAGTTAGTATCCGTCGTCTGGTGTTCATAGTACAAGGGAAAACCTTAGTTTGAGACCAGGTGATTGGTGTGATTGTCTGGCGCATTTATTATTATTTATTATAGAGATAAGTAGGTACTTTAATATTTAATAAATCAGCGCAAAATATCAAAATACTTTTGACTTGCCTTTGAATACCCTCATAATAAAATGGTTCAACTGTTTTGTCGTGTAGGCCAAACAGACATACAGAGTTACTTCTGCATTTATAATATTAGTAAGGACTGAACTGTTATAGTTTTTACATTATTGTGGTTTACTTTTGTTAAATATTATCTTATTACTATCCACATACACATTCTCACTATTATCGCACCCATAAACACAGGTAGAAAATGCCCCTAGCATTAAATCAACCTACTCTAAATGTTTTTGCAGTAAGTTTTTCATAGACATTTCAAATAATGAAACTATTTACTGGTAGATAATGCTCCTAGCATTAAGTTTTTTACTTTTTTTTTGTGCAATAAAGTTTTAAATAAATAAAGTAAATGAGTTTATGTTGTGCGTGATTTCACCAACGAAAATTCGAGTTAAATAGATCGTATATGTTAATTTAGTATCTATATTTCTCCTTCTACGAAATTTCATACAAATTCAAGTCTAATCCAAGCATAGACGAAGTGTGGGAAGAAAAAAAGGTGAATGATGCTTTCCGATCCCTACTAATATTATTAATGCGAAAGTAACTCTGTCTGTCTGTTACGCTGTTCCGCTTAAACTTCTCTACCAATTTTGATGAAAATGGGTATAGGTATACGTTGATCCTTAAGAACGGCCATAGGCTAATTTTGTTAGAAAAATAGAGGTAATACCACATTTGAAAGTTTATTTGGAACAATGTATATTTTTAAAGTTAGAGATATGAAATTTGGCACAAATATAGCTCGAAACTGCGATTAAAATATAGAGTACTTTTTGTTTCGCATATTAGGGGAAATAGGAGTAAAACCGACCATGAAAAAAAGTGGTCCACGCGAACGAAATAGCGGGCACAGCTAGTGGGAAAATAATTGTTGAAATCGGCACAGTAGTTTTAAAGTATATTCTTAACAAAATTACACACAAAAATAAAGATCTTTCCTCTTAATAATATAAGTAGTATAAGTGTTGATTTATTAGTATTTATCGCGTCAGTGAATTTAGTTTTGAGCCCCATTCCGCCTCAGTTCCTGACCGAGGACAGACTCTGATGTCATTTGCATAGCCCCCTCCACTCAATCGTGAAGGAATACTGAATCGACTTGATTTAAATAATCAGTGCTGGTAAATGTTTTACCCTGTGCGATGTCGCCTTGGGCTGCGAACGCTGGATTAGTAGCGCCGGAATAAAGAGTATTATTATATATTACAATTTGAGATTTTTTTAAGAGAGGTAGGGCATAGCGATTTATCGCACGAACTGGAGCAGCCCGACTGGTGAAATACCTCCGCTTTACAGAAGAACGTAGCCAAATAACAATCACTTCTGTGTTGTTGTGTTCCTGCCTGTGAGTAAGTTTGCTAGAGCTTCTGCGGGGTGCTACGTTAGTAGCAGGGGTCAAGCCTTCAAGGTAAGGGCGACAAGTCCAGTAACAGATTTATTATGCTGTACTTGTCACCCTTAAGCTATTTAATGATTCAGTATGATAATTTCTACTCAAAGTGTTATGGTGGTTCAAGATAAGCCCAGATACCCACAGAATCACAGCTAGTAATGAGGTGTAACTAGGGGTTTCACAGGGTTCCTCCGACCAAAGTGGAGGATCAAGTTGGAGCCGCTCCTTATGTGTAGCAGTTTTCGGCGATGGCGTAGTGACCATAATAGTTAAACTATATTTCCATGACGCCATCAATGGCTGTTAAGAGGTACGGGAGGGTTTTAGTAGGTAGTCTCCGCTCTTTTCAGAGTGGGGGAACCCCATACACGCCGCTGTCTTTTTTTTCCCCAGACAGCGGTACGTTGCGCTAATGCATTTCCCTTCTTTAAAAAAAAAAGGGGTTTCACAGGGTAGTCTTTGCCTTCTACAGGACAGAAACATTTAAGAATGAAGATATATATACTAACAAGCAACCCGCCGCGGCTTTGCACGCGTACTATTCCTGCTTATTACAATTTTTTTATTGATTTGTCTCTTCTATTGGTTGCAGCGTGATGTTATATAGCCATTCTCGATAAATGGATCTAACACAAAAATATTTTTTTCATATCAAACCAGTGATTCCTAAGATTACCACGTTCAAATAAACTCTTCAGCTTTATACTATTACTACCTGTGCCCGCGACTTCGTTCGCGTCGACTACAGATTTTGATTATTTTATAAATAAAATTATGAATTATTTTTGAATAATAAAAGTAGTTTAAGTTGCTCCTTATTACATCAACTAAGTACCAGTAAAAATCCCGTCAAAATCGGCTCGGCCATTTCAGCCGGAACAAACAGACAAACAGAAATTTTAAAAATGTTTTGGTATTTATACCGTTTATGAGTAGCTTAGAATCAAAACCCGCTGTCTCTATATGATTCTAAGCTACTCATATATTCATATGCATGTAGTCAAAAGAGGATATTTTCACATTACAAACAGTCACTCTAATCATATTCATATGTATAAATTATAGACAGACGTAACAAAAAGTTCAAAACGGCGCTAGCGAGCCTTTGCTCCTCCTCTAATCGAGTGTGTAGGGAAAACTAGACCGTGATGAGACGAGTTGGATTGTCGTCGGCAATCTATTGAATGTAGAACGACTAGGTATATGGAATTTGTGGGACTGGGGGCCTAAACATGTGAAATTTATGGAACTTTAAATCTTTCCCACAATCTATAGGGATGGGGTCTTAGTTTAGTCCGCTAGAATTCCGAAATACAATGAAAACGTATTTTTTTCTTTCAACAAATAAATAACTACAAACATTGATGATGGGGTGCTTCCGTTACTAATTCATAATTCGTAAAAACTGTGCGTAGACGTGACTTAAATTGAAACGCACTGTATCAGTTACGTATCGTATACGGTTTGACGCGTTAACTTATTTTCAACTAGCTGTACCCGCGAATTCGTTCGCGTGGACTACATCCTTTCTTGGTCGGTTTTACCCCTTTCTCCCCTCATATTCGAAACAAAAAGTAGTCTATATTTTAATCCAAGTTTCGAGCTATATTTGTGCCAAATTTCATATCTCTAACTTCAAAAATAAACATTTTCCCATATAAACTTTCAAAGGTGGTATTACCCCCATCCCCCCCTTTTTTTCTAATAAAAAGTAGCCTATGTCCGTTCTTGAGACTCAACGTATAACTATACCAAATTTCATCAAAATCGGTTGAGAGGTTTAAGCAGGAAAGCGTAACAGACAGACAGACAGACAGAGTTACTTTCGCACTTATAATATTAGTAGGAATGTTTAAAATATAACGCGAAAACCTTAAAGTTTTGTATAAGGTATACGTATGTTATATATTTTTTTGTAATTTAACTATTGGGCTGAAAAGAAATGTTAAGTCATTTACCATCTTGCAAATTGTATTTGGTTGGTATTTTAAGATCACATAACATTTTAAAGTGCATTTTCGGTTCGATACTTATCAAGAACATGTAGTAATTTTTTTTATTAAGTCGTGTGTGTATTTTGTGTGATAACTTGCCAAGGAGGTTCCACAGAAGGCCAATGATACAGTACATACCCAGTTTAAGGCAAGGTTAAGTCTAAAGTAAGTTGTCGACGCGACGAGTCGCTTGACACTTAATGCACGTGCCCAAATTCAGTGATTATTACGTAATAAGTACGTGATTAATGATGACTGGGATGGCGCTGTTTCAGTATTATGCAAGCATTGTGTTTTTACCACGACGTATAAGTGTTTTAAACAAATTATGATTGTTCGATCATAAGACTTGTGAGCCTCATTTCTCCAAATGTTCGGTGAAGATAAAAAGGCCGTTTGAGGCAAGTAGTAAACAAATAAAATATGATTGTTTGTTTCTTAATCAATTAATATTGTTGTTGGATTCTAAAGAATTTGGTTTCATTTGATCAATTTTAAAAGCGCGCAAACTTAATGTTCTCCAAAAAATATGGTCTATCTTGCTTTTTCTTCAACTACCCTCAAATTATGAGTATGATTTCGGATATCTGATTGAATAAACATGCCTTTTCAAAAGTGTCAAACAGACCGCGCGCCTGCCTCTCACCCATCACATTACTTTCCATAAAACCTCACACACTCGAGTATCGAGTTAATTTCTTCTCGACTCCACTCGCCCATAAATTTCTCGTAAACTTTACGAGAATGTGACGCTAATTGGATGAGCTCTTGCGAGTCGTTACCGACATACTCGCTGTGGCGTTCTGTTTTACTTGACTTTCTTTGCCTTATATTAACTAATTGACTCATAATGGTGATCAAAAACTTTCAGCAGCGGGTATTGTTACCAGATAATAATGTTACTTTGATATCTCAGTCATTTATCTTTCACTCCTTCTGTTGAGCATGTTTTTCTCAACTGCAGGATATATACCTCTTGCAGTTTTTTCTACTGATTTCGGCTGCCAGGAAATCGATTGTCAAAAACGATTCTGATTCTAAAAGTCAAATTCTTGTCTCTGTCAATATGTATTAATTATAAGACTGAAGAGTTTGTTTGTTCCAACGCGCTAGTCTCTGGCACCATTGAAGTCTGCCATTTCTCGCCATCTACTATTTCCTTTACCATAAGTTTGTTTGGAAGATATCGCTTTCTAGCGGTAAGACCGCCTAAATTGTACTATAATCAATCTGTAAAACCTATGTCTGTATAGTTATTGTGCATTAAAGTATATCAATCCATCTATCTATCTGCATATTATACATTTTGAAAGGGAATTAAATATGCATCTAAGCTCAGGGGTTGTTTTGTTCCTAAGCGAATATAATCTGCTTTAATATTGTCACTAAACTAATTTAAAGGTAGGGTAGTTACAAAGCTCGAGAGGTTTCCGACTCATAACTCATAACTAGCCATTATATGAGTATAACAAACTTTATACAGGCCCGGGTCACTCGGGCTAAGTCTCGTTCATAGCAGTTTAATCTAATCAAGTTTACAGAGTAGACGGTGTCCACTCCACTAGTACGGTGCGCTAGAGTTCTACTTAAGATAAAGTCAAAGTCAACTCTTTTTAATCATATAAATCACATCAGTAATACTTAAGAATCGCTTTTATATAAAACAGACGAAGCTACCTCCGGCTCGGAACCCCGAGAAGATACCGGCAAGAAACTTGGTAGTTTTTTCTAGTGTGTAGCATTGATTTGACTAAATATTTATAATCAATTTATTCAGTCATGTTTATGTATTTGCTAGTCATATGGAACATAAGGTGTTACAATTTTAAAATTACAATGGACACGTGCCACACCCTTATAAATTTATCTAAATTACTAAAATGATTTACTATTTATCTATTACCTATATACAACTTGTAGCTTACAAGTAACACTTGTGCATCGTCAAAATGAATGCAAGCTAAAATTAAAGCTACAGCCGGTTCGGAACCTAATCCTACCGAGAAGAATCCGGCAAGAAACTCAGTGGTTACAAAGTAAGTAAATACATTTTAACAAATACTTAACACAAGCGAGATAAGTATCAAATAGGATTGATTACTAAACATTTCTGTTTAGTTTAATAGTTAGATTACCAAACAATATAAGACATGTAATTTTCCTTTTATCCCGTAAACAAAATTTACTAAGATTCATTGCGATAAACTTGGCGACGCTACTTTGGAAAGTTTTCTCAAAATATTAATGTAAACACACCCTTCACTGAACTTTGAAAGGCTATATCATCATTAATTTGTATTAATTTGTTGAAAACGGTGACCTATTACTTTACCGAATTATTTTAGACCAATGCTACGCTTCGCCGAACAACGTTTCACCGAATCAAATAACTTTGTATGATTCGACAAAAAGTATGTAGGTACGAGTATATACCGTTAAAAACTCTAAAAAGACTTAAACAGAAAACGCCATGATTTTCTCCATCCAATTAAAAGCAAGCCTTGTTGATCCGCGGAAGATCAGACTGAACTATAAAATCGGAATTACCCCCCAAGGGGCTGACCGACCGCCTCCCACTAACCGTTCCGTAATGGACTATTGCGTAAGAACTCTACGTTATTGGAGTGATATCGCTTTTATTAGCTATTTATTTGGTTCCTATAAACGAGGTTGTGAGAATCTCTGAATGGATCCACTAATGATTGGCTTGTTGGAACAATGGTCAGCTCTTGTGACTCTTAAATCAAGGGCAGTGGATTCAATATCTACCTAGCATAAAAAAAATGCCATGGCAGAGCAATCTGATTTATTTTATAGTAGGCCAAATGAGGTCTTAAGATTTGTTATTAATATAGCATCACAAAAACAACACGATTGTATTAGGGTTAGCCTGTAAAGATTATGTTTTTATGTTTATAAATAAATAAAAAATAAAATAAATAATATAGTTATCTACATTTATTTGACAACGACGAATTATTTCAGTTATTTATTTAAGAACACGTTTGCAGGTTATGGCAGTAGAATTTATCGTTAAACGTTTTATAGCCGTAAGAAATCTAAAAGCATTCAGCTCTCCGTCTACAATTCGTGACTGCACTTCTAATGTAGGCAAGCATCAGGGTAAAGTTTGAATTCAGCCACAGTCTTGTACGATAAAATCGTTCCCACAATTTGCCAAAAGTATTGCAACTGTTGGTTTTCGCGGACAGTTCCTCGATGCTTAAAAATAATTTATGCTGTTTTAAAATTAACACCCAGCTATTATCAAGAATATCACGGTTAAATTTCGTAAGGCTTAAGTGCGAGTGGTAATATTTGCGACGTGGTATCACATGGCTTTGAATGTACCGATTTTAGAATTTTGAAATGACAGTCACTTGGGATTTTGTCTGCGGTTAAAATTGCTGATTCCATGTCATATTTGTTTTTCAGTTCATGGTAATTGACGGCGTTCGTCATCACAATACATTTTATCATTATTCTCCTAATGCTAGATTGGAATTCCTTATCCATATTATGATGTATTTTACGTACAATTTTCTTTTGGTACGTTCAATCAAAAGAAAGAAAGAAGAATGAAATACATTTATTGACCATCACAAAATAATCAAACGAACAAGCAAGACAATCAACAAAAAACTTAAAATACCTTGTGAGGCCAATTTGGGTTCCACCTCGGCTAATGCTGCTACTGTATTTTTAACGCCACAGCAGCGCTGGTATTCTAGTGAAACCCACTGCTTGGAAAAATAGCAAGAGCCCTGGCTCTTCCTATTACAATCAAGCGCACATCAGCATTTTTTCTTCACCCCTATGTCGTAGCTATAAGTACTATTATCGGACTGAAAGTATGTAACTTGATGTGCTGTACCGTACAAACTTTTTCTCGTCTTTTACTGTACACAAACTTAGTTCGTCTCTACATTGAATGGTTTTGTTTACGTCCGCGGCTCGAGACCGCTATAATCGAGTTCACAACTTGGAATGACACATCGAGTCGTAATCGGTGAGTTCTCGAGACTTGTAACGTTATTGCCGAATTTGAAGCGGAATACTGTTTTGATGTTAAAAACTTGCGTTTGTTGCGATGCGGGGCGAGCCGGAATAAACAGACAGTCACACCGACAGATACGCTAACGGAAATTGTGAAAAATACATTCATAAGGATTAATTAAAACGCGAATGGTCTAAATGGGGAGCGAACTGGGTCAAATATACCCGATTGTATTATATAAAAAATTTACACGTATTATTTTCATTTGCCAAAATAATTAAAAAGGATAGATATAAAACGATGCCAAAATGTGAAGTTCGGTTCGTTACATCTCTGGTGGGTAAAAATATACCCACTAATGAAGTAATGCGACAATTCAATTT
Source organism: Glyphodes pyloalis (assembly GCA_037074685.1). Classification (NCBI taxonomy): domain Eukaryota; kingdom Metazoa; phylum Arthropoda; class Insecta; order Lepidoptera; family Crambidae; genus Glyphodes; species Glyphodes pyloalis. Next base: position 19,873,968 of record JAYKKO010000003.1, on the reverse strand, counting down.
AATTTTGCCGTTTTTTTTATTAGGTGGAAAATACTAAAATAGGTGTCCCTTTGTATAATCTAGAACACGTTTTCCGTTTTTAGTCCGATTTCCTATTTTATTTATTATTATAGCGTTTATTGTGTTTGGTGCAGATTGTTGATGGTGTGAAATTATCAACGCTTTTTTATGAATATTTGTGGATTAATTATGATGTCTGTATCCATGAATTAAAATAATTTTATTTTAGACTTATTGTCTGCGAAATTGGTTTGCGTTATTCCGCTAAAAACTGCACTAGCGAAATTTAAATATTTTAAAGAAACAGAATAATTTCATCTCCTTAATTTTATAATCTCCTTCGATATTTCTGATTTATATAACATAAGTGCTTTAGCTACTTACCACAGAATCAAAGCAATGTAGATAATAAATTTCTGTTTTGGCCACTGACCTTATAAAAGAGGTCTGTGTGTCTCTGTGTGTTAGTGTATTTGTCATCGTACATCTAAAAGAATGGACCAATTTCAATGCCGCTTTTCATTTGAAAGCCAGTTGTACATAGAAAAGATGTCGGCGTTTTATTCTTAATAAGATTGTCCAATAAAACTTTCACACCTTAAACCACTTTAAAGAATCGCTACAAAAGATCTTCTATTGCTACGAAGATTTTTTCGTTTCCGGTAAGTTTCATCCATCCATCCATCCATCCATCCATCAGCCTCTTTTTGTCCACTGCTGGACATAGGCCTCCCCTACAGAACGCCACAACGCGCGGTCCTGCGCTATCTGCATCCAGCGGCTCCCCGCACATCTGACGATGTCGTCAGTCCATCGTGTTGGGGGCCGCCCCACGCTGCGTCGTCCGGTACGTGGTCGCCACTCGAGGACCCTCTTTACCCAACGGTCGTCGGTCCTACGAGCGATGTGGCCTGCCCATTGCCACTTCAGCGGGCTAACTCTTCGGGCTATGTCGGATACACCGGTCCTTCTACGGATCTCCGTATTACGGATCCGATCACGTAGGGAAACGCCGAGCATAGCCCTCTCCATAGCACGCTGCGCAACTTCGAGCTCCGGTAAGTTTGTAATTCTGTATTCACCCCCGAGATTGTTCCAGGCCCGTACTTAAACTTTAAGGAACCCACCGGCGCAAAATGATTATAGGTTTCGGATAATGACGCCAATTTAACCGTTTTTTGGTGACAACGGACCTTATTTAAACACGAAGATAAGGCGAAAAAGAACCGAAACTGTGTTGTCTCCGCCAGTGACGGTTAGGAGCTAACAAAATTTAATTTGTCCTTAGTATGCAAATATTCGTAATGGCCGCTGAGGTTTGGAGGCTCAGTGCTTGGATGTAAAGGAGGATCGATGTCTTAGGCTCGGCAGATAGCTTTAATACCCAGACATGTCTTTAGGAACACCTAATGGCTTAGGTTTGCGGCTGATTTGAATCTTATATACGAATAAGACTGAGAAAGATAGGATTTTTTATATTTCACTTCAAGATTGACCTTATTCCTGATGAGTGGTAATAACTTTCTAGCTTAAGGGTGACAAGTACCGCCTAATAAAGTGGTTACTGGATTTGAGTCACCCTTACCTTGAAGGCTTGACCCCTGCTGCTAATGTTGCACACCTCCAGAAGCTCTGAAAACCTTACTCACACACGCCAACACCGCTACACCGAAATGATTGTTATCTGGCTGCGGTCTTCAGTAAGGTGTGATAGTGGAGGATAGGTTGTAACGAAAATAATATTAATACAAAAGATATCACCTATATATTTTGAAAAAGTGTTTTTTTTTAAACATGTAAATTTTTACCATCTGCAACCCTAATATTTGTGTGTCACGTTACGGTATTTATCTTATTGTTTTTTTCTTGTCATATTTTCTCAATTTGTATTTTTGCACGGCCGAACCCGTTACTCGTTACCTAGGAACTACTTCCTCTACCTGAAGGTTGTCTGGAAGAGATTACTCTCTAGCTAGACCGGCCAAATTGTACTTAAATATGTCTTTACATACATATGTATATCCAATTTCTGTAAATGTGCAATAAATTATATCAATCTATCTACCATTGGTTTTGATGTCTCGTTTATCTTTCTATATTTTGGTTTCTTTTTCTTTGATCTAAGATTTTTCTTTTGTATTTGTTTTGTTATGTTATGGTACCAAATAAATATTTTTATATTCTATTCTATTTTACATGGACGTAGCGTGAACAAAGAACGTGAGAAAATTTACTACGAAATTCAAGCGCCACAAAATGTTATCTCCAGAATCTACGGAAACTTTCTTGGAAAATAAAGCCCTGTTTGAAAATAAACTGACATCTTTGTCAAGTCATAAGTTTGCTGATAGCGTTCTTGTGTGAAATCACAGTATAATACGTCACCAGGCAAGAAAATAAAAATATTTACTCCATTTTCTTCTGACTAAAACGTGTCGAAAATTTCGCTGTTTGTAATTTTGTTAATATATCGAAAACTAGCTGTTACCTTCAACTCTGTTTGCGTTATTTTGTTATAAAAATAAAATGTGTGTATCGTTATATTTTTTTAAATATTGCAATTCAAGATTGACCTCATCCCACCTAATGTTAAGTGGTAATGAGGTCCTAACTTAAGGGCGATAAGTACTGCATAATAAAGCTGTTACTGGACGCTCTTACCTTGAAGGCTTGCCCTCTGCTACTAATGTAAATGCTACTGATGCTAGCAATGTAATATATACCTTACAGAAGTAGTTGTGTTACTACATGTGATTACTCACAACTTTACAGAAGTGACTGTTATTTGGTTGCAGTCTTATTTCACCAGTCAGGCTATTTGAGTTCGAGCGATTAATCGTTATCCCTTTCCGCTTTCTTTCTTAATTTGTTTTGTGAAGAATTTTACGTTAGCTGTTGCCTAAAACTTTTTTTATAATAATTTCCACGTTCATACTGGTCCAACTTGGAGTCAAACCCGGTCCAGCCAGAATGCCTCCACACTACGGAGATCATCAACTGGTATTGTGAAATTTTATAGATGAAACTGTGGACTGATGTCATTATTCATACTTATATTATTTACTCTTAATTTCCAAACTTTTTTTGCTTTTTACTGACACCAGGAACATACAAATTTACCACATTTTGTTAATACATTGAAACAGTTAAATAAGTAGAGGTATTAATCTAATCATATAATCTACCCAGCAACAAACTATCTCACTGCTTCCAACTTCACTGTGGCGCTAGTCCAGGGCAGATGAAACGGTCAGACCAAAGGCTCATACATGTGGCTGGGTGTTCTAATATTTATACGCTGCCCGCACCGCGCTGCCAACCTGACGGATGGGAAATGCAAGGGACATTTTTTACCAATTTTTGGTCTTATCCTTTTTCGAGTGTAAAGTCACGTGAAATAATATGTTCACAACAATATTCTAAAGTGAACCTTAGTACCTACAGTCATAAGAGCCCAAGTGCTTATTGTTTATAGTTGGTGATAAAAGATTGAGCTGCACAAACCGTATCAATGCTTACTTTTTGGAATAAATGAACATTTTAAACTTAAACAAAAAACATCACACATACAAGTTACTAATATGAATCTATGATTCGTTTCACGCTGAAACATGCTCAAAAACATTTTGAAGATTCTAGATGGAACAAAACCAATAATTAAAATGTACTTATTGTCACACTGATAGCTTCCTTATCGAAGTTTAGGGAAGTAATTACGGTTGATAATTTAGAATGTTCAGTTTAAACTCAAGTTTAAACACCTAAGAGGTGAATTTTGAACGCATGTCTACGTCATTACAACAGGTATCTACGTGTCCTCCATTTAGATAGAGCAAATTTGTCGAAAACTTCTAATTAATTAACTCTGATTTTTTAAAACCACCACTACAACACTCAGACCCGAGACAATAAAAACAGTTATTTTTCACATTGGCTCGACCGATAATTAAATATGGAACCGCGGAAAACTTTAGTTATTTTTACAAGGCAAAGGCAGCATGTTTAACACCTCCTGATAAAAATAACAAAAAAATTACCCTCAAAGACTTTTGAGTAAGGAAAGTTTTTGACCACAAAGCTCCCAAATAAAATACAATAGATTAAAATAATGTATCACTGTCCAGTACCGACCCCTTGAATGCACCGCTGCAGCTCAAAAGGCGCATCTGCTCCAAAAGCTAAGTAATGGCACAAATCCAATGAGCAAATTCCCAAAGACTCGGCCACCGCTAGACAGCGTCCGTGACTCATGTCCGGGAGAATTTGCGTTGCACTGTGGGCCCTGTGATCTAAATATTAAAAAAATATATTTGGGTTTTGCTAGCCAGTTGCTTAACATCTCCTAACAAATTCTTCTAATGTTGGATGTCTCCTAACAAACATAATATGAATAAATGAAGCTTTTATTTGTAGCCAGAACCTGTAAGTAACTTGTACTAGCACAACCATTGCTAGACAACATCTGCGTCTCGTGTCCGGGGCTGTGGGTCCTGTGGCATGCACATTTGAAAAGTACATTTGTTCTTTGCTACCCAATTGTTTAAGATGGTATGTTTGAAATCTCTTAACAAACACTATATAGAAAAATGTTGCTATAATTTGCAGCCAGAAACTGTAAGTGACTCGTATTAGCACCACCACAACCAGACAGCATCTGTGAATCATGTCCGGGAGAATTTGCATTGCAATGTTGGGCCTGTGCTCTACACATTTGGAAAATTATATTTGGTCTTTGCTAGCCAATTCCTTAAGGCTATGTTGGGTATGTTAGACATCTCCTAATAAACACAATATAAAAAATTTTGCTTTAATTTGCAGCCATAAACTGTATTCCTACTGTACAGCGTCCGTGACTCATGTCCGGAATAATTGGCATTGCACTGTGGTTCCTGTAGTTTTTATATTTTAAAATATATTTTGTCTGTACTATAGTGCATGCAGAAGCTCTAGTCACCCTACCTCGGCAAAAATATATATATTTAAGATTTATTCAGTTTCACTGATTCTAATATTTTGTCCCGCGAATAATCGCCCTCTCACTTTTCCTTGGGCAATTGAGGAAATAAAAAAAAATAATGCGTTGCTAGTTATTTGATGTCTAATCTGTCTATAGTAGCAAAAACTTGTACTTGAACACATTTTACCAAATAATATACGGTAATAATCTCTAAATTTTAATATTAAAACCAGTCTTAAACACATTTTAAAATCAATTATTTTTCAGATTAGTTTCCATCATTGACCTTTATTTATAGGCCGCTATTGTTCTCGACCAGAGACTTCAGTATTTTTTTAATAGTAAGACATAAACTATTATTTTTCATAATATTGGTCTAGCAAGCAACCTCTGTGCAGAGATGAAACAAACTCCGTCACGGTTACTCCGTCCACCGCCGTGTCCTCTGCCATTTGTAAAGAGTATGTGACCAGCTTAGTGCATTCGGGCTGCTATTGTTCTCGACCAGAGACTTCAGTATTTTTTTAAATCGTAAGACATAAATAGCTGACTGTCAGCTCGTGACCACGGTTGGTGCAACCTAACCGAAACGTCGGGCAGTAAGTAGTTCGTATTAACTACTAAATAAAAATGGTGTCGCGTTTTGACCCGTTAAATTATTATAAATGTTTAAAATGGAACGCGAAAGTCTTAAAATTCATATAAAATATTATTTTTCATAATACTGGTCCAGCAAGCAACCTCTGTGCAGAGATGAAACAAACTCCGTCACGGTTACTCCGTCCACCGCCGTGTCCTCTGCCATTTGTAAAGAGTATGTGACCAGCTTAGTGCATTCGGGGAGTAAGATAGCTTTAGCACATTCCAGAAAAGAGGTCATTAATCGTGGATTATGTGTGGAATAAGTGGACGAACTTCTTGGATGCACTCGTACCGTAATGTTTTACTGTGTACGTCATATGGGTTCAATATAAATACTACGATTGGATACTATATTACCAGCAAGACACTTTTAATTTCTTGCCGAAGCAGAAAAGATTATAGGTACTGGTAATGTTAATTAAATAATTAATTTATTTTTTAATTTTATTGCACAAAAGATGGACTTACCGCTAGAAGAAAAATTATCTAGCACTTAACTCTTGTACCATGCAGGTAGTTAGTTTATCGGTGCGGTAATAGTTGTCGTGGAAGTAAAGGCTGAGCCGATCTCCCATGGCGCCGCCATTAAGGCGATGAAGGTCCAACCGGGGGGTTTTAGTGGGTAGTCCGAGGTAGGTAGGTAGGTGGGAGTCCCACACACGCCGTCACCCTCCCTCGGGGTGACGGTACGGTGCATCAAGCATTTCCCCCCGTCAACAAAAAAAAAATCGGTGCGGTAATAGTTAGAATGTATACTTTAACAAAAAAAAAATAGCAATAAATCAAACACCATAGATATTTTTAAAGAATTACTTACGCACATGATAAATATAATATAAATATTTAATTTCTTTCTTTATTATTAAAATACTCCGTAGCCAAGAGGCGAGCGTACCGGACTTTAGCGTCGGGTCAATATGGGAAACGAACTTGTCTGTATTGTCTCGGGTCTGGGTGTTGTGGTACCGTCGTTGTTTCTGATTTCTGTAAGACAAGTGCTTTAGCTACTTACCACAGAAACAGAGCAATGTATGTGATGTTGTCCAATATTTATTTATTTATTTAATAGGTACTTTATTAATTGAACTTAAAAAAACAACACATATTTTTTCTTTTATCATGTAAACGAAAAATACTAAGGTACGTTGCGTTAAATTTAGTTCGACCTCACTTTTTCGTTCATTATTCATCCCTACTAATATTATAAATGCAAAAGTAACTCTGTCTGTCTGTTACGCTTTCCCGCTTAAACCTCTCAACCGACCGATTTTGATGAAATTTGGCATAGGTATACGTTGAACCTCAAGAACGGACATAGGCTACTTTTTGTTAGAAAGCAAGGGGGAGGGGGGGTAATGCTACCTTTGAAAGTTTATATGGGAAAATGATTATTTTTTAAGTTAGGGATATGAAAATTGGCACAAATATAGCTCTTTTAAAATAAAGACTACTTTTTGTTTCGAATATTAGGATAGAACCGACCATGAAAGGATGTAATCCACGCGAACGAAGTCGCGGGCACAGCTAGTTTTATATAAAAGTTGAACCAGAAACAAGCAATGCATGTGATGTTTTTCAATATTATAGACGATCAGAATACACTCGTTGTTTGTTTTCCTGAGTCATAATCATTCTTATTAATTAAAAATAGAATCAACATTCCCAGTTCGATGGTATCGATGAAGCTCTACCTAACCTATTTACTTTGTCAAGTTAACAACTAAGCTACGGGCTGCTGACACCGAAGTTGGCAGAGTTGGCCGAAGTTTCGGATGCAAGTCAATCCATTGACGGTTAAATTCAATGTTTATTCATCAAACATGGTTCCATGCAGGTAATGCATTTCGCTGCACGTTGCAGTTGCATTAGATTCTCGCTTTGTTTCATATTCTTTCTAAGCCATGGCTTCATAAGTTCAGACTAAACTAATCTAAGTTAGATCCATTTTTTGTTTTGCTTTTAAATTAAACAATTTTAGGGCTAAGTTAAAGTGTTACTAAACTAATCGATTAATCGTCTATCGAGGATATCGATAAATGATAGAATTGATTAGTCAAAGTAGATCTTGTCGGTTAAGTACATAGTAAAGTGACTCATTTCTCCCCGCAAAAATTAACTAGTTGGGCCTTGAATCGGGTGTGTCTGATAACTTAAAAACTATTTCGAGTTTAAAAAGCATGGTCTATTAATAAAATCGTTGTAAGTTTATCAGTTCTAGTTGTATTTGAGTGATATTAATAGCGATTTATTTATTTATTTAAAATTGGTACACGAACAGATCACTGCCATAAACATCACTAAAAAAAAACTTATCACTATTAATCTAGACAGAGATCCATAATTAGCGTACACAACAGCGATTACAAACATAATAATAACTATTTGCAATGCAGCATTAGTAAACATTAACAGATGTGCAAATCGCCTTCTGATCCGAGATAATGAACTGGTTGTATTACCTTACATTGAAGATATCTATGTCGTGATCAGTTATATCATGGTAATATTATTGAACTTACATAGTGAAACTAATAGTCTTAGGCTCGGTTGCATTAACTTCACTCTGACAGTAACAGAAGAATTTACAATTTGTGTTCTGTTTATAAAACTATATGAAATTATGTTTACTGTTTGTATTGTTTTTATATATATATTACTTATATTTGCTGTTTTTCTTTGTACGGTAATGTAATAAAACTAACTTAACGTAACTTTTTTGTAACTTTTATACCTACACGCCACTCACAAGGTCTCGCCTGAAAACCAGCGCTGATGTGGCACTGTGCTGCAGCAGCTCATGCTGAGGCTGAGACCTTATTGGCACATTATCATCTAAATAATTTTGAGCCTACTGTATGTAAAAAGTTTGTGTGAGCCAATAAATGTTTTTTCTTTCTTTCTTTCTTCTTTCTTACAATAAATATGAATTCTGACAGTTTTGAAATTTTTCATTCATTTCATATTTCCTTAAATATTTTAATGAAACAGAAATACTTAAATCTCCCCCTGTGGTGTGTGATTCGAACCCACGACCTTCACGTATCGCGCGTGCCGAAAGATTAACTGAAAAATGGAAAGGGGAGATAACATTTTTCTGTTCCTTAAAATATTTCAACATTAATTTTTAATTGGACTTATTAAAAATTGCCACGGTTAATCGAAGATTTTTCTTTCAATTCTCGATTCAATTAAGAATCGATTCTATTCCATTCGATTTGAATGGATTCGGAAATCGATTTTCGGAAACCGACTGTGAAAATATTCAAGTTTCTTACACTTACAGTTTAGGCACTGCGTTGTACAGATCAGTCAGGCAGCTTTCACTAATAAAGTCTGGGTATTGTGGTACCGTCGTTGTCTCTGACATCTGTAACACAAGTGCATAAGCTACTTACCACAGAATCAGAACAATGTAGGTATGTGATGTTATCCAATATTTATTATTATTATTTTTAAAGACTTAGATTACAAGGGTGGTCAAAGGCGTTAAAAGATTAAAATTTACACGTTACCTCTATCGTGTGATTTCAGTAGTGTAAAATGGACGGAGCGGCATCATCGTGTAATTGACATAAATCAACTACAAATCGTAGTATATCTACGTGCCCCATAGTACGAAACGCCTAATACAATAATAACTAACAAGGACCCTGGCGCTTACAAGTTGGATGATAACGTTTGGGGCAACTCCGAGAGTACGTGCGCGATTCGACCCGTAACGCCCTTAGAGTATAACATAACTGGAGCAGAGAAAATGGTCATAACTTAATATAAATTCAATTAAATCAATAATAAATTAATAAAATAAATCTACTGGGGAAATAACTTATTCAATTGTTATCTACTATATAAAAATAAGTCGGGTTTTCCTTCCTGACGCTATAACTCCAGAACGCACTAACCGATTTCCACGGTTTTGCATTCGTTGGAAAGGGCTCCGTGAGGTATAGCGAAGAAAATTTTGGAAAAAATTTAACAGAAAAGCGGGAAAATCCTCTAAGGCGAAACGAAGTTTCCCGGGACCGCTAGTTCCTAATAAAGAAACAGTCGGAACGAAAAAACTACGTCAAACACATAAGACAGAAGAAGAACAGTACTAATTACTACTTCTAAACAACATCAGTCAATGATGATGTGTTTCCTCCTTCCTTTGACATGATTCCTCCAAAAGGAGCGTGAAGAAACATCTTGCGGGCCAGTATGGTGTTGCTAACGGATAGGATATTACGGTATCAAATCCGTTGTCATCGCGATGTGGGTTCCTCTCTTGCTTGCGATCAGGGTGGGAGGAGCCAATATACTGCGCTACTATCAAAAAACATGTTGGAAATTTCAACCATCGAAGCTTTTGTTACAAATTTGAACAAGAATCAACATTTACCTCAAAGATTTACAAGCTAATCAATAAAAATATAACTACAGCGCTACTTACTTATCATTAGATCACATTAACAGCGCTACTTATTTTAAAAGTCTTGTCCAGTCAATGTCATACTCTAAGCGTTACATATTGCCCCAAAACAATAGGATTAACTTTGAAACTGCCCTAGACTCTGGGGAGGTATACCGGGATATTCACAAGACGGACGTAAAAGTTAATAGACTTACACACTTGAGGATATTCAAGTGAAGAAAAAATAAAGTGAAGGAAATTAAGTTTCACGCTAGATAAATTTGGATTTATTCAGGTCAAAGTTGGGTGCAAACGGGCCTTTACAACATGAGTGTGGAATACGAATTGATTTGCATGGGGAATGGGGGCTTAGCAATTATAGTGAGTTGTCGGCCTCGTGGTAGAATTTGAATAAAAATGTGGTCGAAAGAGTTAAAATAAAATGCATGCGGCTTGATGAAATAAAAGGATTTTGCATGTTGATTTGTTTGAACGTCCACCGATAGGAGTAAAGGATTTTTTTTTTGGTTTCACTGGAAACAATGTAGATTTTTTAGATGACCTTTATTTAAAAAAAAACTATAAAATTGATCAGATCGTCTGCTTTCATTTACATTAGTTATGTAGCATTAGTTGACTGGGTAAAGTTCAAGCATAGAAAGCTTAAAACATCATCTACAAAAGTTTAGTGGCTTAAATGCGATTCAAGGAATAGAGGTTCAAGGTTCAATGCCGGGTCGAGCCAAAATAGTTTTGTGCCTGAGCTGGGTTTGAAAAATTCACTAACCCGCATTTACCTAGCTTTCAAAAGTAACTTTTTAAAGACGGAAATTTTACAAATATTTATAAGCCATCGCCTCAATCAGAAACAAGGACGGTAACATAATACTCAAACTTCAGACAATTTATAAAAATGCGTTTGTTATATCGATCCGACCCGGAATCGAACCCGGGACTTTTGAGATGCTTCGAAGCGAAAGTCCGGCCCACTCATCTCATAGCTACGATGGCCGTCGAAGAAGTAAGCCCACCATTGAGACATTATTAGGTTGACATTTTAAGCTGTAATATTTTGCAACCTAAATACGAAATAAGTTCGTTCGTCTAAAAAATCGTTACCAGAACAATGACAAACTGAAAATAGGCTCCCTGAATGTACTAGAATTGCCTATTCAAGTTTCCCGTTCAAGCCATTCGAAACTGATTCTCAAATTGAGGGCTTAAGGTATTATTTCGAGAGCAAAGAGGAGTCGTGAGGACCAATCAGTGTCACTCCGGCAGTGAGTGCTGCGTTCAGTCAGCGCTGTATTTGACATCATCTGGGATGAGCCTAAAGGGAATGGAAGAGCCAATTAACGGGCGGACTAAAATAATAATTAAAGGAAAATTGTTTTTGAAAAACGTTAAATCTACAGCTTTATTGAGCAGTTGCAGAGCAAAAATATAATATTGTACAAGACGGTTCACTCGACAAATCACCACAAAATTTTAAAAGAATTTTAAGAGATTTATCGCTAAAAAAAAGTTAACAATACAATATCCGTTAATTATACAATTGCGAAATACGTCTTCCCATGCAAGTTGTAGGGCGTGCCAAAGAAATGAATATACATACTCTCAAAAAACATAACCCTCCCTTCTTTTGCAGTCGGGTAAATACCTCTTCTAGTATTTAAATGCCTTTGTATGCCATTGTTCCTGTCATCGGCAAAAAGCAGGTTCGCTGTGAATACCGATCGCAGCTTTAAGCTCCAATATCCCTCTTAGCCTGGTACCTACATGCAGAAACAATCGATTTGGTATCATACATACTTATGTCAAGAATAGCTTGCAGGAATAATTACAACCAACCATTACGTAAATAAAACGTCCGTCAATAAAAAAAAAATATGTTAACGAGTCAAAGCCAGAGAAGAGAGGTAGGGCATAGCGATTTATTGCTCGAACTGGAGCAGCCCGATTGGAGAAACACCTTCACCTTACAGAAGACCGCAGCCAAATAACAATCAGTTCTGTGTTGTTGTGTTCCTGCTTGTGAGTAAGGTTTCCAGAGCTCCTGGGGGGTGCTACATTAGTAGCAGCGGCCAAGCCTTCAAGGTAAAGGCGACAAGTCCAGTAACAGCTTTATTATGCTGTACTTGTCACCTAAGGGTCCTCGCTTAAGAGCCAGGACCTCATTACCACTTAACATCAGGTGGGATGAGGTCAATCTTGAAGTGCAATATAAAAAAAAAGCTTTGCAACAGTTTTCAGAAGTTAATGTTATGCAAAGCAAACTGAGTAGTTTGTAGTTAGTAGAAGCAGTAAGTACTGCTCGACGTTTCCAGGAGTTTCCGACGCTTTGCCACGAGCTGACTACAATACGCGTATGTTTTTTCGAACGAGTCAAATCGCAACCAATATTTGTCAGCTCGTGAACGTGGTTGGTGCAACCTAACCAAAACGTCGGGCAGTAAGTGGTTCGTTCGTACTAAAAATGGTTGTCGCGTTTTTGTCCTGTTTACTTGTTTAATATGTGTAAAATGGAACGCGAAAGTCTTAAGTTTGTTAATAAATATTTTATTGAACTGATATCTACTTTTTTAATAGATTATTTAATAATGGTTATAGTTGAGTAAATATGTATGTGTTCCTAACCCATATGTTAACTAGAAGTATACAATGATTATTATTATTTTTTATTTCGACGATGCATAAATGGTATCTACTTGTAACCAGGGGCCTACTCCCATAAACGAAATATGTCGGATCCGACAACGGATGGCAATTTTTAATCCTCATAATCATAAAGAAATCACTTCGGCGTTTTCAAAAAACAAAATATGATTTATGCAAATCAAAAACCACGTCTTCATTCCTATTGAATAATCTTCAAAAACGAAACCTTTCGTTTGTTCGTTTCATTTTTGAGAGTACCCTCCCAGCATGAATAAATGAGTTAATTATAATTATGATAACAAGGAGTCTGTATTATTCACCAACACTTACAAGTATTTAAATTAAACATTACGTTGTAAATATCAAAATGGTCGAATACGGCCGAGTTCACACAAGAGGCGGCGCTTCAAAGGTTACTGAATAAACTTGCTAATTTGCTGCAGAGTAGACTCTGTTGATTCAGCTGCAAATGCTTTGTGAACGAAAATATAAAGGTCAAAATAATCCACATTTAAAATAGGTATGGCCGAATGAGCTTCCAATAAACGAGAGTCGTTTAATATGTAAAGGATCCTGTTCCAATCGGTCTGTTCCAATTTTATGATGACCTCGTGGCGGAGTGGCTAAGATAATCCTGAAGCTAAAGTGAGAAAGATCCCAGGTTCAATTCTTAGTATGGAAAACGAAATTTTCTTTATTGGCTTACGTTTGGATGAGACTGACAGAATGCAACTATATTAATTAAAAACAAACTATTTTCAGGGAATACTGATTACAATTATTAAAACAATTTTTGTGTTTGATAGTTCATATAGCTAGGAAATCTTTAAATTATGAAATCAAATATTTATTTATTCAAGTAGGTTACATAAAATAAAACTTTCGAATCGTCATTGAATATAATGCAAAGTGATACATCCGGTTCGGAACCTATATCTACCGAGGAGACACCGGTAAGAAACTCAGCAGATCAGTTACAGTAGCAGTATCTAACTTATAGCTAAGTGTAGAACACTTTGGGCAAAATCATATAGTTTCGATAAGTAAATACAACATTAAGTATTCACTTTTGAGAGGTAAGCTGGAGTAGACCAGTCCCCAAAAGTGGCGTTTGTTCACAAGCATGACGTATGTGCCAGCCATCTTAATAATTTTACTTATGAAAATTACTAGCTGTGCCCGCGACTTCGTTCGCGTGGACTACATCCTTTTATGGTCGGTTTGACCCCTTTCTACCCTAATATTTGAAACAAAAAGTAATCTATATTTTAATCCAAGTTTCGAGCTATATTTGTGCCAAATTTCATATCTCTAACTTCAAAAATAAACATTTTTCCATATAAACTTCCAAAGGTGGTATTACCCCCCTCTCCCCCTTATTTTCTAATAAAAAGCAGACTATGTCCGTTCTTGAGATTCAACGTATACCTATACCAAATTTCATCAAAATCGGTTGAGAGGTTTAAGCAGGAAAGTGTAACAGACACACAGACAGACAGACAGACAGACAGAGTTACTTTCGCATTTATAATATTAGTAGGGATTAAGATGGCTGGCTATATAACATGACGCTGTGACCAGTAAAATCAGTGGAATACGTAGGAAAAATGAGGATAGTACATATGGGAAGCGGCAGTCCTACAAGCATTTGTATACAATCTCAAACACGCCAAGGGACGACACAGACCCTTGATACCAGTTAAGGGGTTAAATGAAGTACATCATGAAGCTTTCTTTGAGACGTAGATCTGTTAAAGGAGGTCATTCCCACTCCTCATCGGTTATTGTATGAATACTGCATGAGTGTTGACTGCGCGCACATTACTGACGCTTGCCTCATGAAACTTGCATGGGACTGAAGAGCAGGCATCAGAAATAGTACGAGAGCACCTTTGCCAAACAAAAATCATCTAAAATAGTCAAATCAGAATTTCCCTTCGATGCACTTGATTACTTTATAACGGAACAGGTGGACTTAGTGCTAGGAGTATTCTCTACCAGTAAGCCCTTGGGTTATGTAGAGAGTTTATGAAAGCGGTAGCAACAAGGAGAATGTACGTTTGGATTTCAAAAAAATATATAAACTATCTATCTTTGTAGGTATGCATGTTTTTGTAACAGATGTGCTTTAGTTACGAACCACAAAATCAGAGCCTAGTTTGTCATGTTCAATGTTTATTTATTATAACTGTCTATGGCTAAACTTTACTGAGCAAACTTATAGGAACAAAGTACACTTCATTCAATATAAAACCTAATTTAACGTACCAAACATGCTATAATTTCTACTTCCGTATACCATATAATGACTTTGTACTGTGGAGGATACAATTGAGTCTTCTTGCCCTAGATGCTATTAGATTGGCTAACCTCTATTCTTGCTTTGACATAAAAAATAATAAACATTTACATAGCTTTGACTCTATAGTAAGTATCAGTTACTATAGTAAGTATTAGCCACAATACTTGAGACAATATAAGAAATAACGTTTCCTCTCTGATTCAAACGCGAATCGAACTCGAGACTGCAGAGATAGCGCGACGCCGAATTCCGGCCCGCTCGCCTCTGGGCTACGGATATCGTAAACTAGTTCAGTTAGCCATTACGTAGCCATCCAATAACCTGTCCAAAATTTCCATTCTGAAAAGCATTCCTACATTCCTAATTCGAACCTGTAACAAATTCTAAAACCGCTCCAACTCGGCGCTGTTTTGAAACAGTGTTCGGCGCCCAGGGTTTAGCGCCTGACAGCTGAGTTGCCACTGTAGCGATAAATTGGACAGTTTTTGAAATATTTTGAAAATTTAAGGCCGTGAAATATATACAGGATGGAAAAATCCAATAGAAGGTAGAAGATGATAAAGCACGGTCAATCCGAGTTATTGGTTTTTAAGCTCCACGAAAAATTAAGGGTTTTTGTAAGTTTGACGTGTCTATCTGGCTGTGTGTGAGTTTGTTTATGGCATTGCAGCTCCCAAACTGATGAGTCGATTTTGATTTGGTTTGAAAAGCGAATGAGTCGGAAGTTTTCTTGCTATGCTTGATAGAAATCGGTCCATGATGGCCGCTACCACATAATGTTGAATTACATATTTTGACACTCCCTTTATCAAATTAATTAAATTTTCAATAAAACGGGCTTGAGTAGTACTGAAAAATATGATAAATTGCAAGTCCAAGTAAATACTTTATGAAAATTTATATATTTATTGATTATATAGGTATTTATTTCTTTATTATAGTTATATATATATAATTTATTAAAATTAAAACTTTACCCTTATCTTACTTACAATAAACAAAAACAATCTTTTCTGGAATGTTTTTAGTCTTTTTGGAAAATCATGCTGGCAACACTCCATGAAAGCTGCCTTTTAGAAAGCGGCAATCGCAAGTGTAGCCTCGCACGTAACTAGTCCGCCGTTGTTAGCACAGTTTGACAAGCTTAGGCAAATGCGTCCGGAGCTGAATAGCGAGCGGTGAATAGGGGCGCGCGGCGCTATCTCGCCGTGAGTTGTTCGCGTTTGGGCGTTTGGGATTGAACTGAAATATGATGAATTGAAACGGCTTTGGGATACTGTTGTCGCATTACTACGAGATAGTTTCACTCCCTTGTCTAACTCCTCCGTCTTGCGGTTGGTATATCTCGAATATTAGACTTCATTGTGTGATGGTGGAAATTATAGTGAAAGCTTAGTTTGATTTGGCACCTATCGTATTAAAAAATAAAGATTTTTACATTTCATCTCAATAGGATTTGTTGTTTTGATAGGATGCCTACACATTTTACTCTTACCGTTGCTAGAAAGACACAAGAAGTAATTGACCGGAATATTTTTTTAATTCATTAAAAAAATATTCCGGTCAATTACTTCTTTAACAATAATAAAAAACTAAAATGTGAACACATGGAAAAATAATTAAATGTTAAATAGTATTGTTTAAGTTTAAGTATGGGTAAGGGAGTACATGAACATAATTAAACCATACCATATACTTTTAGCCAGATGATCAAAACATTTAATTATGTTTTTGTACATTTAAATTGAAACTAAGTAAATCTCCAGAATAACTTTCATTTCTCACCATCATAGTCAAAAGTGTGTGAACACAGTTTGACAAGCACAGGCAATTGCGTTCGAAGCGAGTCGTGTGCTCGAGTTTAAGATTGAGTTGAAACAGGTTTGATTGAAACAATTTTGGATCGTATTACAGTAGGAAGTTAGTACATTCGAGATTGTGAGTAGTTCTCAAATTTATTTTTTATATAATTTCTATCCATAGGTATATAAAAAGTGTGTGTTTGTAATATCAAAATAACAGTTGCTTAAGCAAGTAACTTTGTCGGTCTTCATTGCTTAACACTGATTCAATCGATCAATTCAGAAAGGTTTGAGAGAGGTAGGGCATACTGATTTATCGCTCGAACTGAAGCAGCTCAACTAGTGAAATACCTGCACCTTACAGAAGACCTCAGCCAAATAACAGTCACTTCGGTGTTGTTGTGTCCCTGCTTGTGAGTAAGGCTTCCAGAGCTACATCAGGGGTCAAGCCTTCAAGGTAAGGGTGACGAGTCCAGTAACAGATTTATTATGCTACTTGTCGCTCTTAAGCTAGGACGTAATTTTCTCTTAACATCAGGTGGGATGAGGTTAATCTTGAAGTGCAATATAAAAAAAGGCTCTGCACAACTCAAATATTATATTTCCAGTGCTATTTCTTCAAATAAAATCTTAAAACTTTACTTAAACTTGTTACATTTATATTTTTTTTCTAAAATGGTGGTAAAAATATATCATGTGGCCAAAATAGCTCTATAGGTATAGGTCCTAATACGATTGACTCTACAGTGGCATCTAGTTTCAATTAATGTAGTACCTTTCTAGGCAGGTACAATAATTTCGGACCGGTAAAATAACCAAATCGCACTGTATTCAGTGATGATTCAAAGTGCTATATGCTCCTTCATAAAATAAATAATTGACACAATGTTAGGTAGGCATCAATTTAGAATTCAGTACATCGTGCGCCATAAAACAATGACGCAGGATACAAACGACAAGTCACTGAAATACTTGGGCTTAGTCCAACTTAGCTTTAACGGTAATTGACAAGACAACGGTTGTCAAATTGCAAAAAGTTTTTTTTTTACATGGATTTAATGATTCCGCCAATTTCAAGTTAGAGACACACGTTATTTATTACGTTAAATGACATCTTTATTCTCTCACAATACCTAAAACTAACAAGTACGACACAATATCGACGACGGAGAATATAGAGTTAATTTTTATGATTTATTATCATAAAAAATAATATATTTAACTAATAATTTTGCAACAGAAAGCAAGAAAAAGTTTTGACAGCTGTCAAATGACCAGATACAATCAAAGTTATTGCTTGCCAATTTGTTGGTGCCTCCTTAAATAAATATGTGATCGATGAGATCAGGCTAAGAACCCTATACATACAATTCATTCTCAACGTCACCCGTACACGTGTGCCGGCCCCAGTTTATCTGCGCAAACACACCTCGTGACTAGAGTTGTCTAATCATCGATAGTTTATGTCATTTCTTTATTATTGGTAGCCTATCGATGGTATCGATAGTATTCAAAGTCAAAGTCAAAGTCAATTTTTTGTATTCCCGTAGATTATATTAGTAATACTTATGAATAGTCTCTATATAAAGCAAACGAAGCTACCTCCAGTTCGGAACCTATAACTAAAGAGAAGATACCGGCAAGAAACTCAGTACCTTGATTTTTTTTACAAATGAAAGCTAAACTTATTACTAATTTTGCACTAAGACGTACAGTTAGTTTGTCAATTGTAAAATAAAAATTAAAAATCAATTATTGAAAAAAATAAAATACCTAAATCAAAAGTTGTAATTTAAATTTGTAAATTAAATTAAATTAACTGTAGGACAGTAGTAATCGTGGCCCAATACTGACATTGATTGAGAAAATGTGTCATATATTTTTAAAACAATATAAAACATGCAAGTACAGGCGTGCAGACTAGTTAAATTGTTAAACAAACCAATATAATTGTTACACAACAATAGTATTCATGGTATTGAAAGTATTAGCTTAAATAGTTTCGATAATATCGATCACTCATATAATAAAACTTTTTATTCCTAAAGCGTAGGCAAGTTAACTGCCTCCTATAATCGTTATAATTGGAATATTATTTATTTATTTATTTATTTATTTATTTATTTGGAAGATTTACAGTGTAAATAGATATTATAACTACGTTTACATTAAATAGATATCTATACCAATTACAAATCTCCGCATATGGATTTTAAAATAAAAAAAAGCAAAAGTGTTGATGAGGTTACAATACGAAATATTATAAAAATAAAAATATTAAAGTAACATTCGTATTATTTATAATAGAAAACCAAAACCAAAATTGTCGTCAAAGTTTGCGAGTCTCAAAGTATGATTTAGTCAAATTTCGCCTAATAGACGCAATGCTGTCAAAAAACAGGTCGATATCAACGGAAAGTTTTGAAAAATTTCGACAACTCCTAATCAAAAACGTGTTCATCTTATATTTTCTTCTTGCAGAAGGTGTGTACAAAACAGAGCGAGACCGAAATCTGAGTAAATTGGTATTAAAAAATATTTCTGAGAGTAATTCGGGGCTGTCTATTTTACCAGTAACGATTTGCGCCAAGAAACAAATGTCACTAACGCTGCGTCTCGTTTCCAACGGCAGAAAGTGATATCGCATACAACGATGTCTATAGTTGGCACTTTTTATACGCGCTTTGAAATCTAAGTAGCGTAGGAATCTTTTTTGAATGTTTTCAATACTGGTGTATACTGGTGGTTATTCACTTAGTGATACAATCGATGGTATTATCATTTAAATACTATCGAAACTATTGCTTCCAATCTATCCAAAAATAGTATTTGTTAACTTGGAATATCTTACTGCTCTTCTCTCTCGCTAACAAGTAATGGTAGTCATGAATTTGTCAATTGCTGAACCTATTTATTTTGTTTATCTTATGAATTTATAGCTATGTATTTGTTTTTATATATAAATTATCAATTTTATGTAAATCTAAGTAGACCTTCATATTTTAAATATATATTCTATTTAATTTAAATAGTATGTGTATCATCATTGTATATTTGAATGATACCGTAATGTTGTTTTTAATGCTTAATTTATTGTTGTTTATAATGATTTCTTTTTTTTTGTCCAACATTACCGCACCCATATACAAACTATCTGCATTAACCAAGGGTTGACTGGTAGAGAATGCCCTTAGCATTAAGTCTACCTGTTGTACTTATTTGTGCTATAAAGGTTAAAAAAAATATATCGATACCATCGATTGCCGATTTTATATAAGATATTATCGATATTGTTATTATTCTAACAATCGTTAGTAAATCTATCGATATTTGGCCACCTCTACTCGTGACGTCAGCAGCTCAAGAAGCGCCGGAAACACTCCCGCTACTTATCGAATCTGCGATGTTTGTCATTCCGTATTGCATTTCTTTGGTGCTAATGTTTGCTCACACAACGTGGCCTTACTATTCGTTCTGGGTTCTGGCATTTACGTTACTTTTAATGTTACGTTGCTTTGGATCAATCATTCAAATCAATAAAAAATGACCTTGGTAGCGCAGTGGCTAAGGTAGGCGGCCAAAGCGCGAAAGGTCCCGGGGTTGATTCCCGGCCAGGTCAATTTAAGAAAACGAACTGTTCTTAATTGACTTGGGTCTGGGTGTGCTGGTATGACGCTCCCAGTTAGTGTCTGTCGTCTGGTGTTCATAGTACAAGGGAAACCTTAGTCTGAGATCAGGTGGTTTGGTTTGGATATTCCTTTATTTAAGTAATTTGATTCATCAATAAATACAATGCAAAGTGATTCTACTGCCGGTGCGGAACTTATACCTATTGACAAGACAAGAGAAACTCTGCAGATTAGGTATATATAGTGGCAGTATCAAACAATCAATCAAATATTTCTTTATTCAAGTAGGTTACACATAATAACACTTTCGAATCGTCATTGAATATAATGCAAAGTGATTCTACTTGCGGTTCGGAACCTATATCCACCGAGAAGACACCGGTTAGAAACTCAGCAGATTAGTTACAATAGCAGAATCTAACTTATAGCTATGTGAAGACCACTTTCAAGGATATAATTTAATTTTTATGCGTACCTTAAGTATTTATTTATGACGGGTAAGCTGGAGCAGAACAGTCCCTAAAGGTGGCACCTGTTCACAAGCATACCGTATGTGCCTATGTTATCGCTTCATTAAACCTAGCCTAGCTACTGCATATGGTATACTTTTTTCTGCGGGGAAATATTGTGGTATGTGTTGGATTTTCACGGGTCCACTATTTAGGCTATAAGGTTCACCGGGAAAGCTCGCACCCACTAAAACCCCACACTAGACTAAGAGCCTTAGTTTTGCAGATTTTTGTTATTTCCTGCCTTATAAAAAAGTGTGTCATTCTGGTGATAGTGTTGGCTGAGCTTTTTTCCTTCTGTTTCATTCACAATTCATCTATGTTTGGAATATATTATGTTATGATTGTAAGTTGATACAATAAACGTTTTCTTTCTTTCTTTCGTTGACAGCACGTCAAAGTTAACACTTGTAGTTCGATGGTAGTTCTTAAGGGGACGGCATAAGGACAGTGCCAAATTCATACTGTATAGTCTTACGTAGTTTGGTCGAATTTTTCAAAAACAAAATTTGATTTCAGAACCTTATCTTAACATTTTCGTTTCGTGAACATTAAAAGTACCTTGGAATAATTGCAGCAAACTCGAAACTGGAAGGCCGAACCTTTTCCGGAACAAACGATATTATTAAACAGAACCATCTCGCGTTTCAAAGCCCAAATGGCTTTCATCTACTCTCAAGTGTAAGTAGGTACTCCGAGGAGGCGTTTAGCTGGCTTCCATTGTCGATGAGAGCCTTGAGAACTGGATGAAGACGATTAAAAAGCGTAGCAACAAATGTTGGAGTAACAGAATAAGGATCGAATGGGAGCCAGTGGTGTAACTATAGCGTTGGAGTCCTGTAGCTAATTCCTCGGATAGGTCTTTCCCAATCATATAAAGAAGCTAAAATAATTGTAGGTCGTAATAGTTAAAAATTAATAATAAGAGTTCAATAAAGTTTGATGGCCTCCGTCGCCGAGACGGCAAGCGGGCCGGAATATGCCGTCGCGATGTGAAATATGTCTTATGAATTGATCTGGTATCTTTTCTCATTTCTGATCACAAACAATGCTCTAATTCTATAGTAAGTAGGTAAATTACTTATATTTAAAAATCTTATGCAACGGTAGTATCACAAATCCCAAACCTGAATAATAAGTTCTGTTACAAAAGTTGATAGTAAAATCTATTTAGATGACAAGGTGTCTTCAATTCCTGCAATGAATATAGCATATGTAGCACGACCCGATAAGTATGTAGTTCTAAATTCATTCAACAGAGGTAATATAACACACAAAATCGTCGCCTTTAATAACTTGCGGTTCGTTTAAATAAAAGAGCTACGTAAAGGTAAATTAAAAGGCAATATTTTTTTCTGTTTCTTTAAAATATTTAAAGTTCGCTAGAACACCGTGAAGTGCTAAAAAACCGGCCAAAAGCGTGTCGGGCCACGCTCAGTGTAGGGTTCCGTAGTTTTCAGTGCATCACAATACATATAGTTACAAAAATGGGCTATCTGTGTGTAACATTGACTTGACATAGGTACCTATACACTAAAAAAAATTTTTTTCAAAAATTTAAAAAACTATTAATTTTCAAAATAATTTTCCTAGAAAGTCTTTATGCAGTTCTATATTCTAGATTTTTTTCATACTTTTTGAACTTATGGTTCAAAAGTTAGAGGGGGGACACAATTTTCTTTTCTTTTGGAGCGATTATTTTCCAAAATATTAAAATCAAACAATGATCTTAGTAAACCCCTGTTCATTTTTAAATACCTATCCAACAATATATCACATGTTGGGATTGAAATTTAAAAAAAACACTCCCCAATTTACGTGTAGGGTACCCTAAAAAAAATATTTTTTTTATTTTTTATTTTTGCACTTTGTTGACGTGATTGATATACATGTGAGTTCGAGGTAGAAAATCAAACAGGTTTCCAGTAGCAATGTCGTTTATTTTCTAAATGTAAACCGTCGTCGTTCAATACATCGTCAACCTCATCTAAAACTAATCCTATTCCTAACAGATTCAAATCCCTGTCATACTTCATCTATCTCACTCGTTCTCTCTCACTCGTTACTCGTTCAGAAATATTCATAATCCCACACTCGGCCATCCTGCTCTATGTCTGCCCTCAGACATCACTCATCACCTTCATACATCACCATCCTAATCGTCATTCATCATTAAATACATCGTATAACATAATTAAATCAATGTTAAATTAAACCTAACACTGTACACAATAATTTAAAAACATCTTGAAAATCTTAAACAAACTCAAAAATCATAACACCTTTCATTTAAAAATAACTATCTGAACCAAAAAAAACATCTTACCGTTAATACAACAACATAAAATAAAATCTTATTCATCCGTCTTCTAACACTAAATAAATATATACATAGGCAGTTGCGTTACTAATTTTTTCTTCCTGAATTTATACATTCTGCGTTTTTCAAAATTTCTTAGTTCTTCTTTAATTTGCCAAAAACTTTGTCTCTTCCCGTTCAATTTATGTACTCGTACGTCGTTAGCTTTTAGTATTCTCGTGCTAATGTGATGACTAGCATTTATACTCCTCAAAGCAGTATTCACATTTATTTCCATCATTCCGGGAATCACACGTTTCGGTTCATATCTCTGCCATATGAAATCTTCCTGCGAACAGTCGTCACCAGTTTCTGTTCGTCTTTTAATTTCCTCAATAATTGGTAAACTTTCTGTCTCTTGAGCGCTCTGTATATCTTCATACAACTTGGATTTAACTACTGCCACAAATTTTATTTTTGTAAACAATTTTTCATCATTTTCACTTCTGTTTCGCTGGTTATTTGAATTCCGGATGACATCTTTTTTATTGACATCAGTGTCAACGTCATTGTTTATCGCGTGTGACACCGTCGGTAAAATTTCATGACATTCATCAACCAAACTAGCGCCACCGCGTAATGAATTATAGCAAACTTTTTTTGCTTGAAGTTCGTGCGAATGATGCTGTCGTTCTTTTTCGCTGCTGCTCATTGGTTCTCGTGACGCCATAGTAGAACTAACTTCACGTATATTTTGATGCAAAAGCCTGCCCTTCTGTGGCTTACTGCAATGAGCTGATACATGCCCAAAGTCGTTGCAGTTAAAACATTTTCTTCCGAGAATTCTGTAAGGACACTTTGATGACATATGACCTTTCTCACCACAATTAAAGCACCTGATTATTAATGTTCTAGGTACTGCTCTGAACTGGTGAATGTTGCTTACCCTCTTCGCTTGTTTTCTTTCTTGTGACCTCTTGGAAACCACCGTCTCGTACACATTTAATCTCTCCTTAAATTCAGAATACGTTTTCACCCCGTACAGCATGATTTTATTAGCTACTGCGTCTTCAATCCCGTCCACAATATACTTAATCGTCACACAATCTGTTAATCCACCTTGTTTGCCCAGCGCTCTCATTTCGTACACATACTCCATACACGACTCATTTATCCCTTTCCGTCTAGAGCTCAATAGCTCGTGAATAGCCTTTGAGTCTAGCTCGTCTGGAAATTCTTTGGCAATGGCCATCTTCATTTCACTCCAAGTTTTCGGAGTTGGCCTTTCCGCTCGTAGCCACAATTTAGCAGCTCCGACTAACGAGCGTCTCGCCACAAGTAGTCGCTCTAGTGGTGTCCATCGGAACGTATCACCGGTGTCGTCGATGTCTTGAATCCACTCAGTCACAGTGTACGCACCATCTCCACTGAACTTCTGGATTTGTTCCATCGCCAGATGAAGCATAGCACCTCCTCCTCGAGCGGTTTCTACATCGTCATCTGCGTCATGGTAGTCCTGTTTGCTGCCCCTTCGGTCCCTCGGCATCTTCGTAGTCGTCGTCGTAGCTTTAGTTTTGGTAGTCGTCGTAGCTGTAGTTCTGGTAGTCGTCGTAGCTGAAGTCCTGGTAGTCGTCGTAGCTGAAGTCCTGGTAGTCGTCGTAGTCTTAATCGTCGTGATCGTCTTTTTTTTCTTTTCGTGTATTCACTTCCCCCGTAATTTTTCCGTCGTGTGAAAACCTGAACGATTGCTCCACCTCGATCCCGGACGAGCCCCCAAATTTGTGAGTTCGAGGTAGAAAATCAAACAGGTTTCCAGTAGCAATGTCGTTTATTTTCTAAATGTAAACCGTCGTCGTTCAATACATCGTCAACATCGTCTAAAACTAATCCTATTCCTAACAGATTCAAATCCCTGTCATACTTCATCTATCTCACTCGTTCTCTCTCACTCGTTACTCGTTCAGAAATATTCATAATCCCACACATATTTGTACAAAATTTCAGCTTTCTAGTGCAAACGGTTTCTGAGATTATCCTCGGACGGACAGACAGATATGGCGAAACTATAAGGGTTCCAAGTTGACTACGGAACCCTAAAAAAGTAAAAAAAATATTTGAGAACAATAACGAGTGTACTCAATAGAAGTGCTAATTTCATTCAATGATATCTCAGTGCTTGATTTACTTCAAGTACGCTACAGTTTGTAGCAGAGTAACGCTCTATTTCCCTGCGGTCAGTTCTGGCCTCAGGCCCAGGCCGTAAAACATTCTTAATAAAAAGTCCGGTAATGGCCTGTTTAATGAGGGTCGACACGATTATAGTGGGCATTAATTACCCCCATTCCGAAACACCCTCACCTACAGTTAGCCGACAACACAATTGTACGTGCGACCAGGTACAACAAAAACATGCGGAGGGAAAAATTGTACACTAGCTGTTGCCTGCGACTTCGTTCATGCTATTTCGGATTAGAGTATCCAATAAAATATATAAGAATAAATAAATATTGGACAACATCACATACATTGCTCTGATTCTGTGGTAAGTAGCATATGGACTTGTGCCGGACTTTGGCGTCGCGCCATCTCTGAGGTTCCGGGTTCGATCCCCGGTCGGGTCAATATGGGAAACGAACTTTTCTATATAGTCTCGAGTCTAGGTGTTGTGGTACCGTCGTTGCTTCTGATTTTTGTAACACAAGTACTTTAGCTACTTACCACAGGATCAGAGCAATGTATGTAATGTTGTCCAATATTTATTTATTTATTATTTATTGTGTTACAGAAATAAGAAACAACGGCGGTACCACAACACCCAGACCCGAGACAGTACAAAAAAGTTCGTTTCCCATATATTGACCCGACCGGGGATCGAACCCGGTCGATGGCGCGACGCCAAAGGCTTGCCTCTCGGCTACGGAGGTCGTCAAAATATGATGGCTGAACTAGCATATCATCTGTTTTTCTATTACATTCGATCCATACATTCTTACTAACTTTGCATTTACTGAGAAGGATGGGAGATGTAGGTACTTAACGCACAGTAGTTACGTTCTGATTTAGTAAGAATAGAAAAGAATTAACAAAAAAAAAACATCTTTATTCATGTAAACTTTACAAAAGCACTTATGAATAGTCAGTACAAATTAAGTATTCTACCGCCGTGTTCCGAATGTTGATCATGTTGAGAAGAACCGGCAAGAAACTCGACACTTACTCTTTTCAATGTAACAAGGTTCCCTTATACTAGGAACTTAAATAAAATATACAAAGCTTATATAAAACATTTCCGAGTATTAAAGTTATTCTAGACCCATACATTTTTGTCATTTGAATAATCATCAATTTTGTAGTAGCCCTTTTTTATTAAACAATTTTTAACATGATACTTAAATCTATGCGTGGGCAACTGGATAACATTTTCAGGTAACTTTACTACATAGTATAAAACAAAGTCGCTTTTTCTGTCCCTATATCCCTTTGTACGCTTAAATCTTTAAAACTACGCAACGGATATTAATGCGTTTTTTTTTTGATAGATAGAGTGATTCCAGAGGAAGATTTTTATGTGTAATAAAGAAAAGAAAAGCTAATATTTCTAAGTATTTAGATTACATCCGTGCGAAGCCGGGGCGGGTCGCTAGTGTTAAATAATTTAACGCTTAAACCCACAATGGAATTACCTATCTTATGTAGTCTTAGATATGGAACAAGAGTACGAATATACATTTAAAATAAAGAAAAGGGTCGAATCAAGATAGCACGTGATAATGTGAGGGTGGATGAAGATATACAAGCTCCCCCAAACAGCCGTTCGTATTAACTACTAAAAACAATTCATCGCTATTTGACCCGTTAACTTTCTTTTAATTTTATAATAGAAAAGTCTTAAATTCTATATTAAAAAAGGAAATATATTTTTTTAGAATAATCCTGTATATGCACTTCATAGCCGAGAGGCGAGCGGACCAGACTTTGGCGTCGTGCAATCTCTGAGGTCCTGGGTTCGATCCCCGGTTGGGCAAAAATAGAAAACGAACTTATCCATACTGTCTTGCTTCTAGGTGTTGTGGTACCGTTGTTTTTTCTGATTTCTGTAACACAAGTGCTTAAGCTACTTACCACAGAATCAGAGTAATGTATAATGTGATTTCCAATATTTTTTATTTATATATAATATTTAGTTGTATTTTTTTCACTTTCATCGAATATTTTCTTTCGTAAAAAAGAACAAGCTCATCTCACACGAATTATCGTGTATTTATTAAAATAAAAACATAGTATTTATATACTCTTTAGTACAAAAGCAGCTCGCTTGCTTGAAGCTGTTCACGGAATGTCGTTAGTCACAAAGCCTTTATTACGATACGCGCCTCTTGGGAGATACATTTTACAGCGCAAATACTGACTTGTGTTTTCTTTTTAAACTTTTACTGAGCAACAATTTTTTAATCGTAAACAGTATCACATTTACGTGAACATCATAGTATAAAGACGACAAAGCTGATTAATGGAAGCATTAGTTGGAAAACCAATGGAGTGTGCAACACTCAAATAATGTTGGTGATTTATGATATGACGCGTCAAAATGGCAAGATAGACGACAATTTCAAATCAAAATTGATAAATTACTATACGATTTTTAATTATTTTATTATTTTTACATGATTGCAGGAAGGTACTACAAATAACTTACCATTTAGATAGGTAATTAATACTGGTATCGATTCCAAATTACAAAATAAAAGATATAAGGGTATTGTTAATGTTATTATTTAATTATTATTTACAGAAGTAATTTCACTGAATATTCCTATTAATTTTATTGTTTTAATTTATATATTATGTACACCTCCAAATGCAAATACCTACTCGGTTATAGAAAAAGCGGGACCCCCAGGCACTAATATTGGCGCATACTTAATACATTGTTTCAATATTACTCATAGCATGCTGTTTTAAAATTGAGACTAAATAAAAAAACATATTTTTTTCATTTTATAGTGCTTTTCGCCGCATTAGCAAATTTTAATATTTTAAAGAAATGGAAAAAATAATTCTCAATGATTTTAAGGGAGTAAAAATCAATAAATACTTGGAAAGAAGAGTTAAAAAATGCTTTATATCTAATTAAATGGTTTTATAACCATTCATTTTATCTTTATTCACTCGGTACACGGTTCCATAAGAATAACCATATTCAAACGCGCATTGAGTTTTAATCAAATTGTCTACGTAAATAACTTGTTTCAGATCGGATGTGCCCTGGAACGGGTTTAAACTTTATATTAGCCTGTAGCATTACAAATTCGAGTTCCATCGTCAAGATGAATCAATACTCATGTAACACTGGCTAGTAGACGTCGTTAAAGAAGCTGCTATTTAACATAAAAAGAAGAAAATAATTCTCAAGCGGCGATAAAGTACCGAGCCCGACACTACAGCGCCATGCAATTTGTAAAGTCTAGCGCTTCACAAAACCCAAATGAATCAACCAGGTAACGTATTCCGCGTATTATGCCCCTCGCCCACGAACCAGGTCCTTAGTTCCTCGGAATAGCGTAGCTAGCTTTTTGTACGCCTAAACCACCCCTTTATGTGCAGGTCCTTTCATCTCGATGGACAAAGCCGCTGATACAGGCGCAGGGCGGCTTTATGTCTCTAATGATGCGAGCGACTTAGTCTTTTAAGTCCCTTGAAAGACTTGGCTACATTGAAGTTACTGAAATCTAACAGTCTGTTGCATTTTTTTTATTACAATCAGGCTGCTTTTTTATTAACTCTATCACACGTGTTTAGAGAGACACATGCTGACATTTTAAGTTAACTAAAAATTAAGGCGCTTTTAATGTAAGTATTGGGTTATACCCTCGAGTTCCTGGATTCGTGACATATTTTACGTGTTTTTCATAGCTTTAAGCTATGATCACAAATCTACAAGGGTGGTTATTTAAGTATCCATTAATGTTTGTAACGATGTTGATTTTCATTGTAAAGATATTTGCCTCACTGTGTGTGATACACACATAGACTAACACTTTATTTTTACTTAATTCAATTTTAAGTACCTATTTTATCAAAACGAATGAGGCACTAATAATAATAAATAAATTAATATTTGACACCATCATTGGTACATAAGTAGTTAAAACACCCGTGTTACAGAAATAGCGTCTGTGTCCAGGCCCGAGACAATATGTCTAGAAAAGTTCGCTGTCGCTCAGTAATAATGGCAAAGATGCGTGTTTAAGAACAACTTAATTAGACCTACTTCAAATCTGACTTTTGTAGACGTGTAAATTTTTTAAATAAATTTTACGAAGGCACTAAATAGCAGGTAACCTATCCAAAAATATCTTTCCAAGTGTCAATAAATCTGAGGGGTTAAAGCGTAATTATTAAAGTATTTTTTGGTTGTATACAGTGTTAAGGACTTTGACAATAATATGTTTTTATTAAGCGTTGATGGGATTTTATTTTATTTTATTTTCTTTATTAAGGAAACAAACGGCATAAGTTAATAATGAAAAAAATATACATATATGTTAAGAACCATCTCAGTAGCCTAATTAGTTTCCACTAATAGCATATACAATTAAAATGTTGATTGAGAAACTCGTACCATCCTCGACGACCTCCGTAGCCGAGAGGCGAGCGGGCCTGACTTTGGCAAGCGCCATCTCTGAGGTTCCGGGTTCGATCCCCGGTCGGGTCAATATGGAAAACGAACTTTTCTATATTGTCTCGGGTCTGGGTGTTGTGGTACCTTCGTTGTTTCTGATTTCTGTAACACAAGTGCTTAAGCTACTTACCACAGGATCAGAGCAATGTATGTGATGTTGTCCAATATTTATTATTTATTTATTACCATAGGAATCCAAAATATAAAACAAAAATACTGTTGTGATTCAGACTCCTAATTATATCATATTAAGCAGAAAAAATAAATGTGTGTTTAAACAAGCTAAAATAACTGAATAATAAATGTTGTTGGGATAATGTTGTTAAGGTTTAAACCAGAAAAATTGTATTTAATACTGAGTCGAGTCTTTTCTCACAGGCTACAAAAGACTAACTCCGTTACAGCACTATGTCTGACAGGTATGTTTCGGTGTGTAAGCGCGATGTTTTAATGAAAAGTGTATGGTAGATGTTTGTAGGTTTTGCGATGGTAACACTTGTTACGTTTATTAAAGATTTTGGGTCTATTAAAAACTCAGACGAGAGAATTGCAATCGAAGTAATCATGTTAAAATGTTTACCTTTCTAGCTGTCCTGGTATTATATAAATAAAAGAATTTGAATTTATCAAAATAACCTTTTCAAAACGCTTTAAAAAAAAACCGACTTTAAAGATGAAGTTTTACAATTTTATTGTAGGTGTACCGAAATTTTTTCACAGTTAAGGTATTTACAAAAACAATATTTTTTTGTATTCGTATTATTGTGCTGTTTTCTTCTATTAATTGTTCAAATATATTCTTTTATTCTTATGGCTGTCAGTTATCGTAATATTAATGGTGGTTAAAACCAATATTGCTTTTACATTCACATTTAATTTCAAATGTAAGCAATTTTTATTATTTTCACATGTACTAAACTAGTAATCAAGTTGAAGATCACTCATCCGATATTGATATGAATTTTAATCCTTGAAAAAAGACAAAATAAAATGTAAACTTTTGTAAACATGCCAATTATAAATTTAACAAACATTTAAAAATGACTGTACTAGGTTTAGTTAAATACCCAAATAAATAATTGTTTTAAGCTTGTTACATATTACCCTACGTTATTCATCTCAACTAGACCCACATTAAAAAGATATTAAAAGCTTTCTAGACCGAAAAACCCTACTACTAGCCAGTTAAATGTAATGCGAGGGTCTGATTTATAGGGCTAAGCAATATGGACAACATTTTAGTGGACCATTAAAAATAGATGGGCTTGTGTCAGTTAAAGTTAATGACGGCTTGTTAATATGCCAGTGGTGTTTAGAACAATGAAATGGGTAAGGAGAGTTTCATTATTGGTAATGTATTTAGTAGAAACTGTCTAAAATTATTTGGAAGCCTTGAATAAATAAATAAATATTAAATAAATAAATGCGCCAGACAATCACACCAATCACCTGGTCTCAAACTGAGGTTTTCCCTTGTACTATGAGTACCAGATGACGGATACTAACTGGGGGCGTCATCCCAGCACACCCAGACCCATGTCAATTGAGAAAAGTTCGTTTTCCAAATTGACCTGACCGGGAATCGAACCCGGGACCTTACGCGCTTTGGGCGCCTACCTTAGCCACTGCGCCACCAAGTTCGTCAAAATTATAATATTAAAATATTGGACAACATCACGTTGCTCTGATTATGTGGTAAGTAGCTAAAGCACTTGTGTCACAGAAATCAGAAACGACGACGGTACCACAACACCCAGACCCGAGACAATATAGAAAAGTTCGTTTCCCATATTGACGCGACCGGTGATCAAACCCAAGGAAGCTCAGAGATGGCGCGACGTTAAAGTCCGGCCTGCTCGCTTCTCGGCTACGTAGGTCGTCAATAGAAAGTAGTGAATTGGGATGTTGACCGTTTTTAAAGAGAAGTCATTTCACTGAGACTTTTTTATTAATTTGGGTGATAGAAATCTATGTATATGTATATATATATATACATAGATTTCTATCACCCAAATTAATAAAAGGAGAAACTGACTGACTAAACGTAGGCAAACGCACAGCCCAAACGGCTAAACGTAGGCACTTGAAATTTGGAAGGGACGTAGCTTAGGTACCGTAGGGGTGTACTAAGAAAGGAATTCCCGATATTCCCACGGGAACGGGAATTAGCGGGAAAATTCTTTTGTATGAAAAATCTAAACCGCTTAAGTTAGACGCTTGAAATTTGGCATGCAGGTACCTTAGTAAATATAAAGTTTAGTTATGGCTGTATTTTGAGAAATTCCCACGGAAACGGGAGTTAGCGGGAAAAAACTTTTGTATGAAAAAATCTAAACCGCGTAAGTTAGATGATTGAAATTTGACATACATATACCTTAGTGAATGCAAAGTTAAGTCATGATTGGATTTTCCAAAATTCCCATGGGAACGGGAATAGCGGGAAAAACTTTTGTACCGCGAGTTAGAGGCTTGAAATTTTTTAGTATATGGGTATCTTAGCAAATGTACAGCTTCATGGGAATGGGAAACATCTTTTTCATGAAAAAATACTGCACTAGCGCCAGATTCAGAATAATTGTTATGTTGTTTTTTAATGTATTTTCTCAAAAAAAAAAAAAAAACTTTTTAAAATTTTTGAATGCAACATTCATTATTATTTACATTCGACACACACCGAGAAAAATACTGAAATGACACAATAACACGCCACGCGGACGAAGTCGCGGGCAAAAGCTAGTACTGAATAAGCCATAAGTCCAAGCCCGAGTAGCTCACTTATTAAAATAGTGGCTAACCGGTTATAATTCTATGGCGCCGTCACTAGGCGATGATAGATGCGGGTTAAATAATAACATTTATTGGCTTTATCATATATCTTCACGTACTTTTTTTTAAATATCTTTACATACTTAAAAATAATATCACATTTAATAAGGAATATTTAAGTAGATGTAACTAAAAGATTCAGTGGGTAGTCCTCATAAATATTCACCTAATTATGATGAGATTTAAAATTTAATTATGTAATTTAATCAATCTTTTATGTCCATATGGATGTTAAGACGTTTGCTTTAGCGATCTGAACACAAATTCGTATAATATGAATGAACTCTGAAACTTTCTCTTAAATTTAAAACACTGCAAACGTTGTCTTTTAAAAAAAGGCTACTACAAAGTAGAAGAGAACGTGTGGATCACTAACTAGTCTGCTCGCCTGTGCTTGCGTGTTTTATATTATTTTAAAAATATATGACACATTTTCTCAATCAATGTCAGTATTGGGCCACGATGACGCATGTAAGTCCAACAGTTCATTTAATTTAATTTACAAATTTAAATTACAACTTTTGTTTTATTTTATTTTTTCAATAATTGATTTTTAATTTTTATTTTACAATTGACAAACTAACTGTGTGTCTTAGTGCAAAATTAGTAATAAGTTTAGCTTTAATATGTAAAAAAAAACTACTGAGTTTCTTGCCGGTATCTTCTCTTTAGTTATAAATTCCGAAACAAAGGTAGCTTAATTTGCTTTATATAGCGACTATTCATAAGTATTACTAATTTAATCTATGTGAATAAAAAATATTGACTTTGATTTTGACTTACGTGTTTTACGTGTCTCGTGCCGTAGTCGGTAGTATTTTCTCTGTTGTTATAGGTTCCGAACTGGATGTAGCTTCATTTGCTTTATATAAAGACTGCTTCTAAGTATTACTAATGTAAGATATATGAGAACCATAAGATTGACTCAAAGTGAACGTAAGAACATCTGTTTCAGTGCATCAAGTACTTCGTCTTTGTAATTAGAAGTTCATACAATTACTTCAAGTAGATGTCAGCTGATTTGCAATATCACCGCAGAAATTCAGTGCCCATTCTTGCAGTTTCCAAGTTACCCCTATAGGCGAAGAAGATGCGGGCGATACAATGCAACTAGCGAACTGCAGCGCCTTGTAACTTATGCTTCACTTAGACTACTTTAGTCAAACGTTACTGTTATCTTTGGTTGTACTTTGAAATTGACTTAAACACAGTTTAATCATGTACAGGTATGGTTAGTTCAATCCACGAAGATGCGCCCGCTTGTTTTAATTTTTCATCGGTGGATATAATTTCTTCGAAACATAAGTTTAATTAAACAAATTAACATCGCTTCAAGCATCACTTCGAATGAATATACGATGTATACAGCGTACACTACGTTACAAAATATAATTCTCTTGTAAAACCACACTTTTTATATCTTATAGAAATTTGGCGTTAAGCGCTGCAAAAACCAGACTAGAAAAATTGCAAACCCTTCAAAATAAACGAATAAAAATAATTTTTAATTATAATTTTCGAAAAAAAAACAGATTTTTTTTTTATCGTGAAACAAAATTAATGGTCTGATTTAATGTTGTATCGATCAGTCAAATTGTGTGGTACCTATTTTGTGCACTTATTTGTATAACTTCGTATATGTACTTACAACAACGAGTGTATGCTTTTTGTATGTATATTCAGGTTCTCATGTAAGTGGCGTAAATGACTTTATGAGAATAAATGTCTTTAAACCTATAAGTAGTCCATATTTTATTCCAAGTTTCGAGTTGTCATGTCTCAAACTTAAAAATAAACATTTTCCCATATAAACTTTCAAAGGTGGTATCCCATCCCCCCTTATTTTTAAAACAAAAAACGTATGCCCGTTCTAGAAGTTCAACGTCTACTTAAACTGAATGTTATCAAAATTGGTTCATTTATTAGGCGATCAATTTAAGCGTGAAATCCGGCCAGACAGACAGAGTAACTTTCGCATTTATAATATTACCTCATGGATTTTTGACTAGTTAATGGCTGTACGAAGTGAATAGTCTTGCAGGATTGCTTTTAAAATGTACTTATCCTTTAGTTGATGTTAGTTCAACTAGGAACTAGTTACAACTACGGCTAGTTACAACTATTGGAGAACTCGAATGGAGAGGTTCACTCACAGTGTTTTCTTTGGATCGACGGGGACGCCTTTGAAAAGTCAGAACTTCACTTTTGTGCTAAGTGATTGAAGCACATGAATGCAGCAACGAATTTCTTTGCAGGAATTGGATTACCTATCTTAGCTTTTTTTTTAAAATTAGAAATTACATTTTATTTTAATGTTATTAAATAGGTTAGATGTAAATATTTCGTCCAACTAACTAACTGTATTTTTTTAATCAAAATACATAAGATACTTATTTTTTATCATATATACAAAAATATTATGATTTTTATATTAATAAATGTTGAGTTCATATTGGTTGTCTGGGAGTATACCAAAACATTTAAACCCAAATCGAAAACGGCGACTTTGACTTTGACACAAAAACGTTTTTCATAAATAAATCTTGAAGTTATTATGTTTTAATGCATGAGTTGAGTTTGGGCATCTTCAAACAAAAACTATGTTTTCGTTTGGAGCATAAGTTTTTAATCAAAGCATGTTAATTATAACAACTGACTTGAATTAAAAATCAACAATGACTGTGTCTAACAGCGTATAAAGTCCCGGACAAGACTGAAATAAGAAATAAAAAAAAATTGTAACTGGTTCTAAAAGTCAAGCATCAGTCGCGAACAAAGCTAGAAAAAGAAAAAAGGTAATAGAATTGAATCCATTTCTTTGTTCCAATTTTTATGAGCAAAAAAAGTCTGCAACGTATGGTCTCAATCAACACTAACGCCGTTTCTCAAAGTAAGGCCAACAGCCGATCAAGGTAAACACCAGCAGCTCAATAACCGTCCTTACACCCACGACATAAGGACGATACAAAATCCACACTGTAGTCTGGTGTGCTTTCACTGTACATTACACTGAAGTAATGTTCCCGTCTTACTGTTCTCGCCGTTTCATGATGTGCAATAAAATATTTAGGTACCTTTTTACGACCTTTGGAGTTTGGTGCGATCAAGATTTGATGACACGTAATTTTATATTAAAGGGTGTTAGATGTAAAACGTTAAGTGTCGGGTCATGATCTTGGGTTCCCAGGTTTGATTCCCGCTCTTGAAAATATACAAAAAGATAAGGTGTCCTCAGGACAGTACTCTCTGCAGAGGCTTCCTGGAGTAGGAGCGAACAGCCATCATACAATATTTTTTTAAAGCAAAGTATATTTATATCTCTCAATGATAAACATATATGGACATGATTGTCTGCTCGTTCGCACACCATATTTTTAAGTTCTCTAGTTCCAAATATTGTAAAGATTAGGATAACTACCTACTGAGTTTCTTGCCGGATTCTTCTCGGTAGGATTAGGTTCCGAACCGGATGTAGCTTCAATTTTGGTTTATATTCATTATGACGATGCATAAGTGTTACTTGTAACCAACATGAATAAATGAATTGATTGATTGACTGATTGATCTCCTCTCTCCCACCTCAAGTATTCGAACCCACGCCCTTCAAATATCGCGTATGCTGATCTTTCGACTAAACTAACGCGAGTTATTGTAGGCGATGAAGTTTTCTGTTGTATTAACCTCTTAGCCTTGCCCTCTTCTGTATCAATTTAGGACTGCACACGAATCGCATAGTTGGAAGAACAGTAAGCGAGATATGTGAAGGTCCGCGAATCACACAAGAAAGGAAATTAATTTTGGGTTTTTAAAAAATATGTACAGTTTGCTAGTGCGGTCTGATGCAATATAAAAAAATCAAACTAGACTGTCAAAAACGAACGCCATACCAACAAAACGTCTCAGAACACCAGGTACACTTGGAGAAGCTTCAAGCAGGAGCAAGAAACTGATTACCTTCTTCCCTGAACTGGGATGGCTTGAATGTAATAATTTCGAATTGCAAAAACCAGCTCGCTTCACCCATACCTATACCTAAACAATCCTAAATGTTTGACTTTAGATAGCTACACAAGCTATTGCCTGCGACTTTACCTTCGTTATTTCGGTATAAAATGTTTTTAATAGAATAGAATAAAAAAATCTTTATTCATGTAAGCTTAACAAAAGCACTTATGAATCGTCAGCACAAATTAAGTATTCTACCGCCGTGTTCGGAATGTTGATCATGTCGAGAAGAACCGGCAAACACTTACTCTTTTCAATGTAACAATGTTTACATAGTAGCTACTAGCAAGAACTGCTCGACTGATTTTGTGCAAACTTCGCATAAACTATCTACAAAATAGTTCAACCAAAGCCTAAGCATTTGGTTTGGATTGGTGAGTCCATTCTTAAGTTATACAATCACAACGAAATGTGGCAATGATTCGTACATGTTGTTCATCGATGTCATCTCTTTATCTACTAAATTTCATATCATGATAGAGTAACAAACATATATCTGGACATCCAGATGCAACATCGGCATCCATATTTGAATTAACCTCTTTGATTACTTTTGCCACATGTGTTACTGTTAATAATAAAAAACGGAGCCGTAACAAGTATTACGGTTAAGTCGCGTGATTACGCCGCGTCCCGGCTTTTGTCCGGGACACTCGGCTCGAGCGGAGATGAGTCGCTCGACGTGCCTTTATGCGCGCCCTCATTAAGCCGGAGCATGCTCTGTGAGTTCCGTATCTTAGTCTGCTAGTAACACTGAATATTTCTGTGATGTACGGTTCAGATAGCAAGCGATAATTGTAGTACTAATACATAAGACAATGCTCGCGACTTTTCTCGATTTTTTTAGGAATAATAAGTATCTAATATGTTAATCTAATATGTCATTTCTCCCTACAAAATGTCATCCAATATTAGTAGGATTGGACCAATAAGCATATAAGTATTTTAGGTACATGTTATTACTGTTAATATAAAAACGCTGTTAAGTCGCGTGATTACGCCGCGTCCCGGCTTTTGTCCGGGACACTCGGCTCGAGCGGAGATGAGGCGCCCGACGTGCCTTTATGTGCGCCCTCATTAAGCTGGGGCATGTTCTGTGGGTTCCGTATCTTGCTAGTAAAACTGTGAACACTGAGTATTTTTGTGACGTACAGCTACATGCACTAAGATGTATACAATCTCATTTTTAAGTGAATCTTATGGTAGGGTCAAAAGAATTTAACAATTTATTGCTGGTGATTTACTGTAATTACAAGTAAGTACGTTAAGGTTTGAAAGGATTTTTTAACATCATTTTTAAAGTGCTCCACGGCACATTAGCAAAACTTCAATTTTCTAGAAATAGAAAAAAAAATCTCCCCTTGCGGACTTATCAAATATTCCTGGATCAATGCGGCTTCGAAGACCGTGGGTTCAAATCGCTCGGGAAATACTTTGAGCTTTTCCCAGTTTAGTTAGGGCATTTCAGGCTCGAATCACCTACATTAATATTAATGACATTGAATCTCGTCAAAACCAAACAAATGTCTCCGAAACCTATTCACAAAATTAGTTGAACATTTCACAAGAACTACTCAAGTATCAAAGTTCTCCCCGCATCGCCGAATTTGTTTACGAGTCACCCTTAAGGGGTAAGGTCAAACGGGAGGGTTAATTAAATGATAACTATCTTTTTATATTCGAGGGCGCGCGCTGCTGCGGCATAATTTACTTATTTTAATTAGGAGGTCAGAATTAGGGGTTGACCCGGCCGAAGTGTTATGGGGGTATCGAAGTCGGGATGAATGGAATTCTGTTTGTGTATTTTTGTAAACCTCTTTAATTAAGGAAATTAGGAAAATGTTTTTTTATAACGCTTTTTAATGCGACTGCTTGTACCGTATCAGCCATGATGGTGTGTCAACCTTTTTAGTGCTTCAAGCGACACTATAAGTAGTTTTTATAGTACTTTACGCCATACTAGCGAACTTTTAATTTCAAACAGATTTTTTTTATCTCGCCTTGCGGTGCGGGAATCGAACCCACGACCTTCACGTATCGCGCGTGCTGCTCTTCCAATTGAGCTAGCCGCAAGTTATGGTAGGCGATGAAATATTTCTGCTGTATCAACCGTTAGCCTTCGGTAAGTGCACTCTGCTGAATATGTTTAGAACTACATACTTACGCGCGATACGTGACAGTCGTGGGTTCGATTCCCGCTCCGCAAGGGGAGATAATTTTTTTCTGTTTCTAATATTTATATGTATGTAGTTTTAATATCAGAGGGCACCACAAGCGAAGAGGCTTATGTAACATAACATTCATTGCCTACAATAACTAGCAGTTAGCTAAGTTGGGAGAGCAGCACAAGTGGTACGTGAAGATGGTGGGTTCGAAACCCACAATCCAATGGGAGGTGCAATACATCTGTTTCTTCTAAACCTTTTCGAAGTTGTTCTTAAATATATGCCGTTGTTAAACATTGATGATTCAGATGTCAAACGGCATTTATCACACGTATCTCCATAATGAAAATAATAGTTTTATATGACGTTACAAATGTTTCGATGGGAGCGTACAGAAAGTTGTGACAGATCCCCGTTCAAAATACTTCAGTGTCTCAATATGAAAGTCCATCTATGTATTTTCATTTATAATATGGGTCAGAAACATGCTGCCTAAATATAACCCTTGTCTAAAAACTGAAATTCACTCGTCGTGTGATGGATACAGCTACATATGCTAGAAGTTTCTCAGCAACTCAAGCAATGAGTCAAAGTCAAAGTCAAAGTCAATATTTTTTTATTCACATAGATTACATTAGTAATACTTATGAATAGTCTCTATATAAAGCAAATGAAGCTACCTCCGGTTCGGAACCTATAACTAAAGAGAAGATACCGGCAAGAAACTCAGTAGTTTTTTTTACAAATGAAAGCTACACTTATTACTAATTTTGCACTAAGACACACAGTTAGTTTGTCAATTGTAAAATAAAAATTTTAAATCAATTATTAAAAAAATAATAATAATAAAGCAAAGGTATTTGTAAATTAAATTAACTGTATGACTCACATGCGTCATCGAGGCCCAATTCTGACATTGATTGAGAAAATGCGTTACATATATATTTGTAAAATAATATAAAACACGTAGCTACAGGTGAGCACACTAGTCACTGATCCACACGTTCCTGTCATTCAAATACTCTTCCACTTTGTAGTAGCCTTTTTTCAAAAGACAACGTTTGACAAATGTCTTAAATTTGTACAAAGGTAACTCAACAATAACTTGAGGGAGTTTATTAAACATTTTTATGCTTAAAGCAACAAATGAATTACCTATTTTATGAAGTCTACGCTTAGGAACAGCAAGCTTATTTTTATTTCTGGTGTTAATGCTATGATTGTCTGATTTTTTAGGAAATGTATGCAAGTTTTTGTATACATGCATTAATATACATGCAGTATATTCGTTGCAGTAGAATCATATACCTAGTCTTATAAATTAACAAGACAAAAGTAAGCAATAAAGAACCTATGAGCTCACAGCTCGTAGAACAGAAGGAGGTTGAAAACTTATCGAAAGTCAAATTTATACCGAAAAACAAAGAGCAGGGCCATCAGCCCCAACAAAATAGATGGACGATCTTGTGCTAGAAGTGACGTAAAACCAAGAGTTGCGGGTGCAAAGTGAACCCTGGCAGGAGACTTGTGCTCAGCAGTTAACGTCCTTGGTAATGCCGGAAATTATGTTAAATTAAACACACAAAGAACAAAAACTTAGGTAGGTCACTTCCTTAGTGTAATTAAAGTTACTAAACTAATATCTTGATAATTTATTTTAAAGAAAAATGTTGCTAAAATGTAAACAATTTTTAAATTTTATTTTATTTTCTGGAGGAGAGCGCTAGCGGCTGCAATAAAGTAATTAAAAAAATATTTATCTCTTTGCCTATGAAAGAAGTTATTGAAAATGAAATATTCTATTTATAAATGACAACATTTTCATTGCTTGAAAAAAATCTTGTAGTATTTAATTGATTGCACGCATTTTCAATCCAATCGATTCCCTTTTGAATTATAAGGGTTTCAAGCCATTGATGCAGAACTCTAAAGGCCTGAATGTCGCAGAGAGGCAATTTAAGAGGTC
The DNA here is from genome assembly GCA_037074685.1 of Glyphodes pyloalis. Classification (NCBI taxonomy): domain Eukaryota; kingdom Metazoa; phylum Arthropoda; class Insecta; order Lepidoptera; family Crambidae; genus Glyphodes; species Glyphodes pyloalis. Next base: position 19,833,133 of record JAYKKO010000003.1, on the reverse strand, counting down.
CCCTCACAAAGACTGGACCTCCATAGTAGCTCTCAAATGGCGATATTGCTGATGCCATTCTGAGAGCAATATGTCTTTACATTAGCTTTTGTTGGTCCCCGGATTTGGCCTCAATTTTACAAAATTGTTCAACCAATATCCTTCTCATATTACAAATGCGAATAGTCTTAATTAATATATTTATTTTAACTTCATTGCGATTAAATGTCTAATTGCATTCTCTACCAGAGAGATATCGTTACTCTTTCATGCATACATATGTTTTGCATAATATCCTAATATAATAAAGTGGTTAATTTGTTTAAGTTTTTTATAATATTATTTTAGGCCTATGTATATTGTTTGCCTGAAATACAGGAATTTCCTAGTTCAGGCACAAGTAAGTTTAAGTTCCTATGTTTTTTAGCCCTAAGCAGTATGTTAAAATTAAATTGTTTAATAAATTTAATAAATTTATTATTATTTTATATATAGTGTAATGCACATATTAATCTATGACAAGCCTGTTAAAGGGTTAACGCGTCTTTACGTACGCCAAGAATGCGGACAGGCTTTAAAAAGACACCATCAGAGATATTTAAGTCAGGACTTCTCCTGGCACGAGATAAATTTGGATAAAATAAAAAATACATTAACATTTATTTAAGTCCCTATTTATGTCTTACTACCTGTGCCCGCGACTTCGTTCGCGTGGACTACATCCTTTCATGGTCGGTTTTACCCCTATCTCCCCTAATATTCGAAACAAAAAGTAGTCTATATTTTAATATGTTATAATTATTTAACAAAATGTTTCTGTACTAGTGACATCTATAAGTTACCTATGTAATGTTCTTTTGATGTGTCAAAAATAAACTGTCAGTCGTTAACCGAAAGTGCGTGTTTTAATAGGTTATGGGTGATGTCCCGATTTTCTTAAGTAATTAGTGCTACAGTTTAAGAAAAACGCTGAACTTTTGTGTAGATAATGGCTTTAAACTATTTACAAAGTGTTCCCAAACTAAAAGGGAGGGAAAACTATGATGTGTGGAGTTTCGCAGCAGAAAATTTGTTAGTGCTAGAGGGCATGATACAGTACATCAAGATGCCCGTGCACGGCGGCACAGAAACAAAGATTGCAGACGACGAAAGGACTAAGGCAAAGTTAATATTGACAATTGATCCAGGACTGTATGTTCATATCAAAGAAACGAAAACCTCGTTTGAGCTGTGGACAAAGCTGAAAAACATGTTTGATGACTCAGGCTTTTCTAGAAAAATCTCTTTGCTGCGACATTTAATATCAATCAGACAAGAAAGCTGTGATTCAATGACTAAATATGTTACGCAAGTGGTCGAGACAGCACAAAGATTGAAAGGCACCGGGTTTGCTATAACAGATGAATGGATTGGATCATTATTATTAGCAGGTTTGCCGGAAAAGTATTCTCCTATGATCATGGCTATAGAACATTCTGGAATACAAATTAACACAGATTCAATAAAATCGAAATTGATCGATTTGGAAGTTTCCTTAAATTTGGACACCAGTGGCGCTGCATTCGCTGCAAATAGACCGTACTCGAAGACGCGGCACTACACTACAAATAAAAATGGCGGTCAACAACAATCGTCCATGGCGTCTAAAATGCAGTCGAAAAAAGTAATTGTGTGCTACAAATGCAAAGAAAACGGGCATTTTAGAAATCAATGTCCGTTATTGCAGAAAAACAAACAAACGAATGCGTTTAGTGTGGTATTCTTGAGTGGACAGTATAGTAAAAGCGAGTGGTATATTGACTCCGGTGCAAGCGCGCACATGACATCGAATGAAAATTGGATAGAAAATCCAAATTCTATGCCAGTTATGTCAGAAATTACGGTAGCCGATAGTACAAAGGTACCAGTAAAGTGCTCCGGGGACGTGAAAATAACTTCGGATCGCAACTATGAGATTACTGTCAAGAATGTGTTGTGTATTCCAAAATTGTCAACAAATCTATTGTCAGTGAGTGAGCTTATAAAAAAAGGTAACAAAGTTGTGTTTGAAAGTAACATTTGCTATATTCGAAATGTGAAGAATGAAATAGTAGCCACTGCATATTTAGGAAATGGTGTTTACAAATTGAATTTAAAAACAACAGATTGTATGTTAGCAGCACCAGCTTTGGCAAGTGCAGAGTTATGGCACAAGCGCCTAGCACACATCAATAGTGGTGATTTGAATAGAATGAGAAATGGCATCGTGGAAGGAGTGAATTTTTCTTCTCCTAGTGACACTAAGAAGGAGAATTGTATAACCTGTTGTGAAGGCAAACAAACAAGGCTGCCATTCCCACGCAGTGAACGTACCAGCACGGAGACACTACAATTAATCCATGCAGATGTGTGTGGGCCCATGGAGGTAAAATCAATTGGCGGTTCACGATTCTTTTTGCTTCTTGTGGATGACTACAGTAAGATGACATTCATTTATTTTCTCAAACATAAAAATGAAGTTTTCCAGAGATTTAAGGATTTTAAAGCTATGGTTGAGAACCAACAAAATAGAAAAATCAAAATACTTCGTACTGACAACGGAGGTGAATTTTGCAATAGAGTAATGGACAATTTTTTGGCAGATGAAGGTATAATTCATCAAAGGACTACTACATATGCCCCTGAGCAGAATGGTGTCAGTGAGAGAGCCAACAGAACTGTTATAGAAAAAGGTAGATGTTTGATTTTTGAGGCAAAACTTGAAAAGAAATTTTGGGCCGAAGCTGTTCATACGGCCGTTTACTTGAAAAACAGATGTGTTACATCTGGTTTAGTAAACAAAACACCTTATGAAGTTTGGTATCAAAGGAAGCCTGACTTAAGCCATATACGTCTATTCGGAAGTCCAGTAATGGTACACATTCCCAAAGAACAAAGATTAAAATGGGATAAGAAAGCTAAACAATTTATATTGGTTGGATACTCTGATACTGTAAAGGGATATCGAGTCTATGATCCAGAGAAAAATATAATCACTGAAAAGAGAGACATAATAGTGATGGAAGGAAAGCTTGGAATTGAAAATCCAGAAGAAAATGCTATATGGATACAGAATGATGAGCAGAACTTAACACAAAGAGAAGAGACTGAGACACCACATAATGTGCAAGAATCTAGTATAGAGAACAGAGATTCAGTGGGGGATACTAACATAAATGAATCTCCTTCTAGTTCAAGTTCTGATTCATCAGCTTATATCGAGGGTTCCCTGGTCAAACCCGATAAGTGCCAAAACATACTTCTGAGATAATCGATGTTAAAGGTTTGTAAACAGTAAAAGTGCATTTTAATAAGTAAATGTCCACAATTTTGAGTTTTATTAGTAATGATATTTCATAAAGATTTAGTTTTCATATTTATTTTACTTCTAATGCTTACAGTTTTGCTGTAAAAAATTTTTTTTTGGTAAAGGGTGCCGACTTATTGGGTTTCACCTGAGAGAAAAAAACGATTTAATCACTTAAGTTTTTATTAATTCCAAGCAAAAAACAATTGTAATTATGTTTGCATTAGGTTATTACTTACTTTTATACTCTTTTTATATACTTATTCATTGTTTAAATTTTGAGGATAATTTTCATTTAATGTTCTATCCAGCTATGATTTTCTTCGGGAATGATTCGTTTTGTATACATAGTTTTCGACTGATTAGGCCCATCAAACTACCGCCTTATTACCATGACCTCAGTGCTGTTCAAAGTCATGGAACGGGTTATTTATAACCGATTGGTCTGCTACCTAGAGGATCACTCCTTAATTAATGATCTCCAACACGGCTTTAGGCCGAAACGATCGACGGTTGATCTTCTAGCGTGTGTAACGCAACTCAGGGGGGAGACAATTGCCGAGGCATTTGATCGGGTCTGGCACAAAGCTCTTTTTTCCAAGCTTACGGCATATGGACTACCCACACGGATTTGTGACTGGATTTCCGGCTTTCTGCGTGACGTAGAATTCACATCGTGTCTGACGGACGCGTATCGCAGTTTATGCGTATTTATCGCCCACCCTCTTCCTTCTTCATATAAATGATATGCCACTGCTTGGAAACATACATTGCTATACTGATCACAGTACGGTCAATGGAAGAAACCTTGGCTGGCCTTCGGCTGGCAGAGTTATGGAGAATGTACGGGAGAATTTAGTCGTTGAACTGGATCGGGTGTTGAGCCTCATGAGCCAATTGGTTTCAAATAACCAGATCCAGTTCAATGCCGAGAAAACCCAAGAGTGCACATTTTCGACAAAAACATCCCAATTCCTTCCGCTCCTCATTCACCAGGGTACTCCCCTCTGCCTGCGTAATAGTTAGTAAGCATGCTTGGCATGGATATCCGCTGCAACCTTAATCAAGATCAGTACATCGAGAGTTTCATCTTTAGCATCCAAAAAACAGGGGATCCTGAAAAGAGTGCGTTGTTTTCTCACGCCGGATCAGCTTTGTCTTTTATACAAGACTCAAGTCAAGTCCTGTCTGGACTACTGCTTGTGTCTCTGGGACGGTTCCGCCAAATATCTTATGGATGGTCTTGATTGGTTACAACAAAAGGCTGTGCGCATTATCAATGTTGAAGATGTTACTGAGAACCTTGATCCTCTTCAACTTCGTAGAGACATTGGTTTATTGACTGTCTATTATCGTTTTTATCTCGGTGAGTGTTCCGAGGAACTGTTTTCTCTTATCCAGCCTTCCCTTTGCCTTTACAAAACTACAAGAGCCGGCTAACGATGTTATCGCTTCACCGTGGAAAATATTCCATCGTGAACCAAAAAATTTGATAACTCTAATCTTTGACGTACCATTAAAAAATAGGCCTCGTTACCGGCTCATATGTTTCCTCCGTCCAATTAATTTCTTCAAAAGGTGCGTGGAGAAGCATAATGCAGGCCAGTATGGCGATGCTAACGGATAGGATATTACGAAATCAAATCCGTTGTCATCGTGATGTGGGTTCTTCTCTTGCTTACCATTAAGTTGGAAGAAGACAATATACCGCGTTTTTATAAAAAAAATATTGACATCTGAATCTTGGAAACAAAGGTAAAGTTACCAATAAACATCATATTATATGTATATAACATGATTTAAAAAAATTACATGTGTCTGTCACCAAAAAAATATGCTTGACGATACTATTCATCTGCGTGGCAATATCTTTTTGTGACTTATCAAGTTCTGATGAGTAATTTGTATTTGCTCCAAAGAGCAGAGGAGAAAGCAGAACAATATTCCACGAACAAAGGTACAGTAAAATTTACCACATTCCGATTAAAAACGTATTTAGAGCTTTGTAACAGATCACGCCCCCAAAAAGCACAGGGTCATGGCACGTGAGAAAAATAACCCTCTGATCTTGCTGAATAAATAAAAAAAATGCATAATAGTGTCAATAAATACTTTCAAAAAATATTAGATTTACATTTAAACTATGCAAACAATAGTACCATTGATATGAATCTGCACATTAATGCTGCTATTTTTATTTTCCAAGGGAACACTAAGCTGAGGACAGGAAAACCGGAATTAGCATCCTCTTATTCATACGTAAAAAGTGTAAAATTATTTCAAAACCTTGTAATTAGTACGTAAAACAAAAATAAAAAGTAAGACGTGAAACCCAATAACTATCCTTCCATTATAAATATTTCTAAGTACGTAAATATTGTAACCTAAATTGGTTAGAGGTAAAACCCAATAAGTTCCCTATTCCAGAGTCTAGATGATGCTATTTCGTTTCAATAAACTGAAAGTATAATTATTTTGTCAAAATTACGTGCAATGCAATCAAACGAAGGTCGACCCTCGCGATCCTGTCGCCACCTGTCTGATGTTATGTCTACTATCATATCTACTTAACGGGTTCTTCACCAAATAAAATTACAGTCCAATGTTGATGTCTGCTCGTGCGAGTATCCGATAAGTATGCTTTTCATATGTCATTTCGAATATTAGCTTGAAGTAAAACACTATAAGTAGTACTTATTGGGTTTTAGCTTAATGATTAAATTTGTTTGCATACTTAATATTATAATAGTAAAGTGTTGATGGATTTTAGCTTTAAGTAAAACCTCGTTAATTCAGAATTTCCCTGGTATAAAAACCCAATAAGTGCAAATAACTTGTCTTACCTTAAGTCACTTAGTTTAATTTCCTAAAATATATTTGTCTTAAAACCCAATAAATATACATTATTGGGTTCTTCATCTAATTAAATTTAAAAAAGTTTCCTTTAAATATACTTATATTGTTTATGTATTGGTCAAAAAGAAAAAAGTAGCACTTATTGGGTTCATAGTGAAGCGTATCTTTGTGCTTAATTGAAACTCGGCTTATTGGAATATACCATTAGAAAGAGCAAAAAAAGTACATCTTAACTGCATTTATAACTAAAATTCTCAATTTTTGTCACTTATCGGGTTTGACCAGGGAACCCTCGATATGGATCCAGATGAGACTCATGTGGATACTTCAACTGATTCCATCCCATCAGTTGATATTTCACCAGGAGAGCTTCAAAGTCTTGGAGTTGGTGAAGTGGTTGGTGGTAAGAGACAGAGAAGACCACCCAACCGTTTTGGTTATTCAAACATGTGTACATCAAGCAACTTACCAGGTGCTGAGGGGATTGACTTTTCAGAAGCTCTGAATGGACCAGAAGCAGAACAATGGAAGCTGGCTATGCATGAAGAGTTGCAATCATTTGAGTACAATGATGCTTGGGAGCTCATTGATATACCAAGTGATACCTCCATTGTGCAGTGCAGGTGGGTATTTAATAAAAAAATTGATGTAAATGATAAAGTGAGATATAGGGCAAGGCTTGTGGCTAAAGGTTATTCACAGCGATATGGAATTGATTATGTGGATACATTTGCTCCTGTAGTGAAACATTCAACTCTAAGAATGTTATTTGCTCTTAGTACACAGTGGGATATGGAAATTAATCATCTCGATGTAATTACTGCTTTTCTAAATGGACACTTGAATGAGAATATTTGTATGTATCTACCTGTAGGTTTTGAATGTACAGATAAAGGAAAGGTTTTAAAACTTAAGAAAGCGATATATGGGCTTAAACAATCATCCTTAATGTGGTATGAGAGAGTTAAAGATTGTTTATGTAAATTGGGTTTTAAAATAAGTAGCTATGAACCATGTTTATTTACAAAAGTTAGTGAAAATGTTGAAATAGTCGTAGCCGTTTATGTTGATGATTTTCTGATTTTTTCAAATTGCAAGGAGGAAACTGATAATTTGAAGACTGTTTTAAGCTCAGAATTTAAGATAAAGGATTTGGGTTGTGTTAAACGCTATTTAGGCATGAGAGTGCATGTAGACAGAAAATTAAATACTGTAAAAATAGATCAAGAACAATACATAGAGCAGTTGTTACATAAATTTGGAATGTTTAATTGTAGATCTATTGACACTCCTTTAGAATGTAAGTTGAATCTTGAAAAGGCTGAAAATTGTTTAACAGATGTTCCTTATCAAAGACTAATAGGTAGTCTGATGTACTTAGCTGTTATGTCTAGACCGGACATAGCTTATTCCATTAGTTACCTAAGTCAATTTAACAATTCTTATAATGAAACTCATTTTAATCAAGCTAAGAGAGTGTTGAAATACTTACAGAAAACTAAACATTATTGTTTAAAATATAGCAAAAATAGTAATACAGAATTAGAAGGTTTTGTGGATGCCGATTGGGCAAGCGATGTTTTGGACAGGAAGTCCTACACTGGTTTCTGTTTTAACATGGCTGGTTCTGTTATATCATGGCAAAGCAGGAAGCAGAAAACTGTATCTTTATCCAGTACCGAAGCTGAATATGTGGCATTGTCGGAGGCAGCTAGGGAAGCTACATATTTGAGAAATATGATGTATGAAATAACAGGTAAATTAAACATTGTTAAGTTGCATTGTGATAACCAGAGTGCATTGAAATTATCTTCAAATCATCAGTCTCTGAATAGAACGAAGCACATTGATGTGCGTTATCATTATATTAAAGATGCTATAAAGAATAATATAATTCATGTAAAATATGTGTCAACTCTAGATATGCCTGCTGATCTCTTGACCAAAGGTTTATTATCAATAAAGCATTATACATTTTTAGGAATGATAGGTCTTGTTCCTAATTAAAATTTAAGTCTATTAATTGTTACCTAAGTCGTTTTTTTTTTGAGATATTTTGTTAAGTAGGGGTGTTATAATTATTTAACAAAATGTTTCTGTATGACTACTAGTGACATCTATAAGTTACCTATGTAATGTTCTTTTGATGTGTCAAAAATAAAGTGTCAGTCGTTAACCGAAAGTGCGTGTTTTAATATAATAGACCTATATTTGTGCCAACTTTCATATCTCTAACTTAAAAAAAAAAGAGTAACAGACGGACAGACAGACAGACAGAGTTACTTTCGCATTTATAATATTAGTATGGATAAAATAAATTGTATAAAAATGGTTTTCATGTTACCGTCTTTACGGTTATAACCAAGGCTTGAGATAGTCTTTATACAGAGAGCATCGGAAATTTTTAAGGCAGGCTTTTGAATGGCAAGAAAAAATCAAAAATGTTTACGTATCAGGTACATTTAAATCCAAAATCGGAACTGCTACAAAACTAGAACAAGCACTCGGTATTATTAACCCTATCACGGCGCAGCTATTTTCATCCCGTCATTCAGAGGCGACAGGAGATTAATTGGGCGCGGTGTGACCACTCAGTGCTGATAGAGTGGCCGGGGTTAAATGCCGATCATTTGTTATAGCAACTGGTTCAGGTGAACGCAATCAACTGTGTGGGTATTTAAAATGTTCGCTTCGGGTTACAAATCTACATATGCCAGTTTCAAAAAGAAGGTATGACTATTTTTTTTAAGTTTCTGTTTTGACTAGCAATATTTTTATTTAAAAAGAAATGAGTATGCTTTAGTGAGAACTACTTTTCGTTTCTATTAAAACTAAAAAGTTTTGCTAGTAATAGTTGCCTGTATATTAACGATCAGTGATCTGTAAGTAAAGAGAACTTGAGTATAACTCAACTTTAATATATCCAGCTAAACATTCTATATCTATTTAAATATTTACATATTTCTCAGTTTTCGCACAAAAAGCAATCAATATTAAACCTAAATATTACGAAAAAACTTAAGTACTAAGTAAAAATACAACTGAAAAGCAAATTAGGCATTTCTCTATATCTTTTGTTACTTTCCTTAACTTCAGCTACATACTGTTTTACTTTATCTTCTGAAGTTTTTGTAGAAATGCCCCTTTCTCTATGTTACGGACAGAAATAACAAGATATTCCGATTAAAATTATATTCACAAAATCACTTATTAAGTACAAAAAATAGGAAAAAACCACAATCGAAACCCCGTTGCTAGCCGAACAATTTACACACACGATAACAACTGCCTAGCAACGGGGTTGCCAGATCTGTCGCCAACACTCTATTTATTTTTAATATCTAAGTATTTTTATCATCTATTCACTACTCACAATTTGTTGTGTCCCTTACTAAATAATGTATGTAGTAAACTATTCTTGACAAAATGTATCACTAGTGTTATTGTACTACTATAAATAAATATTAATAGAATGTTAGGAAAAGGAGCAAGTCAAGTCAACTAGGTCTAAGTTTTTAAAACAACTAAATGTTCCCAGAACTTATATATCATAAGCGTCGGTCTAAAAAAGTAATAGGACATTTTTACCAAACTCATGTAATAAAAATGCGTTATTATCGTTATCTTTATAAGTTAACTAATAAGCAAAGAAGCAAATTGATGCTGCGGGTTTCTCATTGTTCAATATAAAATAAAAACATCTTTCAAACACAAAAATATTATCTGCCTCCACATAACATAATCGTTGTTTAAATTCACGTACAAAAATTAAGGCGAAGTTTTACCAGAATTAGGTTTTCGGTATGGCCTTAAATGAAATTAGCTGTTCCATCTCCACTGCTTTAACCTGGACGTGCCTTTTATAAATGGCCGGCAGACCGCTGCCGCACTATCGGCATCTAGTGGCTCCACCCAACGATTAATTCCTTGTCAAACGCGTTGCATGAAAATAGCTTGAGCGTGAGAGGGTTAACAATAGAAATTTTCACGGGTCCGATGGAACAAACTTTGCTGACTGTTGGACAAAGAATAGTGAGTTCGATTCCTACTTAGGAAAAAAGCACAGTTGAAGTTCCTTCGTGAGCATTGAATTCACTGCCTCAAAGTATTGGAATCTAAATAATGTAACTACTTCACCACGTAGTCAATCATTTGCAAATATTTAAAAAAAATCGTACTTATTGCGTTCCTACTGTTCAAGTAAACAATATCAAGATTTTATGTAATTTGAAGTCTGTTTTAGGAATTAATTACCAAACTTAATTATTTTTCCATGCAATAAAACCAAAATTCATAAGTTACTTTTTAGTTGAAAAACCGGCCAAGTGCGAGTCGGACTCGCGCACCGAGGGTTCCGTACAAACCTGAAAGGTTTACAAAGTTCGTTCATTACGACAATCGAGTCATAACTATGGTATTTTTATTGCAAAATGAAATTCATAACATTACAATGGGGAAAGATGGAGGAGCATAAATATTTTGTAATGTAACTAAACATTTATGGTTTTCGGAATTTTTCCTTTATGTGTGCTATAAAACGTTGCTTCATGCCAAATTTCAAGATTCTAGGTCGACTGGAAGTACCCTTTAGGTTTTGATTCCCTTGCGAGTACTTGCGAGTTTCAAAATATGCAGCTTAAATTGCTGTTTCTTTTGATTGCGTTGACATAGAAGTTTGATTTTGTTACAGCTTAAAGGTATTATAGACCTGAGTATTTGGTATGAATTTCAATTTAATACCTCTACGCGTTTATGAGGAAATGGGTAGTAAGTTTAAAATTATTAAAAAAATATATATTATGTGATGTAACTAAAAATTTATGGTTTTCGTAATTTTTCCTTTATCTATGCTATAAGACAAAGAATAACGTTGCTTCGTACCAAATTTCAAGATTCTGAGTTCACGGGAAGCACCCTGTAGGTTTTAATTCCCTTGAAAGAGTCGAAAATTTGCGGCATAAACGGCTGTATCTTTTGGTTGCGTTGGCTTAGAAGTTTGATTTTTTCGCAGCTTCAAGGGACAGTAGACCTGAGTAATTGATATAAATTTCAGCTTCATACCTTTACGCGTTCCTGAGAAAAAGGGTCTTGACAGACGGACGGACGGACAGACAGACGGACAACAAAGTGATCCTATAAGGGTTCCGCTTTTTCTTTTTGAGGTAGGGAACCCTAAAAATTAAGTATTTGTAGCACAAACAAATACGTTTCAGTTCTGCATATGCCGTTTTCTTACCCAAATTATATTTCCAATTAGCTAACAAATACTTTTTCCGGTCACAATGGATACACCGTTCAGTTTTTTAGTAACTAAAACAGGCATATACGTATTACCGTTTACATAAAACTTTTAATATCTTTTCCATAAAAAGCACATCAGTTTCTACTTCGACATCTTGAGTAATGAATAATATGATTCGCGCCGCCCCGGTCTCGACGGGCAAAATTAACCATAAAATTTTCCGGGAAACGGAAAAGTAGGGAAAGTATTTAGCTGGCCCCGGGGACCGATAAATTCCCCCTAAGTACCCACCTACGGGGAGAAACTCAAGTACTAGTTCTGTCAAACAATGAATTTTAACTTTCTCACTTGATTTTGTCGATCGATACTAAAGTTTCGGACGCTGGATTGCGAAAGACATTGAGTATTAGATATATTATGTTTTTTTATATCTAGATTTTATGTTTTACATACATATATATGTTTTTTTTCTTTTATTTTTATGTTAGTTTACTTCTACTGTACCTATAAATTGTTTGTGCCACTTTTATGTCTGTGTACTGTGTATTGATTGTGTGCTAATAAATAAATTCTTATTCTTATTCTTATATATGCAGTAACGCCTTTTGTTGCTTTTAATACTTGCAGTAGGCACTGCATTGCATTGCTTATGTGCTCGGAATATAATTAATATTAGATACTTATATATAAATCTTGCTCCGATTTCATGGCAAGTAGCTAAAGCTTTTGTGTACCACGTTATTTTAATATAAATGTTTTTATTTTATTTATTTCATTATATACTTATTTTGTTTTTTTTTTTACAATTGACAAACTAACTGTATGTCTTGGTGCAAAATTAGTAATAAGTTTAGCTTTTTATTTGTAAAAAAAAACTACTTAGTTTCTTGCCGGTATCTTCTCGGTGATTATAGATTCCGAACCGGAAGCTTCACTTGCTTTGTATAGAGACGATTCATAAGTATTACTAATGTAATCTACATGAATAAAAAAGATTGTACCCGTTTCTCGATGTCTACTATTTCCTCTACCTAAAGGTTGTCTGGAAGAGATTGCTCTCTAGCAATAAGACCGCCTATATTGTACTTAAATATGTCTGTAAAACCAATTTCTGTAAATTTTCTGTGCAATAAAGTGTATCTATCTATCTATCTATTGACTTTGACATCACCCAGACCCGAGATAATTCCAACAATTTCATTGCCTATAACTTGCGGTTAGCTCAGTTGGAAGAGCAGTACATGCAATCCGTGAAGGACGTGGGTTCGAGCACCGCACCGCAGGGCAAATTAAATTTCTGTTTCTTAAAAAATAATCCAAAAAAGTTCGTTTTCCATATTACACGACCCATATTGACGTGACGGCTGTCCATATTGACGTGAAAGAGGTCGCCGATATTAGGATATCATCTATACATACCAGAAAAAACATAGCAGCAGGCTGCATTTCTACCAAACATCTTATACAGATGTCTGTTTGTTCAATATTTCATTAAATTACGATATAAAAAAACAGGTACATTTACCATCGTACAGGCGGCAATCGCACTATGTGACGTAGTGCGAAACATAATGGTCCACAGCGTTATTTACTCGTATCTATGTTAACTGGAAATTTGTAGGATTGAAACGGTGATTCTTCACAGTAATTCATCTGATTGTGCGATCATAAAGTAGTGATGGCTAATTTAGGGCCTAATCCAGGTTGTTTAGCGCGCTCTGCGGACGGATGGGGGCGCGCTTCACAAATCAGCGCCGAGCGCAACACACAATATATGATCAAATGAACTTCCAAGTGAAGTTCGATCATTATTATATGAATAGCTCCATTCGAAGATATACTATTACCATGTAGTTTCCCTAACGTACTAGGTAGTGTCGCACTTTTAGATTTATATCGATTACTCAAATCGATTTTATTTAAAAAAACATCGTTACTCTTCTACCCTACCCTAACGCACTGACTCACGCGGGCAGTTTCGTCATTCTTTTTAGAGATAGATTGGTAGATACTAAAACTTTACTTATTATGGGTTGAGGAGGGTGGGTTCTTATATCTTCGAATGGAGCTATTCATATAATAATGATCGAACTTCACTTGGAAGTTCATTTGATCATATATTATACTTTCATAGCTCCATTCTTCAGATATACTATTACCATGTAGATGTTCAGAGAACGATATGAATAACCATTCGTAAAGTTTTGGTAAGGAGGTGAAATTTAAGTAAAATTAAAGACATTTGAACTAAAATATTTTATTTCTTTTATTTATTATAATATAAACTATAATCGTACATTTAATTACTAATTATATTGGATTCGAGAACAGACCTAGCAAGGTCATGCGAAATGATTGGACGATTATAAAATTTTGCGAAACTCTGTGATGTAACTGACCATCCCGCAGTCTTTCGGATAGTGTCCAGAGACACCCCTGCAGCGCGAGCAGTGGAGGTGGCGGCGTGGCGCGTGCTGTGCGCGCTGAATCTCGTCACGTCAATACCACTCTCCGCTAACATGCTTTTTATCCATCTACTAATGGTTTGTGACGTCACTGGTTTATGAGGACGTTTGTAAGTTAAAAATAGATTAGATGATTCATTTATGCTTCTTAAATTTGCTGTAATTTCTAAGTAATCTTCTAAACATTTCGCAGGACATATACTAGGTTTGTCTGTGAAATACGGAATCACTAAAGTAGGCTGTTCCCTATTAATTGCAGAAGTTTTAATTAAACTCGAGATAGTTATAATAATTTGATCTTCGTGAATTACAATACTGTCGGTTTTTATTAAAGACAAAGTTTGGGCGCGATGTGCAGTACAGAGTGCCAAAAGAGTAGCTAATTTTTTCGTGATTTTGCATAATGGTAGATTTCTATGTGGAAACCACTTATCAATACAATCTAATACAATCTGTGGGTTCCATATAGTATTGTATTTAGGTATGCTAGGTCTACATTTGAAAATCCCTTTCAATAAACGTGATATTTGTTCATCTGAACCAATGTTATTACCTAGCAGTAAGGATATAGCAGAGCGATGGCTGTTTATTGTGCCATAAGAAGCTCCATCTTTATATTGTTTGGTAAGAAACAAAATTAATTCAGCTTTTGTTGCTTCCAAATAACTGACATTATTATTAAAACAATAATTCCACCACAATCTGTACGTGGTGTTGTATTGTTTGATTGTATTTAAAGCCAAAGAATTAATCATTAAATCTATTGCTTCTGATGGAACACCTTGTTTTTTGAAGGCTTCCCGGAGACAATGGCTGCTGCCAGGGTAGTCTGCGCGGGAAGATGTATCCTGTAATCCGATCGTATTGCATCTTTAAAGAAATATATTTCTGATATTATGATCTTATTCAATAATGGGAACCACACTTGTGAGGGCCAATAAGGAAATACAAAAATACCAGTAGATTGTTCAGTGACTATTTTTTGTAAACATTTTTGAATTATAGCAAACGGCGGAAAGCAGTAAAAATAATACTTGGTCCATGATATTGTGAAAGCATCTACAGTAAGCGCATCTGGGTCTGGTTTCCATGATACATACTTTCTGCATTTGGTATTGGTGCGAGACGCAAATAAATCTATGTTAGGTATACCCAGTTTATCGGTGATTTTTCGAAATACATCTGAACATAGTTGTATTTCGGTGTCCGGATTAGCTTTTCGCGATTCTATGTCGGCATCTTTGTTGTCCTTAGTATTTATATATGATGCAAATAACCATAAGTTCCGCTCCTCGCACCATTGCCAAATAGATTTTGTTAGTTGGTTTAAATGTGGAAATTGTATGCCGCCCATTCTATTTATATAACTAATAGCCGTCGTGTTGTCTATTCGCATCAATATCGCACAATTAGTCATATCATGTGCAAAGCACTTGAGCCCAAAAAATGCTGCTTGAAGTTCCAAATAATTAATGTGATACTTCAGTTCACTTTCTTTCCAATGACCATTTGCGCGTTTATTGTTGCAGACGGCACCCCAGCCTGAGCGTGATGCGTCTGTGAAAATTTCTAAATTATATGTGGGTGGCGCAATATAATTTTTAGAAATAAAAATATTTCTTTCCCACCACAATAAATCCGCTTGAATGTTACTGGTCAGTTTCATAGTTGCGTCGTAATTATTATTTAATTTAATTAGAGCGAGATATTTTTCTCTTTCAAATGTTTTTGTATATAGCCAACTATATTTTATAGCTGGACACGCGGCTGTTAAAACTCCTATAAATTGAGAGAATTCCCGAATAGTACAATGTTGCATTATTTTAAATTTTTGTACCAGTTGCAAAATATGACTTTTCTTATTTTGTGGCAAATAAATAGTCATGTCTTCTGTGTCGAACATGAACCCTAAAAATTTGCAAGCTTGTTTTGGTTTTAATGAACTTTTTTCATAGTTTATTATAAATCCTAAACATTCTAAAGTTTTAATTGTTTCTTTCACATTCCAAAGGCAATCCTCATATGAATTTCCAATACATAATGTATCGTCTAAATATGTAACTGAGCTAAAGCCACGTTTTCTTAGATATCCAAACACTTCCTTCATTATTTTTGTGAATGTTCGAGGTGCCGATGACAATCCGTAAGGCATTGCATTAAATTCATAAGTTATTATATTATGATGGGCGTCTTTAATTTGAAATCTTAGAAATTTTTTATGTTCTGCATGAATAGGGACTAATAAATATGATTCTTTAAGATCTATACTAGCCATATAACAACCTTTAGATAACAGTGTACTTACACTTCTATAATCTTCCATTTTAAAGTGTTCGTTTTCTAAAAACGTATTAAAATATTTTAAATTTAGAATAAAACGGTCTGTTCCATTAGGTTTTGGGATTAAAAAAATAGGCGATAAGAACTGTTTCGTACTGCTTTCACATTGTGTGATAGCTCCTAATTTGATTAGATTATTTAAACCAAGTATAACTTTTTCATCTTCTTTAGTGGACAAATTTTTATATGAAATGTGTGGACGTGAAACGTCGTCAGTTAATGGTAAACGATAGCCATTTAAAATATAATTTAACACAGTTTTGTTTTTTGTTATATTAAGCCAGCAGTCATAATACAATGATAAACGACCTGCATGTACCTGAACTATTGACGTGTTGGGGCACGTTGCTTGGGGCCTGTGGCCGTCCTGGTCTGTGCTTGCGCTGGCGCTGGCGGCGGCGGCGGAGCTTGAGGACGAAATTGTCTGTTCAGGTGCACTCGGCTCGTCATGTATGCGCGCCCCCCCCTGCTCGTCGACGTTGGATATCGCGGAGGGGCTATCCAGTTTCCCGTGTACCTGCCTTTTTGTGGAGGATGACTTTGATTGAACTTTTGCGGTATGTTTCGCTTAATTAATGAACCTTGTTTTTCAATAGCTTTGGCAGCTTTTATTTTATCAGATAATGTTTTTCCAAATAAGAATTCATCTCTTTCTTCATCCTGAATTATATTCAATATAGATCTATCTAAACATGGAGTAATACATTTGGTACGAATCTGTGTTTCTGTATAATGGAGATCAGTTAAAATTCTACAGCCTTCCGAGAGATTCTTTATAATTTCTACTTTGTTCCCGTTGTTGAGGATAATTTCCATAGCTCTTGTAATAGCAGTGATCCCTAATCCCAGTTGGTTTTGTTTTCCTTCCATCTTTTTATCTCTTGCCCGGACTGCTTCTGCCACCGCGGCCGCTATCTCAGGGTTCAAACATGGTGCCTTTAATAATTTACAATTATCTGGTATATGATGCTCTTTTAGCAAGTTTTCTTTCACATCCTTAGTCAGTCCTTTCTTAAGAATTGGCAACCAGCGCTGCGCTAAATCATTATGGATATTGGCTCCATATTTGGGAATATCTTCAATTGGATCTCCCAAAGCAAGACGTATTTCTGGATCTAGTTCGTTCGGTGCTTCACTAGAAGCTTCTGGTAATGAACTAGTTTGTTCCACTGACGGATGGGGAACTTCAGATAACTCTCCAATATTTGTAGGAATTTCTTCCGCGCAAGTTCCTGGTATCAGTTTTTCACATATTGATGGAGTATTTGCTATCGATCTGTCCTCTGGCATAGGAGGTAGGAACGATGTTGATTCATCCGGTAAAATTGGGTTTTCATAGTAAGTAGGATGTACTATAGTATTTTCTGTCATTTCGATATCTGAAATATTGAAATAACGTGCGTGTTAATTTTATTCTAATTATTATTACATACTTTTTTTTTTTTTTTTTTTTTTTTTTTTTTTTTTTTTTTTTTGTGGGTACTTTTCAAAAATGAAAATTTGTAATTGCAATTGTTAAATTAAATTGTCTTATTTTTATGTTTTCACGTTTGTGAAAGTTTTATGCCTTCGTGAATGACTCTCGGTCAACCTCCAGGCTAGATTTTCGTCATGTCTAACCGTCGTGAATAACTCGCAGTTAACCTCCAGGCAGACTTATAGACGATATTAACACATCCTTTATCACGATACAATTACATTGATACGTATAAACAAACATAGATAATTCAAACTTACCATGGTTTTCGATATCAGATTCTGAGTCATAAATCACGTTGACTCGGCGTTTGTACTTAGATTTTTCCTGTAACTTTTTAATTTTTTCTCGATAATGTTTAATTTTTTCCTCTGCTTTACGTTTCGGCATCTTAAAACAGTAACTGTCGTTTCGTTACCACTTCTTTCGTGATCACTTGGGAGCGTGCGTTCACTACCGCGCACAAAAAAGGAATGACGAAACTGCCCGCGTGAGTCAGTGCGTTAGGGTAGGGTAGAAGAGTAACGATGTTTTTTTAAATAAAATCGATTTGAGTAATCGATATAAATCTAAAAGTGCGACACTACCTAGTACGTTAGGGAAACTACATGGTAATAGTATATCTGAAGAATGGAGCTATGAAAGTATAATTCAGATTGCTAGGGTCACCACCACCATGATGTATAGAATACTATACATATATATGTGCATTAGGTAAATATAAGTATATCTTTATACTTTAAATATATTCATAAAATATATATTTAAATACTTTTTTTTGTTGTTTATTGTGATATATTTTTAGATTATTTACGCACTTATTCACTAATACTGCACCCATATACATAGTCTCAGCAGGCCCCAAAGTTGACTTGAAGAAAATGCTCCTAGCATTATCCTGTTGTATTTTTTGTGCAAAAAAGTTTTTCATTAAAAATAATATACTTGCTGTTGCCCACGGTTCGTCCGCGTTATTTCAGAACAAAAAGTACGTCATCTATTTTTCTATCAAATTTCATCTTAATCTGTATAGTAGTTTTTGCGTGAAAGTGTAACAAACATCCAAACATCCATACTCACATTTATATATTAGTAGGATGAAAAACAAATAAAATGAAAGCATTTCTTTCTGCAACACTGGAAATAAAAGAAACAATTTGATTTGAATAAACATGTTCTGCATCATTTGGTAAATTAACATTGATAGTCAAACAAGTCGTTACATTCCCTACAATATGGTTGAGTGAAGCGATGGCTGGCACATACGTCATGCTTGTGAACAGGTGCCACCTTTGGGGACTGGTCTGCTCCAGCTTACCTCTCGAAAGTAAAAACTTACTTAAGTACTTATTTGTTTCATCACTCATCAAAACCAAAACTATATGACATGGTCCAAAGTGAGCTACACATAGCAATAAGTTAGATACTGACACTGTAAATGATCTGCTGAGTTTCTTACCGGTGTCTTCTCGGTAGATATAGGTTCCGAACCGGAAGTAGAATCACTTTGCATTGTATTCAATGACGATTCAAAAGTGTTACATGTAACCTACTTGAATAAAGAAATATTTGAGTTTGAGTTTGAATTGTATTTTGTGTAGAAGCGCTTCACCAATCAGCACCGAGTGCAACACGACGCAGATATCACTAGGTTCACCGCCAGAAACAGTTTCTATAGTTACTTTATCCACATTTAATTTGAAACTTTTTATTGTATTTTAAGCAGATGCTAAAGTTTTATGGATTATTTTCAACAAACTAAATTATAAATTAAAAGTTAGTCTGTTACTCACGATATTGCTTCAGAAATGAATTTGTTAGTAAAATTTACGTAAGCACAAATATAAAGTAGTATTTCTGGTATACTTTGACTTCAATGTATATTATATTATATGTTTATTATTTATGATAATGTTATGACACTCTACGAATACAATTTAAAAATAAAAACTTTTATGTGGCAGGACCGTACCTTTTTCTCATCATCTACTATTTTCTTTACTTTAGGGTTGTTTGAAAGAGATCGTTTCTCAGCGACTGCCTAAATTTTATTAAATATAACATACATATTTGTAAAACTAAGTTCTATAAAGTTTTATGAACAACAGTATGCATTTCTATTTTTTGCAACTAGTTTTTAAAACAATTCGTGCAATAAACCATATCATGAGCTGTAACAGATCAAACAGTTTATCACGGTATCGGTGCAAGCCTGGTTACTCTTCGTATTATGCTAGCATAAACTAGTGTAATGTTGGCTAATTCGGGTTGTTTACAGCGCCGCGAACGGATGGGGCTGCGTTTCACAAATCAGCGCCAAGCACAACACTGGGCGCAGATTATTAGGGTTGTCACCGTTCAAAGTGGTAAAGCTTAATAGTTAGTGCGCGTCTGAGATGTTAGATCTAACATAGAACTTTTGTGTCATCTCTTCTAAAACTGCTAGTATCATAAATCACTTTCTCAAAAAATGCAGTTAGGTGGTATATTTCATAACCGTTGCAATATTCGTTCTTAGCATTGCCTTTTACTTGTTACAAGTCTTAATCGAAGATCTTTTAAGGGTCTGTTGTGTAGTATAAACTATACACTCAAAGGCATGTGAAAACTATAAAACAGAACAGTTGCCACGGCAAGAGGCTAATTATTTGCTTTTTAGCTTGTCAAATATAACGCTTATTTACAATGCGACAATCTTTTAAATTGCGATATTATTCTACTTTATGTTGCATTAACTGAACTGTTACGTAGTTATTAAATCAAAGGGATTAGTATCAAAAGGTTTAATACATAAGCATAAAGGGTTATTGACGTGCCCATGCATAGATTTAAAAATCAAATCAAAAGATACCTAATGAAAAGAGCTTATTACACAGTCCAAAACTTTTTTGATGTAAATGTGTGAAAAAATTGAAATATCCATCTTCACCTATCTACCTATTCTTTATTATTGATTTTTATGTTTTAATATTTATAACAGAATTACAATTGTTTTGCAAGCTTTCATTTATTTCTGGTATCAAAGCTATGGGTATCTATTTTTTTTGTAAGAAGCTTATAGTTTGCGCAGCGGCAGCCCTAGATACGACAAATGGGCTTAGTTGTTAGCGCGGCGGCGGTGACGTCATAACTCGCGCGAGATACGCTGCGACTGACTTTTATCGCGCCAAATGGACGCGCGTTCGGATACAAAAATAGTTTTTTGGCCCTTTTAGATAAATATTTTCGGCGGTACGAGAACTGGTTTTGCGAATTAAAACTGAGATAGAAGTACTGGGTACATTTTGGGTCGAAATTTATTTTGTTTAGTGGTATAGTCAAATCGACAGAAACAATTGTTCTAATGGTTTTTTAATTGCTTGTAAACCAAGATTTTGGTAATAGATTTGGCAACCCAGTTGCAAGATCTTTCTGTGTGTGATTTTGCTCTATCAATTTTCTTATTTTCTGTTTTTATTTTACAATTATGCATTTTTAACTTGTAAATTAATGCCTGAAAGAGAAAATTTAATTGGCCCCCTAGGAATTGACTCCAAGTTACCAAATAAAATTCTAAAAGTGTGTGTTTCATCGATGGTCTAATACCACCTTGTTGCATTGTTTTATTTACTTTCGCCTTGATAAAAAAATAGTAGTGATATTTCCTAAGTACTTGAATGATTATTTTTCGGGGTAATCCAATTTCCTAGCCAACTGTACTATATTTATAATCTCCGGTCATAACAGTGCACCGTCCAGGAACCTTATTCCCAGTTTCGGAGGCAGGCAGGGGTGGGGGGGGGGGGGGGTGATCGGCGCCGGAAAGCGAGTCCGGGTTCAGTCCATTAATCAAGCAAGGCTCTGGACGGTTGGCCTTTTACCTACCATTTTTACAAGGACTCATTTTGACTGTGTCGAAAAATTTTGTTGGTTTAAAGGTCAGCGTTTTTTTAATTAAAGATAGATTTAATAAAAAGACTACACTACTCAAGTTGTAGGTTGTCAAAGTAAAGGTTGCTCTGTTCAGGATAAGGAGTCCAATACACGCCGTCACCTCTCTCGGATGGCAGTGCACCGTGCAAGTCAATGCATTCATCACCGCAAAAAAGAGATATCTTTCATTCAAATTGGAATCCGTTTAGGGCGCACACAGCTAGAGGAGATGAAACTTTTTCGTGTCTTTTAAAAGTTAACTAATACCCGGTTCCAATTACAATTCGTAACTAATGTGTCAAAAATGACTATTAATTTTTACTACGAGTCGCATTCTCTTTTGTTGACGTGCCTCTCTATTGGCGGAATCACTGCGTAGTTTCTAAACGCGGGATAGAGTCAATAACAAAAAAAATTACGAGTCGTTAAATAATACTGTACCATACAGCTATCATCATTCGTCCGTCAGTTGTTTTTAGCTTGCGCCTCGTATAATTTATTATTAGCTAGAACGGATCGTTTTCCAAATATTAGAATGGGGCATAAAGCAGCAATGATGCATTTTAAAAATAAAATAATTTCAACTAATTTCTTCAACACTCCATAGAAAGTAACTTGATAATTTCGCGCAAACAACCTCTTCAAAGCCGGCTAATGGTTTACAAGTTTTAAAGAGTCCCACTCTAAGAGGTTATGATTTCAGCAGTCCGTGTACCAATGAACCTATTATCACGACTTCATCTTTTATCGAGTTGAATATTAAAAGTTCTTCTGTTAAATTACGTGTTCTTAAAAGTAATAGGTCCAATTTAATTAAGCTTACTTACATTGGGATTTTCTCTTTAACAGATTCAACTGAATGTAATGATGAGTTCTGAATAAATTTACTTACTGTTTTGTATAATTATTGTATGTAAAACATTACCCTCCTTTCTATGGTAATCGATTAAATAGGCCATGCAGTGAACAAATAATTTAAGATTTCTTGTTAAAGGGAGATTGAGTAGCCATGCTCGCATAATGATATTGGTGAGGTTGCGTTCTGTGGCGAGTCGTTATTTTCCTTTAATACATTGGTTGAGTAAAGCGATGATGGTTCGTCATGCTTGTGAACAGTTGATACCTTCAATGAATGTTCTGCTCCAGCTTACGTCAATACACTTATCAAATTGAAGTTTAATTTCGCCCGAAGCAAGTCAGGTAGGCGAGTTTTTTAACGTCGGGCAGTAAGTAGTTCGTATTAACTACTAAATAAAAATGGTGTCGCGTTTTGACCCGTTAAATTATTTTAAGAGTTTTTTGTCAGATTGAAACAGTTTTCAAATTAGTAGAAATGTCACTTAGTATTATATCCAGTGACAAAACAATAGTGTTTAAATGTTATCTTATGTCAATCAATATTTTTTTACAAAAAAGTAATTAACTTCTATTTTCCTTCTGAAGGATTCTAAGGGAAGCACTACGGTCGGTAGTGCCATGTAGCCATGTCGTATTTTTAGCAATAACCTGACAAAATAGTGTATATTTTACCACTTGTTTAACCAAGAATGTGTAACAATAATTAATTATCTACCGTTGGTAATTGCTTGAACTCCAAAAATGACTTTGTTCTGACTTACTTTTAGAAATAATAATTCACTTGGTGTCTCACTTTTGTAAGCAAAAGCAAAGTTATAATTACCCAGTCACTACGTTGATTAAAAGGCAATCAAAATACACACACACACACACACACACAATGGGGTAAAGTGATAATCCTCTAATGTCGTGATAATAGTTGCTATCAAAAATCAATCGCAAATAACACATCTAACTCTCGTTGCGGTTGAATTTTCCCGTAAGCTACAATGTAAATGAAAACAGCATGAAAATTCTTTAAGATTTTTTATTTATTTATTTATTTATTCATGAAATTTTCTTACAAGCTGACAGATTTTATCCAAAACGCTTACAAGAATAATGAAAATAATATAAAACACACAATTAACGAACTACAATTTCAAAATTAATACATAGATTCTATTAGCATAAAATTATTTTTGTATTTTTGAAGACACAAGTTAACTTACGGTGCCTAGTAGTCAGTCGCATTAAAATTCATTGGAATATAAACAATTTACATTCAGACTTACAAAAACACTTTACAAACCTAAACATGGCATGCAATAAAACACAAAAAGTAATTTGCGTATTTTTTTTTTATCAAATCTCAGTCTGGATTTGAGTATTTCCCATCAAATTTACCTAAAATATGTATATTTTGCGACTCTTAACAGCTATACCAAATGATCGCTAGTATTGCAGCTAGCTTATTACTTAATGACCAATATTTAATTCAATATTTTCGTAAGTAAATAAGTAAATTAATAAATTTTACGCCTTTTTTTTAATTTCATTCAAAAGAAGTTGGCTTATTGTGAAGCAACCATTATTAATTAAAAAAAATCATCTTTAAGAAGATTAGATTTTATTTAAAATGTTTCATTAATTTCCTGATTTCTTTAATTGACGAATTAAAAACTTCGAGCCTTCCACCAGCCTTCCCACCTGATTAATGTTATTGGTGGGTATAAGATTTCTGCCCAAGCCATATGTTGTTATACTAAGATAATTATAAAATTCTTTGTAAAACATCCGTTGGAGTCTCATCTGTAAAAAGTTTCGTTTTCTATAAAATTATTGACTTGTTCTTTCCATTGTATATAAAATAAGTGAACGGGTCTAAAGTATCTAATTAAACGTGACGATATATGTATTGAGTTGTTAAATATGAACTTCTTCCTGGTCAAAGTTAATAATAATAATTTCTTTATTTTCTTCTCTTACATAGAATAAGTTACAAGTATATTATGACTTATTCTAAACTTATTGTAAAATAGTCTATGCAAGAGACTGGTATCCGTACTAGGTAAACCCTGTATGACAGATTACCAGAAGTTGTGGTTGTATCATCGGTGGTCACGAGTTGACTCAACGCAATCGTTCGCATTTCGTTAGCTTTTGCCTCACTGTCGTTAGATGAACTGGGCGAAGGCTGAGCGATTACGCATGATGGATGGGGGTTACGTACGAGATGTCGAGTATGAGATGAGATACGCTTCGAGAGTTTGATCCCAGATAAGGCGCGTCCGCCTCGGCAGTGCTGATGGCGATCAATCATCGTAGTCAATGGTAGAGAGAACATTCCTCGGTGGAAACTTTTGTCAACCGATAATAAAACATTCGTACAAATTGACGACAAATACTATTTCCAGACGCGCATCTAACTAAACGTAGACTAACTAACTGACGTAACTTCTGCTGTTTCACTCATCAAAATAAAATTATATGACTTGGTCCAGAGTGTTCTATACATAGCTATGGGTTAGATACTGCTACTGTAACTAATCTGCTGAGTTTCTTACCGGTGTCTTCTCGGCAGATATAGGTTCTGAACCGGAAGTAGAATCACTTTGCATTGTATTAAATGACGATTGAAAGGTGTTATAATGTAACCTACTTGAATTAAGAAATATTTGAGTTTGAGTTTGAGCTGTTTCAAAACATAGACTTCACAAATTGGTAATTCACATTCAAATTCATAATTCTTTTATTCATGTAAATTACACCAGTAATATTTATGAAACGTCTATATAATGCCAATGACGCTACCTCCGTTTCGGAACCTATAACTTACAGAGAAACTCTGTCGTTCATATTACAAATATAGCTGAACTTATAACTAGTTTTGCACTAAGACATACAGTGTAGTAATTAGATAAAATAATGTAGCAAATTGTTTTGGACTCATATCATTTAACAGAATATGTTTCTACCGAACCGGAGGTAGCGTCATTTGCATTATATAGACATTTCATAAATATTACTGGTGTAATTTACATGAATAAAATAATTTTCAATTTGAATTTGAATTACCAACGCTACGTTTCAATGAAAATCGTTTCGGCTAACCATACAAAGTTCTACGATTCGGCGAAATGATATGCAGTGAAGAGTAGCGTTGCTAGATAAGTATTCTGTAAGATGATATGAGTCAATTTTATTGATGTCAACAACAGGGTCCCTTTTTACTCTATGCGTACGGAATCCCAAAAAGCACAGGAAATAATTAAGGTAAGTCAATATAATGATTTCAATCAATGTAAACGAATATGGTTTTCCAAATCGATAGTAATACATACTTAATCTTATAAATTAAAAATATAAATATTTCCTTTCCAATATATTCAGTTTTTAGCACCGATTAGTTAATTTAAACCGAGTTAAATTGTCTCATTTATGAGATTTTTTTTTTTTATATAGCACTTCAAGATTGATCTCATCCCACCTGATGTTGAGTGATAATAAGGTCCTAGCTTAAGGGCGACATGTACAGCATAATACATCTGTTACTGGACTTGTCGACCCTACCTTGAAGGCTACCCCTGCTACTAATGTAGCACCCCCCAGGAGCTCTGGAAACCTTACTCACACGCAGGAACACAACAACACAGAAGTGATTGTTATTTGGCTGCGGTCTTCTGTAAGGTGGAGGTATTTCACCAGTTATTTGCCAGCTAAAAATGACAAACGTTATAGATAAATAAATTATTTAAATAAGCTCACTTGTTCGAATTCAAACTTTTTCACGGAATTGCAAATATGCTGTCATTATTCGTTTTATAGTGATTCAAGTTTATACCGAGTTGAACTTCATCGTCATCAAAAATGTTGCTTTAAACAAATAAGTGAAGGGCCACTGATTTCGTGGCCTCCTTTATTAAAGTAATAAATTACTGTGTAATTATGTACTTGTACACAGTGTTGTTAGGATAATTGGACGCGATTAAAATTTACACGTATTTTCAGCCTCGGATTAAAACATGTTTTGATAATAACATTGATTGTGAACAGAAAAATAAATTACCTTTAGTCCGGGTAATTGAGTTTTTGGAGTTTCTCTACAATCTGGCCAATTAAATAATCCATTTTATATTATTTTGTATACATTAAAGTTGTTCTGGATATTGAATTTAAAGTAACTTCAATTTGAATAAATATGTGAAATATACTAAACGCTAATATAGTATTATTTCAGAATAATACAAATAAAAAATATTTTTATTAAACAAACTAAGTAAGTATTTAAAACAGGCAGAGTCTAACAAATAATCTAGATATTTCTACTAATTAATTTATTATAGTGGAAAACATCACATATATTGCTCTGGTTCTAGGGTAAGTATTAAAGCACTTGTGTAAGTGAAATCAAAAACATCGAAGGTACCTACCACAAAATAACGCCAACCATAAATTCAATCTTTATTCTCTTACACTCCATAACTGAATGCTTCTCCCTACAAACCGCAAACGCTGAATATTTCAGGAAACAATTACAGTACTGAATGTCAGTCCGGTTCGATTGGTTTCGACCACTAGTCAGAAATTAATAGTGCCTCTAATTTGTACAATGATTCGTTGATTGATTTGTTTCGAGTATTAAATCTTGTTTGTTTTAATTTAAACTCGAAGAGGGCTGAAATAAGTAAAAGTTTAAAATTGAAGAATTAGACACTTTACCCATTACGATTTTAATCAGATAGAAGTAAACCGTAATCAAATACTCGTCGTTTAAACCTATGGGTTAATAAATAATTAAGCTTTGTTTAAACAACTTCCAGAAAGTATTTCCAATAGGTAGAAGGAATTTCTTTTCAAACACGAAATTGCTTGATTTGTTTTGGATATTTTAAAATCCATTAAGTTTTTTTAGTTCATCACTTTTTAACTACGCTTAAGTTATTTCGGGATTCAATATTAATTCTGTAAACCAAATTCACATACTATAAAATAAAGTTAAAGTTAAGCATGAGCCTATTTAGGGCAACTGTAGATACTTATCACTGCCGGTAATAGGCGACTTGTAAGTAGCGTCATACTAGTTTTACAATTCGACAACCATCGGCGTACAGAATGCAAGGATTGTTAATATCCACCGTTCAGACCAAAAGAGATAAGTTTGAAAATTCTGATGGTCTAAATATGTGCATGAGTAAAAACTAAACCAACGCCTAAAACACCTTGAAATCTTATTGGCACACATAACTGATCTATTGAAACGTAAATAAAACTATAGCAAAAAAAAACTCAACAGTTGAAACCTTTCTACATATACATTATTCAGACATACAAATGAAATTAAAGCTACAATTCTAGGCTTACTATAAACTTTCAACCGCAACCACGCATCAACGCTCTACTGTTACAAATTGTTCATCGATCTACCATTAATTATTCCTAGACCTAAGCTCGCCCCGATATTTTCGATGAAATCGGAAAAGCAGCGCAAGCCATGTATCTAGTATATAAATTACCGGCCCAACAAACTGTCACTCTTGGAGTTTGATCTATAAACAACCTGAACACAAAACAAAAGCTTTAAGTCCTCGGCAACAGAATTCAATTTTCGTAAACAAACCGCAATTAACATTGGTGTTGCCAGCCATCCCTTCCCGATCCCTCGGCGTCTTTATAAAATAATTTCGACAATCCTGGAAATCCGTTGCGACAAACTTTCTGGTAATTAAGAGGAATATTTCACATTATAGCTGGAGGGCCGGTATGGGCAAATTTCTGCGCTCATCAATTCTGAACATTCCCACTTTATACATTGGGATGAATACGTTTGGTAATGTTGCAATGAAATTAAATCTTATCACTTTTTTTTTTGAGTACTATAAATTAGTAAGTTCGAATATTTATTTATAGAAAAATTTACAGAAATTGGTTTTACAGACATAATTAAGTACAATGAAAATATTTCAAAAAAAAAGAAAAGAGAATACCTACCTATATACAAAATATTTACAAAAGATAGTCCGCTCCAGTGTTTAGGGTGCCCAGAATGCTAGCAACATTTCCTCTTTGAATGGCCAGACTTAAACGTTGGCCGAGGTATTTACCAGCATTCTGGTCACCAGAAACCTCTACGAGGCGAGCGGACAATTCTTTGTATAAAGTTCGGGCCTCTGGACCCCACGGCCCCAAAGTCTCCACTCCAAATGGGGCGAAACGATAGCAGCTGTCGAGGCCCGAGTACTTCAAACGTTTACGGGCCTCCGCCGCGGCAGCGGCTGCCCCCGCGCTCCGAGAGGTGGAGTGGATATGGCTTGGAGCAAAAGTATCAGCACAAGTCGCATCCCAAACCAAAGCTTTGCCTTTACTCCATGGAATGAGCGTCATCCCATCAGGCCTCTTTCCATCATTCTGACAGATACCCAGAGGCTCTAGGACTGCCGGAACTCTGGAAGAGGCAAAGGCTCGACGAAGGATGTCGTTAAGGCAAGCGTGGCGAGGAATGCGACCAGCGCTTCGGGCACATGATAAGACCAAGACCAAAACTGACCGTGCAACTTGAGCAAGAACAAGACATAGCCTGCAAGACTCTTGCGTCTTGCAGCTAGGACTTAGCGCTATTTCACGGAGTAGTTAGGTGTTACAGTTCGGTGTATAGGTAGGTACGCTTAGGAATTATATGAGACGCATAAAACTGTATCAAAGAATATGAAAAACTGGACCTATGCGCATTACGACTAATACCATAAACACAGCGAATAAAAAAATATCTATTAAAATCAAACTGGGTGCATGCATAGTTATGTTTTAACCATCGGCACTTTGATAATGCGGCATCAAAGGTTTTGTACTTACTTCTCAAAGAAATTTGCCGCTTTTCGGAAGTACATGGTTATGATACACGCGCCGGTGGCTTCTTTTAAAATCTAAAACAATCGTTGTCGCCGCGCCGAAATCATAACATTTGACACTATTTGATTGCCGCTACATGGCGTAGGTAATTGCAAGACTTGCAAGACTCTTGCTGCAAGACCAAGACCAAGACCAAGACTGGCTAAGTCTCGTGTTGTTCTTGCATTTGGGCAACACTACGCGCAATACATAAAATTTCACTCATGAGACGATAAAAGTTTCGATACTGTTGATTTCCTGATAGTACACAGCGCTCGTGCATTCAGCCAATCATCAGTTAACGTACACAATTTGACATTTGTTAGGCAGATAAAGTTTAAAAAGCATAACAACTCTCTCCCCAACAAACATGGAGTTAAACAGAGTCTTATTTCACGAGCAGCGGTGGCAGTTCTAAGTTTGACTACCCGACTACGGCGATGCTAAAGGAGGGTGATGAATTTGACCAGTATCTACATTTGTACGCGCGTATTTTCGTCAGTTTCCTGAAAAATTTGAATGACTTTTTCTATATTGAAATGTGATATATTATTATAAACGTGTTCATTTTCCGCTGGTTATAACATTTTTACCCATGTGTTTCATCTGTTCCGGGAAACATTAGAACTACTTTTTGGATTTTACAATTTAAGACTTTCACATTCAATTTTGAACACTTTTTGTAGTTTAAAATATTGTACATTGTGAGAAGCGTGTTTAAAAATTCATTCCACCAATGTATGTCTTCGATGAGGATCAGGCCCACGACTCCGTTTCGTCAAGCATTGATCCCACGCGTCAATCAAATTATAAATGTGTGACGGAAAAACAACTCTTAAAAAGAGCAACGTAAGTGCGTAAATAGCATCTGAATCCCGCAGGAGGTCCGAGCGCACTGACCGTCGCTAACGGTTGCAAATAAAAAGTAATGTGTCCGACGCCATGCGAGTTAGGTGACGCGCGCGGCACATATCGCGTTTGTCAATTTGCTCCACGACTTTTATGGTCATTGCTAAGGAAAAATCCCTTTTGATCCCTAGAACTATGATTTAGGGGAGATGGATTAGATGCGTCGAATGTAGGTCACGTTTGAAGGTCAAGTATGAGTAATGTAACTATAATGTCTAGGCACATTATGCGCGTCGGGTTTGAATTGGTTACCATTAGAGATTGCAAACCGGTGCCCTGTTAGACATCCACGGGGCATATATATATTTTTTATTTAAAAAACTTATTGCACAAAGAACAACAACAGAGAGAGGTTTTAAGAGGGGTAGAGCATAGCGATTTATCGCTCGAACTGGAGCAGCCCGACTGGTGAAATACCTCCACCTTACAGAAGACCGCAGCCAAATAACAATAACTTATGTGTTGTTGTGTTCCTGCGTGTGAGTAAGGTTTCCAGAGCTCCTGGGGGGTGCTACGTTAGTAGCAGGGGTCAAGCCTTCAAGGTAAGGGCGACAAGTCCAGTAACAGATTTATTATGCTGTACTTGTCACCCTTAAGCTAGGACCTCATTACCACTTAACACCAGATGGGATGAGGTCAATCTTGAAGTGCAATATGAAAAAAAAAACAACAGGTGGACTTAATGCTAGGGGCATTCTCTACCAGTCAACCTTTAGGTCAAGCGGAGAGTTAGTTTATGGGTGCGGTAATAGTGAAAGTAAATATACATAAACATACATGAATAAATAGAATATATATATAAAATATGAAGCTTTACTTATATTTACATATTCTGCAAGTTGGGACTTCTGTTGCGCAGTTTTCATACCACCCCCAACGAGACCATTGCATTTTTGTGATTGCAATTGTGATTGCATTAGAGATATTATAAGGAGAGGTTGTTTTGATGTATTAGTGGTTAAAGTACCATGTTTTATGATCTCGGAGTCATGGGTTGGAATCCCGGGTACTAAGTTCCGGACTTTTCGAACATCTCTTGGGTTCGTGAACACCAACTCGTATTGGGCAAGCTGGTTGCGTGATGGAATCTCTAAAGCAACGGATAGCTGCTGTTTATCTGGTGTTATCACCAGCCATAACGTATGTTGTCACGATCACTTGATTAGAAATAAAATAATTGTCATTTGTAAGAATGAATGGATGATGTTTGTTGTTTTTTGACACAAAACCTACTCAAAAGGATTTGGATAAAATTTTTATAAAACCACCAACAAGACATTTGATTATCATATAGGATACGTTTTATCCCGAACTAACTCAAACGTAGTCTCGGTAAACAGCTAATAAGAAAGAAAAATAGAAAGAAAGAAAGAAATTACATTTATTGACCACTACACAGAAGATACAAATAATATAAAAACTAAATATAAATAAATAAATAAATTGGTATTATGGTGCAGCCTATTAATATGTACTAAATCAAACCATATTCCACTACTAAACCTGAATTGTGCTTACGAATAGTAACCAACCAACCAACCAGAGAATCAACCCAATCGCTAGAGGTTCCACAAATATTCCACACACATAGTGTTTGCACAATTTCCGAAGACAAACAGGGGAAGCGTGTGAAACTTCAATTAAGTGTACGAAACAGTTAAAATCAGTATGTTTATTCTTAGCGAATGTAACGTGTGTACAGTCTATGTTGTTCCAACTAATGTATCCTATTCCAACTCCTAAATGAATAGCACTGATCTCGAACTGGTACGGAACAGTGTACGTATTTGGTCTCTGTATTAACCGATATATGGAGACTTTTTTTGTCGAGGGGGAAATACCTACCGCACCGTCACTCTCTGCGGGGAACAGAGAGTGGTGAGTCGGGCTCGCAGCGAATCCCCTCGGTGTCCAACGCTGCGCAGTTGTGGGGGAGTCGGGATCCCTTGCGCGCAGCTCGAGCAAGCCAGGCAACTTGACACGCCCCACTTACTCGGGACCAAGGTAACGGACGCCATGTTTATCCCAGGCGTCTCTGGTCCCAGCATCCCGACACACACCACCTCAACCTTACATTACCTTTTTTTGCGTAAAATTGCGTCCGAAAAGATATTGGATTCTTCCCAATGACCTAATTTCTCCTTAAAATATTATCGAATTTCACAGCCAATTCGCACGGTCAGAAAGTTTTTTGTGAAATCTTTACAAAGTTCGTTAGGCGGAAGCAATTTTTGGCACATCGAGTCAAAGTTAAGTGGATCCGCGTAACTGGATATTGAGTTAATTGTGTTTAACTTTTATAATTGAAACTTGCTTTAAATTGCCGCACAATTCAGATTTGACAATCGGCTCAGTTTGTTCGCAAAATCTCTGAAACCTTTAGTCGTCCTAATTGTTTATTGTTTTCTTACTGAAACATTGGGTTGACATTGTTAATAATAATATTACGGCATGGATATGGCATCTATAGACGGATTGGCTGTACGCCAATGCCCCAAACGAAAAACAGATTCAGAGGCTTTGGGATCTTCCATTCATTAAAACCACAGTCTCAGCTTTTGATGAATGCCGTGGATGATGCTGATCGTGCTCGACTCCTCGCGGTGTTCGAAAAAGAATCAGGGTATTGGCTTCATGCTCTTCCATCACCTCACATAGGAACTTTGTTAGATGCCAATACCCTTCGCGTTGCTTGCGCCCTGAGGTTAGGGACAAAAATTTTCCATCCACACATCTGCCATTGTGGGCGAAGTGTATAACTATCCTGTTCAAAGAGTGCTGGCCGCAGCTATCGCCACAACGCCCTAAATGACATCTTGCGCCGTTCTCTTGCCACCGCCTCTATTCCAGCGACGCTGGAACCTCGCGGTCTTTTCAGGGATGACGGCAAGAGACCGGATGGTGCAACGCTGGTGCCCTGGAAACTGGGTCGTATCCTCGTGTGGGATGCAACTTGCGTTGATACCTTGGCTGCGTCCTACATTCAGGGCACTGCGCAAAGGGCTGGCGCGGCAGCAGACCAGGCTCAACTCCTCAAACGCCGCAAATATTCATCTCTTCTCAGAGACAATGAATTTGCGGCGTTTGCAGTTGAAACTATGGGTCCGTGGAGCTCCGATGCCAAAAATTTGTACGGCTTTTTGGTAAAAAAGCTGGTCCATACTTCGGGCGACCCCAGGGCTGGTACATACCTCGCACAGCGTATTTTGTTGGCTATTTAGCGAGGTAATGCTGCCAGCGTCTTGGGATCGATCCCACAAGGCCCAATTTTAGAAGATTTTTATTTTTTGTAATGTTTTTATATTTGTAAATATGTGGTTTAAAGAATTAGTACATTATTAAAGTATTATGTTCGCAAATTCCTCATTTGGTATGTTTAAATAAACAAGGTTCGACGAAATTAAAATTTTGTCTGATCTGATCTATCTTCGATCATATTATTCGTAGATCCACAGTTTAATACGAAATACAAACAAATTTTTGCTTCCGCATCATTATGTTCTATACTATAAAAAGGCCAAAAGTGTAAAACTGTTAAAATAAGTTAAACTGCATCGGTTTCAAAACCGGTTATGAATAAGATCCATTAGGTCTCTTGAATTCTAACCTTGGGTATTGGATACAGATGGAAATCGCTCCAATGGACCAGACTTGTCAAAACATGATATAGCATATAGAGCTCCGATAGATACGCAACTTAGGATAAAGAACAAAATAATAGTTGAAAGATATAGCATATGGTGAAGTGGTCAAGAAAAGTCTTATAACCATGAATGCTTTAACGGTACCCCTCCATCCTAACAAAGAGTGTCCCATAAGTTGTCTGTTTATTTCATACCACGCCAAGAAACATTTTAAAAGACAATGTTACTTGTGACTTTATACGTTAGCTGTCTTTATTTTAGCTTATGTTTTCAAATACAAACACATTCGTACTCTCAAAGAAAAGACCACATCTAGGTGTTCTCCACCCTTACTGTATTGTATAATCATATATAATACTGAAATGAAGAAACTTTCTTTGTCACACCGTTTTGTAATTTCACAAAAAATATATGTGGTGAAAAACTTTTACGACACGAAACTTTTAATACAATACAAGAACTAATAAATTATAAAGCTAAAAGAGTTTGTTTAAACGCGCTAATCTCAAGAATTATTTGGTAGAATTGAAAAAATATTTTTGTGTGGGATTCTTCATTTACCGAGAAAGGCATTAGGTTATATTATACAAATACAAATACATTTTTATTTATTCGTCATCAAAGGTGGTATACAAGTTGATAGGATAGACATAGTAAGGAGCTCTAAGATGCGCCTTAGACGGCATACGAAATTATTCAATGTCACATTACAATTAAATTAAAGGATTAAGGCATAATAATAATTAATAATAAAGTCAAAAATTAAATACATTGTAAGTTGGTAAATCAATTAATTAGTCAAATCAAAAGTAGATATGTCACAATAAATCAAATATACATTACAATTTACATTCAAATTCATTATCAACAAAATATTCATTTAAATTATAGTAACATTTCCTGGTAAGTAATTTTGATAAAATAATTTTAATTTTTTTTAGATTACATTTTTTCAGATATTCGGGCAGTTTATTATAAACCCTTGGAGCCATTTCAATAACACTTTTACGCATTAATGCAGTTTTACAAATATTTGTACTAAACATTAATTTTCTAGGGCGGAGGTAAGGTATGTGTTATTTTTCTTTAAACAGTTCTGAGTTCGACTTTACAAATGTACATAGTTCATATATATATATACATGATAATGTTAGCAGCTTCATTGATTTAAAATATGGTCGACAACTATCCGTAGATTTCAAGTTGCATATAGCTCTAATACATCGCTTTTGGGCCCTTAATAATATTTCCCTATAAGTGGAGTTACCCCAACATAACATTATGATACGACCAACAGGACCGGACAATTGGTGGAAAATGTGGCAAAACGGAGATATTAGACGTGCAAATCCGCAGCTTGTCTCTAATATTCAACAATGACGTAATGTATGTCTGATAAAATAATTTGTGTTGTTGTCCAAGATTTTGTTTTCATTATTTCGGGACATAAATAATTTTCCATAAATTATTCTTGTATTTTTAATGCTCTTTAGCTGTAATGCGTACGTGCGCGCTAGTCACCGCTTGAGGTACGTTTGTGATAAGTCTGAGAGGAGGCGATGACGTTTGAGAAAACGCTCAAGGCCGATTAATCTCAGGACGAAATGATAGAATTGGTCGTAATGGTACAATATTTATTTTTGCTGAGGTAAGGTAAGTGCTTCCGCGCGCACCATGTCAAACATACAAAATACTGCAGTAGTATCAAATAATATATTATATGATTGTTTACTAAAATAATTAAATGCCAAACGAAACATCACCACATCCACACAAATTTGAACGATAACTTTATTTTATTTTAAAGAAACAGAAAAATGTCATCTCCTTTTTAGGTGGGGGGGTTCGAACCCACGACCTTCACATATCGCGCGTGCTGCTCTTCCAACTGAGCTGTCAGTTATTTAAATTTTCATTAATATAGTATTAGTAGGACTCTTCTAATTGGATCATTACGCTTCGGTGTAAGTGCCAGCCTCTTCCGAGCTAGGAGTATCCAAACAATGACACTTGTGAGGTTACCCGAGATTACCTCCGTTCATTGTGCGACACAAAAATACGCCATTTTAACCCCGTTGGGTCTCGCTATTATGTTTCCGCTGAAGACTCCATGATCGTGATTAAAACTTAGGGCATGAGAATAAAATGGGGAAGTACAGTTTAAGTAGTTTTAAATTCAGTTTTTTTTTTAATCAAAACTGCAGTGTTTCTTGCCGGTATCTCAAGCTGATCTGGTAAAAAATGGCATTCGAAAGCAAGCTGCGTTAGTGTACGGTTGTTAGTCAACGTTAATAGAATTCATACTAATATTACAAATGCAAAAGTAACTCTATCTGCCTGCCTGTTTGTCTGTCCGGCTTTCATCCCTAAACCACAAAACCGATTTTGATGAAACTTGCTATAGAATAGAATAGAATAGAAAAGTGTTTATTGACACACAAAAATAAAAAATAAAAATACAGAAATACACACACACAGAACAAAATGTGGTCAATTAGGTTCCACCTCAGCAAATGCTGCTACGGGATTATTTCTAACACCGCAACAGCGCTGGTATTCTGGTGGAACCTACCTGCTTGGAAAAATAACTAAAGCCGGAGCTCTTGCTATTTCTCCACGCAAGCGAGTGGCTACAGTAGTAAAATGATTACAGTGAATGAAATACCCAATGAAAAAAAGAAAAAGAAACAGTGAAATCAAATAATATTACATACATTTTCCAAGCCTATTATGAACAAACAGGATAGATAAAAAAAAAAGAAAGTAAAAAGAAAAAGAAGAACTTGTCTATGAAAAATAAAAAACAAAATTAAAAATATGTCTGTGGTACACTGCATCTTGGAAATACCAATGAAATCGTCTACCTACTTAAAAAGTGCTAAACGAATAATCACATTTGTTCAAAATCACAATAATTTAGCAAATTCACCCAATTACCAAAAAATACTGTGCAACTGTGATGCGTCACTCAAACAACAAACACAAAACCACTTCTATCTGCGATTTGATGACGTGGCAAAGGTTTAACTGAATATTACCGCTAAAGAAAAGATCATTTGCCGACCTCTTCGGTTTCTGGAGACAGATGCTGACTAATCTATTATGCGTCGTGAACAGCCTGAAGGTGAGTTACGATTCATTTATCTGCAAATTTAATAGATATTCACTTAGTTTTTTCTTTAACGCGTATATTGATTTTAGGTCACGCAAAGGAGGAGGCAGGTCATTCCAGCACCGTGAGGCGGCAAACCTAAACGATCCCCGAAAAGCTATGGTACGGTGCTTCGAAGTTGAGAAGATGCATGAAAAGGATCTTTTGGGGTACCTACTTTGATCACGTGTCCAAACAAGTTTATTATAAAGATACTTTGGCCTTCCTGTACTGATGACACCAAACAAGAGAGTAGCCAGGTGCAGTCTTCTTCGTGCTTCCATTTTTAATAGATTATAGTTATTGAGATATGGTGTAACATGTGATCTTGGAGTAATATGAAAGCAGAAACGTGCACAAGCATTTTGCACTCGTTGAATGAGCTTAGCAGTCTTTTTCTTGAGGCATGGCCCATACACAGTATCACAGTAATTTAACTTAGATAATATAAGGGACTCGCATAGTCTAACTCGAAGTTGTTTGCTTAAGTATGACCTAAATTTATAAAGTAGTTTTAGTCTATAAATGCAGCTTCTAGTGAGCACTCTGCAATGTGGTCCTCAAAACTTAGCGAACCGTCCATTATCAGTCCCAGATTCCTGACTTTCTCAACACATTCTATTGTGTTTCCTTCAATGTGTACATTAAGGGGTACATCTAGAACGGACATAAGCTACTTTTTCTTTTGAAAATAAGGAGGGATGGGGGTAACACCGCCCTTGAAAGTTTATTATATGAGAAAATGATTGTTTTTTAAGTTAGAGATATGAAATTTAGCACAAATACAGTTTGAAGCTTGGATTAAAATAAGGACTAATTTTTATTTCAAATATCAGGGGAAATAGGGGTAAAATCGACCATCTATATTTATTACTACAAAATACAAAATCCATGGCAGGCGCTTTTCTCTATGTTTCTCAAAAAGAAAAGCGTGAGATACCGTCAAATACAAAAATGGCGGATGAAGATGATCGGCACACATCACCACTTATTCCCTCTTAAATTATAATTAAACCTATCCGTTCAACTAATTAATCTTTTATTTGTTACGATTAAAAATCAGAACATCGAAACGATTAACATAAGGTAATAAAATACTCAATACGCCACCATAAACGGACAACATACAATGCATATAATTTCAATACGATTCCGACGCATGAACGCCCTGAATATTGATGGTGTGATCCTCGTGCAACGAACAATTTGTACTATAATAAATGCGTGATTAATTTGCTACAAACAATACGGCAACACGGTTTTACGAAAGCTATATTGAAAGGCGCTTATTCAATGTCGAAACGTATGCGAATTTCGGATTGAGTCATAAATACATTGCCTACGCTTGTTTTTTGTAGTATCTTATAAAACACGCCTAAATCATGTTCTTTATTATAAATAAATAAAGAACATGATTTAAACCTGTTTGTTACTACAACAACGGCTATAAGACGTAAAGTAAGCAATAAATATTTTGAGAATTAATTTATGAAATTAATAGTTATACGCAAACTGTTGATTAATATATACTTATATAGATATGTGTGTACAAATATATATCTGCAAATATAAATCAATTGCATTTGTGTTTACTTACTGCTGTTTTTTCATTAATTAGAAGTGGAGATTTGTGTAATGCTCTTTAGTTAATTACTCTATTTAATATTAAATATACTTCAACATTAAGAAAGCCATAAATCTCCTTAAAATTAAAAAATGAAATAAAAATAAATACTTCTAATGTTATAAATGTGAAGGTTTGGTAGGATGTAATTCTGTCTGAATAAAGTATGTTACACTATTACGTAAAAACTACCTTCTAAATGAAACTGAACGGAATTTAGTTAGACTGTTTAGTTAGGTACTAAAACAGCACACAGGATATTTTTTATCTCAAAATTACGAACGAAGCTGTGGACAACGTTAAAATAAATTTGACGACCTCCGTTTGTCCTGACTTTGGCGAGCGCCATCTCTGAGGTTCCAGGTTCGAACCCCGGTCGGGTCAATATGGGAAACGAACTTTTTTATATTGTCTCGGGTCTGGGTGCTGTGGTACCGTCGTTGTTTCTGATTTCTGTAACACAAGTGCTTAAGCTACTTACCGCAGAATTAGAGCAATGTATGTGATGATGTTGTCCAATATTCTAATATGTCCAATAAATAAAGCTAGTCTTTACTGATTTATTATTGACAAAACATTTGTATCCTTTTTTGTGTGAATTGAATAGGCTTCGAAATCACTAAAGCTATTTGGAAAATTCTTTCTCTGCTGGGCGTATCCTCGAGTGACATAAGCTATTTATATTATACTAAAATAAATAGGGATCCTTAATAAAACTTAAATAATGTGCCTAAGGTGTAAAACTATTTACCGGTGCAAAGCCAGTGCACGTAATTGTGAAAAAGAAAGTAATTGATAGTAATAATCTCGTCCCGAGGTCAAGACGGCTGATCTCATTGAGATAAATATGTTTATTGTCTATTTCCTTAAACTACAACATTTCTACCTAAACTATCTAACGCTACACAGGAAGACAAAAGGAAGTGGTTCAGCTCATGCAGACACGGAGCAGAACTCCCTGTCTGCGCTCGTTTTCAACCCTTCCAGGAGCTCTAACAATAATAATTACGCAGAGCTTGGTTTATAGTTTTTGAAGCCTGTCTCTTTACTCCATTTCATTTTTTTCTGCCTTTTGTTCTATGCAAATTAAATTTTATTCCTATTAAAGATATTATTTTGTTCCCTTTTAGCAGTACCGGCTATTGTTTCCATAAAATTGTTTACCTTCTTAATTCCTTGGACCTCAACAATTAATCAAAACCAAACTAAGCTAAAGCGATCTGATCGTTCTCGAGTTGTAGCAAGACTAACGAACGAAGATTTATTTTTATTAATATAGATTCTTTCCTAGAGTTCCTTGTCTTTTATATGCTTTCTCTCCCTTCGTAACAATGGTATAAATGAACAAAAACACCATAGTACACAAAAACAACGTTTCTGCGAGCCAGCAAAGCTTGTTCATAAATTCCTACAGTTTTGAGTGAACGAATCCAACTTCATTAAAGGGCAGCTGTTTTTCCAAGCCTAGCCTTAGGCCGCGAAAGTTTCTGAAATTGAAATAGTTCGCAGCGAGAGCGCGACCGCGGCCCGTCGCTAGCTACACACTTTGTTCGGTCGCGTTTTAAAGTTAGGTTACAATCAAAGCTAGCTTAGTTCATGGTGAATTTGGAAAGCGTTGTACTTTATTTTTACGCGATTACGGTGGAGCAACAAAAGAGAGTTATAATTTTGTCCGGTGTGTCTATACATTCATAATACTTTAATATGTTAACTCATAAGTTCGTACTTAAACGTCACGTTAGTAGTGACCGTGATCTCAGCATCTAGGAGTAGTGATTTCAAGCAATGAGGCCGGCAATGACACGCTGGAGTCCTCTTCTTCCGCTGTGTGGCATTTGAGACTGTATGGCAAGGCCAGCCTCAACGTTTTAGACCATAGGCTTAAGAATCCCCCCCCCCATCGTGAAATGACAGGGCGGAAACTACCATCTTTTTCAATCATTTTAAGCCCAAATAGACGTTGCTTTCTATAAGTTTATTTTGAATACAAATCCACTCCATCTTTGAAGAATACAATTAAAATCATGTCTCTTCAAAAACTTAGGACTTTCAAAAAACGTTTACGCTATATAAAGAATACCTGCTAAATTATTGCACTTTTAGATAATTTGCGAAAACTCGCTTCGCACTTACAATTTTCTTAATATAAAGAGTTTGAATTCGAATTGAAAAAAAACTTTTTGTGTTGGATTGCCCATTTAATCAGGAAGGCTTGAGGCTAAAAAACATAACGATAAGAACGATTTACCACGGATAATGTGAAAAACACGGGGATAGACACGTCAAAGTCACTATGTCCGTATTAACCCTTCAACTTAACTTATTTAATTAAGTTTTTTAAGAGAGGCAGGGCATAGCGATTTATCGCTCGAACTGGTGCAGCCCGACTGGTGAAATACCTCCACTTTACAGAAGATCGCAGCCAAATAACAATCACTTCTGTGTTGTTGTGTTCCTGCGGGTGAGTAAGGTTTCCAGAGCTCCTGGGGAGTGCTACATTAGAAGCAGGGGTCAAGCCTTCAAGGTAAGGGCGACAAGTCTAGTAACAGTTGTACTATGCTATACTTTTCGCCCTTAAGCTAGGAACTCATTACCACTTAACATCAGGTGGGATGAGGTAAATCTTGGAGTGCATTATAAAAAAAAACGGCCAGGACATATTTTTTTTAATTTTCCAATGGTTTTTGCTCTTAATTCAAGCACATAAGATTCAATTTGAGTTGGGAACTAATTTGTTTTTTTTTCTGACTAAGAGTTCAATAAACGCTATCCGATTTGGTCCCGTA
The DNA here is from genome assembly GCA_037074685.1 of Glyphodes pyloalis. Taxonomy (NCBI): domain Eukaryota; kingdom Metazoa; phylum Arthropoda; class Insecta; order Lepidoptera; family Crambidae; genus Glyphodes; species Glyphodes pyloalis. The sequence continues at coordinate 19,791,698 of JAYKKO010000003.1, read as the reverse complement.
TTTCTAAAGTTATACATACGTTGCGGCAATTCAATTTTATATATAAAGATACATTAAAATACATGTTTCCGCCTTTATAAGCTTAATAGCTGTGCTCGCGACTTCGTTCGCGTGGACTACATCCTTTCATGGTCGGTTTTACCCCTTTCTCCCCTAATATTCGAAATAAAAAGAAGTCTTTATTTTAATCCAAGTTTCGAGCTATATTTGTGCTAAATTTCATATCTCTAACTTCAAAAATAAACATTTTTCCATATAAACTTTCAAAGGTGGTATTACCCCCACCCACCCCTTATTTTCTAATAAAAAGTAGCCTATGTCCGTTCTTGAGATTCAACGTATACCAATACCAAATTTCATCAAAATCCGTTCAGCCGTTTAGCCGTGAAAGAGTAACAGACGGACAGACAGACAGAGTTACTTTCGCATTTATAATATTAGTATGGATTGATGGTAAGATTGTCACGGTCACCTGACTTATTTATTACTTGCCGAACTCGCAAAAGGCTCGGCTGGCAGATGCATGAATTATTAAAACAAGACCTCTGTAATGCAGCCGCTGGTTTAATATTGATGAGATTGCATATTGAAATAAAAGAAATGATATAAGCTTGGAAAGCATAAAATAATATTTGATTGGTCAGTTGGACTAATGGTTAGCGATCCTGACTGGCATGGGTCGTGGGTTTGACCCCCAGTTAGGATAAATATACATTCGATTGAAGTTTGTGTTTGTTCCGTATCTGGTATTTATAAAGGCTATTTAGGCTTAAGAGAGGTAGGGCATAACGATTTATCGCTCGAACTGGTGCAGCCCGACTGGTGAAATACCTCCACTTTACAGAAAACCGCAGCCAAATAACAATCACTTCTGTGTTGTTGTGTTCCTGCGTGTGAGTAAGGTTTCCAGAGCTCCTGGGGAGTGCTACATTAGAAGCAGGGGTCAAGCCTTCAAGGTAAGGGCGACAAGTAACAGCTTTATTATGCTCTACTTGTCGCTCTTAAGCTAGGACCTCATTACCACTTAACATCAGGTGGGATGAAGTCAATCTTGAAGTGTAATATTAAAAAAAAGTACATGCATAATGCGGTGTGTTATCAGACAAACAATAATATGAAAACTTTTGTCGTCTCACGCGAGAAAATTAACGTATTGCGCATGCTAGGCCTTATTTCACGCAAAAACTGCTAGGCCTTATTTCACGCAAAAACTGCTAGGCCTTATTTCACGCAAAAACTGCTAGGCCTTATTTCACGCAAAAACTGCTAGGCCTTATTTCACGCAAAAACTACAGACCAGAATGGAATAAAATTTGGTAGAGAGAGATATGTAATACTAAATTAACAAGATACTTTTTATGCCGAAACCACAAGTTAAAGTCGTGGACATGAGCCAGTTAGTTACATTTTGAACAAACGGTTGATTAATTCGATCCAAAATTCGAAGCTAATTAAAATGGACCTACTCTGAAATCATACGGTACACTTCCCTGTATCACCTTAAATCGTCATTACTCCTCAATACACCTACATGTGAATTTAAGCAAACATAGTATCTTCATTAAACATAATTAGTCGCGAGGATCAAACACGCATTACAGATTAGCCGGCATATTCCGAGTTATGGAATTAGTACGATCGAGAAACATAAGTGTAGCTAGTGTTGCCACCTTCACTGTACTAGTAGTAGATTTGCTGTATATGTCACCGTAAGATTATAAAAATTTATTTATTTATTTATTTATTTAGACTAACCAACATCTGTTTACATTAATAAATAGTATTAATACACAGTTATTTTACTTAAACTAAATGTAACAGATACTTAAAGGTTAGTTCCGCATGCACAAAATCAGGTTTCAGTACCTTACTTAAAAATTAATAGTTAATCTTATAAGTTATTCAAATTTAATATGCTAATACAGTTTTTAGTTACCTAGTTAACGGCTAGTGACTTGTTGACGCAGAAGCTCGGTGATGATCTTGTAAAACATACCCTTTGAGTCAAAAATCGTAAGATTACAATATATCTCGCGAGATTGTAAACTATCGAAAGAATGTGAACCTTAATATTATGTTTGCAATTTAACGCATTATTTTTCGCTATATTGAAATCTATCGCAGTGAAACTGTTAAATTACAATCTGTAAGTTATTATTGCATGAGCGACCAATCACGACCAGCCTTTTGTCCCCGTAAAGTTACGAATGAAATTCAATTCAATTCATTTCTTTTATTTAAAGAAATAGAGAAGTCGTTTAAATAAAATAAATGCACTTCAAAAATCGGTTTCGAACGGTTCACAATGACAGTTCATAATCTCGCAAGATAGATTGTAATCTAACGATGTTTATAATCTTACGGTGACATAAACACATTTTTATGACCCGTACCTAAAAACTGAATTAATCGAAAAATCGGAAATAATAACGTGGTTTTCGATGCCTTAATTTAAAAGCGTAAAAGTGATCGCTTTATCAGAAGCTTTTATTTAACATTACTTTTGTATATTATGTATGCATGTTTACAAATCTAGCAACGAACAATTGAACCAGTTCTGGTGGACTGATTGAGTTGAAATTTGGTATACTTATGTAACTCTTATGACAATACATTACTATGGTAACATAGAGCTGGTTTGATGATGGAGTTCGAAAATATCCATGGGAACAACGGTTTCCGTTACTCAATTAAGCTGAAATTTGGTATGCCTTCGTAATTTTGGTGACAAATTAATATTGAGGTAGCATGGAGCTGGTTTGATGTGGAGTTGGAAGGTATTCATAGGAACACATGTTTCCTAAGATCAATTCTAGCTGAAATTTGGTATGACTCCCTAACTTTAGTAACAAATCAATAACGAGGTACCATGGACCTGGTCTGATGAGTTTGAAGGTATCCATAGGAACATGTGTTTCTGTGTACCAATTGAGTTGAAATTTGTTAACACATAGCCAAATCTATTATGTACTGCGTATTGTACTTGTGAGAACACATTTTAAGTGTTAAATTAAAAAGCATATATGTGATTCCACTATTGACGGGTCGATATCCGTTATTTTTATAACTAGCGGCCCACCGTGAATTTGCACGCAAAATATTTCCGTTTTTTTTTCAATTTTTTTACTGATTATTTACTCTTATGTGTACCTACGTATGTTATATATGCTAAAGTTTTCCTCACTCAATTGACTATTTAACACAAAAACATTTTTTAATTCGTACGAGGAGAGGTACTCTCGAAAACGAAACGAACAAACGAAAGGTTTCGTTTTTGAAGATTATTCAAGAGTTTGGGAATGAAGACGTGGTTTTTGATTTGCATAAATAATATTTTGATTTTTGAAAACGCTTAATTTGCATTCGAAGTGATTTCTTTATGGTTATAAGGATTAAAAATTGCCATCCGTTGTCGGATCCGACGTAATTCGTTTATGAGAGTAGACCCCCTGTACTCAGTCAAACACACAAACTCTTCAGCAGTGAAAAATGTAGCTTTTTTACTTTACCGACTGTTTTCTCCAATTTCCATCGGTGAATTGCTCTTTTTAGTGTTTTCAGGTTGGCAACATTGCATGTAGCACACCAAAGCTTCTCGATACTACTGCTTGAACGATTCCGCTCGAGCGAGCGAGTCTCGGCTGAGCGCTGCGCTCGGATCGATTAATTAACAGTCTGAGAGCAAGGATCCCGGAAACTCTGCTCTCATATTTGCGATAACCTCTTTCGTTTAAGGTATGACTTGAGATGTAGGTGCTGTTCACTATATTTAATCGTTCGACAAATCTAAAGGTGGTTTCATAATTGAAAGGAATAAATGAATTGTTCTGATTCTTAACATTTACATAAAACCTTATGGCTTTACTATGGCTTAATGGCCATCATTCGCAAAAAAACTGCATCCCTGATCCGTAGGACGAGGGACAGTCAAAACGGTATCCTGATGACGATAGCTGATAGATACACATCACAGCTATGGAGATGCCTAGTGCGGAGGGTTACTTCAGAAATAGATTTCTTTAGTAACACATTAACACACTCACCTATTATATGTATAGTCTTAGATATTAACATAGCTTTTAAGAATTGTTTTACTAACAAACTATGGATCCCCGATGTCTGAAATAAAAAGTTTTTATTTTTATTTTTTTATTTTTACTATTTAACGACCCAAGATAAGAAAATCTCTTGCCTGCAATGCTGAAAAATCGCGCGGGCGTAAGTCTGACTTTCAAACCACAGAAAAGTCTAGTAATAAAACTTGGATATACATATTAAAGTTACATAATAAGTATCTATTATGAATACCCAAATATATTACTTTTTGGGGCTATTTTGTAAACCGCCCACGATAAATTTTTGCTTTTAGTTTGAGCACTAGACAGCGCTTGATCATGACTACTGTTCACACTAGTTTAGCCTCTTTATTAAAATGTCAAACTTTTTAACGATACTGGCCACTTTTCGCCATTTATAAAAAAAAAAGAATAGTGAAAAAAGTCAAGATAAAAAAGTACGCGCGAAAGTTTTTGTAAATTTATTAATATTTATATATTTATTTTATTTAAAAATTTATTGCACAAATAGGTACAACAGGTGGACTTAATGCTAGGGGCATTCTCAACCAGTCAACCCTTGGGTCATGCAGATAGTTTGTATATGGGTGCGGTAACAGGGGAGAAAAAAAAGAAATCATTTTAAACAACAATAAATTAAGCATTAAAAATAACATTACAGTATCTTTTAAATATACGATAATAATACACAGACTATATAAATTAATTTAAATATAATATATAAAATATGAAGGTATACTTAGATTTACATAAAATTGATAATTTATATATAAAAACAAATATCTACATTACTATAAATTCAGAAGATAAATAAATTGGTTCAACAATTGACAAATTCATGACTATCATTATTTGTTAGCGAGAGAGAAGAATAATATCAGAAATACATCCAAGTTTTATGTTTTCAAGTTTAAAGTTTTATTTAAAATACCAGCAAAAACAAGATATCTAGAGATTTGAGTTATATTTAACGACCCAAGATAAGAAAATCTCGTGCCTGCAATGCTGAAAAATCGCGTGGGCGTAAGTCTGACTTTCAAACCACAGAAAAGTCTAATAATAAAACTTGGATATACATATTAAAGTTACATAATAAGTATCTATTATGAATACTCAAATATATTACTTTTTGGGGTTATTGTGTAAACCGCCCACGCTAAATGTTTGCTTTTAGTTTGAGCGCTAGACAGCGCTTGGACATGACTACATTAACCGTCTTTTCAAATGTTGCCAAAAGTATTATATTTGATAGAAATACGTTACATAATAGAAAATTCTTTCTCAAAATTATGGAAATATCTCGCTTGAATAATAACGTTGGACGATGAGTTGAGTAACGCTCAGTACCTAAATGCACACTAGATTTTCAAATGGTGAATGATGAAAAACGTAATTTAATAATCATACTCGTAGCGTTCTATTCAGAATCAGGGTTTAATACTTTTGTGATGAAAATATTTTCGTTTAAGTAAGTCAATAATATCGTGTTACTATATTTACATACTGTTGTTACAATTTTATACGGCAAGTGATTAAATATTAAACATAAAAAATAGACTATGTTTTTGAGTCACATTGCATAATATTTAATGACGATTCTAAAGAGTAATAATATGTAACCTACTTGAATAAAGAAATATTTTCTTGTTTTTTTTTGGAACTAATAACACTTTTGGAAAATGTATTGAAATCTCGCTCCCTTTTCTTTATTCATTCAAGATTCAATTGATCACAACAGGAAATATTTTTATAATGAACAGTCAAAAACACGTCAGACTATACACCTTTGACTTATCACCACGCTTATGTCCCAAGCTTAAGAGATATTGAACTGCTAGTGTTTACCTTGATGTGCTGTCGTCTGTATTATTCGTAGTTTGTATTGGTTGCTGCGTGATTTTATAAATATATCCTAAAGCCTTCTTTGATAAATAGCCTATCCACCGCAAAAATATTTTTTCAATTCGAACCAGTAGTTTCTGATATTAACACTTTCAAGCAAAAAAAGTCATCAAATTTATAATATTAGCACGAATTTCATTTGATTTGAACCCACGACCTTCTCATAATGGTATTTTAACTAAGCTAACAAGTTAGCAAAAAAAAAATATCTATGGCTTCCCAGGAATCCAGTCGTCCGGAACATATACCTTTTATAGATGGTGTGTTTATAATTTATCATTAGAAATTAACCCCCTTTTGGGTTTTAAACTTTCCACGCTTACAAAGTTACAACTGCTAGTTACTATTACATATAGAGATGTACAAATAGACTGTGACATAAATCTCTGTGGTCGGTCCCTCATATCTGAGGATCGTGGTCAGCATGTTGGTTGCATCTGGAACGGACGATCTGCCTCCACCGGTTTCTACCCAATGCGTCTCTCACAACCGTTTACAATTTGGACGACGACGTTTCTTTTATTTGATCGGACCATCTAGTTGGTGAGCGACCGCGCGATCATAACTTTCATAACTATCCTAACTAAATTAAGTATTTAAAAAGCGAACATCAAGAACATAATTTCGTAAGCGAACTTAACATCAACCAATTTCAAAAGGGCATCAAAAACGTCGCTCCATTTCCACCGTCGATCCGCTACCAAAAAGACTCGTCTAGAACGACAATCGTCAACTGTGTCGAGTATGATAAATCGTAAAATTTGCATTGCAAAGCTTGCCCTAACCTTCGATGTAAAAATAAAACGAAACACGAAAATTTATGCAACTTTCCACGCAGCTGTGACAGGCAGATGATGAAATTAATTTTATTAACATAATTTTGTTGTAGCGAACAGATAACAATTGCGATTTTAACGCGGGGTTTTAGTTGAGTCACAACAATGCCATGTTGCGATCTAAATTAGTTAAACCAGAATTGAATTTAAAACTTATTATTCAATGAATACTAATTTATAATTAAAGCGAGTAGTAAATCTGATTGTGATTTTGTTCGTTAAAAATCATTTTTAACATTAACTCTTTTCTAACTTTCTAATGTATTAGATAGATAGATATACTTTATTGCACAAAACTTTACAGAAATAGGTTTTACAGATTGATTATAATACAATTTAGGCGGTCTTATCGCTAGAAAGCCATGTATTGGACCATTTATTAAAATCTTCCAAAAAATATTGAACGTCTTTAAGTTTTTTTTTATTTTTTCAAAAGTTCAGTCCTTTTTTCACACTTGCAATGCAAACTGAATGCCAAATGGAATTATGTACCAAACAGATTTAAGGAAAAATAATCATCAGCATTCATTTGAACTTATTTGTAACTTTCGCTGTTAAGTTAAAGATGCAATATTTCCAGAATCTTTTCAAAGCTTTTACTTTTTAAACTCTAATTGCCAAATAGTTCGATTTACAACAACAAACAAAATTTGACATTTTTTGTAGCACTTTAAAATTTGTAAAAATCTATTCATTTACGCACGTTACTAAATAATCGTTTCTTTCTTTTTTCTTTTCTCATAACATAACTTCTACTCATGATACTAAAAAACGCATTTTTTTTTTCTAAAAAAGTTTGAAAAATTTCTACTCAACTCCAGTGCGCAAGTTAAGAGAATGACGCGATCTGGTCCCGGTGTGGCTGTAACAGCGCTGAAGTAATCTACATCACCAATCTCGCGTGTACTCTACGGGATTTGTAGTCTGAGTGCGGTCCTGCGTCTTTACCTCACGTGCTCTATAATACGCTTTAGCAGAATAACAGTTACTTAATGAAGACCACCAGTGAGGAGATTTTTCTTCGGATTAAAGAATATGTTTTCAAACTCTCTCACTTTTCTGTGTATGAACATGATTATTTTTAATGGTCTGGTAAATATATTTACAATCCAATTAATATAGTATTTTAAAAAATAATGAAATTGGTCGTTGTCTTATTATGTCGCTTATTTTTTGATATACGTGAATATCAAAAGTTTTTGGCTATTTTTTCAAGACACCATTTATTTGATCATTCCATGAAATATTATTCTAGGCCTTCCTATTTCGAAATGGTAGTTTAATTTACGTATTTCTAAAATACTGACAAATTATAGAACTGCCAAGATCGTAATAAAGCTAAACTTTCCATTACGCAGGCACGAAACTAACGCTTCAAGTTTAATGTGACAAATATAAATCAATATTCGCTTTCAATATGTTTAATATGTAAATACAAATAAGCTTTAAGCCTTAAAGAACTGCGCAGTACATTTGAAAGAATTCAAAGCAAAAATTATTTTCATCGTAAAAAAATAACCGACCTGTATTACTCATGTTTCCAGTGAATTCCTCACTGTGTGCGGGGTGTAACGACGGCGATCTAATCTAAATCGTCTATCCCGCGGCTTTCCTCTAATCCCGCGGGATGTGTGGCCTGAGTGCGGCCCTGGTGCCCCACTTTACCTGCTCAATAGCCATTTGGGAAGGAATTAAGATGTTTTCCGGAAAGATTACTGGAACGATAAGGTGGAATGTTTAGTCTTTAGGGCGATATTGAGGAAATTTTTAACTTGTCTTTTGCAAAAGTCTTTTGCAATTTTCTGTCTTGAATATGACAAGAAAGATTTTATAGCACTCTTGTGCTACTTTTGTGAGGTTATAAATAAACAGTAGTTTAGCCTCATATCGAAGTGTTCGAAAAAGATCTCTGGAGTTTGATTTTAGGATAATTTCGGTTCTAGATCTTGAAAGTGCTAGTTTTGATATTTGAAGTTCTTATTGCATGAAATTTTATATAAAATATACTAATTATCACTTCCGAAAATATAAGTATTTGTGTCAATTATTGTTGATTTGACTTTGCACAAATGTTGTATTGAAAAAAGGGTACTACAAGATGGAAGTATACATTAATGGTAAAGATGTTTACACCACTAATTAGTCTGTTTGCCTTCACGTTTAAATTAAATTTAATTCGGTTTTGTTCAAATTTTATAATAGATACCTAGTTTTTAATAAAGACAAACGCGCAAGAAGGCAAAATTACTTTTAGACACATTACACACCAGGACCTACAGTTCGTTTATAAATCCTTGATATATCATTTTTACATTTTTTTCATTCCCTTGAATAAATTTATGTTTAAAGACACACCACACTTTATGTCTTGGTGAAAATTAGTTCTAAGTTCAGCTTTTATTTGTAATGTAAAAATAGTTTCTTACCTTCTCTGTAAGTTATGGATTCCGAACCAGATGTAACTTAATTTGGATTATTTAGACGATTCATATATATTACAGATGCAATTTACACACATAAAATAATTTTCTATTTTTGAACTTGTATCAGCCAAACTTAATGTTCCTTCTAATTGAGGTCGGTAACAAATAACATCAATTTGTACCGCAGCTTGGTATCAAGGAACATTTAGTTCCCGGAGCACGGCAAGTTTTGCAAAGAAACGACACGAAACTTCTTCTCTTTGCAAGTTACAAGTAAATACCTATTAGTTTGCCCTCTTAAGTCTTTTCCGAGTCTCGTAACAGCTTTTAAAGTAAGAGGATTGATATTTTACGCCATTTTAATCATAATTTTATATATGTCGCAGTCATCTGGTTTAATCAGCTATTTGGTTGGATCACTAGCGCATTCATTGAATGACTAAAGGACAACTCGTCAAATTGTTTAATATAACGTTCAACTTCTTGACTGAACGTCATTTAGCATAGTCGTTGAATGGGATATACTTAGCTGACAGACATGACATAACACACCTTAATAAGATTTTTTAATATGTTTTAACAATTTTAAGTCTTAAGACAATTAGGCTAAAAAAAAATATTTTTTTTACGAATAAGTCACTTTATATCTCAATTTCACTCTAAAAATTATCAACACAGTGCTATTCGATTATATCTGTACCAGCTGTTTGACGCCATCTTTGTTTTGATGAGCACTAACGCCGCAGTGGAAAAAAAATGAACTAAATTACAATCACCTGACTGAATACGTCCGCTATGTTCAAAGGGCTATGTTACAATCCGCTAACTTGTTGGACGTTCAGTGAGTCTTATTCATTCAACGTTCGGCCTAGTCATTCAATTAAACGTCGTCATTTAATAAACACGCTAGTGATTCAGTCGAATAGCTGTTTCAACCAGATGACTGCGACATATACAACATCTTGCTCTGTGCCTGCGACATCGTTTACATAGAGGTCATATTAATATAAATTTTCGCTTGCGACCTGCCATGGCTTCGTGCTCCGTTTTTCACAAATTTTTCACTTATTATTTGCCACTGTTAGTCGCAGCGAGGTTTTATATAATATCCATTGATTTGGCGACCTCGGTGGCGCAGTGGCTAGGGTAGGCGCCCAAAGCGCGTAAGGTCCCGGGTTCGATTCCCGGTCAGGTCAATTTGGAAAACGAACTTTTCTCAATTGACTTGGGTCTGGGTGTGCTGGGATGACGCTCCCAGTTAGTATCCGTCGTCTGGTACTCATAGTACAAGGGAAAACCTTAGTTTGAGACCAGGTGATTGGTGTGATTGTCTGGCGCATTTATTTATTGATTAGGCTATTCATCAAGCAAGCTTACCTTTAACCTTTGCTTGAAAAAAAGACTATGCCAGGGGTTCCCAAACTGTGCGCCGCGATGCCCTAGTGCGTCGTGAAGGGAAGACAGGGGCGTCGCCAGGCGTACCCTTAATGGGCTCCCTCCCCCTGCACCCAATATTATACAAAATTGTGATCCAAGTTTCTAAGATGGCACATATTGGGATCTATCACAACTACTAGACTTAATAGTGATGGTTTTTAGGCCCCCAAACTCCAATGCAAGGGGGCGTCGCGCTGAAATGCTAAACCTAGAAGTGCGCCGGGTAGTGAAAAATTTGGGAACCTCTGGACTATGCAACACAAAAATATTTTATCAAAGAGAACCAGTAGTTCCCGAGAATAGCTCGTTTAAACAAAAAACCAACCAAAATCTTTAGCTATATAATAGTATAGATAATTATTAACACAGTCTTTTAAAAAAGGTTAATTTGTTCTGATTTTATGAAAGTCAAGACAATGCAGTCACGTTAAAATTGGTCCAGCTATTTCATAAATTAGCTAGAACAATCAGACAACCAGAGAGATGGACGAAAGTGATAAAACAATATAAGATTGGTAAATGTACAGTGCCAGTCGATACGCAGTTATTTTGTAAGAATGGATGGATGTATCTTTGTTAATCATTCACACAAAACTAGTGAATGTATTTGAATGAAATTCAGTAGAGAGACAGATTATATAATAGATCAACGTATATAATGCTTTTTTAAATACCAATATAACGCAAACATAATAGCATACAACAGCTAGATTAATATAAAATCACAAACCAGAAAATCTATGTTTAAAATCCAATAAAATTAATCCGTTTCCTGCCAAGGCGGTCAATCTCATTTCGATAAAAGAACTCAATTATGCATCCCATGTTTAATTAAGTTGTGTTTCTGTAGGTATATAAATCTCACATTATAATAAACATAGACTGGCAACGAAATGAAACATAAAAATTTCGCAAATATTGCCGTGACAAATTGCGATAATATCAAGTAATAAAAAGATCCCTAGCGCGAGGTATAAACTTTTCGCCAGAAATGGGGCATATTAAAGCTGTAAGTGCAAAAAGAATGAAGTACTTAGCCAAAATCACTGGAGTGACTTGCTGAACGGTTGATTAGGAAATCAATCTTATGAGCGAGATGGATAATGCATTTTGACACACTTTTGGCTGCGTTCATGCGTTGCGTCAACAAATTCACGAACTATTTAATACAACACATCATTTTAATTTTTTCACTAGTGAGTAGTTGTAACTTTGTATATTTATATGACTCTCACGTGACTGGCTTCGCCTAGTGTCACTGTTTCGTTTTAATTTAAATTGTGAAATTTTCTGATGGGGCCAAAGTCGCAGACAAAAGATTAAGATTAGCAAATTATCCAGGATGAGCCTTCAATATGATCAATAGAATGATGTCTTATTATTTATTTTGCATACTCGATTACCTTTGGCGCCTTTTTAGATTTATTATACTTGTTTTCTATTTACTACCCAAGAAACAAATATATTATTGAATGTTTTGTTAGTTTGAATATTTTACGACTTATGTTAATTAACGTGAAATAGTGGCAAATAAATGAAGAATTTCCTTTGGTAATTGTAAAGCTCAGGTTCTTGGCAAATAAACATATTATTATTATTATTATATCAGTTATCGTTGACCGTCAAAAAACTGTTAGAATCATTCTAATCACCTACAATACATTTGAACGTGCCTCAACTAAACGAAACCATTCGGGGTCAAGACTCCTTTGTATTACCCTCGTTTGTGTTAACGACGCGGATTCATCTACGCCGACTCGCTTTGGGTAAGTCGTCAATGCCCACTCGAATCCCAACATAATATCAATATAATTTAGGACGAGATTGCAATGTCTCAAAAAGAAACGACTCGCTTTCTGGACTGATCATGGCTCGCTATTGTTTTTGACAAAATTGAGACTCGCCGTTTTGATTCGTGAAAAAAAACAAAAGTAATTATAGAGGAGCTACAAAAGAGCAGGGAACAGATTGGGGATTATTTGCAATTTCTCAATAGATGAAGAATTTTGTAGCAAATTTAAAATTTTGTTAATTGTATGTTTTTCAAGCAAACAATTCCAGATACCTTATACATGTTTTTATGTCCTTAACTAAACGGAAACAAATGTAAATAATATCAGTCCCTTATTAAAATAAACATTTATTTAACACCAGTTGTTCGTTATAACGCCTATTTTTTCTAAATTTGACAACTTTCAAAATTTTACTTCTACAATTATTTCGTATCTTATTCAGCAGTTCTCTAGTTTTATCGAGACATCTTATATATAATGATGATTTGGTACAATTTACATTTATTACGATACTTTATGTTCTTACTTATAATATTTTAAATCAGAAAGTGAGATTTTTTGTTTGTTCCGGTTTCACGCCGTATCCACTGAACCGATTGCTTTGAAATTTTGCAGAAAGTTAAAGTCCGGATTAAATAATAGAGTACTTTTTATTCCAGAAATAAATTATATTCCCGAGGGAAAAACAAAAATATAGTTTGCTTGATGGATGGATTGGAGATGGCGCTGTGTGTCGTTTAAAACAAGCTAAATGATACGATAATGAATCCCCAAAAATGAGGAATTCCCGAGGGATGACGTATAATTTATTTTATCATCTAAACTGTTTTTTTACATCTACTTATATAATATAGTGTACCATTCAGTTTTTGTTTAACAACTAATCGTATCCAGCGTTACATCGCGCTTCTTAGATTTTTCCGTGGAAATGAGAAGTTTTCTTATAGTTGTGCTTTATACCATAATATAATCGAATTCCACGCGGGCGAAGCCGCGGGCGGAAAGCTAGTATTTTTATAAAAGAAACTAAAAGCAATAACTGAAATTAAACCAATTAATTTACAATAAAAAAAATTTAAGACCCTCCCTTCAATTGCAATGCCCGTAAAGGGTCTCAAATGTACTTATTTTAAGATAATGCCTTGTGTATTCCATTATCGACGTAACAAATGATTGAATACTGAATCACTCTCGGGAGACTAACCTCGTTTGTGTAAAGATTCATCTTCCACAGCTGACTTAGAGCGAGTTGTCAAGCTCACCAGGAATCGCGACCCAATGTCAAATCTCACAGGGGCAAGATTGGCATCAGAATGATCACGTCTCGCTCTTTTTGAAACTACATAAATTGAAACTCGCCGTTTTAATCAAGGACGTAAAAAATAGGCATTAATACAATAGTAACTTGGTGGACAGGTAGCTTGATATATATAAAACATGCCTAAGGAAGACGCTTAGATAAATTCTAGATGTTGATCTAATGATCTATCAAGCATGGGGTTCCCTGATTGATTTCCACGTATTATTCTACGCCCCCTTTGTCTAGATAATTATACACAAGGTGGAAATTACCAGTGTTTGAAAAGTCATCAGGCGTAAACGCAGTTAATGTGTTAATAAGTACTTAACCATACTGGTGAACCATGCCCTCCTTTGGAGGTCTCTGCACTAAACTTGTGAGGCGCGCCCCCCACTTTCAAAACTACTAATCTAATCAATCTAGTTTATCTTTTACTGATTTAACTGATGCCTGCCATTTCAACGGAAGGAAGAAACTGATGAACATAAGCTTAGTTCCAAAACTCTTCTCAGTTAAAACTCATACATACGGCTTGTCTGATGAATTATACATAGAACAGCTAGGTTTTCCACGACTCGTTCGTGTTATTTCAGGATAAAAAGTGTTTTATTACAAAGTCAAAGTCATTTTTTTTATTCACATAGATTACATTAGTAATAGTTATGAATAGTCAGTCTCTATATAAAAGAAACAAAAGGTACCTCCGGTTCGGAACCTATAACTACCGAGAAGATACCGGCAAGAAACTCAGTAGTGACTTCAAAAAAGGAGGAGATTCTCAATTCGACCGTATGTACTCATGCGCTTTTAGATACGTCTAGATTTGTAAATATCTCCATGTGTGTTTGTGACATATTTTTATTAAAAGTACTAAACGAAGTTGGATGAAAATGCGTAGACGAGTTACTATGTATATTAATAAATATGCATATGCTAAATTAGTAATAAGATTAGCTTTTTATTATATGTATTTTACAATAAAAAGCTAATCTTATTAGGAGATATTTACATATCTAGACGTATCTAAAAGCGCATGAGTTTATGAAAAACATACTAAAATACATTTACGTGTTTTTACAAGTGATATTAGTAGGATATCTTAATATGAAGAATCACACATGCGTTTAACATTTCACACAACTCTTTTTACTTCTTTTTAACATCATTTCATACTATATCGTGGCCTCAGTCTAGAATACTAGAGTTGCTGCATAGGATTAAAGAAAAGCTTTTACTGATTTAGAAACGGGCTTAAGTGCTAGAAACTAAGGGGAGAGCAGAAACAATATCTTGAAGTTACCTAAGTTTAAAGCAGTTATGTAAATTATCACCCGAATGGATAAGTTGTTTAATCTCAGAAACTAATCAGGACCCTTTGCATTTGTTTGTGTCCGGGATCAAGTGTGACTAAACAATCCGACACTAGGACTTGAACAACAAATTAATTTGAAACTAATTTAGGACCATCTCAGAATATAATTTAAACTTGATCAAGCCCAGCGGTCGGGCAGTTATGTTTTATGATGTTAATATTATATACGGAGGGCTATGAACACTATAGCCGTTACGATCCTAGCCTGGATAAAAAATAACAAGCAATTCATTTACTTTTTTCAAAAAAATAATTCTGTAATTTGCAATGCATGTTTAGCTGCTGTGTATATAATATGACGTCTCCTGACGACCTCCGTAGCCGAAAGGCGAGCGGGCCGGACTTTGGCGTCGCGCCATCTCTGAGGTCCCGGGCTCGAACCCCGGTCGGGTCAATACGGGAAACGAACGTTTCCATATTGTCTCGGGGCTGGGTGTTGTGGTACCGTCATTGTTTCTGATTTCTGTAACACAAGTGCTTTAGCTACTTACCACAGAATCAGAGGAATGTATGTGATGTTGTGCAATATTTATTATTATTTATTTATTTATTATATATATTGTGCCTAATACAAACAGTTGCTTGGTTGATGTTAAATATTATGTAGACATGCACATTTGGTGATCTGGTTCCGTTTAGTTTGCGTTGGTTAAGTTTAGGGTTTATTCTTCGTATAGGCAAAACACGAAGGGTTCAAAACTAAAGTCTAAATTATCTAAGATTATTATAAGAACACCAAAATCTTATTGTTAATATTTACCAATATAAAATGTTTGCTTAACAACTTTTCCAAACTCAGCTAAATAATTTTCCATATCCGATACACTATGGAACTAGGGATTTAATGAACTTAATACTTTGTATGGGGAATCTGGTTGTTTAGTACGCAATAAGAGAAAAAAAAAACAAATATTTTATCATTGATATTTAAGAAATAAACTGGATAGAACCAATAAGGATAATGCTTCCATAAAAAATATTCTGTTTAGTCCATTCGTTTGATATTTAAAATGTAATAAAAACGTATCCTTGCCTCCTAAAAATAATATTTGTTGATGATAGATGATACAGCTCATCATAACTTAGTAGAGGCCTTGTGGAGAGACATATTTAAACATTTAAAATAATTGAACGGGTCAAAACGCGACACCATTTTTATTTAGTAGTTAATACGAACTACTTACTGCCCGACGTTTCGGTTAGGTTGCACCAACCGTGGTCACGAGTTGACCCGTTAAATTATTTTAAATGTTTAAAATGGAACGCGAAAGTCTTAAAATTTATGAGGCATATTTAAGTTACTATAGTTACGCTAATTTAAAACTAGATGGCGCTGTGCGCTCTCACATCGCGGTGACACTATTTTTCTGCGGGTACATTAGGTTCAGTAAATAATTCGATTAAAGGTTCAGTGATTTAAGTGTGTTTTATTAGTCCAAGAGTAAAAACTGTACAAAGAAGTGACGTCACGCCAAATTTTAACGCAATGTATCAAAATTTTTGTTTACATGATAAAATAAAAAATTGTGCCTTATATTTTTCAGGAATTTAACTGTTGGAAACAAAAATTTCATCTTTTCTAATGGTATGAATAATCTCATTTCTTTACTTTTTCCATCAACAATCGTAACGGCCTGAGTATTCCAGCTCTAAGTCTTTTAGTGGAACTACATGATATTTACGAGCGAGAACTTTTGCAAGTGGTATAGTGTAAACATTTTAGCGCTTCTCTCGCGTTTGGATTTAAACGTTTCACCTTCAACGTTTTAATTAAAACATGCATCTGTGTGGTTTGGGAAATATATTTTCGGGATTTCAAGCTATGCTTGCGTTATGATAATTATTTTTAGTTAGTTTTGAAACGCAGCTCGGATGTGTGATTGCTAATTCGCATATGTGGTGAATGCGTCAGCATTTATTATAATGATGTCTAGATTCCAATGATGGAGACCTTTTCTTTTCCAACGAGTGACCAGAAAATAAATAAGCTGAATATTATAGATTAACTTAAACTTCATTCAAATGCTACTTATATTTAGTTAGCTGTTCATCCACACATCCAAATGCCCAAACTTTACGTTTTATAATATTAATTGATTTTTTATACCTTTCTAATGGAAACAGCGTTAGATTTATTCATTTAATTAGTTCTGCGCGTGCATGCCGGGACGATTTATGGACTCCCTCTGATGTTGTTTTGGTAATGTTAGTGGGAACTAAATCAAATGCAATGGGTCTTAAATTGTAGCTGCATTTTCAGTTTGCTATGAAAATAATTTTAGTTAAAATTTGACTAACATTGGTAGCCACAGTAAAAGGTAATCAGCAAACGATTTTGAATTGCTTAAATAAGTATCAATCCTTGTTGTTACGAAGTTAAGGCTGAAAATTCTTTCCGCTCGCCTCTCGGCTACGGAGGGCGTCAATCCATATATAGCAAATCCATTGTCTTCGGGATGTGGGTTCCTCTCTTGTTTACCATTAGGCTGGGAGGAGCCAATATACTGCGTTGTTATAAAAAAAATATTTAAAATGTTTGAGGGTTTGGTCAGATTTCTACATGTTTTAATATAGTTTGAATGATTTCCAATGTTAGTCAAAATTTTCCGTCGAGACACCTCCTTTCCGGAAATCTCAAATGCACACGATGTTATTAGTACCAGCTAGTTGCACTATGTTTGAACATTGCAGTAGGTAACTTGTTTTCCAAACAATTAGCGCACAGAACATTAGATTTAGTGCAATTTAAGCGCAAATTTAATTGACGCAGTGTTGTGAAATTAGTTTGGAGCCGTACAGACTGGGTCAATTTATCGCATGAGGCACAGCAAACAGTACATGAAGGTAAACATGTGCCGTTCGATAATAGTTCTTATGTCAACAAAATGAGGGCGGTACAAATCTAAAGTTAAGAGGTTATCATGTTGTACTTGCTGTTTTAGTGGAACTGTCAGCGGTAAGTAAATCAAAAGCAACAAATTTGCAGTTAATTGAAAAAAATAATAAAACTTAGATGCAATGACATTAGAGGCTTAAATAGTTATGTAATAGGTATGGAGGAGACTTAAATGGTTTCCACTCAACAATAAAGCTTTGACGGCAGAGAGCGATGCTACTCCCACTGGTATTCTGCAAAGGCGAAATAGAGATTTTTCAATATAAACTTTAGAATAAAGAAGATAGGGCACGTTTGTTTGACAAATGGTCTGTGGACCAAAAGCGATGCTGTTGTGGTCTTAATATAAAAATCACCTCCACGCCCACTCACTTGCCAACTGATTTAAATCAATCAAGTATTTATTTATCCACCACAATGCAATGTGACTCTATTACCGGTTTGGAACCTATTTCTATCGAGAACATACCAGCAAGAAGCTCAGCACCAATATAAACGGTAGCAGCATATAATGTATTGCTATGACTTAATTTCTATGGACTAAGCTAATGTTTTGTTTTGTTAAGTGAAGAAACAATTTGGAAGACGACCAATTTATAAATATTTTAAAGGCATGTATAGCATATATGCTAGTAGTCCTCCTCGTAGGCATATATGCATATATGGACTGTTCAAAATATTGGCTTTATTGTTATTTTACAAATTATATCTTAACAACAATTTTAAAACTGATAAATATTTTAATATGATAGTCCGTATGTTTTCCTTGTTTCCAGTATTTGATGAGATTAAAGTATTATGTATCTATCAAACACTACATTTTTACAAATATATCGTCCACAGTTAAACTACAATAATGTAAGTGCAATCGCAAAGACAGCGCCATAGAATCGTACCAAAAGTTATCACGGAAGAATATTCGGTAGCAGATTTATACCCTACATACGATTTACGACCTCAATGGTGCAGCCGTGAAGAGCATTATTCAAAGGTTTTAGGTGTTTCAATCCAGGCAGGTTATTTAAAATTTGAACGAGTTTAAGTTTAGCAGAATAAAAAAATTCACAACCAATGTATATATAGTTGGTTCGTGTCTGGTTCGAAGGACCATTGAAAACAGTGGTTCAATTGTATTATTCAACTTACGAGATTGATTTCGAATTCAGCATAAACTCCGTGTACAATGGTTGGCAATATAACAAAAAGCTCATACAATATCATAAACGCTACCCCTATGCTTTCAAAAAACCGATACCCAGTGAAACGTTCGGAAAACTAAACAAATAGCCGTATCAGTCCTCTTGACGGGAGACGTCCATTACAGAACTCAGGTGCGCCAACAAATGGATCTAATAAAAATAGACCAAAGGAGAAAAAACGCGCGGGTATCCCGGGCAATCTTCGCTGGGAATGATTCGTCTGTCAATGTGACTTATGCGAGAGGATTCGGGGACAAATACGAAGCTCATTGCCGCGATACGAGGAGCTAACTTTTTCACTTAGCATTGTCTTAGACTTGGGGATCCTTGCTGCAAAGGGCCTCGATTTAGATGAGCTCGTCGGCGTTGCAGCAGGCGAAGACTCCAACTTTGCTTCAGAATCACATCTAGATGCGTGTCAAGCAAAGTTCGACCTAGCAGCAAAGTCGAATCTTTTTTATTCATTTAGATGATATAAGTAATATTTATGAATAGTCTCTATATAAAACAAATGAAGCTACCTCCGGTTCGGAAACTATTTCTAATCGTAATAGGACTGGCAAGCAGCTCCGTCTGTTATTTTAAACTAACATTCTGGAACCATTTTTGACTGTTCATAACCTTAAAACTATTTCACATACATTTGTCGAATTTAGCTCATATTGAGACTAGCGTAATACTTGTTAAGGTTCCAATCCCTACTAATATTATAAATGCGAAAGTAACTATGTCTGTCTGTCTGTTACGCTTTCCTGCTTAAACCTCTCAACCGTTTTCGATGAAATTTGGTATAGGTATACGTTGAATCTCAAGAACGGACATAGGCTACTTTTTATTAGAAAATAACGGGGGGATGGGGGTAATACCACCTTTGAAAGTTTATATGGGAAAATGTTTATATTTAAAGTTAGATATATGAAATTTGGCACAAATATAGCTCGAAACTTGAATTAAAATATAGACTACTTTTTGTTTCGAATATTAGGGGAGAAAGGGGTAAAACCAACCATGAAAGGATGTAGTCCACGCGAACGAAGTCGCGGGCACAGCTAGTACATCATAAAAAAATGTTGTAAATAAATTTAAAGACTTTTATCTAATCCGGCATCAATTTAAAAACTGTCTGCGTTAATTCAAAATCTTTAGTCAATATATTGTTTTCAACTTGTCTTTCATTTTACTTTTTGTTTTTGATTGTCACGTTTGTGTTTGTGTCTTTGCCGTACATACGCAACGGCTTATTCAATTTTAGTGTGGAATAGATATTCTGGATCTCAATAGATAGTATAAATTGTTGAATAGCTGCCGCTTGTGCCATATATAGCACGGAGCCTATGTAAAATGTTAAATTTAAGCTGTATGTAAAAAGTCAATCAGTAAAGGTTGCCTTTTATTCAAAATAATGCTAGCCAGCACTATAATGTTAGCCAGCACTATAATGCTAGCCAGCACTATTTTAGAATTAAAAGTAGGTATCTTAAATGACAACTAAGGAATTGCTTTTATTTTTATTAGTTATTTCGTGTAAGACTAACAAAAATACATACATATTTAGAGCCCATCCGAACATGCCCGTTTTTTTATAAATAAAGGTTTAATTTGAAATGTAGCCTATACACAGCTACAAAATGAAATATGATAAATGTTGGCAAAAATTCAAGTAAAACGAATACTTTGCAGCTGAAAATAAATAGTATATATTTTACAAGCTTTTATTTACCTCCTACTTTTATTTTATTCTGACAGTAGGCGAAATATAGGTTTTATCCGGATCAAAAGGAAAAGGAATTCTAAAAACAGAGATTTCAGCCCCAAATTTTTAAAACTAGATATCATCCATTTAAAGCATTTTTCATACACCCAATAAAGAAATTGGATGCAGGATATAAATGTCCATTTTTGCGAGTTAAAAACTGTCATGAATATACGCTACGAGATTTTCGTGGACAATTTTATACCACCAGCACGGAAACAAATAGATGTGGGGTTTTGGGAATGATTCACTGCCTATTATTTTCAGGTTAGTCACATTTAGTACTGTTAAAATTAACTCTAAAGTTTTCATTAACATATTACAAAATATCAAGCACCATGATTTTCTTTAAGCAAATAGCAGTGTTTACTAACTCATTTTCCTTTTTCACTTACATCATTCTGATATTCATATTTTTTTTACACTCGGTTAAATAAAAAATATTTTTTTTATTGGTTTACAACTAGCTTTCCGCCCGCGGTTTCGCCCGCGTGGAATTCGATTATATTGCGGTATAAAGCACAACTATAAAAAAAATTCTCATTTCCACGGAAAAATCTACGAAGCGCGATGTAACGCTGGATGCGATTAGTTGTTAAACAAAAACTGAATGGTACACTATATTATATAAGTAGATGACAAAAATACAGTTAAGACGATAAAACAAATTGTTTGTCATCTCTGGGAATTCGTCTTTTTCGGGAATTCATTATCGTATCATTTAGCTTCTACATGTTTATATTAGTTTACAATATTTTACCTTGTTTTAAACGACACACAGCGCCATCTCCAATCAATCCATCAAGCAAACTATATTTCTGTTTTCCCTCGGGAATATCAATTTTTCCGGGATAAAAAGTATTTTACTTAATACGAACTTCTAACTTTACGTCTGCAAAATTTCAAAGCAATCGGTTCAGTAGTTACGGCGCGAAAGCGGAACAAACAAACAAACATACAAACTCACTTTCCGATTTATAATATTAGTAAGGATTTGTGATATTCTGCCCTTAATGTAGTGTGAGGCATTTCAGAACGTAATTCCTATGCTAGCGCGCGGGGCTCCCGCCAACTGTGTTTAAAAAAGTATATGCTGTCTCTCTCTAATTTTGCATTGTACGCGGCTGTGTTGTGTTCTAAAATAATATAAAATAAATAATTAAATTTATAAATAGTGGTTTTCCTGAGCATCCTTTTAGTAGTAAATTAATATAATGGGTAATGAGTAGAAGAAAGTGATGTTTTCAATTTGAGTGTCGTATAATATAACTTTTTTTGGGGCCAACTTACTTTTTTTTTTATGTTGCACTTCAAGATTAACCTCATCCCACCTGATGTTAAGTGGTAATGAGGTCCTAGCTTAAGGGTGACAAGTACAGCATAATAAATCTGTTACTGGACTTGTCGCCCTTACCTTGAAGGCTTGACCCCTGCTACTAATGTAGCACCCCCCAGGAGCTCTGGAAACCTTACTCACACGCAGGAACACAACAACACAGAAGTGATTGTTATTTGGCTGCGGTCTTCTGTAAGGTGGAGATATTTCACCAGTCGGGCTGCTCCAGTTCGAGCGATAAATCGCTATGCCCTTCCTCTCTTAAAGCTTTGGAGCTTATTGTGCCTTGAAACGACCAGAAGCTACATCATTGGCCTTCATTGGAATTTTTGGAAAGCTATAGTGATAAATATTAGTGGTGTTTTGTCGAATTTAATAAATTTCACATGTCAAAAAAGTTTAATTATTGAGTGTGGAACAGATTACACAGTCAGCAATATATAACCTTGTTAGAGTTTTCTCCTGAAATCTTAAATATAAAGGCGTCACAAATTCGATGTCCCGTAAGTGCCAAAGAAAATAAATAAATTCTACGTTCGAAATAAGCCTTGTAAATTGCCCAAATGGCTGTCAACTCCAAGCGGACAGTGTTAGCCGAAAAAAGAGCAAGTTTTAAATGGAGAAATGTGAAATGACACTGAACAGGAAGACGGCTTGTCAACTGCACACTTACGGCAAAAAGTGGTCTACAGGACTATTTGCTATTACATTTTTACTTCAGTTATATCGTCACTGCGCGTGTAAAACCACGTAGGAACCAAAGAATAGTTCGGAAATAGCGCGTATTGGCTTTTGATTTTTTTCACAGGAGGTGGAGAAAATTGTATATCGTCTGCACCGCCCGGTTGACGAGGAGATCGCTGACTTTCACGTTTTATTGTATTTTTTTTTTGTTGTCTTCGTTTTTTGACTCCTTTCTGTATATGTGTACTTATATGACAATGATGATGTCTTTAAGTAAAAAATGTTTATTATGTCTTCTGTACATCATAGTTGATAAAGTCAGAGTGCATCTGCTGTATCCCGACTGGAACAATTGCCAGAATGGTTTTATAGGCACGGCAATATAATGTTAATTTTGCATTCGGATTTTTTTAAACCAGCATTTGTTTCTAAACTGATGAACGTATGTGTTGGAATCACACACAATACTTGCGACTTATACATTGAGATATTGATCCATTGCTAAAATATGCAAATTGACGTGATTTTGACAATATACCAAACAATTAGTAACTATTTTTAAATCAGATTTCTTTGCTTGTAGGTAAGCCATTTTGTGGTGGTTGAAGCAATTTAGTACTTTTATAATTGCTTGGTAAAGTTGACCTTTTTCAAATAATTTGGGTAATAAAATTATTGGGCGTAAACATTTTTTAAGAATTTCATAGCATAATGAGGTTAAAAGTTTTTAAAACTATATGACCAACAAATCTCGAGGAAATAAAAATATAGTTTAAAGGATATAATTTTAAGTATACATGGTATTTTATTTGTTATTTTCCAACTGATGCAAAGCGCATAAAAGTGTTTTTCATGCACTACTGTTTTAAACCAATACTGGGAGGTATTCAACTCTCTTTATTTAAATCTATAGTGTGCTTCCTCGGCCACCAAACAGCATCGTCACTCAGCTGGACTGACGTTTACGGCCCATAGCTATACGGCGATAGCACCCGGACGACATACCACCATTATTAGATAGCTTTGACTGAAGATCCAACACATTCCACCCATTTGTATCTACGAGTATATTTACCTACTACTAGATGCAAGGCTAGGCTTAAAGACATTTAAAATCCCACACATTTCGCCTATTTTTATTTAGCAGGCATTGTGTGTAATTCCGCATTCACATACAGCGTCATCAGTCTACAACCAAGTGCTGGTTTGTAAAATGTACCTACATGCCTGTGTCATTATATATTTTGCCTGAACATTTTGATCGACGATTCGCACGCAATCTACATATATAATGCTGTGGCCAATTTGAGCATAGGTATTTTAAGATATTGAATGTTGCAATTATCTATATAATACGCATGGATGAATCGCCTTTTTTTTGACTTGGGGAAATGCGTTGATGTATCGTAACGTCACCCCAAGGTAGGGTGATGGCGTGGGACTCCTTGTCCAGAAAAGGGCAGGACTACCCACTAAAACCCCCCGGTTGGACCTCCATCGCCTTAGTAGCGGTGTTGTGGGAAATCGGCTCAACCTTGACTTCTACAAGTGGATGATTCTCCTACTGAATTAATTTTACTCATTATACTGTTCCAAATATGCTTGACGTGGCGCTAGCCGGCCGCTGCTGTGACACGCTCGCTCGGCTCACACTATGCTTTGGTAATGTAATAATCAATGGAATCGCTCGTTAATTGTCGTTGAATTTACCTTAGGTTTGCATGGCACCCCGAAACTATAATCAAACATCAGATATAACAATTGAATATATTTTTATGATGCCTTCGATGTATTACATAACAGCAAGTGTTTGAAACTGACGAACTGAATGTATACGGCGAATTCACACAAAATGCATGCGATAAATATACGAATCCGTTTAGTGACGCTAGTTCATAAGGCTTCATTGGTTAATAAGTTTATCGTTTTCATTATTCTCATGATTATTTATTTAATAAAGTTAAAAAAATAATGGCTTTTAAAGGTAAAAGTTTCACCTTTTGTATTTATTAAATCTTGCCAAAAACTCAAGACTAGACCGAGTAAGCAGGTTTTTAAAAAGCTTGCAGATATTTTTTGAGCAAAGATTGGTCCAATAAGTTTTAAATAACATGATTATGAAAAAATGTCAGACGTTCATAATATTAATCATTAACAAGATTTATGAGAAAATTCAATTAAGTTCAAGCAAGTTTATTAAAACATCGTTAGGTCTTATTAAAAACTTAGACCTGGTTGAAACGCGGTGTAAATATAATACGGTTTTAAGAAGTAAGTATTTTCAATATTTTGACCTGTTGACCAAATGATGACCTTGATTACAAATCCCGTTGTCTTCAACTTTTCTTTTCGATAAACATTATTGGTTCAAGGATTTGATTCACAAACGTCAGCAACGATTCTGAATATGATATTACGAGTATATTATGTTTAGGGCTATGAAGAACTTACAAACATGATGTGTGAAAATGGACGCAGAGTGTATGCGAAAAGACAATCATGTCTTTATTTTAAGAATTTAATCTATAGTTTAAAAATGAGTCACTAAATGTGTTGGTAAGCGCATTACGCAACAACGCCTGGCCCAATTTTTCAATTTTTTTTTAATGTTTGTAAAAGTTTATGTGTTGGCGATCATAAACCATACTCAAAGGCCTTGTATTAAAACTAAACTATTTTCTATTATTTGTATTAAACTATTTTCATTTTTAGATTATGACGTTTGTTTGACAGCGTTTTCTTGTTTTTTTTTTTATGATTGTCAGAAAATATATGAGGTGAGTGTGTTTCAAAAGAGTCCATGTTTTATTTCACAAAAATACATAAGTAATTACGACACCATTGATGATTTATTATGTGAACGCATGATTTAACGCGAACACTTAAGCTGGAAATCGAATATTGTTAAAGCATTCCAATTCAACGTTAGGTGGTCAAACTTTGTGACCGGTCGTAAAACCCCGCGACGTACGAACCTCCGGAGGTGCATACAAGACTTCGATAGTCCCGCTTTACAGCATCGCATTGAGATATAATTCGACATCCGCATTTGAATGCATGCAATTTTCTCTCCGAACGGGCCAAGAACAAACTGAAGCTTGCAGGTAGGAGTTAGAAAACTTGGAGATTTTTATTAAACGGCAAACAGAGGAAATGCCCGGAGATAAAAGAAAAATTTCCGATTCCCCGGCGGGTTCCAAGTTTGACCGGCTGCTTATAGATTGGGATGTAAAGAGGATGGTATTCACCGGATACTGGCTGGAATTTATAATTAAGATGGGACTGATCAGGAAATTAAATTACTGACCATAAACATCGGTAAATTTTTTTCTTCATTTGTGTTCACTACGATAAATGGGGTTACCCCTAGCTGCCTATTATGCCGTTTAGCTTTGTGTGTCAGCTTTGCGATTTGTATAATGGGAACTAGAGTCAGTGGTGGTACATACCACAATATTCGAAGTACCCATACAGACATACATGATGAACATTTATCATTCATTCATATATAAGGGCACCATTGTCCTTGGGCTCAAACCCGTGATCTCTGCAGCAAAGAGCATAGCCACCGACTTCAAAATAAGCTAAAAGGCTAGGCAATCTATGAATGAATCCTAGTAGTTAGCATTCAAAGCCAGTAACAATAAATGTATAGAAAAAGTAAAATTACTGATTTATTGGTTGGCTAGTTTCGAGTTTCAGCTATTTATTTAAAAACTTGAGTGCACAAAAAAGTACAATAGTAGGACTAAATGTTAGAGGGAATTCCCTACTAGCCAACCTTTGATTCATGCAGAGAGTTTGTATATGGGTGCGGTAATAGTAAAAAAGTGCGTAAATATACTAAAAAAGCACAATAAACAACAAGAGCCGTCTTTGAAGGAAGGCGATATTTCATCAATATTATGGTAAATAGAAAAAAAACCTACTTTTTCTAATAGGGAAACTCAACCAATCTAAACAGCTACCTTTTTGAATAGCATTTTGTCTATCCCTACTAATATTATAAATGCGAAAGTAACTCAGTCTGTCTGTCTGTCTGTCTGTCTGTCTGTCCGTCTGTTACTCTTTCCTGCTTAAACCTCTCAACCGATTTTGATGAAATTTGGTATAGGTATACGTTGAATCTCAAGAACGGACATAGGCTACTTTTTATTAGAAAATAAGGGGGGGTGGGGGTAATACCAGCTTTGAAAGTTTATATGGAAAAATGTTTATTTTTGAAGTTAGAGATATAAAATTTGGCACAAATATAGCTCGAAATTTGCATTAAAATATAGACTACTTTTTGTTTCGAATATTAGGGGAGAAAAGGGTAAAAGCGACCATGAAAGGATGTAGTCCACGCGAACGAAGTCGCGGGCACAGCTAGTCTTCAATATTCTAGCTAGTATACCGTGCGCACCAATTTCACTGGCGCTTGTTCTATTAGTATCGATCGCCAAATTACGGCAACTTCGGCTTTATTACGGTTTCGAATTACGCTTTGTGATTAAAAATTTAAACCTACTGAGCTAATCAGTTTTTTGCGGATATTTCTTTAATGGGTTTTTTAATATTGCAACAATCTCTTGAAGACGTTCTTCGTCGATTGAAAATTACTTTTATTTGTTGTCGCTTTAAAATGTTGTTCGAAATTCAGCCGAATATTCTCATTATCCATATACAGACAGACTGTATGGTGAGATATCGGCAATAATAAATATGGATTCTCATTTTAATGATGTATTATAGAAACTAATTTTGATTATGATAAGGAAGCCAGGATCTAATGATGCAATCCTCGCAAAATCGAGGAAAAATTGTCTTTTTTATTATTAAATTATAATTCTCTTAAACCTGTTGGGTTTATAATTAAATATTGATTGCTCAATGCGTAGAACATGCGGTAAGCCGTTTTGCTTGTAACAGAAAAAAAACAACGACAGTTGTAAGACCAGGGTGTGAAAAAAAAATACAAGCAATTATTTACACTCGTTTTTAATATAAAGGTTAGACTTACGCAGTCCATTTTAAACATTTAAAACAATTTAACGGGTCAAAACGCGACACCATTTTTATTGAGTAGTTAATACGAACTATTTATTAGAGCCAGCTCGTGACAACGGTTGGTGCAACCTAACTAAAACGTCGGGCAGTAACTAGTTCGTATTAACTCCTGAATAAAAATAGTGTCGCGTTTTGACCCGTTAAATTATTTTAAGTACTCGCTTTTTCTCGGAATTTAATCAATTTCTCGTGTTAAGTCACGGAGTGCTTCGTTCTAGTTTATTATAAGATTCCTTAAGTAAAAACTCAAGCGAGCCATTACCAGACTCAATTACATTATCATCTGAACTTGAAGTGGGAATTAGGTTCTGTTCTTATTTCGTAAGGCTCCAAAATGTCAGATTTCGAGGAACCGAAAAGCTGGCAGATCAAATTCAAAGGAGGTTCTAAGTGTTCTGCGAATCCAAGTGAGGATCAAAGGTTAGCTTGCAACTGACATAGTCGTTTTCCACCTTGAGCCACCTTTGTTTGGGTCAAGGGCACTTGAATGTGATGCTCAATTCGGATAAGTTATTCTTGGTTCTTGTAGATATAATATCGTGTAGACATAGATAGATATATCGTGCATTGATATAAGATGCTTAGAATGCCTTCTTTTCAGTGTGTCTGTACCTAGCGATGGACTGTGTCGCGTGAGTTAACGAATGCGATAGATAAATTAGTTCTATGGAAAGATAAGTTTTTTTTTATATTGCACTTCAAGATTGACGCCATACCACCAGATGTTAGTGGTAATGAGGTCCTAGCTTAAGGGTGACAAGTACAGCGTAATAATTCTGTTACTGGACTTGCCCTTACCTTGAAGGTTTGACCTCTGCTACTAACTAGCACCCCCCAGGAGCTCTGGAAACCTTACTCATACGCAGGAACACAACAACACAGAAGTGATTGTTATTTGGCTGCGGTGTTCTGTAAGCTGGAGGTATTTTACCAGTCGGGCTGCTCCAGTTCGAGCAATAAATCGCTTTGCCCTACCTCCCTGAAAATATATCTTATAATATAGTAGTATGTTATTTGATCCGTTATTGTTTACATGAAAAAGGCATTAACTATAGCCGGTAGCCAGCTATGTTCTATTGTATTACACCATAAAGCTAAATAAAATTAATCTCTTCAATTAGTTGTACATCAGACCTATCAACGTATGTACTTTAATTTCATAAGGAAGATGACACACTTCTTTTCACGCCAGTTAAAAGCTAGAATTAGCGTGTCACAAGTCATACTACCGTAGATTAGATTTCTCAGTTGGTTTTAAATATCCATTTAAATGGAATAATCTTTGCAAAAAAATTAAGGAGAACCTAATAGTTAAAACTACCACACCACTTAACATCAAACACTTTTGCACTCACTTTGACGAATTAATTCAGTACCTTTTTTGACATATTCCACAACTGGATATCTCCCTTTTCTTTCATATATTTTATCAGATGTGAAAGATTGTATGGCCGTGCCACTATTTTGATTTGGCTTGATGAAAATAGAATCATCCCTGTCTTTTTTAAATCAAGCGACGCCGTTTTAAAACTAGCACATGTCAAATTATTCTGCAAAATATATTTAAAAGAACGTGATGCCATTTTCACCTCTCTATTTTATTTCACGAAATATTCCACACCTTTTAAAGTAGAAAACAAAACCGTTGTACCCCGCGTCTACATAAAAAAACAACTCCAATCAAAACCATTTGGAATCTGGTAACTCTTTTAAATCGTACTTTTTATTGGGTATCAAAGTACACTTCTCTATTTTTATCGCTCGCGTTAAGACCAAAGGGTGGACTTTTTGCGATCGCCCGACATGGCGGCTGGAGCATGAAACGTTTTCAATTACTAGCAGGCCGCCGGGAGTTTCGAATAATTTGGACCGTAGTCTGCGGAATCGGGAACTAGACTTATATCAGCAGCATATCATCGTTACCATTTGCATACCATTTGGGGACTGGTCTGCTCCAGTTTTTATCTCACGAGTAAATACTTAATGTTTTATTCACTCATCAAAACGAAACTATATGACTTGGTCCAAAATGGTCTACATATAGCTAGGTATAAGTTAGATACTGCGAATGTAACTAATCTGCTGAGCTTTACTGGTATATTCTCGGTAAATACAGGTTCCAAAACGGAAGTAGAATCACTTTTTATTATATCTAATGACGATTTGAATATTTTATAATATTTAACTTACTTGAATTAAGAAATTTTTGATTTGATTGATAGATGATGCAGTTTAATATTGTGCCCGCGGTATGAGGGCGGGGCTAAACCCAAAATGTATAGTCTGACGTGCTTTAAGCTGTACTTGATTATAACTGGAATTTTTATTTTTTCATGGTTATATTGGTAGTAAGATAAAAATTAAAAATAATAATAAAAATCTTTATTTTCAATATCCTTGTTGCAATGTTTTCGCAGAGAAAATTAGAACGACAATTTTATTTTGTGCATCGAATTTTATTATAATTGCAGTTTATTATTCACCTGCTATAAATTAAGTACATGTTGTGTTCAAGATAGAAATTACCATTTCTATGCGTGTGAATGCAATTTTTGCCTATTTTATCTTATACTTAAAATTTTACCTTAGCACTGGTTTTACTTACGAAGTTTGTAAGATTCTTTCCAGACGCTTACTTTGTCAACTTAAAACTTTACATTTGGATATAGAGATATACTTTATTTTAAAAAATATTTACAGAAATTGGTTTCACATTCAAATTTAAGTTCAAGTTAGGTTCTCTTAACGCAAGGAAACGATCTCTTCCAGACAAAAGGTAAAGGAAATAGAAGACGACGAAAATGTGTATGTAAAACCGTGCAAACAGATTATTGAGATTTTAAAATTAAAAAATAATAATGTTAATAAGTAAAATACACTTACTCATAAATTCAAATAAAATAAAAATAATTGGTGTTTGGTAAACTTGAATGCAGAAATCCCATTTCGCACCCAAAACAGACTCAATAAAACATCATCAATTCCGCTTCCCTTCACAATTCGCTATTTGCCCCAAACTATGCTACCTCTGAAACAAAAAAAATCTCGCCCAAGGCATCGAAGCCTGCTCAAAGCCGAGGAGACGTACAGAATCCGTTTTAACATATTTTTTACGATGTTTTTCCTCGTTCTTGTTAAGCTGTTAAAGCTTTGCGGGAATAAAGAATACGTAAGAATACGCGTGTGTTTTCTTGCAGTTCGTTTGTTTAAGTTAAGCGGTATTTGGTCGTTGTATTTTTCGTTGGGGTTTTGTTTGTTGGGTTTGAAACTACTACTTAACGTAATAGTATTTATGTGTTAGCAAAGTGTGTGCTTTGAATTTTGAACGAACAGCATTAGGCAAGTTTTAACATGTAAGGTAATTCTTGTTAAGGTATTTTTAGACTATTGTGTCGACGCCATATCAATAAAATATAATACGTCATATTTTTATATACTTTAAGGAATTTCGTAAGGAGTTTATGTATGCCATTTGTCGCAAGGACACTTTTATCTAATTTTTTGTTTAGTAATGGGATGACGGCTATGTAGAAATTAATTATCTTAAAAAGTATTTTTAGTTATTAACACATAAAAAAACTATATTTTCTAATCTTTTTTTTTTATTTAAAAAACCATACACTAGTTGCAAGCTGATAATGAAATTTAAAAAATATATTTTCATTGAATGTAGCAACACGATTAGTACTTCTTATGCAAATTTCCTCAAGTGTCTTAAATAAGAATATATTATTATCAAATAATATGTCTCTGGTCTGGGTTGTGGTACCGTCGTTGTATCTGATTTCTGTAATACAAGTGCTTAAGCTACTTACCACAGAATCAGAGCAATGTATGTGATGTTGTCCAGTATTTTCAGTTATCCAAACTGTCAAGTATACACTGTTACGGGAATTTGCTTAACCAAAAAAAGACAGTGGGTCTGAACAAACCAAAAAGATACTATTGTAACCAAAATCACAGCGTTATCCCGCAAAGTAATCAAGTTTATTCACTCAAACAGTCCGCGAAGCAACTTTCCTCCCAAACAAAATCCTTTTTACACTGATTTCATCCAATTCCGTCAATTTGAGCATACGTAAAACGTTTTAGCGCCGGTAAATACGTTCTCGGCGGATTCCCCCTTCCCCTTCAACCAAGCCCCGATAAGTCTAGCTAATATAATAAAAGGGCTGTCTGGCTGTGCGACTACTGCATAAACGGTCCACGGTGCATAGTGATGTTTTTTTTTCATGTATTGTATTACACAAATAGTAGAATTAAATGTCTTTTAAATTGACTATTTCATTTTCTAGTGTTTTTGACAGCTTGTTATGGATGTTATTAAGCAGTTAATGAACCGTCTATAAGCTTTGACTCATGAGGCATACGATATTGGTTAATTATTTTTAGTTAATACTAAATTTAAAATAATAAATTTTAGTTGAAAAAAGTAGAAATTGTCTTTATTCACGTAAGACTTGAACCGCTACTATAAATTCAATATTATACCTACTCCGTGTTCGGAAAGTCAAGAGTCAAATCTTTTATTTATATAGATTACATCAGTAATACTTATGAATCGTCTCTATATTAATCAAATGATGCCACCTCCGGTTTGGAAGCTATAATTACCCAAAAGATACCGACAAGAAACTTGGTAATTTTTATTCACAAAAAAACTATAGTTATAACATATTATTTACCAAGACAAACATTTAGTTTCATAGTCGTAACAATTAAAAAACTTATAAATTAAAATTAACTGTAAAATATACAAATACCTAATTTCCAGATTAAAGAAAGATCATGTCAAGAGGACCAGGCATGAAACTGAACACTTGCTCTTTCGTAATTGAATAGATCAATCTAACTTAACACAGGAGCTCAACGTACTACTTACGATGCTTCCAGGAACCACGGCTAGCAGACCACAGGTAAAGAATTACCCACGTAAAGAATTACCTGTGGTCTGCTGGCCGTGGTTCCTGGACCACCACTGGTCAACACAATTGCTGAATTTGATTGAAATTTCTTAATTATTTATGACGACATCATTCAAACTTTTACGTTCATGGCTCAAACGAATTCTCCTCACATAAGACCTTGAATTATGTAACCCTAGACTTCAATATTCACAAGAACCGACTTGAAATTTGTGCTCAGCTTACCACCTACACTCGAGTCGAAAGAGAAAATCCACCTCTTTACTGATATTACGCTAATACCGAATTCAAAATTCATGGCGTTCACCCTGAAATGACGTCACGAAGAACTCAGCTCAAGATCGGCTGAATCTACGGGAATCTGCGGTCTTATCACCTAATTTCCATTTCCACTAGCTGACGATACAGTGGAGTTGAGGTAGGCGGTAAAACAACACCTAAATAACCTCGTACCGTTTCTAGTGTAAAATACATCCATTTTACATTGGGAATAATTACCTAATCATAATTTACTTTGGCCTTACTTACTTTAGCCGTGGGGTGCCGGCTTAGAATATTGCACCTCCCCATCTCTTCCCGTGGGTGTCGTAAAAGGCGACTAAGGGAGCACCAGGAGAACGGGCAGCAGCGCTCTCCTGAGTAACACAACATCTACTGCGATCGCCAACCCGCCTGCCAAGCGTGGCGATTACGGCAAAACCTCCTACATGAACAGAGGCATTATCACAACGGCCCCGAGTCACGGCAGCCCCGCTATTCCGGCTCACGGTGGCGGGCCTGGTAACGGCGGGGTGCGGGGTGCTAAGAATCTCCGGTCGAGATCCTGCCACCAAAACAAACGAACTCTGGCCCTGGTAACACATAACATTCGCACACTCAGGACCGACGAGAGGATCGCCGAACTGGAAGAGGAATTGAGCAAGATCCGGTGGGACATTGTAGGGTTATCAGAAGTCCGAAGACAGGGGGAGGACACGATAACCCTCCGGTCTGGAAACTTGCTCTACCACCGGGAAGGCGACGATTTGTCGCAGGGCGGTGTCGGGTTTATCGTTCACAAGTCTCTCGTAGCCAACGTGGAGAGGATTGAGAGTGTGTCGAGTCGAGTAGCGTACCTGATACTCAGAATAAACAAACGGTATTCGCTGAAGGTCATCCAGGTCTACGCTCCAACCTCGACACACCCGGATGATGAGGTGGAGGCTCTGTACGAGGACATCTCGAAAGCCATCCACTCATCCAAAACTCACTTCACTGTGGTTATGGGAGATTTTAACGCGAAACTAGGCAAAAGGAAAGGCGATGAGCTGAAAGTGGGGCAATTTGGACTCGGGCAGAGAAACCAGAGGGGGCAGAAGTTGGTTGATTTTTTGGAGAAGGAAAATCTCTACGTGATGAATTCCTTCTTCAAAAAATCACAACAAAGGAAATGGACCTGGATAAGCCCTAATGGTTCGACACGGAACGAGATAGACTTCATCTTGTCGGACAAGCGGCAAATATTCAATGATGTCTCGGTGATCAACATGGTGAAAACCGGGAGCGATCACCGAATGGTACGAGGCACATTGAATATTCGTGTCAAAGCCGAGCGGTGCCGACTGATGAAGTCTACCCTACGACCTACGTCTGCCGAGTGCGAAAACCCCGAAAGTTTTCAGCTCGAACTCGAAAATCGCTTCCAATGCCTAGACGAGTGCGAAAATGTGAACGATATGAACAACAGGTTTGTGGAAACTGTCCACACGGTGGGGTCGAAATTCTTCAGGACCCGCCGTTCCCATAGAACCAAAAAACTCTCGGACCACACCCTCGAGCTCATGGATCGGAGGAGAGAGATGACGGTGCAGTCTCCAGCCGCCTGGACTGAGCTAAGGCAGCTAAATAGACAGATCTCGAAATCGGTGCGACGCGATATTCGCCTCTACAATACAAACCGTATTAAGGAGGCGATCGAGCGGAACCAAGGCTCCAAAGTGTTCGCAAAAGATCTGTCTATTGGGCAGAGCCAGCTAACCAGGCTGAAGACCGATAACGGTACTGTCGTTTCCTCCAAAGATGAGATCTTGAGTGAGGTCGAGCTGTTCTATGGACAGTTGTACAAGACATCCCATATTCCTGTTGTCGACTTGGTCCAAGATCCACGATCCAAGTTAACCCGACACTATACCGAAGACATCCCGGACGTCAGCCTGAACGAGATCAGAATGGCTCTCAAGCAGCTTAAAAACGGTAAAGCACCGGGTGATGACGGAATCACAACGGAGCTTCTGAAGGCGGGCGGCAAGCCGGTCCTAGTGGCCCTTCAGAAGCTATTCGATTCTGTCATCCTCGGGGGCATCGTTCCAGAGGCGTGGACCAGGGGCGTGGTGGTGTTGTTTTTCAAGAAGGGTGACAAAACCCGCTTGAAAAATTATCGACCTATCTCGCTCCTGAGCCACGTCTATAAGTTGTTTTCGAGAGTCATTACAAATCGACTCTCGCGCAGGTTCGACGACTTCCAGCCTCCCGAACAAGCCGGTTTCCGAAAAGGCTTTAGCACCATAGACCACATACATACGCTGCGTCAGATTATACAGAAGGCCGAGGAGTATAATCGGCCTCTGTGTCTAGCGTATGTGGACTATGAGAAGGCCTTCGATTCAGTCGAGACTTGGGCGGTGCTGCAGTCCCTCCAGCGGTGCCAAATTGACTATCGGTACATCGAAGCGTTGAAGTGTTTGTATAGAAACGCCACCATGTCAGTTCGAATCCAAGATAGAGGCACGAGACCGATCCCACTGCAGAAAGGTGTCAGACAGGGAGACGTAATTTCCCCGAAACTGTTCACCGCTGCATTGGAGGACGTCTTCAAGCTTCTCGATTGGACCGGACTCGACATCAACATCAATGGCGAATACATCACTCACCTTCGATTCGCAGACGATATCGTGGTCATGGCAGAATCCCTGGAGGACCTTGGCACAATGCTCAATGACCTCAGCAGTGTTTCCCAACGGGTTGGTTTACGGATGAACATGGATAAAACCAAGGTAATGTTCAATGTCCATGTGACTCCGGCACCAGTATCTGTTGGGAATGCGATTCTCGAAGTTGTCGATCATTACGTCTATCTGGGACAAACTATCCAGTTAGGCAAATCCAACTTCGAGAAAGAGGTCAACCGACGAATCCAACTCGGCTGGGCAGCGTTCGGGAAGCTTAGGCATATCCTCACGTCCAAAATTCCCCAGTGCCTGAAGAGAAAGGTCTATGACCAATGTGTGTTACCAGTGATGACTTACGGAACTGAGACGTGGTCTCTGAATGTTGGCCTCATAACGAAGC
This sequence comes from Glyphodes pyloalis, assembly GCA_037074685.1. NCBI lineage: Eukaryota > Metazoa > Arthropoda > Insecta > Lepidoptera > Crambidae > Glyphodes > Glyphodes pyloalis. The sequence continues at coordinate 19,755,390 of JAYKKO010000003.1, read as the reverse complement.
TCGAAGTTGCGCAGCGTGCTATGGAGAGGGCTATGCTCGGCGTTTCCCTACGTGATCGGATCCGTAATACGGAGATCCGTAGAAGGACCGGTGTATTCGACATAGCCCGAAGAGTTAGCACGCTGAAGTGGCAATGGGCAGGCCACATCGCTCGTAGGACCGACGACCGTTGGGTAAAGAGGGTCCTCGAGTGGCGACCACGTACCGGACGACGCAGCGTGGGGCGGCCCCCAACACGATGGACTGACGACATCGTCAGATGTGCGGGGAGCCGCTGGATGCAGAAAGCGCAGGACCGCGCGTTGTGGCGTTCTGTAGGGGAGGCCTATGTCCAGCAGTGGACGAAAAGAGGCTGATGGATGGATGGATGGATGGAATTTACTTTACACTGCGATTCTTAAGTGCTTTTGTAAAGCTTGTTTTCGCAACAGTGGTTTACGTTATACACTCAAATACATCACAAACACCGAGAAACAGAACTAATATAACTTATCGCGTGTTTATCCTGGATGGTCATCTCTTGTGGTCTTCTTGCTTAGATCCTTACCGATGTCTTCTCGATAGATATAGGTTCCGAAACTGCGGTCGAATCACTTTTGCTTGTATTCACTGACAATTCAAAAGTGTTTTATGTGACCTACTTGAATAAAGAAATATTTGTTTGATTCATTGATTGATCTAGTTAAAGGGATTCGAGATAGTTGAAGGGCAGTATATGCTATCGAGATGGTAAAAATATAATAATTAAAATTAAAATTTAATTTACACATTGTCAAAGTCAAATATTTCTATATTCAAGTAGGTTACATAGAACACTTTTTAATCGTCACTGAATACAATCAAATATGATTCTACTGTCGGCTCAGAACCAACAGGACACTGGTACAAAAACTGAGTAGATTAGTTACAGTAGCAGTATCTAATTTATTGCTATGTGTAGCTCACTTTGGAGTTGGACTTCATACAGGTTTGTTTTGATGAGTGATACAACAATTAAGTACTTGTAAATAAAACCTGTTTTTATATATTTTAATCACAATACTGGCAAGATGTTCTTTCTAGGTTTAAGTTTAAACTTTGTCATTATTTTTAAAATAACTCTGTGCTACCTCTAAATTATATATACCTCAAGTTTCCACATGGCTTTTATTCTAATTTCCTAGAGTACTCAACTGTCATTTTCGACATATTTGCTGGATAAGACCAGTCTCCAAAGTTGGCACCTGTTCAAAAGCATGACGTAAGTGCCAATCATTGATTGGACAAAAATAGCTGTCTTCACACTCTTCACTGCTCTTCATTCCATTGTGGCTGTAAGTTGCCGATCCGATCGCCTCTTTAACGGCTCAAAAATACTTTTGACTCGCCCAAGAGGCGTGGATAAATATTTATTAGTGATTACGGGCGAATGATCGAGGAGGGTCGGGTACTCAGAATGTATTTGCGTTAAAACGTTTTGAGCTTACACTAGTTTATGGTATAGCTGAGTGTATCTTTTGGAATGGAGAGGCGATGGGGAGAGAGATAGACGGTGTTTTTAGAGAGGGAAGAGTGGCTTCACTTTATTTGTTATTTGATAAACATGTTTGGTTTTACCACGTTACTGATTGTAGTTTACCTTGTTTTTGATACTATCCTTCAAAGTGGCTCCGAGTATAGACCTGTCCATCGTTTGAAGTGCGATTGATTCTAGATAATTGAAATTTTCTTTGAATTTGTCATAGATTTGAATCCCCTGTATGATATGCCAAATATTGAGGTTTCATCACTCATCAAAACCAAAACTATATGACTTGGTCCAAAGTGAGCTACACATAGCAATAAGTTAGATACTGATACTGTAAATGATCTGCTGAGTTTCTTGCCGGTGTCTTCTCGGTAGATATAGGTTCCGAACCGGCAGTAGAATTACTTTGCATTGTATTCAATGACGATTCAAAAGTATTATATGTAGCCTACTTGAATAAGATATATTTAAGAGAGGTAGGGCAAAGCGATTTATCGGTCGAACTGGAGCAGCCCGACTGGTGAAATACCTCCACCTTACAGAAGACCGTAGCCAAATAACAATCACTCCGGTGTTGTTGTGTTCCTGCGTGTGAGTAAGGTTTCCAGAGCTCTTGGGGGGTGCTACATTAGTAGCAGGGTTCAAGCCTTCAAGGTAAGGGCGACAAGTCTAGTAACAGTTTTACTATGCTATACTTTTCGCTCTTAAGCTAGGAACTCATTACCACTTAACATCAGGTGGGATGAGGTCAATCTTGGAGTGCATTATAAAAAAAAAAAATAAAGAAATATTTGAGTTTGAGTATATAAAAATATATTTCCGTTTTATTTATTTATTTTAAATATTTTTAGCACAAAAAGTACAACAGGTGGACTTAATGCTAGGGAAATTCTCTAGCAGTGAACCCTTGGGTTATGCAGAGAGTTTGTGTATGGGTGAAAAACAAAGTAACAGTAAAAGTGTAAATGTGTAATGTATTTAAATATGAAGGTGTATACTTGTCAAAAATGTCGTAGCGGCATTTGCTGAGGTGGAACCCAAATTGGCCTCACAATATATTTATTAATATTTCTATTTATACAAACTCAGCAAGAGGTACCTATTTCTTTTCGTTGACAGATGCTCGCAGGTTGGCAAGGTTCCTATTAAGCACAATGTGCATTAGTACCTACAGTTTGATTAATTTAAATATATATATTTAAAAAAAATCTTATTACTTTGAATCAATTAATTATTTTTTACAATTTGCTACATCTATGTCTTAGTGCAAAACTAGTTATAAGTTGAGCTATATTTGTAATATGAACGACAGAGTTTCTTGCCGGGAGAGAATTCTCTGTAAGTTATAGATTCCGAACCGGAGGTAGCGTCATTTGCATTATATAGACGTTTCATAAATATTACTGGTGTAATTTAAATGAATAAAAGAATTTTGATTTTGAAAAATAATAATATCTGTTAAATTGTCTTGTGTTGTGTTTGTATGTATGTTTTGTGATGTCAATAAATGTATTTTCTTTCTTCTTACTTAAATTTACATAATGCACATATACGCCTATACATCATAAATAATATATTAAGTAGATAAATAAAGTAAATGGATTCAGCTATTGACAAATTCACGACTACGATTTATGTATTATCCGTTCTAAATTTAACCTTTTTACTGCTTAGACTCAGCGCCACTTCTTGCTTACATAGGTAGATTATTAAATCTTTCATTAGAAACTAAGGTTTCATGATACCAATAGAACCCTAAAACGGTACCAAATTCAATAGCTATCGGGCTTATAGCCGGTCTCGAACCACGCGACATTCCCAGTCATTCCCATAATCGCGCGGCCGTGACGACCGCGCCCTAACGACAGAACGATTGCCAGATTATTTGGGAACTGCTCCGAATGTTATGTTAATTCCTATGGGCTTTCGTGCCATGGCCGACGCCCGAGATAGGATATTTATTATGAAGGATGGCGCTGGAACAGTTGTGTCCTCACATAAATCGGTGCTGTGAATGTGGTAGCGAGGAGCGTTGTATGTGTGTTACTGAATAAACGTAGTTTACTTATTAACTTACACTTAACTTGCTCCTTTATTGCATTTGCATAAGAATTATTATCGAACTGCAAATATTCACCTTTAATGTTGTTGATCGCATATTAGTTTTCAAGTTGCTAGGGGTCAATACGATATTGGTAGCCAAAAAAGAAACTAGCATGACATGTAGTTTCAATAGCTTCCAAAAGATTCCTTAAGATGCTTTTTCGGCATCAACAATGACTTAACACTTTTATATCTCACTTTGTTTTTTTGAGCTCAAACCCCATGCTAGAAATACATAAGCTTTTTTTTTATTGGCATGACATTAATTTTCGAATTAATTTTCAATTGTTTTTTCTGTTACATATAACCTCATAGGGCATTTAGGTAATAGATTAATCTGAAAATCTAACATGGAAAACACAAAGCAAAGCAAAGAACTTTTACAACCAATTATTAGCTCATCTTACAGTTAATGCTCTGTTACTTAATAAGCAATTTGGATTCACTAAAGGTAGATCTACTACGGACGCAGGTGTGGCACTTATCAAACATGTTTTCGATGCTTGGGAGAGAAAACAGGACGCCATTGGAGTTTTTTGTGATCTGTCAAAGGCATTTGATTGCGTTGATCACCAAACGTTGCTGATGAAGTTGAGGCATTATGGTGTTGTAAGCACTTCACTGAGTCTTCTACAGTCTTACCTTTCTGACAGAACTCAAAGGGTAAATGTGAATGGAACTAACTCTTCTGGTGCACCTCTAGCGATGGGAGTGCCCCAGGGCTCAATATTGGGACCTCTGTTGTTCCTTATTTATATTAACGACCTTCCTTACTTTGCGAAGGATCTCTGTGAGATTGTGTTATTTGCTGATGACACTTCTCTCATCTTCAAAGTTGATAGATGTAAAGAATCATTTGAAGATGTAAATAGTTCTCTCTCACAAGTGCTACATTGGTTCACGAATAATAATCTCCTGCTTAACACTAAGAAAACGAAATGTGTCAAATTTACAATGCCGAATGTTAAAAAAGTCAACATCAAATTGTCTATGAATGGTGAACCTATTGAAATAATTAATTCTACAGTATTTCTCGGCATTACATTAGACTCTAAATTGCAATGGGGACCCCATATTGTTGCCCTGGCAGGAAGGCTTAGTTCAGCTGCATACGCTGTAAGAAAAATTCGTAATTTGACTGATATTGAGACTGCAAGACTGGTTTATTTCAGTTACTTCCATAGTGTTATGTCATATGGTCTCCTTTTGTGGGGAACAGCTGCTGACATTCAGACTATTTTTGTTTTACAGAAGAGGGCTATCCGCGCCATATATGGTCTTAAATCACGGGATTCTCTCAGAGACTTATTTAAAGAAATTAACATACTTACCGTTGCATCTCAATACATTTTTGATTGTATTATGTATGTACGCAAAAATTATAATCTACTTTTTAAAAAATCTGACTTCCATAACTTTAACACTAGAAATAAACACAAGCTTGCTGTTCCATATCTAAGACTACATAAGATAAGTAATTCCTTTGTGGGTTTAAGCGTTAAATTATTTAACAAGTTACCTGAAAATGTTATCCAGTTACCCGTGCATAGATTTAAGTCTCATGTTAAACATTGTTTAATAAAAAAGGGCTATTACAAAATTGATGATTATTTAAATGACAAAAATGTATGGGTCCAGAATAACTTAATTCTTTGAAATCTTACTATAGCTTTGTATACTTTATTTAAGTACCTAGTTTAAGGACACATTGTTATATTTGAAAAGAGTAAGTGTCGAGTTTCTTGCCGGTTCTTCTCGACATGATCAACATTCCGAACACGGCGGTAGAATACTTTATTTGTACTGACTATTCATAAGTGCTTTTGTGAAGCTTACATGAATAAAGATATTTTCTATTTCTATTTCTATTTCAACCAGAATTAAGACTTCAATTCATTTTAAAATAATGATAACTAGGCGAGAACCATAGACAATTGCAAGTGGTTATAGAAATTACAACAAAGGTAAGCACTGTCTCCCGCTTGAAAAAATACTAGACACATTCACTTTTATCATAATATTATGGTGAGATCAAGTACAGCTGGGGGAGAATATATTTTACAGCAATGAAAACCGATATTTCCACTTTGAAGGAACGTTGGTATTTTGTGGTTGCTTCAATTTATATAAACGTAAGGTAGTGTTGCCGTCGATTCGATTGTAAATCGATTATAATCGATTATTCCAAAAGAGGCCTAAATAATCTAATAATCGATATGACAATCGATAGTATCGATACTATCGATATAATCGATTGTATCAATACCTATTTTTATTAGATATAATCGATTATAATCGATTAATCGATTATAATCTAAGTCAAATACAATATAATCGATATAATCGATTATATCGATATCAAGTTGAAAGCAATACTATCGATATAATCGATTATTTCGATATAATCGATTAATTTGCAATTATTTTTAGATTTAATCGTCATTCATATAATGTCTTCTTAGACATAACACATTCAAAATGAAACCGTGAAAAAGTTATTTATACCCTACTTTGTATTCATAAAACGTGATAGCTAAGTTTCTTGGTACCTACCTGAACTGTACCGTCATGGCGATACTATCTAAAAATAATTGCAAATTAATCGATTATATCGAAATAATCGATTATATCGATAGTATTGCTTTCAACTTGATATCGATATAATCGATTATATCGATTATATTGTATTTGACTTAGATTATAATCGATTAATCGATTATAATCGATTATATCTAATAAAAATAGGTATCGATATAATCGATTATATCGATAGTATCGATACTATCGATTGTCATATCGATTATTAGATTATTTTAGGGGGGGATAATCGATAATCGATTATCCGGCAACACTAACGTAAGGGCAAGCCCACGTCGCCTTAAGTAAAGTGAAGGCAAAAAACTTTTAAGGCAGTGAATGCCCTAATTATATAAATATTAGAAGGTTGTCAACATTAGAATTTTATAAAAACGTTCCAGGTGAAAGTCTTTAATGTGATTAGACCGGTATAACATTAAATTTTGAAAAATTGCACAAATTGATAAAATAAACAGCATTTGTAGAACTAGAGAAAAAAAGTATAGATAGCGTTTATTTACGAGTGTTCTTAAGGGTCTTGACAGCAATTTAATTAAAACATATTGTTTATTTAAAGTCAGTAGATTTAATACCCAAAATAATCTATAGTGATATTATAAAGCTTATGAATTTTTTCGAATGTTTTTAGAACGTGTTTATCTCTAAAACTACTGGGGGTCTACTCTCATAAACGAAATATGTCGGATCCGACAACGGATGGCAATTTTTAATCCTCATAACCATGAAGAAATCACTTGGAATGCAAATTAAGCGTTTTCAAAAAACAAAATATTATTTATGCAAATCAAAAACCACGTCTTCATTCCCAAACTTTTGAATAATCTTCAAAAACGAAACCTTTCGTTTGTTCGTTTCGTTTTCGAGAGTACCCCCCCTGGTTCGAATTTATACAATATATTTGTGTTGAATAGATCATTGACCAGGTATGATTTTAGGCTAATGTTTCTCCACGCTCCTTTTGAAGGAATTTATGTCAATGGAAGGAGGAAGCCGATGAGCCGTTATAAATAAAAGCCAACAATCGGACTAATCATGCTATTGCCTTCACTACCCTTCACAGAATTCCCAAATTATAGTTCAGAGCAATTGAAACGTTGCACAATGAATGTTGGAGCTTTTCCACGAAGCCAGCTGTTTGGCAGTTAATTTCACCCATGAAACGTGAGCTATAAATAAACGGGGTTATAAATTGGCGAACATTTCCGACTGCTATTTACGTAAAGTGCCTAAGCCTAAGTTAATAAAAGATGGCTGTGTCGTCAAGAAAGTAGGTACGCTAAGGTTTTGATTACGAAAGCAAATGAAAGTATGTGTGTTTCAGATTATATTTTACATTAAAAATTCTTTACTGAAGATTTTTTTAATTCAATTTAATTGAAGTTAATATAAAAAGTATTTTTAAGTAATATTTACATTTGAACGTTTTTGATTTGTTTTGTGTTTGCTTTTAGCGTAGTCGTGTTACAAACTCTTTATGTTGGTAATATAGTGTTGTATTTTCGTGAAAACTGTCACCTTATCAACCTTTCACCATTTTTCTTTTTGAATAAAAAGTAAACTATTTGTGTGCCTACTAAACTTCAGTTAAATTGGCTAAGGATTTTGTCGTGACAGCTAGATAGACACATGGACGAAATTACGCACATGTGTACATTTAAATTTGTAAATAAGAAAAGATAAGGAAATAAAGAAACATACAAACGACTACCTCGGTGGCGCAGTGGCTAAGGTAGGCGGCCAAAGCACGAAAGGTCTCGGGTTCGATTCCCGGTCGGGTCAATTTGGAAAAACGACTTTTCTAAATTGACTTGAGTCTGGGTGTGCTGGCATGACGCCCCCAGTTAGTATCCGTCATCTGGTACTCATAGTACAAGGGAAAACCTTAGTTGAGACCAGAAGATTAGTGTGATTGTCTGGCGCATTTATTTATACAAACGAATACACCCAAAAAAATATAATCCTTACCTTTTGTGTATTGCTGTGGACGAGTAAAACTAATCATTCGTAGTTCAGCATCCGCGCCAAATGCTCCAATTAATGGTAGTTGGCCGGCCGTAACTGATGCGCGCTGATAGGGTTAAATCCCACGTCAGCCGCGGGGTATTTTGCGGGAAATTTGTGCTATTGGTACAATTATCAATATCGTGAATAGAATTTGGCAAACATAGTTGCTCGTTGATAAAAGAAAACTAAATACCTTTTAGCTTTCGGTTTTTTATTTACTAGCTGGGGCTTGGGCCGCGTTGTATATTGACTATGGAAACCTATAAGTATTTTGGCTAATTATTTTAAATGATGTCTGTTGAACTCTTGAACTCTCCTCCCTCACTAACACTGAGTGAGTGAATGAGTGACACTATTTGACCTCTTAGACTTATTTGCACTATTTGAATAAAACCACTGTTTGTTCTTGAATTAGGAATGTATTAACAAAATTAATTTGGCTACATATTAAACCGACGAAAAATCTTGTCACCGCGATGTAACAAGGGATAACTCCATCTATTAGCCGATCTTAGGAACTAATCATTTGAATTTGAAATTTAAAATTGACATTTGACTTAACAATGTCAATATGTAAGAAAAGGTACTTTAATGAGCATTTATAAGTACAAACGGTATAAAGTATTTATATTATATACCTACGCAAAAAAATGTTAGAATGTCTGTATTGGATGTTTATTTAAATGAATATACTAAACTATTGTTTTTTACGCGTCCCATCACTATTTCAACATATTTTTCACTCTTATTAGTCGCAGCGTTTTTAAGTAAACTTGTTACGCGGTGCTAATGTACGAAGATTAAAACCATTCCTAATTAAAAAATACTATACCATAAGTGAATACCTATCTGATATTATATAAACTAGAGTAGCACTAACACATAAATATAATTAATAATGTAATAATTAAAGCTATAATAACTTCCAATGTATATGTTCTTTTCGTTTTCTTTCTGTTTATTATGTTTATATCAAAGATCGTGTTAGCTTTGTTAAAAAGTGAGCGTCCTTTCTCTAATTGCAGTGCCCTTACAGGGTATTTAGTGATCTAATTTTAAGTTACCACCTTGTAAACACTAAAGATGCAATAAAAATATTGAGTATTGAGTATTAAGATCAGCGAGACAGCATCGACCCAAATCAATATTGCACACGGCTCACGCGCATGACGCAGCGTCAGCGGAACGTGCCGCGCGGTGACCACAACGGTGCCTTCGCAACACCGGAATAGGGAAATCAATGTCATAATTGATTCATAAAAATAATTTATTTGTAACTTTTTTTTTTATATTGCACTTCAAGATTGACCTCATCCCACCTGATGTTAAGTGGTAATGAGGACCTAGCTTAAGGGTGACAAGTACAGCATAATAAATATGTTACTGGACTTGTCACCCTTATCTTGAAGGCTTGACCCCTGCTACTAATGTAGCACCCCCCAGGAGCTCTGGAAACCTTACTCACACGCAGGAACACAACAACACAGAAGTGATTGTTATTTGGCTGCGGTCTTCTGTAAGGTGGAGGTATTTCACCAGTTGGGCTGCTCCAGTCCGAGTGATAAATCGCTATGCCCTACCTCTCTTAAATTAATTACTTAATATATTAGTATGTCAATTAATTACTTTTAATTGAATAAATTTTGCTTTTTTTTTATCCTTCGGATGTAGCCTACGTAATTAACTATCCTCGATAAATGTACTATCCAAAACAGATTTTTTTTAAAGTCAAAGTCAAAGTCAATATTTTTTTTATTCATGTAGATTACATTTGTTATACTTATGAATCGTCTCTATACAATGCAAATGAAGCTACCTCCGGTTCGGAACCTATAACTACCGAGAAGATACCGGCAAGAAACTCAGTAGTTTTTTTTTACAAATAAAAAGCTAAACTTATTACTAATTTTGCACCAAGCCATACAGTTAGTTTGGCAGTTGGAAAAAAAAACACAAAAAAAGTATATAATTATTGAAATAAATAAAATAAAAACATTTAAATTAAAATAACTGTAGGACTTCATGTGTGTGTGTACTCAAATACATCATTTTTATACATTTTGACCTACATGCTTCTGTGTGGTCTTAATCTAACATTGATTGAGTAAACTTATTAAAATAATATTCAACGCGCAAGTACAGGCGAGCAGACTAGTTAGTGATCCACGCGTTATTATCATTAATATACTCTTCTACTTTGTAATAGCCTTTTTTCAAGAGACAACTTTTAACATATGTCTTAAATTTATACAAAGGTAACTCAATAATTACTTCCGGAAGTTTATTGAACATTTTTATGCTTAAAGCAACAAATGAATTACCTATTTTATGAAGTCTACGTTTAGGAACAGCAAGCTTGTTTTTATTTCTGGTGTTAATGCTATGAGTGTCTGATTTTTTAGGAAACGTATGCAAGTTTTTGTAAACATGCATTAAACAGTCGAGAATATATATATAAAATATATAAAATTCAAACCAGTATTTTTTTTAATTCAGATCAGCGCGTTCATACAAAAATACTCTTTTGAGTTTCTTACAAATATTTTTATAGATAAATCTATGTATTTTCTACAGCAGCTACGGTCTCTATGCTACCCTTAGCGTAACTTATTAGTTCATGTCGGGTGCCGCGTTCCGTTTCCTTACAATTTCGTTCCGAAATGGAACAACAGAGCACATGAAGCAATTTCGTCCCCTAATCTTGGGTCCACGTTTAATCTTCGGCAGATGGGTGAGTCTGGGTGTAACATGCGTCTTTAAAGTCACTCTAAATGTTCGTTAGTATATATATATATGGCTTTTGCAATAGTCTAAACCCATGTTTCTCAAACTTATGTAAATTGGAACGAGCTTAAATTGGATCACTGGCCTCCACGGAATCCTTGGCAACATATAAAACACCGAGCACCCGTGTTTTATTGTCAAAGTATGTCAATTTTCACGCGATACTCGCAGAAATATTATATGCTCTGCAATTGGAAGAGCGCCGTTTGTTTATTTTTATTTTTTTAAGATTAATTAATATTGCATGTGGAGTTAACCTGTAATTGTCTGTTACATTTAGTTATAGTATGCTGATGTATTACCTATATTTAAGTATTATTGTAAACAGATGTTGGTTAGCCTAAATAAATAAAAAAAAAGATACCCTAATAAATACATTTAACTGTATTAACATAAAAAAAAAATAAAAGCCTACCTCTAAAAGACGAAGTAAGTTACGCTAAGGGTATTGATCCCTTATTAGCGTAACTTACTTCGTCGCGTCGGTTGTGGCGTTCAGTTTCCCTACAATTTCGTTCCGAAATGAAACGACAGAGCACATGAAGCCATTTCGTCCCCTAATCTTGAGTCTACGTTTAGTTTTAGGCAGATAGATAATTTTGGGTGTATCATGCGTCTTAGTAAACTTCGTAAGTAATTCTTAATGGGTACGCGTTAGTACATGTGGCTATTGCTACATCCCATGTTTCTCGAACCTGTGTAACTTGGAATGAGCTTTAAGTGGATCATTAGCCTCCACGGAATCCTTGGCAAGCCATTGAACAGGGAGCATCCGTATTCTTTCGTAAAAGTATGCAACACTGGCAGAAATATACTTCCCTCAAAAGACTAGTTACCTTCAGGTAAACATTAAAAAACAGATTTTTTAAAGGCCTTGGAAGGGACTAATCCGATAATGTAACATATTACGCCATGTTCCTTTTCTTTATAATTTCGTTCCGAAATGGAACAACAGAGCACATGAAGCAATTTTGTCCCCTAATCTTGGGGCCACGTTTAATCTTGGGGAGATGGGTGAGTTCGGATATACCATGCGTCTTTAAAGTAACTCTAAATGGGTACATGTTAGTATGGCCAACAGCTTAAACTAGTGGTTCCCAAACTACGGTCCGTGGGCCATTTCATCACATTGGTTCTCCTATTAAATTATATTTAATTTAATATCAACCAGAGCTCTATAATTGACCAGTCAAAATATTTATAAGCCACATGGCTTCAACATAGACTTGTTCGAAATATAAAATTAATTCTTTTGCATTGAAAACGTTTAAAAAAAATAAAAAAAATGTATTTTTTCCATAATCAATAAGTATAATTTAGTGTGTTTCATTTTAAATACAGATTGCTTAAATTAAATTACAAGTCACTATAAACTTATTGTATTCATAGCATGTGACAATAATCTGGTATTAAAATGACTAACCAGCCGGAAAATCGTCTTCACAGTAATAGATATGTTTCTTAAATAGTACACCCACGCTTTCTATAGTAGCAGTCGGGGAAGTTTAATAATTATCGTCGTTAGGGCTCAACAAACGACTGTCGTAGGCACTATTTTGTTGTACAATCCCTTAAATAGATTTCCGATAATGGGCCCTATCTTTTACTTATACTTTCTCTCTTAGAAGGCTTAAGCTAAATTGTTTTCCGTACAAATGTTTTATTTCGTTAGCAAACGGATAGTGATCTAAATTACGGATTGGTTGGAAAAATAATGTTTTCATGTAAATATTAGTGAGTTAGTTGGATTAATATCTATTAATATTTATTTTCCGATTGTGGTTTGCTCTAGTTAGTGTCGATGAAATCATGTGAAAAGTTTACGCCTAGAACTACCAAAAACTATATTTCTAATGAACACTGTAGTTGTAATTAAGTACCTAATACAAGCACAATTTAGGCATCAATTAAAACTTAATGTCAACTTGGCTCGAATATCATATTTATTTATATTGAATTAAGAGCCGAAAAATAAAAGTTTCTAGCTTTAATTATACCTTCATCCTCCCTTTCAATGTATGAAGGTGTCACTTCTTTTTTCGCACCAAAAAGTATTAAAAATCTTTTCTGGCTCTAAGCTATAAGCGAAAGAGACAGAAAGAAAGACAAGAGTTTATTTTTATAATATTGGTAGGGATTCTAAGTAAATCAAAGTATTAAATGTCTGTGGTATTTACTTGCTGTAAAGTAGTAAAGCAATTATATTCCGTGAACATCTGATGTTTCTAAGAAAAGATAATACTAATACGTTTCATGGAAGATGATATACTCGTACATGTATCAATGTACAGTCGCCGTCAGATATATCGGAGCAGACAAAGTGACCAAATACTTCTGAACAGTTGAAATGACAAAAAGTTCCATACACCACAAGTTACCATTAATATCTGAACATTCAATACTTCAGTAAAATCTGAGCAGATGCTAGTCAATAATTTCTATACACACAACTTACCAATAATATCTGAACACTCATCTATACAGTGATCTACGTGACACATATATTGACGGTATGAGTGTTCATATATTATTGGCATCTGCTCAGATATTATTGAAGTAATGAATGTTCAGATATTAATAGTAACTTGTGGTGTATGGAACTTTTTGTCATTTCAACTGTTCTGAAGTATTTGGTCACTTTGTCTGCTCCGATATATCTGACGGCGACTGTACTTACGTATAATATTGAACATTCTACAAATTTGAATCGGTGGGCGTATGAGATAGGCAGATTATTTAAAGCCCACGCCATGTCATATGAATTATTTACAATCTATATATGAATATTAAGTCAGCATTAAAATAATCGCTTATAAATAAATAAATAAATGCGCCAGACAATCACACCAATCACCTGGTCTCAAACTAAGGTTTTCCCTTGTACTATGAGTACCAGGCGATGGATACTAATTGAGGGCATCATCCCAGCACGATCGATTCCGATAACTTGCGGTTAGCTCAGTTGGAAGAGCAGCACGCGCGATACGTGAAGGTCGTGGGTTCGTTTCCCGCACCGCAGGGAGTGATGAAATTTTTTTGGTTCTTTAAAATATCGCGTTTTCGAGAAAATCGTCCTAATTCCTTCCTCTCCCCTTCCTTCGGGGCACTCCACTTTGCCTGAGTAACAGCCTAAGCATGCTCGGTATGGATATCGGCTGGAAACTTAATCAAGGTCAGTACATCGAGAGTCTTATCTCATTAGCATCCAAAAAACTAGGGATCCTGAAAAGAGAGCCAATATACTGCGGTTCTATTAAAAAAAGCGGCGTTAAGCACTAGGTATACAATTCACAAAAATCAATTGGAAAAGGAGCATGTCGTATATTTTTTTACTTGCTCTTTAACTGTTAAATACCTAAAAAAATCGGTTCCCTTCCCTATTGGTGAAATGTAAATTTGGATAGCAAAACATATATACTTATTTAAACTCAAAAATTAAGCCCAGATCAAAACTCAGAAGATAAACTACTATACAAGCGAGACATTAAAAATGAAGGTATCAAATTTCCACTTTGAAACATTTTCTAAAGCTCACCCAAGAATCTACTTCGCCAAATATTATTTGACGCCCTTCTAAAGAACTTAGTGGAAGGTGTTCTAGGAAATGTCACATTCAAGTTCCCAAGTTTGAAAAGTGATTTTAAAAATTCCCCAACGTAAGGTGCCTTTAGAATTATACGGGTAACGACGAAAGTTTTGACTGAAATAGTTTTCTTCGTAGAAAAATATTGGATTACTATTAAAAAACAGTTTCTGCTAGTATTTTAATATGTATTTTAAGCTTCGCCGCGAAAACGATAAGAATTTAAAAAAATAATGTCGGTGTTAAATTTGTTTGTCTATCTGTGGCATCGTAGCCCTCTCTTGGATGAGCCGATTTTGATTAATTTTTCTTGCTTTAAAGGTGAGGGCTTCGGGAGTGGAGTATCATTTGATTAATATAGAGACTTTTGATACGTGATACTGATGTAATCAATATGAATGAAAAGATTTGATTTTTGACTATTTAACTATATAGTGTTCACATCTACGTTTGAAAGAAATCAGTTCAAGATGTTGGTCACCATAAATGTCAAATTACATCTTTGACACAGATTTTTAGATATGGAAATTAAAAAAAGGCTTGTGTAGTACAAAATACTATGACAATTTACAAATGGATGGATGACAGATGGCTCACAAAATAGCGAAATTATTATATTAGATGCCGTAAAATAAGCGGCAAGATCACACTGTCGGGGATTATTCAATTTTTTTATTTTAATATCAATTACTGGTGCAATACGGTATATTTTCGTCAAAATATATATTTCAGACGTAATTTTTTAATTTTCATTTGTGACTATAAGATAAATAAATAAATAAATGCGCCAGACAATCACACCAATCACCTGGTTTCAAACTAAGGTTTTCCCTTGTACTATGAGTACCAGATGACGGATACTAACTGGGGGCGTCATCCCAGCACACCCAGACCCAAGTCAATTGAGAAAAGTTCGTTTTTCAAATAGACCTGACCGGGAATCGAACCCGGGACCTTACGCGCTTTGGGCGCCTACCTTAGCCACTGCGCCACCGAGGTCGTCGTCGAGATGTTAGGTTATATAATTTTATAACAAACTCAGTTTCTTCAACTGAGGTAAGGACTGAATAAATGAATAACCAAATAGCTATTACATGGATCTCACAACTTTTAACGGTAGACCAACTGAGTGGCGAGACTTGTTTTTTTGAGAAAGATTGGTTTGTGATTGGTTGTACTGCTACAAAGTTCACAGAAGAGATAAGGTTTAAATTTCATATTACTAAAACCACAAAAAAGATTACCAAATCGATTCTGGCAACAAGAGGCTTACCAGCAGATAATGATTAATATATCCCGAGAAGACTCTATCCGCAGATAAATGACGTAGCCGACCATGAAGGGGATGACGGGAATAATGGGAGGGGAACGCTTTATTCTTGCCAATGACGGGCGGAGCAAGGCGTTGTAACTATCTTAGAGATTCATACCTGTTTTATCATACTTTGTTCTGCTGAAAATAGCTTGATTGCATTAACGTGAACGTCATTTAATAAATGTAGAGCTTGGAATTAGTTTCCAGTTACAAATTTACTTCGCAGTCAATTTTTTTTTTCTTAATAATTGACAATATTAAATTAGTTTCATTCAAGTGGTATAACAGTAATTATAAAATATACAGTAGACATACTGTAAACTAACGGCTGGAAAACATAAATAATTTTCAGATTTATATAACGAGAAGAACAACCTCTTTGCTCTGATCCATCAACATGCTGCGCTGTTTTTTAATAATTCAAAAATTGATAAATATTTTGTATGTAAAGCTAGGCAGACGAAATCGCTTAAATCCGCAACGCTTGACCTGGGGGTCTACTCCCAAAAACAAAATACGTCGGATCCGAAAACGGATAGCAATTTTTAATTCTCATAGTCACATCTAATTCTCTTAAATTCCAAATCAAGCGTTTTCATAAAATATAATACTATTTATGCAAACCGAAAATCACGTTTTTCCTTCCGAATTATTGATAAATCTTCAAAAACGAAACCTTTCGTTTGTTCGTTTCGTTGTTGAGGGTAGACCCCCTGGCTTTTGTTTTTACGTTAAAAATTGTAATCGTTCATCAATTTTTAATATTTTTTTACTGTTTGCGCTAGTACTTGTTTTATTCTGACCTTTCAAAATGGCTTAATGTCATATCTATCGAAACTAGATGTTGCGATATAATACTGATTCTATACGATTATTTGCGATTAATGTGAAACAAACGATTATTTTGGACATCATTACTTTGAAGTGTTATAACTCTAGAAATTAAGATTAATTAAGAGGGCATAGCGATTTATCGCTCTAACTGGAGCAGCCCGACTGGTGAAATACCTCCACCTTACAGAAGACCGCAGCCAAATAACAATCACTTCGGTGTTGTTGTGTTCCTTCGTGTGAGTAAGGTTTCCAGAGCTCCTGGGGGTGCTACATTAGTAGCAGGGGTCAAACCTTCAAGGTGAGGGCGACAAGTCCAGTAACAGATTTATTATGTTGCACTTGTCACCCTTAAGCTAGGACCTCATTACCACTTAACATCAGGTGGGATGGGGTCAATCTTGAAGTATGATATAAAAAAAAAGAAATAGCGAAGATATTAAGATATTAATCAACAAATATTAAAATATTTTCCTTATCAGAATTACAGAAAATTGTGGTCTTGTTAAAGCAAACCATATAACGAGTATCATTTAACTCGTATGAAAACAGACTAATTGCAAAAAGTCTACCATGTTTTTTCGTATTTCCGCTCATTCTCCTAAAGGTACCATGTTTAACTTGTCGTCAGTAATTTAAATTTGCTTTGGAAAGACTGAGCTATTACCAAAATATTATCGTTATGATAAGTCAATACATCAAAAAGCTTACTTCTACCAAATTGAAATCTAATTGACTTACGAGTATAATAACTTATCGCCATAAAACTCACACCTGCAAAATTTCAGCCGGATCACATCATTCATCATATTTCGTGATTGTTTAATTCCATCGAGGCTAATTCATTTCTAACTTTGTAAGCTTCAAAATCAAATGGTTATAAATCACAATATTTACCTACATCTAGCGTTGAAGTTGAAACTCAATTTCTAAGACGTGTAAACCTTATTTTCAGTAGTGACGTATAGAGGCTTATTAAAGTTGCGGAGACTGTTTAATTAAAGTGCTTTTAAAAGTGTATTAGGCTTCAACTTATACGAACTATTAAATTAAACTGCTTATGTAAGTATTAAAAGTGTGTGGGTAGACGTGGGTAAAGAGAAATCAGTGTATTTTATGTTATCAGTATTCAATATGTCGGCGGAGACCCCACGCTAGGCTCATCAGGCTGCTCCATGTTTGGCGACCACTCGACACGCGAGCCACAATTAGGGCGGAGTAACACCCTACAACAGAGTCTAAATGCGAATGTGTCTCGATGGGCTGAGCGGCCACTTAAATACTAAGCGACAAACAACCCCACCAAGACCCCGGTCAAGCTACTTTTGCTTGAACAAAACAAGTGGCGTCAGTTACACAACTTTTAAATATAATGAACTTAATTTAATTGACAAATATTACTTAAACTATTTAATTTAATATTTTTAAAATATTTATGAATTTATGATTTATATTTAACAATAATTACCTATGTACAAGAAATCTAAACTAAACCGGAAGTTGACAATAACTGTAGCTAGCAAATGCTAATAGCAAGTGTATCGTTTATTTAACAAAAATAATGTAAGAAATCAATCATAACAGGTATTTGCTGAATTGTAACAACTAAATTATTATTTAATGGAACAAATTACGTATCAAAACAGTCTGCCGCCCATACAATGCCTTGAATTAGAGTTGAATTGGACATAACTGATTTTTGCTAGAGAAACTTAAAAGTGAGCGTAAATGCACTAAATAATTGATAAATACTGTGATTATTTTACAGTTGTAAAATCCATACAATCATTTGCAATTAAAATTAGTGCAAACGAAACTAAAACTAATATATTTAAATAGTTTTCAATCTAAATTGTTCGTTTTGTTTATTAAATAAGTAAATCTTAGTTTGTCAAAGTGTGTTAAAATCTGCAAGATTGCAAGATAATCGATAGTGCAAAAAGAGCCAAATAATATAAAAATAGATTGGACTGTTGAAAATGTCAGTAGAATCAATAATACTGAACTAATAGATTTCATTGTCCCATCGACTAAGATAGTATCGCTGGTATATATATAAACTACCCGAATCTACTTTACTGTACCATTTTCTGAATAAAAATGTCACGTAAGCTACACCATACGTAAGAGTTTCTGCTTTAACCTATTATTAAAAATAACTTATAACGTAAGCATAACTGCTAATATTGAACTATCTAGGGCTTGCAATCGTTATTTCTATCAAAAATTGTCAGGAGTTTGTCTATGAAAACATATGCAATATATTTAAGAGAGGTAGGGCATAACAAATTATCGTTTGACCTGATGAAAACTATCACTTCGGTGTTTTTATGTTCTTGCGTGTGAGAAATCCATCTGTCTGTTACTGGATTGAGGTCAATGAGGTCATCTCATCACCACTTAAATTCAGGTAGGATGAAGTCAATCTCGATGTGTATTATATAAAAAAAAAATTGGTTCAAAAGTCATTTTACAAAGTAAATATATTTTTGACAACATCTAGATATCTACACGTAACCGTGAATCTAAAATCGACTCCACTCTCAATACGTTTGCCGATGTTGAATCATAGCAAAATTGGTGACACTTTGCTGTGCCGACGCTGTCGAAATTGATATCACCCTTAGCTTTGCGGTGAAGATACGTGATACCGCGAGTTTCCCAGAGGAGGTAAAGGAATGGAAACCAAAGACGAGAATTGTCGCCTACGTGTGTTCGTACAGGTTTATTTAAAGTGTATTGGAAAATATAGTAGCGATGAAACTGATTTCATAGAAAATAAACATGTTTTTTTTATGTCGGTTATTTATGCAAACGGTAGAATAATTTGTTTTCATCCAAAGTGGTCTACACAACTTTTTTTTTGGC
Source organism: Glyphodes pyloalis (assembly GCA_037074685.1). Lineage (NCBI taxonomy): Eukaryota > Metazoa > Arthropoda > Insecta > Lepidoptera > Crambidae > Glyphodes > Glyphodes pyloalis. Next base: position 19,735,797 of record JAYKKO010000003.1, on the reverse strand, counting down.
ACTTTAAGATTGACCTCATTCCACCTGATGTTAAGTGGTAATGAGGTCCTGACGATTCAAAAGTATTGTATGTTACCTACTTGATTAAAGGAATATTTGACTTTGACTTTCCTCTAGGCATTGTGTACATGTTTTGGACGGATTCAGAAGTCTTACTTTGGTCAGCTTAAGGTTCCGCCAGAATACCAGCGCTACTGCGGCATCCAATGTCCTAGCAGCTTATGCTGAGGCTGGGACCTTGTAAGTTGTGCAATCACTATGTTTTTTTTTTTGTTGGTTTGCTTCTACGTAGGTACCTATTATGTGTTCGTGTCACTTTTATGTCTGTGTACTGTGTATTGATTATGCGTGCTAATAAATAAATTCGAATTCCTATTCTTTCTTTCCGTTATCTAACACAAGCAGCGGTACGGTTCCTTCATAAAACCCCAAGGAACAGCCCCATCTTCACAGTTTCATCCCTACTAATATTATAAATGCGAAAGTAACTCTGTCTGTCTGTCTGTCTGTGTGTCGGTTACGGTTCCTGGTTAAACCTCTCAACCGATTTTGATGAAATTTGGTGTAGGTATACGTTGAATCTCAAGAACGGACATAGGCTACTTTTTATTAGAAAATAAGGGGGGAGGGGTGGTAATACCACCTTTGGAAGTTTATATGGAATATTGTTTATTTTTGAAGTTAGAGATTTAGCACAAATATAGCTCGAAACTTGGATTACAATATATACTACTTTTTGTTTCGAATATTAGGGGAGAATGGGTAAAACCGACCATAAAAGGATGTAGTCCACGCGAACGAAGTCGCGGGCACGGCTATTCGTTATAACTGCGTAATCATAACAACAGAAACTAGGAACACAAACGTAGATTGATTCGCCCCCACAGCTAACCCAGTTACCTCGGAACTAGATCTTGTAGCTGATACGAGTGCGCCAGTTTCTGAGTTTGAAGTCCTCGGCGGAGGTAGGCGGCACAATTAACTTGCCACGAGCAGACTCTTGACGGGCGAGTTGGTGTAACTGAATTATTTAGAAGACAGGCAACAAATAATTGGCTTGTTGGAGTAATCATAACGGAGCTTCTAATTATGAGTGTGTTTTGGATTTGGAGCAAACCGCGAAATCAGGCTGTCAGATTAGATTTGCGGGAAACGAGAATTTTCGAATAAGCAATTTAACTCGGGCAAGTTGATGTTGACTGGTTATAATTAAAAGTTGATGATTAATACCTGATACAATAATGATAGTACCTAAGAGGTTGTGTGGCAGGGTGGTTGCCAGTTGTTACTATGTCAAATCAAGCTTAATTATTTTATAAGTAAGACATTTTTATTTTATTTATTTATAAGAGGAGGTATACAAATTGGTGAAATCCCTATTAATATTATAAATGCGAAAGTCTGTCTGTCTGTCTGTCTGTTACGCTTTCCTGCTTAAACCTCTCAACCGATTCCGATGAAGTTTGGTATAGGTATACGTTGAATCTCAAGAACGGACATAGGCGACTTTTTATTAGAAAATAAGGGGTCGGATGGGGGTTATACTACCTTTGAAAGTTTATATGGTTTTTTTTTATTTTTTAAGTTAGATATGAAATTTGGCACAAATATAGCTCGAAACTTGGATCAAAATAAAAACTACTTTTTGTTTCGAATATTAGGGGAAAAAGGGGTAAAACCGACCATGAAAGGATGTCATCCACGCGAACGAAGTCGTGGGCACAGCTAGTATAATATAATAGTCTTTATTTTAGACGTATTTATGTATAGGTAATAAAGGTATTCATAAATATTATGTTATAATATTAAATCTGCACTGAAACTAATCTATTGCGTTTTAAGCTCATCTCTTCTCGGTAGACATACGTAAGTTTCGAATCCGAAGTAAACATTTTGCATTGTATTCAATAGCGATTAAAAATTGTTTAACCTATTATTATGTATACCCGACTCAGCTTCGCACGCATATTATTTGTTACAAAAACGTGCTACATGAAGCCACTCAACCGGTTTTACACAAACTTCACGTAAAAAATCTACTAAATAGTCCGAACAAACCCTAAATATTAAGTGTGGATAGGTGAAACCGTTCTTGAGTTATAAAAGTAGACCTCCGTAGCTGAGAGGCGAGCGTGCCGAACTTTGGCGTCGCGCCATCTCTGAAGTTCCGGGTTCGATCCCCGGTCGGGCCAATATGAGAAACGAACTTTTCTGTATTGTCTCGGGTCTGGGTGTTGTGGTACCGTCGTTGCTTCTGATTTCTGTAACACAAGTGCTTAAGCTACTTACCACAGAATCAGAGCAATGTATGTGATGTTGTCCAATATTTATTTATTTAAAAGTGGTATACACTTTTATGATATATTGATATATATAGAAACATTTGATTGATAGAGATGATTTAAATGGTAATGAGTATTAGTGGAAACGAGATTCAAATAAGCGGCCGCATCTGACCGCTAGCTGCCATTTCTATGTGCACGTGTGTCAGTCGCCAATACGCGCGATTAATTCGACGTGTAATACCAATGACCTAATTAGAACGTCCATTATAATGCGTGTGCTCGAAATTGATTTGTTAATTCACTAATAATTTAAGCCTTTTGGTGTGGTTGAGTAAAAGCTTTAATGTCCCGCTACCCACGGCGAAACAAATGCATCAACAATAAAAATTTAACCATGATTCCAGCTAGTCATTTTGATATATTTATAATCACAATGTAATATTTTGCTAAGAGTGATTAAGACCACCAAATAAGTATGCCCACTTAATTGTGACAGAAAAGATTACAAAGCACCCAACTTTTCTAGAAAAACTAAAAAGTATGAAAATTACGAAGATACTAGATTTCTATTATCTACTTGTAGTGTATGCAAGACCTATTCTGTCGTCTCATGCCTATATGCCGTACGCTGATGTCGCATGAAGGCTTGTCTATGGCGTGATATCGGTGTCTATGGAATGGACTGACAGCTACGGGGCGGGAGGACGTTCGTACGGTGTGTGGAGCAGTGAGCCGATATGTATCCTTTTTATTTAAGGCCCAATACGAAGAGAATTAGCGAAACTTCATGTATTTCTGTTCACTACAACGATGACCTCAAGTAATTCTAAGCATTAAATCACTTTTTGTACGTTTATTCAGATATTTTACAAGGTCGCCGCCTTCTTGAAATTTTAAAATAAATGAATATATAAAAATTATACCGTTTTTAAAAAATGTTCAAAAATGATTTCTTCAAATTATTTTTCTTCCAAAACTCTGTAAATATATATTTAGAAAAAAATATTTTTACTAAAAAATTTTAGGATTGTGATTCCAAAGGTCGCCGCCTTCTTCGTTTTTTATACAATCTATTAGTTATTAAAATAATTCATTTTAAACACAAACGCCTGATTAAATTGCATAATTCTTAGATATGAAAGTTTGCCGTTCAGGTGCTTCGATGAGTAGTGTTGACAGGTGACGACAGTTAGTTGTCTGTTTTGAAAATAGTAAATAAATTGGTTTACACGCGTAGTCTTTACGCAGCTCGAATTGCGCAAATTCCATTTTGAGATTATATTTTTTGTAAAATACTTTTTTGTTGGGAGGCTGCTTAGGCTGCATTTTTAGGGTTCCGTAGTCGACTAGGAACCCTTATAGTTTCGCCATGTCTGTCAATCTGTCTGTCCGTCCGAGGATAATCTCAGAAACCGTTTGCACTAGAAAGATGAAATTTGGTACAAATATGTATATTAATCACGTCAACAAAGTGCAAAAATAAAAAATAAAAAAATGTTTTTTAGGGTACCCCCTCTACACGTAAATTGGGGTGTGATTTTTTTTTTATTTCAATCCCAACATGTGATATATCGTTAGACAGGTATTTAAAAATGAACAGGGGTTTACTAAGATATTTTTTTTATATTTTTAATATTTTGGGAAATAATCGCTGCAAAAGAAAATAAAATTGTGTCCCCCCCCCCTCTAACTTTTGAACCATAAGTCAAAAAGTATGAAAAAAATCTGGAATATAGAAAAATTATTTTGAACCTGATGGGTTTAATCGTTTTTGAAATTTTTGAAAAAATATTTTTTTAACTAAAGTTGTAATTTAAGGATACTTAAGTATTGTGATGCTTTGAAAACTACGGAACCCTACACTGAGCGTGGACCGACACACTTTTGGCCGGTTTTACTTATTTACAATAGCCAAACTGATCATTTATACGTTTCTAGGCAAGTGAGAAACTCAAAAATGCAAATCGTCGACGCGCGTGCAATACCGCGTATGTAGCATTTGCCATAAAGATTAAAGTGGTCTGTTATTTCATATTATTTCAACCTAAATTAGAACTTACGGGAAAATGTCATTACGCGGAATTGAACGCGCGTCGACGAAATATCACAACCGAATCGGAAAATAATGAACAGAGTAAGTGCAAACACAGAGACGGCAAATAATGTCATACATTGTCATAGGGGTATGATTGACCGCTTGGAGTCTAGTAAGAATTAATACACTCAGGACCTTACCCCCACTATGGAGAAAACAGAATAAAGTTTTTAATTTTTAATTTTTGCAATTTTTACAACGACATTTTGTAAGACTCACAAGTACAATCATTTCAAAGTAGGTATGTACGTGAAGTTATTTTTCGTACGATGCACCTATTAAGAAAATGTGGTCGCATGTGGCTAAAAGCCAATCATAATCTTCAGTAGGCATCTGAGATGGAATTGACCGATCATGATCGCCATGTATACCTGACGGTAGCAAGTTTGATGTCTTGAGAGCAGAAGACCTCTGAATTTAGCTTACTGAATGCCGCGACTGCAGCACTAATTCTGCTTATTATTTCAGCATCGAGGTTGCACTTGGGTGTTATTGTACTCCCAGGTAGCGAAATTTGTCAACCCGCTTCAACTAGTCCTCACCAAGTCTTCATTTCAGTGTCTCGCGACCATTAACGTCCTTCGACAGACATTCCTCTTTTTGATACTTATTTTTAGACCAAATTTTTGGCAAGACGGTGAAAATCCGACATGATTTGCTGCAGGGTTTTGGGGATTCTGCCACGAAACAAAGGTCATCTACGTACAAGATCTCATTAATCATAGCGTGTGTAACACGTTCGTGCAAGCCCTGAGTGCGGAACCGGATGCGAAAACCTTTCGAAGAAGTCCTTGAGACATCCCTGACATCCAATGCAAAATACAGCGCGGATAGTGTAGGCTAGTACATACCCTTGCTTCATACCACAGGTGACGGGGAAAAAAGTCAGACTATTCGTCGTTGACAGAACTGCTCCGTGCATCATAGCTTCCCATAGCACAGTCTAGAGAGCTTTCCGGGGCACGCCATTGAGAGCCTTCTCGAGGTCAACTCTTTTCTTGAAGATGACGCACTGAAAAATTAGCTTTGCTTGTGCCCCGATCAGGCCAAAATCCAAATTGGGTTTCAGGCAGGTGCTCTTCGGTGTGTTTTAGGAGTACTCTGGCAAAGATTTTCCCAGGGGCTGATAATAGTAAAATACCCCGGTAAGAGGTGCAATCGATCAATGCGAGAAACTGTAAAAATGCTAGGACTTGGTCTTTTTCCCACAAAGTACAAAAAGGCTCCATATAGCCGAATGAAACCCGTCACCACCGGATTTAAGTAGTTGCTCTCCCGCTATCAAGTTGATACCAACCACACGCTATTTTAGTTGTTAACTGACCGCAAGAACAATCTCAGCAAGTGTCAGCGGCTTATCCAGCTGAGCTAGAGTGGGGAGTTCAGATATCAACAGACCAGAAACCACTGCATGTAGTGAGCTTTGTCTTGCTACCACCGATCCTTTCCCAAGATAGTCGACGAAACTTCAGGTTACTCTCGTCGTATTTCCACAACACTTTCAGGGTGAATTGCTCTGCTTTGTCGATTGCGCTAACTATGACTTTATCGTTTTCAACAAACCAATTTTCATGTTTTTGGTTGTTAGCCCTTGAGTGAATTTAGCCGTGTCTAAGATATGAGCAGATATAGCCAACCAGCTCTTTGCGATATTACTGCTCTCAGGGCTTACAGACGGTTAACTGATTGTTAGCGCTTCAGCATATGTCTTCATTGTCTCATGATTCATAAGCCTAATACCGTTTAAACATGCAGACTTGGATGGACCGGATCTGCGAGGACTCCGGAAGCAAAGACGTAGTTTTATAACGTCAAGTCTGTGGTCAATCTAGCAGTGACCACCACGCATCCCGCGGGTGATTAGGACTTGGGAAACGTCTCTTTGCCGTACTTTCGCATAGTCTATTAGATACTAATATTTGGGCCTTGGGTGCTCCATGTAGTTTTATGCTTCGCGGGGAGGCTGAACAAAGTGTTTGTAATAGCAAGAATTTGTGCACATAAATTGAGCAGTAACTGACTATTCTAGTTCATGTTACCCACTCCGTTTCTGCCTAAGATTTTAAGCCAGCCTTCATAGTCTTGAGCCATGTTGGCGCCCAACAAGAGTACCAGCTCGATTGGACGTACACTCTTGATACTGCGCGCTAATTCTTCAGAGAATTGCTAAGTTCCCGAGAACAAATGCGGTTTTCCGTTCTGGATAGGTGTTGGAGTTGTGATCAAGTAGGGTTAGCACGTTCTACGCGCCTGAAGTCTGATGCGGAGGCAGCCGCGGTTACTACCATCCGTGTGGGTTAGGGTGAACATTTCTTTAGGGCATCTTTTCTAGCCCCCTCCCCGGCTGAGCAGGCAAAGCAGTACCCCCCTAAACAGGCCACCTTTGTCACTAAGGTGTTGCCGAATCCTCTTTATCTCCCCGGTGTAGAGTGAAAGCGACCACGATGTACCAACTACACCCCCAGAGCCGTCTAAGTGCAAGCCTCGGACAAAGCCCAGTCTGTATGAAACTGTACCTCTGCCCTATCAGCTTGCCCTATGCTTATCAGCGTGGACTGCCTTTACTTCCGAGTTAGACTTTGTACACAAAGCAGGAGGTTCCACCGCAAACCCTGCCAACCGAAGCATGCGGGATTCCTCATCGGGTTTAGTTCACGAGCCGACGTAGTAAACCGGGGTGTGATCGTTGTGTGTACCACAGCTACTTGGAGCCACCGATGAGAATGCGTGTACCGTCTGCAGTTCTGCACTTCATGTACACAACCTTTTGAAAGGTCGGTTAGCATATACGCTGCAAACGCTCAATTACACCCCATATATCGATGGCCCCAACGAATAAACGTGCAAGAGCTCTTGCCCAAAAATTTTTTTTCGTTTTTATGGCATAGAATACGCCTACACATTTTTTTTTTTTGTAAATTTTGGACTTAAAATAAGACTTTTATAGCACAAAATTCGTTTATTGTAGGGAAATTAAATATCTTCATATCACATGAATAACAAAACACGCGTCTATTGAATCTAATTGTTTCTTTGAGTACACCAAAATAAACGTATTAAATCAATCTGCAGCCTATGTCTAACCTTTCCTTTGGGTAATAACTCCTACACAAAAAAAAGACACAATTATTCGTGTAAAAATGGAAGCTACTTTTATTAGTTATGCTTCATTGCAGACCGCAAAAATTTTAATACAGCTATCCTAATGTAGAATTATTATCTTTTACTAATCTGTAGAATAACCGTGCATCGTTTTACTACACTTGTTTATGCTTCATTTATGACACGAATAAACGTGCAGTGATACATTTCTGGTAACAAGTCACATATTATTCATTAGAATAATAAAATTATAAGGTTTTTCTTGAATACTGAGAAAATCGATAGTTTTATTTTCTTAAAAAATATATGATCTGAAATATTTTTAACCTTTAATATAATTTTACATTGAATATATCTATTCATTACGACATTAAAGTAATGTGATTTCAAACGTTTTTATGGTTTCCTGAAAAGTAGTAGTTTTTCGTTTGAACGTTTATTCGTTGGGACCATCGATATGTTTGTATGTATGTAACGAATAAAATACAAAATTGATAATCTATTGGTACTTAGTAATATTACAAAGTAGTAAGATTTAATAAATTATACGTACGCAATGCTGTCTCTAAATCAAAATTACTCTGCACAGCATGACATGTATGTATTAGTACTACATGGCATTAGCTCGTGCTAGCGCAGCACGAGTGTGCGGCGAATGCGTTCAATAGATGGCGCGCGGTTCGCCGCGAAACGGGTAATGTCAATTGCTTCGTATTGGGCCTTAAAGTAATGTGCAAACATTACACTACTAACCAATGATATTTTAAAACAATAGATATGTTACCCATGCGCGCAATATGAAGTGTGTATGAAGTGTCTGTCTGCGAAAAGCGATACGACAAATGTGACGTCTCTGTCATGTGCCTAACAGAGAGTTACTACTTATCTCTTTTGTTCTTACTGTTTAAATCAAGCCATCCCTTTCACATCACCTAAGAATGTGGTTAATAACAATTACGCATGTGTGCAGTCGCACTCGACCAGCACAAATTTTTCGTTAGTTTTGTGAACGTATAACATATCTATTGTTTTTAAATATCATTGCTACTAACTATTTTATTTAAAGGTAAGAGGTAGCTTCATTTGCTTTATATAGAGACTATTCATAAGTATTACTAATGTAATCTATGTGAATAAAAAAATATTGACTTTGACTTTAAACAAGTGGCCGCCCGTGACTTTCTACACGTGAATTTAGTCTTTTTATAGCTTATTTTGCGCAAGGGGAATAAAGCTTTAAATGGTAAATTTTTTTTTGTAATCGGCACACTAGTTTTTTTTGAGTTTATACATTACAAAGATACAAAAATACAAATCGTTTATCTTAATAATATGAGTGAAGATGTAAATTGGAGGATTCCCAATAGATCTAACAGGCCTCTGTGACCACAGTTAATTAGAACTGCACTTTCCCAAATACTTTAATTGGTACGTAATAACACTAATTAACCTGATAGATATTTGCAGTCATATTTCGTGAAGCCGCCGTTCGAATTCGGCGTCGTCACTTTAAAAATGAAAACTGACTTGTAAAATGCCGAAGCCAAAATGTTTATTCCCGTGTTACTAGATATTAGTTTTTTTTTGTTACTATATATTTTGCCAAATCATTTCATCGGTGTTTCTCATGCCATCTGTATAATTAATTCTGTGCCATATTTTTTTTCAATTTAGCTTTAAAATAATAAAATACGCTAAGGTGTTCCTATGAACACCTTAGTTTTTAGTTTGTACAATATAAATCTTATTAAATTAAACTGCATTAAGATTAGTCGAGTAGTGTAAAAAACCAACCTCATAATGGCAAAAATCCTTTATAAAAAGAAAAAGATAAGAGCAATTTTAGTTTGCAATATTTGGGTGAAAGAATGCTTGCTTTAATAAAAGAAGTTGATCTTCTTACTTGAAAAATGATAGGTTATTAGGGATCTGAAAAATGGAGGCAGAGACTCGAGTTCTTTCAGCCTACGAATTGAGTCTGCGACAGCCGTCTAAAGCGGAGACAGATGATCGCAATTTGAATTCTGAAGATAACTTTTGACTTTGTACAGTCGACAGCACTTTTTTTTTTGAAGCACAGTTTAATGGCTGATTCCAGCCTGATGGCAAGCAAGAGAGGAACCCACATCGCGATGAAAACGGATTTAATACCATCGGTATATATCCGTTAGCATGTAGGTATACGGATATGTCGATATCCTATCCGTTAGCATCGCCATACTGGCTGGATGGTTCTACACGCTGCTTTTGAAGGAACCCATGTCAAAGGAAGGAGGAAACACATGAGCCGGCTACGAGAGGCACTTCTTTATGGTCCGGCAAAGATAGGAGTTACCAATTTTTTTGTTCGTGATGGGATATTTTCCACGGTTCCATCGTTGGCCGGCTATTGTGGTTCTGTAAAGGAAAGGGGAGGGTACGTCAAGGTAAACATTTGCATATCGATATTACTTCTTATGCGTAGGACATAAGGGCGGTGCTAAGTCCAAGATATGTAGTCCAACGAGTTTCTGTATGTACATTGACATAAAATAGCTTGACTACTTTGGTCTTCTAAACTTTAAACCACTACCTTACTATGATAGTACGTAATGCTATTGAAATCAAAAAGTACAAAAATTTCAATAGAGAAGACGGATTTAAGTTATCTTCAGCATGGAATCCAGTGATTTACAAATGTTTACTGCGGTTGAAACGATCAAAAACAATTCCAGATACTATCAGTGTAGTATGTCGAAGTGACTTCAATAACACTTTGTTATGTGAGAATGTGAGGGTGAATGAAGATTTACAAGCTCCCTCGAACAGACGAAGGCGAGCAAGACCAGTCAGCTCGTGAGCACGATTGGTGCAACCTAACCGAAACGTCGGGCAGTAAGTAGTTCGTATTAACTACTAAATAAAAATGGTGTCGCTTTTTGATGCGTTAAATTATTTTAAATGATTTGGTCTTTTCTTGCTGTAGTTTAATACCAACTTTTTTCAATACAGATTCATCTGCTTCGCCTTTTCTAGCTCAACTATTGCCCTGGGCCCAACTCATGAATATGAGGTTGGTTTGTTCTTAATAAGATAGCTTTAGAAAAAAAACTCCATAGATTTTTTTACATTACTTGTGCTGTTCTGTGAAGAATAGTCCGCCCCAACGTGACGACCTTCTGTGCTGAGATCAAGCGTCAAATCTTGGCCTCACGCCATCTTTAGGTCCCAAGTTCAATTTCAAGTCGGATCAATATGAAGAACAATATGTACTATAATGTCAAAATTTCGGATTTTTGTAACACGAGTATACACTCGTGTTACAAAAGTCATACATACATAGGTAATACTACCTCCTACTTTAGAATCAGAGTTTTGTATGTGACATTTTTTTTTGTCCAGGTGGAAGCCTACCGCACCGTCACTCGCAGCGAGGAAGAGAAAGTGGCGTGTTGGGCTCGCACCGACTAAAACCCCGTTGGTACTCAACGCTGCGCAATTGTGGGGGAGACGGGATTCCTTGCGGATTTTACACAGGCTCTCCCACAGCGCCTACCGCCATGTATGTGACTTTGTCTAACATTTATTTATTCAATTTAACTATTTTCCTTGTCATGCAGTGGTGGCGAGAATAATTAAACAGTTGCGACTCGTTATTCCTTCATTAATAATATAAGCCACCTTGGCTAAGAACGAGAATAATAAATCTTTTTATTTGTATTAATTAAATCAGTAATATTTATAAAACGTATATACAAAACGTGGAGCTAGCACCGTTTCGGAATTAACAACTACAGAGAAGATACTGGAAGATAAAAAAAGGTGAACTCAAAACTTATTTTGCACCAAGACCTACATGTTTGTTCTTCTATTCTAAAACTGCTATTAATGCAATAAAATTATGACAATTATAACTAGGTCAAGGTAAATTATAAGTGAAATAAGACATTTCCAAGCAACATACTCGTTTATAGTTGCATCGTAAGCTCTAAGCACATCGCTATTTATAACGTCCTGTATAAATGTCAAAACTCGGTACCTCGACCCAAAACCATTAATGTCTTTGCGAGAATAAACTATCTTTCAAGTGTATTACAATAAATCTCTTACCGCATACAGCCATTTCAAACAATACACCAATACTGTCTCACTTTCTGCCCCAGAAACTTTGTTATTGTCCTCTCGGGGCGGTACTTACAAAATTGAATTTAGATATAATGTTTGTTCGACTATAAAAGTCTTATTTCATTGAGCGGAATAGGGTGGTTCGGGAAAATTGCGGAAGAAAAAGAAACTCCCATTACAATGATTATTATGATGAAATTGGGGATGCAGCTAAGAGGGATGAACAAGGAAGCTTTGCCCTATTAAATGGGTGAACTCATTACAGCGTTTGATTTGCACCAAATAAGTTTTTGATTGAGTGAGCGAAATATGAAAGCTGTTTATGTTTGTACTAGTTTAAATTATATGCTGGTTTAAGTTTATAACTAAATTATATTATAGAAATCTCCTTGTCATAACCAAAGTAGTTCTTATAAGTACTATACTTAATTATTGTGAATAAAGTTTTCAATGATAAAGGTTTTTCTTGTAAATAAAATTAAGAATTGAAATTGAACGAAATTGTAATCTTTGATTTCTACGTACCTAAGTCTATTTAAATTTCATTTCCATAATTGGTAGAACATTTTAGCAAAATAAGTATTTTACTGGCGTTATTTTGGAATAAAAAGTTTTTATGCTTATGGTTATACAATGTGGTTTGTGTTATAAAAGTGCTTGTCAACACTGGAGGCTCGTCTTATAATATTTTTTATGTTGCCTATGTTTCCTTCATAAAATATTATAACATATTATCTTGCTATTTATTTTCTTACAAAACCTATTCTTTTTGTTAGCGTGAGAGGGTAACAAATGACTTTACATCCCTATATCATTACATCCATTCATCCATACATCTAAATTTCTTGATTCTAATCGACTCATTTATAATATTAGAAATTTACCTTGCAGAAATTTAACATTGTATATAAAGACGAGAAATAGAAGGTACGTTAAAGTAATCGATATTTTATTAACTTTGATTGGTCAAACTTTATTCCGATACGGAATTGTTAATGTTTAGTTTCTGTCCAATCAGTCAGGTTAACAAAGTTGCAAGGTACAGTTTCCGAATTCTAATACGTTTCCAAATTCGAATCCGAATCCATTTCCGAATCTGTTTTCAAGTGCGAATCTAATTTCGAGTCCGAATCCATTTCCGAAACCAAATCCAAGTCCGAATCTTATTCCAAAATAATTCGAATCCATTTCCAAATACGTTTCCGAATGTTTTGTGAATAAATCAGCTAGCCCTAATCAACAAACGAATCTCTGTCCGTCAATTTGTAAGTTATTCCATAACCGAGTCCGAAAGGCCCAATTTTTGATGAGCCTTTTGTAGAAATAACGCGGAGAGAATTAATACCGTTTCGAGTTGAGCTGTCCGACAGAGGTATTTTATTATTGGCGCAAATCAGTTTCGTATTGTCCCGTGAATTGCTGCCTTTATTTTTAATTTAAACGGAAACCGTTTTCGTGTTTCATTAAAAAAGTTTCACTATTCAACTTTTAGTTAAAAGCTAAGATATTTTTAGCGTTCTGTAAAGCTAGTTTTGATATTTTTTTATTTTTGTTTTTAATTCCGATAGCTATATGGTTAACACATACTGATTTATGAAAGACTGTTCACCGCGATTTTGTTTGCGTTATTTGCAAACGAATCTCTGTATGTCAATCTAGTATCTCATTTGTATATCAACAAAGTCAAAGTCAATCTTTTTTATTAATGTAGATTACATTAGTAATACTTATGAATCGTCTCTATACAATGCAAATGAAGCTACCTCCGGTTCGGAACCTATAACTACCGAGAAGATACCGGCAAGAAACTCAGTAGTTTTTTTTTTACAAATAAAAAGCTATACTTATAACATACTAATTTTGCACCAAGACATACAGTTAGTTTGTCAATTGTAAAATTAAAATTAAAAATCAATTATTGAAAAAAAAATAAAACAAAAGTATTCGTGAATTAAATTAAATTAACTGTAGGACTTACATGCGTCATCGTGGCCCAATACTGACATTGATTGAGAAAATGTGTCATGTTATATTTTTAAAATAATATACAACACGTAGTTTGTCAGTTGTAAAAAAAACAATAATAAGTATGTTACACATCCGGCCTACATGAAGATAGCTGACGCAGTTCCGATATTTCAATTACCAACATATGATGTCGAAATCGAAAGAACCTTTGATCTGCAAGCTCAGCGCCTCGTGTAACCCACTTACAGCGGCCACCGCGTGATTTAGGAAACGGACTACCACTTAGAACTCGGTACTCGCATCGACCGAACTTAGTCATAGACTTAGAATAATTTAATTGTAATATTTTAATTTTAATAAATAAGTTAAACATTTTGGTTTTTTTTAAATCCTCCAGCTGCAGCTATCGTAATTGGCGCAGTCGGTAGGATTCTCGAGTCAGTGCCGCGCTTTCGATAATCGTTATCCAGCATCTGCGAGCTGTTGCTCCCAGCGTCGGTACTGGTTGAGCTTTCAAGCCATCATCGAGAAGTCCGAACAACGAAGTCTGCAACAGGAGGAGGATCCAGCCTTCGATCCAGAGAAAAGCCAATAATGAAAGTACTGTAAGTCCACACTTGAATTGTTCTTGTGTTGCTTTGCTTTTCCTAGTGTTAATTTTCCTTTTCCAAGATTTTTCATCCTAAGAATCGTGGGTCCAGCGAGTCTGCACAAAAGCGGCAGTCTCGCAGAAAAGCATTAGATTTAGGTAGATCTGATTTAGAAAGTATAAGCGAATCTTTTGAGATGGCTCACGAACCAGATACCATTTTCAAGGCCTTGCGTCCGGTACCTGAGTTCGACGGCAATCCTAATATTTTAACTAGATTTATTAAGATATGCGATCAGATAGTTAACACATATTTGAGTAACTTGCCAGGAAGCGAACTAAGTAATTTATGTCTATTAAATGGAATTTTAAATAAAATAACTGGGCCCGCCGCTCGAACAATCAACTCAAATGGCATCCCAGATAATTGGTTAGGAATTAGAAATGCTCTCGTTAATAATTTCTCAGATCAGCGAGATGAGACCGCACTTTATAATGATCTCTCTTTGGTAACGCAAGGGAATAGCACCCCGCAAGAGTTTTACGACCATTGTCAAACGTTGTTCAGCACAATTATGACTTATGTTACCCTTCATGAAACTATAGCCACTACAATAGAAGCCAAACGTACACTATATAAAAAACTCACTATGCAAGCATTCGTACGTGGTCTTAAAGAGCCTTTAGGGTCCCGTATTAGATGCATGAGGCCAGAAACAATTGAAAAGGCCTTAGAGTACGTTCAAGAGGAGTTAAACATAATTTATCTCCAGCAACGAAACGACAATGTTCCTAAAACCCATAGTTCTAAGCCTTTTAATATGCCGTCACCTGTTAACACGTCAATGCCTAAGCCAATGCAACCAATAGCTTCCACTATGCCTATCTGGTCCAATATCCCCATGCAGCGCCTGCCACCTCATTCTTATCCTGTGCAGCGCCCTCATTCACAACCTTTTAAATTCAATCCACCATTGGGTCAATATCAGCACCCTATGAGACAACCGGGTATGCCGACCCGCACGCAACAGATGTTCCGTGCCCCACCTCCTAATTATCACCCTCAGAGTAATGTGTTCCGCTTGAACAGGAACCAGCCTCCTATTCAGTCAACCCCTAAACCCATGAGCGGAGTTCAACACTTCGTCTCCAAACCTTTGCCTCCTACTATTAGTGGTCATGATTGGCGTAGGCATGGCAATCCGCCACCATCGAATTATTTTAAAACCCGTGAGATGAATATTAATGAATGTATTGACGATTATTACTCTAACGATTATTACTGCGAACCCGATTTTTACACTACAGCCGACTATACAGACTATGAGACCGCTCCATCTTACTGTGACTCATATTACACCGACGATAACGCAGTGCAATACGAGACATACACCGACGAGCCGCCGCCGCGCGATGAATCGCACGCGTCCAGTAGCGCAGAGACCGCCCAGGATTTTCAGATAGTACCGCGATACAAAAGGTTAAAATAGAATTAAATCTACAAACTCAACGTCAGTTGCCATACGTACAGATTAGTAACCCGCCGCTTAAACTCCTCATAGACACCGGCGCGAATCAATCGTTCATAAGTCCAGAATCGGTACAAAATTATTACCATAACTATCCTATTAATTACGATCCCTTCGAAGTGACTAATGTGCACGCGACTACGCGGAACGATCACTCTATCACATTACCGTGTTTCTCAGAATTCGGCGACAGTGAGAACATAAAACTATTCATTTATCGTTTTCATAATTACTTTGATGGTTTAATAGGTTTAGATTTGCTAACTAAATGGGAAGCAAATATAAACTTGAAGGATCAAATATTAAAAACAAAATTTGCCGAAAATCCTATCCAGATGTATAACTCTCGTAATGTAAATTTGTACGAGAATATAATACCGGCACGGAGTTATAAAATGGTACGAATTCCCATCAACGCCCCGGATGGCGATGTACTAGTGGAAGAGCAGGTTTTCTGCAACTGTACCATTCACGAATGTATCACCACCGTTAAGAACAACCGCGCAATAGTAGAAGTAGAGAATCCTAGTTCAAATGATATTATTTTTTCATTAGATCGCCCCGCGTTAGGCGAAGTATTTAACATCGAATGCGTGCCCACCGAGAGCTATAGCGAGCGCGCCCGTGACGTATTATCGCGCATCCGCACCGATCATATGAACGCGGAAGAAAAGGCGAATATAGAAGCTTTATGTTCACGGTACGCTGATGTCTTTTACGTTGAGGGCGAAACGTTAACTTTCACGAACAAAATTAAACACAGCATAAAAACGACGGACGAAGTCCCCGTCTATACAAAGACTTATCGCTATCCATTTATACACAGACAAGAAGTTAGGGAGCAAATAGACAAGATGTTAGAACAGGGTATTATACGACCTTCGTCATCAGCCTGGAGCTCACCTATCTGGGTAGTTCCTAAGAAAATAGACGCCTCCGGTAAGCAAAAGTGGCGCATCGTCATTGATTACCGAAAGTTAAACGAAAAGACAATAGACGATAAATATCCTATTCCCAACATCACAGATGTTCTGGATAAGCTAAGAAGGTGCCAATACTTCACGACTTTAGATTTAACTTCTGGATTTTACCAAGTACAGCTGGATCCAGCTGATATTCACAAAACAGCGTTCAATGTAGAGCACGGGCACTTCGAATTTCTTCGCATGCCTATGGGACTAAAGAACAGTCCATCTACCTTCCAGCGGGTAATGGATAACGTCCTCAGAGGACTACAGAACGAGATCTGTCTGGTGTACCTCGACGACATAATTACGTTCGGAAGTAGTCTCCAGGAGGCCACAAATAACCTGGAAAAAGTCCTACAAAGATTAAGAGAATCCAATTTCAAAGTTCAGTTAGATAAATCCGAATTTTTCAAATTAGAAACATCTTTCCTTGGCCATGTTATCACGCGAGAGGGTATCAAACCCAATCCTGATAAAATTTCAGCTATTTCAAAATACCCTATCCCAAAAACTAGTAAAGAAATCAAACAATTTCTAGGATTACTCGGTTACTATAGGAAATTCATCCCAGACTTTGCCCGCATAACTAAACCTCTTACAGCTTGCCTGAAAAAGGGTAGAAAAATAACTTTTGACTCTGACTACGTTAACAGTTTTGAGAAATGTAAGACCTTATTAATAAATGACCCTATTTTACAATATCCCGACTTCAGTCGCGACTTTATACTTACAACAGACGCTTCGAACTTTGCTATCGGAGCCATACTATCCCAAGGCCCCGTAGGATCTGACAAACCAGTGTCTTACGCATCTCGCACACTCAATGATAGCGAACTTAACTATAGTACCATCGAAAAAGAACTCCTTGCTATAGTATGGGCCACGAAGTATTTTAGACCGTATCTTTTTGGGCGTAAATTTAAAATCATGACTGACCACAAACCTTTGCAATGGATGATGAGTTTAAAAGAACCGAACTCTCGCTTGACGAGATGGCGTTTAAAGTTGAGTGAATTTGATTTCACAGTCTTGTATAAAAAAGGCAAAAATAACACTAACGCTGATGCCTTATCCCGGATCGAGATTCACAACGAGGAGATTAGTTCCCTTGATGGAAATCCGACAGAAAGACCACCATCACTTGCAAATTCATCAACCGCCACCGCCCACACCAGTAACGAACATCCCATCCTCGAAGTTCCAATCACCGACGAACCCCTTAACCGATTTCACCGACAGTTACATATGACGATAGTAGGTGACGTAAAACGACGACCTGTGATGACAAAGCCTTTCGACACACACACACGCATCGCTATACAATTATCCGAATCGAAATTAGAGGAAGACTTAGTTAACGCTATTAAAGAATATGTCCATCCAAAAGTAAAGACCGCATTATTAATATACCCACCTCTCGCAATGTACTCTATCATACCTATCATCCAGGAGAAATTCAAAAGCTCATCCATGAATCTTGTTTTAGCTAAAAAAGAATTAGATAATGTCAAAGATTACCTCAGACAACAAGAAATAATCCAGCACTATCATGATGGAAAAACCAATCATAGAGGTGTCACAGAATGTTACCTGTCATTGTCTAGGCGATATTACTGGCCTAAGATGAAGGAACAAATAGCTAAATTTATTGCCGAATGCACCATATGTGGCCAAGGCAAATATGATAGGAATCCGATCAAACAGAAATTTAACATAGTACCACCCGCAACGAAACCTTTTCAAACTATACATTTAGATCTTTTTACAGCTCAGAACGAAAAATACTTAACTTTTATTGATGTATTTTCTAAATACGGTCAGGCCTATCATTTACGTGATGGCACCGCTGTTAGTATATTACAAGCACTATTAAAGTTTTGTACGCATCACGGTCTTCCATTAACTATAGTTACGGATAACGGTACAGAGTTTACAAACCAATTGTTTTCCGAATTTATAAGACTACACAAAATTACTCACCACAAAACTCTTGCACATTCACCAAACGATAATGGAAACATAGAACGTTTCCATTCCACTCTGCTAGAACATCTTCGACTCCTCAAAATTCAACAAAAAGACGAGCCTATCGTTCATCTCATGCCTTACGCAGTGATCGCGTACAATAGCTCGGTACATAGCTTTACTAAGTGCCGACCGTTTGACTTAATAACAGGACACTATGATCCACGCGACCCCGTAGACATAGACCCCACTTCTCAATTACTACAACAGTATTCACAAACCCATCGTCAGCAGATGCAGATAGTATACGATATCATTAATGAATCTTCTTTACCTAATCGAACAGCTCTTATACAAAACCGAAACAAAACCCGCGAAGACGAAATAGAGTATACCCCAGAACAGCAAGTTTTTGTTAAGAACCCATTTGCAAGTAGGCAAAAAACCGCACTGCGATACACGCAAGATAAAGTTTTAGCCGATCTGCCAATACATATTTACACATCTAAAAAACGCGGACCAGTCGCTAAGTCTCGTCTTAAACGAATACCTAAGGCTGGTAAATTGTTACAGAATCCTGTTGATGCTGACCCAGATGACACACACAAAGGAGATAAGACTTGAGAGCCTTGACCATGGACCAGGACTACTACCTTTCAATTTAGGGTCAATGAGACTTATTACTCATTATCATACGTTTTTACAACCTATCCAATTAGATGGCATTGAAAACCAAATCACTTTATTACGAGATCAGATAACTACTTACGAGGCAGTACTTCCTAACAATACCTATTCATTATACGAGCTTCAAATTACGTACCTTAATGAAAAATTAGAATCTGCGATGACACAACTAAAAAGCTTAGAACCTAGCCGACCCAAAAGGGGACTTATAGATGGTCTAGGGTCTGTAATTAAAAGTATAACCGGCAATTTAGATCACACGGATGCCGTTCGTTATAACAAAGCCTTAAGTAACTTATATACTAGTGAAAATAAATTATTATCAGAGTTCAATAATCACATAACTATAAATAAAGAATGGACGACCAAATCGTTATCCATTATTTCAAAAATAGTAGATAATCAGAACCGTATTAACACAACATTGCAAACTATTTTGGATAAGGAAGCCCATAGAGATCATAATTTAATTAAATTCGCCAAATTCGCTCAGTTACTCTCTATTATCAGCGAAAACGTAGTGGACTTATTAAATGAGTTAGTTAAAGTTGAAAATAACTTAGCATTTATACACGCTTCGACTACTCACCGCAGTATGTTAAGTACAGATGTACTGAATAATATGTTAGCTAGATTAAGAGACATTTATGATAAGAAATATTTGTTAGATTTAGAGCCACGAGAATACTATAATGTAATTAAACCTGGCTCATATTTTATAGATAAGAAGTTAGTTATAATATTTAAGTTTCCTATAGTATCAGCGGACCTATACGATTTCTATAAACTTTCCATTGTCCCCAATAAGTTCCATCAATCATTTATCCCATCTTATCCATTCATAGCAACCAATGATGATTCATATGTGTACATGGAGGCTGAATGCCCGAAGTTTAACACAGGCTACCTCTGCGATGAGTCGCATTACCACCACATACGTACCCAAGATGACTGCGTGCACCACCTCATCCTGAAACAGACCATGGAGAAGACCTGCAACTTTACAACCATTAACCTGGTGAAAGAAGCTATGGAGAAGATAGATGACCAGCACTATACAATCTCATTTCCTCATTCAACCAGAACGAGACTCACCTGCGATCGCGAAGACTACGTCGAACTAGAAGGAAGTTATCTCGTCACCGTGCCCCTCAACTGTATCTTACGAACAGCCCAGTTTACCATCAGCAATATCAACGGGGAGATAAAAGGACAACCCCTCAAGATCATGATGATCCCAGATATCAAGATGCCAGCCATCGAGACGACGCAACTAAGACTCGAATCTGTCGATTTGAAAAATCTACACAGCATCCACAATAAGATATTGATGCAGCAGCCTCTCACTACACATAATAACTCAGCCGAGATTTTATACCACACCACGGGACCTTTCTACGGGATTCTCATAATTGCTACAGTACTACTTAGCATTTTCATCCTACGACGTTACAAATTATATCGCAAATCACCTCAAGAAGAACCTGTAACAGAAACCACAGATGAACCCAGATACGCCGAGATTGCAAGAGATAATCAACGCCCAATCCCAGCAACATTTTCGCTAAACGTCCTCAAATAGTTGCTGAGCTACGGGGGGAGATGTTACACATCCGGCCTACATGAAGATAGCTGACGCAGTTCCGATATTTCAATTACCAACATATGATGTCGAAATCGAAAGAACCTTTGATCTGCAAGCTCAGCGCCTCGTGTAACCCACTTACAGCGGCCACCGCGTGATTTAGGAAACGGACTACCACTTAGAACTCGGTACTCGCATCGACCGAACTTAGTCATAGACTTAGAATAATTTAATTGTAATATTTTAATTTTAATAAATAAGTTAAACATTTTGGTTTTTTTTAAATCCTCCAGCTGCAGCTATCGTAATTAGTACGTAATTAAAAAAATAAAATAAAAACATTTATATTAAAAATAACTGTAGGACTTCATGTGTGATATTCAAATACATCATTTTTATACATTTTGACCTACATGCTGTAAATATTATTCAAATCGTTTCAGTAGTTTTTGAGTGAAAAATTTACAAACATCAGATATTAAAAACGCAGAAAAATTTCATTTCCCCCTTTTTTTTTTGAGCGGGGGAAATGCATTGACGCACCGTACCGTCACCCGAGGGAGGTGACGGCGTGTGTGGGACTCCCTGCCCCTATACGGGTAAGAATACCCACTAAAACCCCCCGGTGGACCTAATCGCCTTGATGGTGATGCCATGGGAACAGAAGACCTACCACAGCATCACCGGCTCCTGCGGTAACTTCCTTTCTCTCGCTTCCTTCACGTATAGTGTGTGCTGTTTTTTCAACTGAGCTAACTGAGAGTCGTGGGTTCGAATCCGACACCGCAAGGGGATATAATGGGAAGATATTTATTTTTTGGTTTCTTTAAAATATTCTAAATTTGCTAATTCAGCGTGAAACACACACAAAATAAAGTATATACGGTCGAATTGAGAACCTCCACCTTTTTTATGTCGCTTAAAAACATGGCGCAGGGGCTAAGGTAGGCGGTTCGATTCCTGGTCGGGTCAATTTGGAATATTGTGACACTTATGAATCGTCTCTATATAAACCAAACGGTCCTATACATGAAGCCTAAGCATAGCGACAAAATTACCGCAAGAAATTTGTATTTTTTTTACGATAATTGTTAAACGTATTACTTATTTTTCACAATACCTATACTAGTGAAGGGAATTACTGTGCTTTCATTCTACAGTAGTAAATAAAGAACATATACTTATGATTTCAGGTAAATAATATATGATCATCAAACATCTCTCAGAATTCCTAAATCCTGTTATAAGACAATTTCCAAAGAAACCAATCCGAGATTCTGTATAATAACGCGGTTCTAAATTTGTCAATACTCAAAATACAGTTATATTCGCAAAAAAATACCAAATGAGTAAATTGAGTTTGTTCTGGAGATATAGGAAAAGGAATCCTGCCTTTGATCTACCCGATACAAGGGCCCATAATTAAAGTGTTTCAAAGGAAATTCTTGTATATTTTATTTGGGAATATATTTTCACTTTGTGAGTGGGACTAAAATAATACAGTTCGTAAATACCTTTTTCTGTTCATTTGGGTAATGTCTTTCTTATGAACTGGAGTACCTACAAAGGGCTCGCGTTTCTAGGATTCCGTTATTAAATCTGTTTTTTAACATGGTTAATGCCCGGTTCCAATATCTGAAAAACCATCCGTTCTAGTTCCGGATAATAATAAATTAAACGAGGCGTAAGCTAAAAAAACCGGCCAAGTGCGAGTCGGACTCGCGCACCGAGGGTTCCGTACAAACCTGCAAGGTTTACAAAGTTCGTTCATTACGACAATCGAGTCATAACTATGGTATTTTTATTGCAAAATGAAATTCATAACATTACAATGGGGAAAGATGGAGGAGCATAAATATTTTGTAATGTAACTAAAAATTTAAGGTTTTTGGAATTTTTCCTTTATGTGTGCTATAAAACGTTGCTTCATGCCAAATTTCAAGATTCTAGGTCGACTGGAAGTACACTTTAGGTTTTGATTCCCTTGCGAGTACTTGCGAGTTTCAAAATATGCAGCTTAAATTGCTGCTTCTTTTGATTGCGTTGACATAGAAGTTTGATTTTGTTACAGCTTAAAGGTATTATAGACCTACTCAGGTCTATAATACTAATATAATAAATTGAAATTCATACCAAATACTCATTTGGTATGAATTTCAATTTAATACCTCTACGCGTTTATGAGGAAATGGGTAGTAAGTTTAAAATTATAAAAAAAATATATATTATGTGATGTAACTAAAAATTTATGGTTTTCGTAATTTTTCCTTTATCTATGCTATAAGACGTTGCTTCGTACCAAATTTCAAGATTCTGAGTTCACGGGAAGCACCCTGTAGGTTTTGATTCCCTTGCAAGTGTCGAAAATTTGCGGCATAAACGGCTGTATCTTTTGATTGCGTTGGCTTAGAAGTTTGATTTTTTCACAGCTTCAAGGGACAGTAGACCTGAGTAATTGATATAAATTTCAGCTTCATACCTCCACGCGTTCCTGAGAAAAAGGGTCTTGACAGACGGACGGACAGACGGACAACAAAGTGATCCTATAAGGGTTCCGTTTTTTCTTTTTGAGGTACGGAACCCTAAAAACGACTGATGGACGATTGATTACAGCTGTATGGTGCGGCATTATTTAACGACTCGTAGTCGGTTAGAGAAAAACGGATAGACATTTTTGATACATTACGAACCGTAAAAAATTGGAACTGGGCATTAGTGATCATTTCAGTTTCCGCATCTAATTAATACTTTAAAGCTGAAAAGATTGTTTGTTTAAACGCACATCTCAAAACAAAAATCTCAAGCAGGTAGGTTCCACTAGAATACCAGCGCTGTTGCGGTGTTAGAAATAATGCCGTAGCAGCATTTGCTGAGGAACCTAATTACATTTACATTATGTTTCTGTGTGTGAGTATTTCTGTTTTTTTTAATCATATTGTGTGTCAATAAACATATTTCTATTCTATTATATTCTATCTCAGCAACTACTAGTTCGAATTGTAAAATTATTTTTTGTTGGATACTCAATTTATCGAGGAAGTATCTATTACGTATGTTTTTACGACGCACGCAGCGCCGGTCTTGCGATAAAATAAATATTTTTTTATAGATACCACGTTAATATACTTATAAACAGAAAAATACACTAATAAAAGGTTTAAACATTAACGGCAAAAGTTATGAAAGAAAATATAATACAATATTCCAACAAACTTGACTTGATAAGTAACAAAAAACGCATTTGCAAGCAAAAATATTAAAATTTAATTTGACACCTTGCTTCTCCCTAAATGAAACTTCACAGACCGTTTCACAAACCAATTCCAGTGTACGAAAATAGAAATTCTCGAATTGTCAGGTTGAACGGCAATTTGTACAAAGTGCTGACACGGACGGCGAGTCGAGAGTCAAAACTGCAACATCTAATCCAGATAGCATCTTCCAACGGAAATTGAAAGCAGATAAAATTTTGCTATACGCCACCAGCCACCTGGCCACGCGATTCTGGAAACGCTCGCGATTCACGAACTGTAACAGATGGATAAGTAGGTATGTACTGACTTTGAAATTTGGAAAAATGGTTATCAATGACATGATGCTGAGAAATATTTATGCATAGAACAAGACCAAATATATAACCTACTACCGTAATAAATGGCTTTTTGCGACTTTGGAAAGAATAATATTAGGATGACACGTACATAGTTTTCTATTTCACACTACATAGTTTTCAATAAGTATGAAAAAGATAGTATGGTGCATTGCCAGCAGGGAAGATAGTCAACTGGAGCCCTAAAAATAGCTTTTATAGTACGCCGCTATAATACTTATGCTTCAATGGAATATGATTTGTATCAAGGACACATGGTAATCATCCAAGCTACTTTACTCAGTACAAGACCACCATAGACTAAAGAAACAAATATGGAGAAATCATATTTGTTTCTTTAGTCTATATTGTTGCACGTCACCCAGCAATTTACTATTATTAACGTATTTTGGGAACAAAAGGAGATAAACCACGTTTTAATTAAAAGTAAATATTTTTTTTTATTTTTATTCATGTGAAGCTTACATTGCAAATAGTATGAAACTTCGAAAAAGTTTCTACAACTTCATTGCATGACAAAGTCTTTCTTATAAACTTGTTATTACCTATCTCGATATTGATAACTGTTAAAAATAAATAAATAAAAAATTAATGCGCCAGACAATCACACCAATCACACCAATCACCTGGTCTCAAATTAAGGTTTTCCGTTATACTATGAGCACCAGACGACGGATACTAACTGGGGACGTCATCCCAGTACACCCAGACCCAACTGTTGATACTATTTCATTGTTTGTTTTTAACAAACTATGTATGAAAAATTGTTTAAATATTAAATAATTTTGATTGATTTTGATTTTTAAAGCGATATCCAGCAAAGATACTTGTACGTAACTAGTGCTCTCTTTCTTTTTGCTTCCCCAAGTTCTTTGTTATTTTATCTTAAAGTATAGAGTCTAGAGTACTTTTAACTGATCAATCTTTTGTTAAGGCGATGAGGTACCAAAATAGTTCCCCCACAGCAATCTTACCAGAAATGCAACGATGCAAGCACGAGATCGTTCTCAGATGAGATATTTATTTGTGCACCGCGTATTTTTGAGAAATACGAGTTTCGAATCTCATTCATTTCTCTTGCAGTTGTAACCCTAAAGTTTGAGCTTTCCAAAATGAATTTTCAAGTTGGGTTCGAGACATCTCTCCTTTACTTGCCGTTATTGGTTTCTGTTTGGCAAGTATCTTGAAGTTAAATACTTTTGATGCGAAGACATTTTTTTTTCATATCTTTGAAGTAATTTTTCATCTGTCTTGTAAAGAAAAATGCATATATTTAACCACTGATGCCGGACTTTGGCGTCGCGCCATCTCTGAGGTTCCTGGTTCGATCCTTAGTCGGATCAATATGGGAAACGAACTTGTCTGGGTGTTGTGGTACCGTCGTTGTTTCTGATTTCTGTATCACAGTGCTTTAGCTACTTACCACAGAATCAGAGTTATGTATGTGATGTTGTCCAATATTTATTTATTTTATATTTGGTTGGGGCAAAAGCATTTTTAATTAAAGTATGTATGAACTTGTAATGAAATCTCTTTTACTATATTATTTGTATCTGGCTGATTTTGGTATCATTAAAAAATATAAAATGGCGAAAAAATATTGAACCAAATGATAGCTACATGCTTTAGTTAAATGTAAATAAATTTTAATTAAAAAAAATTAAGATACTTCTTATGTGATGATAATGAAATGAAAAATGAAATTTAATTACGTACTCTTTATTTTTATTAGATATATGGCAGCTTTTTTTGTTTATTTACTAACTTTTGTACATACTCCTTAAAAAGTCTGAAATGAACTAGGTTTATTAAACTTTTTAGGAAGAATGTTTGCATTTTTACTCTTTTTGGGAGGGTAAAATAGTACCAGTACACTTCCGACCATGCACCTAAATATTAAAGAAATTAAAGAGGATAAAATTTCATTATTTATTTGTATTGAATAAGCTCCGAAGAAACAAACCCAAACGAAATAGAAAAATAAAAACAAAACAAAACAGAACATTTGTTGAATTGCATGTTTTTTCATTACAGATAACTCCAAATAGAGGAGGAGAAATAGAGGATTTTAAGAGGTAGGGCATAGCGATTTATCGCTCGAACTGGAGCAGCCCGACTGGTGAAATACCTCCACCTTACAGAAGACCGCAGCCAAATAACAATTACTTCTGTGTTGTTGTGTTTCTGCGTGTGAGTAAGGTTTCCAGAGCTCCTGGGGGGTGCTGCGTTAGTAGCAGAGGTCAAGCCTTCAAGGTAAGTGCGAAAAAAAAATGTTTTTCTTTAAATCTTAAATCCAAATAAAAACCTAACAAGTTAAATGATGAATGGCATTTTTTATTCTGATAATCGCAACATGTAATTATAGAATCATCTTGCATTGTATTCAATGACGATTAAAAAGTGTTATATACTTGAATAAAGAAATATTTGAGTTTGAGTTTAATATACACATAAACTTAAGATAAAATTAACTAGCACTGAAGTTAAGTTTGTAGGACAACAAAATTAAGTTTCTTTACTATGTACTTACACAGCTCGAACTTTAGCTCGAAATCAATTTCAAAAAGCCGGAGCCGGCGAAGCGGCAAAAATTGTCGATAATTTATAATTATTTTAACTTTGCCGACACAATCCCGGACCATTTCAGTCTGGGACCAACATCGAAAAGCTCATTTTCCCTTTCAATTTCAAAGGAAAGTTCAGCTTTTATAAATTCGCTATTCAATTTAAAGAAATCGTTGGTTTGAAATTGGCGAGATTCAGAAATGCGGTATAAGAATTCGGTCAATTCTCTTGTCGTTAATTAAAATTTTACACTTTTGCTATTTGAGTTTGATTTAAAGCCACTTACGATGCTGAGTTTGGAATAATTAGCTTTATTTTATTTTACATGTAAGATGTTCTGATTCTTATTTTTTGTGTATGTTTGGATATAAAACTAACTTATAAGGTATCAAATGCCTAATAAAAATCTCAATTTAATATAACCAAAGTGTACCTACGTTTGTGAAGCAAAAACATGTTTTATTTAAAACATCTATGTATTATTATGTTCATTTTTGATTTAGCACTCAAATGCAAAGCTATTTTTGTCTATTATTTTTGAAAATTTAATGCATATTTTTATTTAGATCAATAGAATATTGAACATGTACTGACCAAAATCTACTCTAATACTATAGAGTTAAAGTTTGTGTTTGTTTGAACGCGTTAATCTAGGGGACTACTGGTTCGAATTAAAACATATTTTTGTGTTAGAAAGCGCATATATTGAGAAAGTGCTTAGGCTATATAACATCACACTGCGACTAGTCGAAGCGAAGAATCAGTAAGGAACTTTAAAAAAAATAGGGATATTACGCGTGCAAAGAAACGCGCTAATAAAACATAATATTCCTTTTGTTCCATAATTTCAGTAACATAATATGATAAAGGGAATTTTTAAAATGAAAGTTTGTGAATACTTCTTCTCTCTTGCTAATACATAAATCGTAGACATGAATTTGTCAATTACTGAATCCATTTCTTGTCGTAATTTACTTAGTTTTTATTTAAATAAAATTATTTACGTGTATATATATGAACATTATGTAAATATAAGTAAAGCTTTATATTTTATATATATTATATTTATTTATTCATGTATGTTTATGTATTTTAATAGTTTCCGTAATTACTTTTGTAACGCTTGGTAATTACTATACTTGTTTATTATGTTTTTATTTTTTAGATTTTTTATGCACTTTACCACTATTACTGCACCCATAAACTAACTCTCCGCATGACCCAAAGGTTGACTGGTAGAGAACACCCCTAGCATTAAGTCCACCCGTTGTACTTATTTGTGCAATATTTTTTTAAATAAATAAATTATATTAAGGCTTTTATTACCTTGTCATTTAAGCAAATCCTAAGCATAGCTACTGTATGACTGAATTCATCAAAGATTACGTCACTTCAGTGCATCACATGACAATAACCATTTAGTGAATTGTATGCATGAATACATGATTGCACCCAATGACCGATTTATATTGACCGATTGTAATCCTTGGAGATTACTGTTCACATTAAGGTAATGACTACTTGCATCTTGATGGAAATCTGATAATATTATTGCTATCGCAGTGTGATCGATCTAGCTGTAATATAGTCCTATCGATTAGTTGTTAGTATATAACTACATATGTGTGAAAATAAATAGAACCGACACAAGCTATTTCAGGAAACAATAAGATAACGCTTTGTACTATCGGTTGGTGTAATCATATGAGTTCATTGTTAGTAAACAATTGATATTGAAAAATTGTTTTTACGTTTATAAGTTAGGCGGTCTTATCATTAGAAAGCGATCTCTTCTTTTAACTTTTCAAATTTTTTTTTTTTTTTAAACACCAATCACCTGGTCTCGAACTAAGGTTTTCCCTTGTACTATGAGTACCAGACGACGGATACTAACTGGGGGCGTCATCCCAGCACACCCAGACCCAAGTCAATTGAGAAAAGTTCGTTTTCAAAAATTCGTAAATTGACCTGACCGGGAATCGAACCCGGGACCTTACGCGCTTTTGGCGCCTACCTTAACCACTGCGCCAACGAGGTCGTCTTTATAATTAATTAAAAATATATTTTTTAGCGAACCCATCCATGATATTTGTTTAATATTTCAAATACGATTTAAAATACTTTTCCTCCTTGAAATATGTAGGTGAAGGTCTTTTCTTAATATTAAATTAAATTAAGGCAATGAAAAACATATCGATAAGTTATCAATTATGAAAAAACGTGGTTCATTAAAGCTACTGTTGTTTTAAATTACTTTTTTTTTTCACGGAAACGATTTATCAGTACTGAACGCTTTGTACAGGTGAACTTTTTAGTACAACTGTGACTATACCAATTTACCTTTTACAGGATCAAAGTCATTTTAAACAACTTAAGCCTCCAATTAAATAGGCGATTGCCGATTATTTTTGTATTACACTTCAAGATTGACCTCATCCCACCTGATATTAAGTGGTTATGAGGTCCTAGCTAAAGGATGACAAGTACAGCATAATAAATCTGTTACTGGACTTGTCGCCCTTACCTTGAAGGCTTGATCCCTGCTACTAATAGTACCCCCCCAGGAGCTTTGGAAACCTTACTGTGTGAGTAAGGTTTCCAAAGCTCAGGAACACAACAACACAGAAGTGATAGTTATTTGGCTGCAGTCTTCTGTAAGGTGGAGGTATTTCACCAGCCGGGCTGCTCCAGTTCGAGCGATAAATCGCTTTGCCCTGCCTCTCTTAGATGTAGTTTAGTTCTTACATTAATTCCAGTACATTATGTTACCCGTCTCAACTTATTATAGCAGATGTAAAGAGTCCTCTTTTATAGCATTAAAAACTATTTTTTTTATAAATAATGTTTAAATTCAATTTGCATTGTGCACATTTTTTTACCAGCCAGTAATCCTACACAATAATCCAATACTGGTCACAATGAATATACAACCTCTTCTAATAATGCCGACGGAACCACGAGACCGTAATCCTCTTAGATTACATAGTGGCACAAGAGAAACCTATTATGTCTCATATTAGGTAATAGCCTATATGCCGTCATCTGGCAAGATGAGGCTGTGATTGATGCTCGATTTTATTACTGCAAAAACCTGCTATATTACAACTGAAAAAATTGTAATAAGTTTAGCTTTTTATTTGTAAAAAAAACTACTGAGTTTCTTGCCGGTATCTTCTTGGTGGTTATAGGTTCCGAACCGAAGGTAGCTTCATTTGCATTGTATAGAGACGATTCATAAGTATTACTCATGTAATCTATATGAATAAAAGTTTTTATTGATTGATTGACTGGTATACATTTTTTACGATATAAAGTTGATATAAGTCCGGTTTCAATATTTAACGATTTGTTATGTATCAAAAATGACTATCCATTTTTCTTCAACGTTATAATATCGTTCCATAATTTACTTTCCTATGTAATTCATTGTCATTCTCCCCATTCAGATATTCATACGCACAGGCATCCCACATGTATAGCCGCCGTCAAATATATCGAAGCAGACAAAGTGACCAAATACTTCTGAACAGTTAGAAATGTCAAAAAGTTCCATACATTACAAGTTACCATTAATATCTGAACATTCATTAGGTACAGTCAGCGTCATATAGTTCGTCATACTTAAGGTACTCTAATAAATAGACGCAACTAAAAGTCGATAATATCGGCACACACAAAGTTTTCTTATTGTTGTCAACAGTTTTGTCACTCAAAAGGTCGACTCACCTAAAATGTCATATAAATCGGCACAGTCTAACTGCCATAAATATGGTTACAGTCTTACCGCCAATGGTATCCAAACGTTCTAAGTGTTCAAAAATATGAAACACATTAGAAAATTATGAGTGTTCAGATATTATTGGTATAGTGTATGGAACTTATTGACATTTTTAACTGTTCAGAAATATTTGGTCATTTTGTCTGCTCCGAAAAATCTGATGGCGACTGTACAACGTTTGGGTACACCCGCTATCCCACATACATGTAAAATATTAGGTAAATTTTTGTATTTTTGCCGAATTATAGCATAAGTGTTTAGTGTAGCATTCTGATAGACACCCATTGACAGTAGACACAAGTAATCTTAGCACGCTATCCAGACTTTTCCTCGAATAACAGTATAATCGCAGCCTCCCCGTCGCAAATAAAACAAGAGCCCGATACAGCGTCTGCAGAATTTCAATTTAGTGTAAAAGGCACTCGATTGATCGGGAGGCACATTTAATAATTGAATATTGGAATCTGCTACTCGCGTCGTTTTATTGATCTATATCGGTATAATTTGTCTGGGACGTTGGACGATGATAATTTTACGGAAATTCCGGTATTTTACTTGAGTTCAATCGAGTATTATTCAAGATTTAAGATTAAATAATAAATAAATAAATAAATATTGGACAACATCACATGCATTCCTCTGATTCTGTCGTAAGTAGCCAAAGCACTTGTGTTACAGAAATCAGAAACAACGACGGTACCACAACACCCAGACCCGAAACAATGCAGAAAAGTTAGTTTCCCATATTGACCCGACCGGGGATCAAACCCGGAACCTCAGTGATGGCGCGACGTGAAAGTCCTGCCCGCTCGCCTCTTGGCCACGGATTAAATGGTTTTGGTGGTCTGGGATGAACAAAAGTTAGAGCTGGCTATAAAAAGGTCATGGGTTCAATTCCGATCCAGGATCAATACTTATGTGATCAACATTTGTGTTTTTTTTTCAATCAAATATTGTTTAAATTAAGTGTAATATAATTTAAATTATGTGTTTCGGTACTGTCATTGTTACTGATTTCTCTAACACAAATTAGGGCATTGTTCGTGTGATGAAAGTATGTACATATTTAAGAGAAGTAGGGCATAGCGATTTATCGCTCGAACTGGAGCAGCCCGACTGGTGAAATACCTACACTTTACAGAAGACCGCAGACAAATAACAATCACTTTTGTGTTGTTGTGTTCCTGCGTGTGAGTAAGGTTTCCAGAGCTCCTGGAGGGTGCTACATTAGGAGCAGGAGTCAAGCCTTCAAGGTAAGGACGACAAGTCCAGTAACATATTTATTATTATACTTGTCACCCTTAAGCTAGGATCTCATTACCACTTAACAACAGGTGGAATGAGGTCAATCTTGAAGTGCAATATAAAAATAAGAATAAACGACTCGTAGAAAAACGGAAAGTCAGTCGTAAAATATAGGAAACCGGGCATTTGCCATTATCATTGTCTATGTCTGACGTCTATAGGCGCTCGCTCATATATAAATCTTGTGCACTCATCATTTTGTCGCTCATTATATTTTAAATATAATTTATTACGTTAAGATTGCTTTTCTTTGTTATTATCAGTGTGATGTTGTCCAAAATGTATTTATTTTATTGAGAACTAAAACTTAACAACTAAATTGTCAAAGACACTTACGAAATTTCTTATGTGGTAGACATAATACCTAGTTCACATATGCAGGGGCTGACAGTTTCCCGACCATACTGCGTAAAAAAGCCGGTTCCCTTTTAAGGCGAGTGCGCGGCAGCCGAAACAATGTTCTGAAGGTTATCGCTGACAGTGGGGACTGTCCACTAGTCGCACAACTAAGGTGGCTAACGAGGTCGCTTTTAGTAATTAAGTACTAAAATTGTTATTAAGTTAATTTACTAACACGATATGGATCTTGGTTGTCTGAAAAATAAACATTTTTATTTATTTTTTATAATGCAGAGGAGCGTGAAGAAACGTCTTGCAGGCAACGTCTTGCAGGCTAGTATGGCGATGCTAACGGATAGGATATTACGGTATCAAATCCGTTGTCATCGCGATGTGGGTTCCTCTCTTGCTTACCATCAGGCTGGGAGGAGCCAATATACTGCTCTACTATATAAAAAAAACAATGTTGTTTACAGCAATTAATTAAACATTGACTACGTAATCTAAATTAACAAACGTTTGCTTTAATGCAAATATCGTTAGCACCAGAGTGCAACTGCAATGTGCAATATCGCGACGTTGCATCGAAATTCTGTCGCGTCGGTCGATTTCTAATTACAATGTTATTTGATACGAGCGGAATAGGTACGAGTAATTAACTGTTGGTAACAATGATAAAGGTAAAGCGGGAACTATATGTGACTACGTACTACTTTTGATAAAAGAAATAGTAATTTTACTGAAATAGGTACAAGCAAAGAGCGGGTCGGACTGTGTCGTCGCTACATTTCTGAGGTCCTGAGGTCCCAGGTTCAATTCCCGGTGTAGCGTTGCGGTAAGTTTTTTTTCATAATGCAGACCTTTTTTGTGGTTTTCGTTTTTTTTCGTAATGTTTTAAAGAAATTAAAAAAAAATAAGTTCGCTAGTGCGACGTGATGCACTTTAAAAAATGTAAAAAATATATTTATGAATATAAAATAGACATTATGATGTTTGTTTATTTTTCTATTTTTAAACATTCCTACCATCATGACGTACTTAGGTATTTGTATATCAATTCAAGCATTGCAAAATAAAACCGTAAAGTTTCATAACATATATTTGACGTCATACCACGCGCGCGGCCGCGAAGCGAATAAGAGCAAAAGAAGGCCTAACACTGTTTGAGGCCTTGTTTTGGCAATGCTCCTTTTAGCCGCAACATTGCATCTACAATACAAAATCTTTGATCAAAAGAAGTGATTTGATTTAATATCGCAGTCGCGCGCGCGCATCCCTCCGTGTCGCGCGTGCCGTATGATTTGCGGTATTTCGTGTTCGAAAATGTCGTGTACGGTAAAATGTGTTGGCTGTAATATTGTGATCGATGAGCTGTTGGCCTATCTAAAGGCTAAACTGTCAAAAGCTGACGAAGAAAGTTTAGTGAAAATATGTACGTCTACATTTACCAGTGTAGACATTCAAAAATCGCATTCGTTACTTTTTGAATCAGTGCCATCTGAAGTACGAAAAATTGCCCGGAAGGGAAAAGGAAAAGAAGAGCGTCTAGTGTTCGATATGCTTCATTTTCTAAAAGTCACGGAGCCTGATAAACTACCTGTATTTGTTGCCAGAGACTTGGATAAATTACCTAATCCAACTATGGACCACCTGGATGTATCCAAGCTCCTAAAGGATATGGCATTGTTGCAGGCTGATGTGAAACAAATAAAAGAATCTTATGTTACTGCCGAGCAGCTGGAATTCACTAAAAATAAGTGCCTTCACAGTAAGAACCTTTCGCCTCCTCCTTTTTCGGCGGCTAAAATAAACCTAAAAAGAGGCGCCTACCGTGACAGCGGGCCCGTTGGCTTATCTTTTTTTGATGAGTCTGTGAGTAATATTGATGAACCTTTATCTTTGAACGAGAATTGCTTGCAATATCGAGACATCAATATTTGTAAAGATGGGGAGGGTAAGAGCGATGTTACGCAGGCGGCCGTTAGCTTGGTAACCGGCTGCCCGAGCGATGACTCATCGCCGCGGCCACCACAGACCGATGTTCATACGAGTATTGTTGTGCACCGGTCAACCGATCAGCTGAGCGGCGCCGATACAGCAAATGAAATATCGTATGCGCAAGCGGCCAAGTCATCTAATAACGAGTGGACTGTTGTAAAAAAGAAGTTTAAAAAGTCAAATAATCGTGTGGAAGGAATCTCAGGAATAGCGGTTATAGGGGAAAACGAAACATTCAGAGCTGCTGAACGGAAATCTCCTATATTTATTACAAATATTCACCAAAATACTAAGGAATCCGACATTGTTCGATATATATACAAGATGACACAGGAAACTGTCAAACTGGAAAAAATTGCGATTCAACGTCAGTGTGATTATAATGCCTATAAATTTTATGCACCCCAGAGTAAATTATCTAAGTTCTTAGATGAAAAGATATGGCCTAAGGGAATCATATTTCGAAGGTTTTTCAATTTCAAGAAGAGCCATAAAACGGTACCTTTAGACAAAGGAGGCGGCCCGACTCGAGTTAATTAATAAATGGGTACATATAAATTCGTCACATTTAATTGTAAAAATGTTAAACGCTCCTTAGATAACATTCGAGACTTATGTAAGGTAAGCGACATAATAGCATTGCAAGAAACTTGGCTGACTAACGATGAGATC
This sequence comes from Glyphodes pyloalis, assembly GCA_037074685.1. Lineage (NCBI taxonomy): Eukaryota > Metazoa > Arthropoda > Insecta > Lepidoptera > Crambidae > Glyphodes > Glyphodes pyloalis. Next base: position 19,700,653 of record JAYKKO010000003.1, on the reverse strand, counting down.
CCGTTTTTGAACACAATAAACACCGAATTCAGTAGTACCGGAGTATCAGCTATGGACACATCGGCTGGCCTGCTAAGAGGTCGGCCCTTCGGAGGAGTAGCGCTGCTCTGGCGATCCAGTGTGTTTGTGAATGTGGTTGTGATCGAGTGCGATAACCCGCGTATCTGTGCGATTAAGGTAGTATCGAATGAGAGATCATTTCTGGTAATGTGTGTTTATATGCCTACGGACGAGAAATTGAACCTGGCTGAGTTTACGGATGTTATCAGTGCGGTAAGTGCTATAATAGACGATTCTAGTGTAGACTGTGTATATATAATGGGAGATTTCAATGCCCATCCCCAACAACCGTTTTATTATGAACTATTAAATTTTTGTAAAGATCAAGAGTGGACTTGTATTGACTTTAATATATTAGGCTTAGACAGTGGTACGCACACTTACATTAGTGAGATAAATGGATCTAGGAGGTGGTTGGATCACATATTATTAAGTAAAACCGCTGTCAATTCAATTAAAAATATATATGTTATGTATGACATTTTTTGGTCGGATCACTATCCTCTGGTAATGGAATGCGACTTAAATATTGTTCTACCTAAAAAATGTAATGTTTTGCCTCGTCATAGTGATGTTGTATGGGGAGAAAGGACACCTGAGCAAATAGACTTATATAGGCAAGAATGCAATCGTAGGTTAAGGCTTATTGACTTTTCTCCTGAATTGTATAATTGTTGCGATAGGATGTGTTATAATAATAGTCACAAAATCGTAATTGATAATCTGTATAGTGAAATAGTATTGGCCCTGAAAGAGTCTTCCTTAATCAGTAAAGAGAGGAAAAAAAAATTGAAAAGGAAAGTAATTGCGGGCTGGAATAAACATGTGGCTATAGCTCATGAAAGGGCCAGGCTTAAATTTCAATCATGGGTGTGGCAGGGTAAACCAGGCGCCGGTGACGTTTACGAAGAGATGTGTGAGACAAGAAAAATTTTTAAATCACGTTTAAAATGGTGTCAAGATCATCAAGTGCAAATAAAAATGGATATTTTAGCCTCCCATCACGCTAAAAATGATTTTTCTTCTTTTTGGAAGCACACTAATCAGTTGCAGTGTAGGCCTGGCCAGCCCGTGAGTGTTGATGGTATATGCGAGCCTGTAGATATCGCTAATTCTTTTGTAGATCGCTTCAAAGTAAATTCCCCCCTCGGACCGACAAAATCAACGCTGAATGTTGGGCCCGACTTGGACAGGAAGACTACTTTTTCGGTGAAAGATATAGCTGACATGATTAAGTCGATGACTAAAGGTAAATCACCAGGCCACGACGCGCTCAGTATTGAGCATCTCAGATTTGCCGGTCCGCACCTTCCGCGTGTACTGTTTTTGTTATTTAATTACTGTTTGGCGCATAGCTACATGCCAGGGGATATGACACGAACTGTAGTAGTACCCATAGCCAAAAGCAAGACGGGAGATCTCTCAGACGGGAATAACTATAGGCCTATATCGTTGGCAACGGTTATTTCAAAAGTGTTTGATGGTGTGCTTGGCATACTTTTGAATAGCTATGTGAAACTGCATGACAACCAGTTTGGTTTCAGACATAAATTGTCCACTGAAAGTGCCGTTCTGTGTGTGAAGCATACTATCTCGTACTATGTGAAGCGAAAAACGCCAATCTTTGCTTGTTTTCTAGACCTGTCGCGGGCATTTGACCTGGTTTCCTATGACATCCTGTGGGATAAACTAGAAAAAAGTCACCTACCTGTAGAACTTATAAATATACTTAAGTATTGGTATGGAAACCAGGTCAATAACGTGAGATGGGGCGGGGTTTTGTCTGAACCGTACAGGTTGGAATGCGGGGTGCGTCAGGGGGGGTTAAGTTCGCCTACGCTTTTCAACCTGTACGTGAATGACTTGATCGACGTACTGGCTGACGCGGGGGTCGGATGTCATATAGATGGCGTGTGTGTTAACAACATTAGTTACGCGGACGATATGGTGCTCTTAAGTGCATCCATTTGTGGTCTACGTAGACTGCTGTCAATTTGTGAGGAGTACGCTTCATCTCATGGTTTGGCTTACAATGCTAAAAAGAGCCAATTAATGGTCTTTGGGGCCGGGAATAAAACATATGAAGACATACCTCCTGTGAAATTATACAATAGTACTCTACAAAGAGTGACTACATTTAAATACCTAGGACATATATTAACTCCCGACCTTAAGGACGATGATGATATTGATAGGGAACGGAGAGCGTTGTCAGTAAGGGCGAATATGCTGGCCAGAAGGTTTGCGCGGTGTACGCCAGAGGTGAAAGTTACATTGTATAGAGCTTTTTGTACTTCGTTTTACACGTGCAGCTTGTGGGCAAGGTATACACAGAAGGCCTACAACGCTCTCCGTGTCCAGTACAACAACGCGTTCAGGGTGCTGCTGCGGCTACCTCGCTTCTGTAGCGCATCGGGGATGTTCGCAGAAGCAGGCGTAGACTGCTTCTACGCCACAATGCGCAAGCGGTGCGCGTCTCTTGTGCGTAGGGTGCGGGGGAGCGGCAACAGCATCCTGAACATGATCGCGGGCAGACTAGATTGCCCTTATATGAACCGTTCTTGCGCTATTTCGGGGGGAGTAGTGCAGGAATGGCCACTTTAAGTTATAATATTTTTATTTTGTGTATTGTCTTTTTAAATTGTAACTAACATATTTCATAAGTACTACTAACAACATGAGTCATTGTTACTTGATTAATAATAATAAATTCAAAATAAATTCAAATATACAATTTTTAACTAAATCTTCAGCCACATCCAGAAAACCTCTTCCCGCGTCCAATACAAAGAATTTGCTTGCGACCATTTTTTTTTATCGCGAACGTAAGAGCGGCTCTGTTTAGATTTCATTTGGCCACTGTAATCTTAATTGGTAATCCGGGACTTTGTACCAACCACTTGTATTTTTGCGCCCCGGCCATTTTCTCAGTTAATAGGAATCGTGACTTTTGTTTAATTTACCTGAATACGAACGTGAAATAAAAAAAAACAGGCCACGTGCGTGTCGGGATCGTGTGCTGAGGATTCCGTACACATATCTAAATAAGCCATAATGTACTGTACAGCCAGCATCATTAGTTCGTATACACTTTAGTACTTTGTCATACCAAATCTCCGCGTAACTGACCAAGTCAGATAGACAGTGACTTAATGTGACAAGGTACAGAGTAGTTCACGAACTAAAGTTACAGACTGTACAGATTTCTAAAAGTTGACGTCAGATTAGGTAGTTAATTTTTGTAATAATAGATGTCGTTATACCTAACTGAATCGATGTAACGTGATTGTGAGCTGTTTATACATCCAGCCTGTGAATAAATGCTCTCGCAATGTTCTATTATCCTCTTCGAACAACCGCTCGAGGCTCCACTATGGGGCGCCATCTGGCAGTTTTGAGCCCTACGTTCTCCCGTAAGCTCGGTGAAAATTAAAAGGCCATCTGCAGCCATCTTCTACTAGTCAGTTTGGGAAGAAAAAATGCTTTCATTTAGGGGCGTCGTATCATGAGAATCGGACCATCGGATTTGAAGATGCGAAGCTGATCTGTATTTTTTACATACTCATTTAGTTCCCAATTTAAAGATGCTTGTAACTTTGGTGATATCCTAATTTGCACCTTAAATCGGAGCCGGTTTAAATCGAAAGTTACTAAAAAATGACACACTAATGGAAAAACTCTAACGAAAAACAATGCAAATTAATGAGCATACAGATGTGTCAATTTGATTTAAGTACTTAGATAATATTTTAATAATTTAAAGGCAACAATGCCGCAAAAGATGTCTTAGTAAAATAAAACAAGCAGTCTACAAGGGCTCTCAGCCATTTCACAGCGAAACCCTAGAATGTAATGTTGATTGGCTGTAAGCGTATCTTTCGTCGGTATTGTGCAAAAATGTTTTACTGCAAATAGGTGTATTCTCTGAGAGATGGCCTTTGACATTTTTCGTTGATTTTTCTGTTTTTTTTTTCTCGCAATAGCCAGCATATTGCGATTCGGCTTGATCCCTCCATTCTTGTATCAAATTCAAACGTTGAACATATTTCTGTTTTTGACTGGCGATTCTTACTTGCAATATTCTTGCTTATTATTTTCTTACGCTGCGAAATCGTGTTCGCTTACCAAAAGGTATATAATTATCTTTATTTATACATTTATATATGTTTTTCTTGTTTATTATTATTAATTATTCGTTTATTTAAGAATACAGGTTTGTATTGCCTACAGCATCATCAGCCTATAAATAGTCCACAGGCCGCAATTAACGACGTGGCCGAAAGGCAAGCGTACCGTACTCTTATGTTGCGCTGTCTCTGAGGATCGGAGTTCGATTCTCAGTCCGATAAATGTATAAATTAACTGTTTCATATCGTCTTGAGTCTGGGTGTTATGGTACCGTCATGGTTTTTTATTTCTGTAACACAAGTGCTGTAGTTACGTATCATAGGATCAGAGCAATGTATGTGATGGCTTCCTATAAGTCTTCCCTATTAATCGCAATGTTATAAATTTGACGTAACCAGCATTGACCTAAAGTTTTTTATAGGTGGGATCTCACTTAAGCGGAGGTCGTACTACATTGCCTTAACTGAGCAATCCTGATACAAAAATTTAGCACTAACGTTTTTTTACTAAGTCAAAGAATACTGTCCTGAGAATTTCTCTTATGCCTGATTTCAATATTTTACGACTCGTTATATGTAAAAATGATTATCCTATTTTCTCCAACTGACTACGAGTCGTTGATACCGTTCAATAATTTACTTTCCATATCAGCAGTCATCTGTCGACATTTCTGCAACGAATGTACCACGGGCCGCTAAGTATGTAGTTTTAAACATATTCGGCAGAGGGCACTTACCGGAAGGCTAACGGTTGATACAGCAGAAAAATTTCATCGCCTACGTTAACTTGCGGTTAGCTCAGTTGGTAAGAGCAGCACGCGCGATACGTGAAGGTCGTGGGTTCGATTCCTGCACCGGAAGAGGAGATAAAAAAAATTATGTTTCTAATATTTAAAGTTCGCTAGTACGGCGTATAGTACTATAAAAATAATATAATCGATATAAAAATAAAGTGAACCTATTTATGTTGCACGGCCGTGCCTATTTTTCGCCATCTACTATTTCCTCTACCTTAAAGTTGTCTGGCAAAGATCGCTTCCTAGCGATGAGTTCGCCTAAATTGTACCATAATTAATCTGTGAACCTATCTCTGTAAAGTTTTTGTGCAATAAAGTTTATCTATCTATCTACCCTATTATTATACTGTTGAGTTGTGGGCTAGTTGATCACTTACTTGTGTACTTATTTAGTATGTGTTGTAAATTATATCATATTTGATTTTTATATTTAGCATTATATTTGTGTTTATTTACTTTATTTGTCTTGTTGTGTTGTATAGTAGTCTAAACATAATATATCTTGTTTGTAGTGGTCGATTAATTTGTCCTGTTTCATTATTTCTTTTAAATTACCGTTTTTACCTTTTCTAAGTACTGGTCCCTTAAGAGTAAACGTAAAATATTTTTAGACATCGTTAACGAGTTGGGTTTTTCCAGAAATAAACCTGTTGAAATAAAAGATGGAGCATTGAGTATTAGCAATTAATACAATCTACCTGAAATATTTTTTTTTTGTATTTAATTATAATGTGATAGGTATCGTCGTTGTTTCTTATTTCTGCTTTTTATTTTTTTAAATAACGAACTTCAAGATTGACCTCATCCCACCTGATGTTAAGTGGTAATGAGGTCCTAGCTTAAGGGCGAAAAGTATAGCATAGTAAAACTGTTACTATACTTGTCGCCCTTACCTTGAAGGCTTGATGGCCTACCACGGATATGTTTCATCTGTCCTACGATATGGTCTCATACTGTGGGGAAATTCAGTTGAGATCTCAAGGGTTTTTAAAGCTCAAAAAAAGTGTATTAGGAGTATATATGGTGCAAGGTACATCCAAAGCTGTAAGCCTATGTTTAAAGCATTAAACATATTACCGATACCATGCCTATACATACATGCAATTGGAATATTTGTACACAAACATCTTCATTTATTTGTTAAAAAATGTCAATTCGAATACAGAGGCAGAAGAGGAAATGACTTATGTATTCCGAAACAACGGCTTGTAATGTATTCAAGAAACGTTAATTGTATGGCTATCAAAGTGTACAACAAAATCCCTGACGCTGTTAAAAATTTGACCCACAATGAATTTAAAAATAATCTTTTTAAATTTCTGATAGAAAAAATGTATTATACCATTAACGAATTCTTGAATGACAAATTTTGACATTATTCTATTTGTTTACATTTGACTTTTATTTATTATTGTAATTCGACATTGAAAAAGTAAAATCTTATTAGAATATTGACTTATCCCAGCTAATTTTAAGTTTTCATAGATCATAATATATATTTTTCTATTTAAAATTTAATTTTAAAAATATAATTTAGTAAATGTATAATTTCATATTTGCACATCGACTAATCGGTCGAATATGTTGGACATATTTACCTTTTAAGACCAATCTTGTAACCATGTTCTTGCAAATAAATGATATTATTATTATTATTATTGACCCCTGCTACTAATGTAGCACCCCCCAAGAGCTCTGGAAACCTTACTCATATGCAGGAACACAACAACACCAGAGTGATTGTTATTTATTATTATTTTTATTTATTTATTATTATTAATTTAATAATACTTAACCATTTGGCTGCGGTCTTCTATAAGGTGGAGGTGTTTCACCAGTCGGGCTGCTCCAGTTCGAGCGGTAAATCGCTTTGCCCTGCCTATCTCAAAAGCTTTAGTTCCTTACGCAAAAACAGGACTATGTATGTGATGTTGTCCAAAATTGATCGCTTAACTAGTCTTATGACTTTGCCCACGTTATAAAAAAGTATCTGATATGTTTATTTAGTATGTTATATCTCTTCTTACTGAATTTCCTATAAATCCGTTAAATAGTTTTGTGTGAAAAAGTAACAAATATCTATACATTTTTATAAACGTTCGAGTTGCAAAATCTCAGTCTTATTCTTATGAATTGTCTCTATATAAACTAAATGATGCTACCTCAAGATTGGAACCAATAACTACCAAGCAGATACCGTGAAAAAACTAAGAAATGTATTTTTCATAAAAAAACTAAACTTTTTACAAATTTTGCACCAAGACAAACAGTTAGTTTATCAATGTGGAGGTAAAAAAAACAACTCAGGATTTTGAGTTTGAGTTTGAGAAATATGAAAAATGAAAGAAAATTCATTTATAGACGATCACACAATTACTGAACACACAATATTACACAGTCTACATAAAACATAAGGTATCGTGTAGGGCCAACTTGGGTTTCACGTCAGCAAATGCTGCTACGGCATGTATAACACCGCAGCAGCGCTGGTATTCTGGTGGAAACTAACTGCCTGGGAAAATAGCAAGAGCCCTGGCTCCTGCTAGTTCCCCACGCATAAGAGTGGCGTAAGAATGTTAATAATGATTATACAGTACATACAATGAAGAAAGCATTAACAATTATGAGTAGGTTTACTTCGTGTTACTTATAATAATATTGTGATTTAAGTCTCATAGCCAGATATACATATAAAACCAACTATGGACTTGGAAATAACAATCTAGCTAACGAAAGAAATCATTATTTAAAAATAAAGTCGCTCGAGTTTGAGATGAAGGAAATTATAAAGAAATTGAAAAAGCAAACGTAAATTGTACAATTTACTACCTTATTAAGACAACTGTAAGAACGAAAACGCCTTTCACGGTTAATTGGACGGGTAAATAGAAATTATTAATTTCGCTGGAACAGAAAATTTGCCATCTGAAATGAACAATTTTTTTGTAAGAGCTTATTAAAATCTTTAAATAGACTGGCTTTCGCATGTATTTTTGGATTTATAATCAGTTGAAAGAGAAAAATAGGAAATTACAATTCTCAAAAATAATTTATTACCGTGAAATATTTTTTGGCTGAAAATGAAGCAAATATACATTATACATCCACACATTAGTGCATTATTACAAACGTACACACTCATTTTGTTAGTAGAAAGTAGAATAGTAGGTAGTACTTAATTAGTACAAAATTAGTGCACTTAAAACAATATTGTTTATCATTTTTATAAAACACGAACGAAAATGTTTGTTCATCTATACCAATACTTTGAAGCTGTAGTTGCGATCTTAAACTGGCGCCTGCAAAACAAGGCTTTAAGCCTTCTTTTACTATGTAAAATTATTTATTTCCTCAATCACATACAGTTAAAATTTGACGTTTTTGTTTTAAAAATTCATAAAACTACGACATTTTACGTCAAAGCCGATGGATTTCATATTTGTAATTATGCAAAATTCATTATATTTTTATTGGACGTGAGATACGCATCAATTGGTAATTTCATTGCAGGCGTAACAGTGTAGCTGATTCAATAAATATCGATTTTATCTAAAGGATTTATTTACCAGACTGCCGAAGAAAGGGAGTAATGTTTTTTGAAAATTTTGTTAATGATTGTTGTGATTCGGACTTAACAACTCTTTTTGGTAAGATTTAGTGACAAACTAGCGATCGATTCCAATTTTCCACGGGGTTAACGTATATTAATTCTCTGCCTTGTTTTTTATGTAAGCTTTATAAACATAAATATTTAATGTATTATTATTAACAAAGTGCACCATGCCCTTAAAAGCATAGTGATAGTAAATGCCACTATATCAAGACCGCATGGTCACCCATCTAAAACTGGACTATTGCAAGTGTAGCTTCGCTTCAGTTTCGCTTTCAATTGTAAAGTGCGTTTATAAAGACACAAAAGAAAACAGTAATTTTGATTGTTTTTTTAAAAAGCTCAGTACTATCAGTTTTGTTAAAGCGTAAACTCTCGCCCGCTCCTTTAGGAGCTGTACATGTGAAAATAAAAGTGAATTCGCCCGTAAAGCGACAGTTAATAAATAAGGGCGTGGGGCTAGTTGAAAGTGTTGTAGCATGGAAAGTGCTGGGCAAGCAGTGAAATTAGACACGGTCGCTACCTGCGCCCAATTGTGGTAACGTATAGCGAATCGTAACCGAAACGCAACATTAGGGTGGGGCCATGGAGTCAGCGGGTAGCGTGATGGCGAGCGGGCTGGACTTTGTCGCGATATCTGTGAAGTCCCGTGCGTCGCGTCAGGTAAATATGAGAAACGAACTTTTCTCTATTTTCTCGAGTCTGGGTGTTGTAGTACCGTCGTTTTTAATGTATACGATGTTGCGTAAAATTTATTATATTGCATTGTAGCCGAGAGGCTTGAATATCTGAGATACCGGACAATTTATAAAACTTGTAGATATTTATACAAGCATTATAAAAATCTATAATATACAGTTTACAAGGCACCGTCTTAGTGAAAGGTTGCCACAGAAAGCAATGTGAACTATGTTGTATTATAGTAAGAAGCGTTGACTGAGTCGGATGTTGCTTAAAAAATATATAACATAAAAATTTGTTCATTGCATCCAAGAGAAATTAACTGGAAATTTTCGGGTTGAAAATTATTAGTGAAAGAGTTCTGCACTTATATAACCTTTCTGAATATGCTTAAAATTTAATTACCTTAACCCTATAGCTAAGGCTACACCTAGTTTCTTAACATCTTATGCTAATTGAGCAGGTTTTCGATCTCCATTCAAGACCGAGTTTGCCTCAAGGTCACTGACTTGTCCATCGCAATTGCAGTTTACATGTTTGCTGAACTTTTTTTCCCTTAAAAATAATTCTCAACGAATATCAACCTTTAGAGAAACTTCACAAAAACTTTTTCCAATAACGTTTTTCAAATTGCTTCTACTTTATATTATTAAACAATATATCCAAATCGCTGAAAAGGCACAAAGTATTATTTTAAAAGCAATTCGAACAAGTTTTCACAGAGTTTTACTGTTGTTCTTGTTAGATCCCCACTCGGCTGGCATGCGTCCAACGTGCGTGGATTGAGAGAATCCCAAATGCACGTGCAATTTGCAAATGATCGTACACCTAACGTTTTCATTGGCATTGCCAGCAGTTTCCTTCATGTTATCGACTAGCTCTTGTTCGCTTTCAGCTTTCGTTGGGCATTTGGCACTTGGTACATTTTAAGCTTGAATTTCAATAACCTAGATGTAGTCTTTGATATATTGATAGGTACTTCAAAAACTTTTACATACGAATATGCTTATCTAACAATATCATTTTATTTTTCAGAAAATATTGCATTAAATATGATATGTGTTGTATTTATTAACAAACTAATGCTTTTTCATTTAGATTTTTATTAAAAAATAGTTTTGGTAAAAAAAAAGGCCATAATTAATGCTTTGCTCTATTCTTTTTGCGTTTTTAACACATTATTCATAGTATGTTAACTATTTAAAATTCCTATTTAAAAGCGAAAGAGGGGAATATTATTTTTCTTAGTGCTATAAATAAAAATCGTTTTCATATTTGCAGATTATGTACAGTAAGAAAGAAAGAAAGGAAAAAAAATCTTCATATTGACCACATCCAGTTAACAACCAAATGTAAATACTAAAATTATGCACTCTACTCTGTCTAAACTACGCTATAAACTAAAATACTTTTGGCATCATATAAAATAGGTATTTGTGAAGACAGACAATCACTGGCTGACCAACTGAAGTATAAAATATCTTATTTAAACAAATTGATTTGGTGTTTCAAACTCACGCACCTCATCATGCTCTGTGATTTCGAACCACGCCAACCAAGTTAATTATATCATAACTGTCTACTGATTATATTTTAACCGCACGCCTATTTCGTAGCCGCAATGTTACGGTAATTACATGTGGTTGTCCAAGTATAAAGCCCCGAGATTGGCTAGCGGTAATAAGCTTTATGGTGCGCGGGAGTCACGTGAGTTCTGCAATGAAAACAAATGTACAGTTTTGGGATGACGAGCTTAAATATAAAACCGCATTAAATACAAACTGCATCAGATACGAGCACGTATTACTTTAAACTTAGAGCGAACTATTGATAATTATCTAAAAAAAAACATAATTTTAGTAAAGACAGTTTGCCTATCGATAATTTTCATAAAAAAGCGATACCGATAGGCAGCAGAACTAGGCAATATTATTGCATGAAAGCTATACTTTTGATGCTATAAATAGTGTTGTTCGTCAAAAAGAATAAACTATCGATGGTCTCGATAATTATTTCAATCAATCAGATCAATTATTTTAGTCTACTGGTATCTTCGTTGTTTCTGATTTCTGTAACACAAATGTTTAGGCTACTTAACACACAATCAGAGCAAAGTATGTGATGTTGTCCAATATTATTTTATATTTATAATTACATCTTGTCGTTTCGTCAATTGGTTTTAGTAATATTTTTCGAGTTTAAATCATCTGTAGCCCAAAGTTCAGATTGTTTCCTTTACTCGTAAAATAAAACCTTTGGTGTCAGTACTGTGTATGTAATTATAATAGTATAAATATTTCTTGCATCTATAAAAGCTCCATAACCAAAAGGTTAGAGGGCTGGATTTTGGCGTCGTACTATCCCTGAGGTCCCGTATTTGATTATCGATTGGGTCAATATGAAAAACTAAACTTTTCTGTAAATACATTATCTTAGGTCGGTTTTGGGGTACAGTTGTTGTTTCTAATATCAGACATACATACTTCAGCTCTTACTACGGAATCAGATAAAGCATGTTAAGTTGTGGAATATTTATATATATTTTTTTTTGCACTTCAAGATTGACCTCAGGTGGGACCTGATGTTAAGTGTGAATGAGGTCCTTTTTTTAAGGGGGAGAGAATGCCTTCTTTTCGCACCATATCGCTGCCGTGAGGACGGCAGCGACGTGTGTGGGACTCCCCCGCCCAGAAGGGACGAGGACTACCCGAACTAAAAACTCCCTCCACCTTCTCATCGCCTATTGACGGCGCCATGGGATATCGGGTGACCCATGACTGCCACGGCGCCGTCGGTGGAATTGCTGCGCTTACAGGGCGGCGTCACCAAGTCCCCCCTGGGTGGTCGGGGGACTGACGGGAACGGCCGAAGGTGTTAAGTGTGAATGAGGTCCTAGCTTAAGGGTGACTAGTACAGCATAATAAATCTGTTAATGGACTTGTCGCCCTTACCTTGAAGGCTTGTCCCCTGCTACTAATGTAGCACCCCCCAGGAGCTCTGGACCTTACTCACACGCAGGAACTCAACAACACAGAAGTGATTGTTATTTGGCTGCGATCTTCTGTAAGGTGGATTTATTTCTTTACGATACTTTTAACCTTCAATCTGCTTGTTTTATGGCCTCGAAGCCAGGGTAATTACATGTGGTGTCCAAGTACACGGCACTGGGATTGGCTTATGGTAATGATATAAGGTTTACAGTTAAAGCGCCGGTGGCACGTGCCTTGTTTTATCCCCTAATGGTTCAGAACTTACCTGGTAAGAATCCTCTATTATTTTGGAACTCATTAGAAGAAACTTAATTAGGGTTATTGTAATTTCGTCACAAAGTAACTTCGTCACGAAAAATAGTATGTGTAAATTCGTCACAGTTCTAATTTTCTAAATGAGAAATTATGACGAATTTACAGTAACCCTTACCAAACAATGACAGATTAAAACATTTTAAATGCATGTGACAAATTTACTTTGAATGTATGGAGAGATCAAAAATGTGACGAATTTACAATAACCCCTTAATTATTACAAAACGATACATTGTCACCACAATTATATTTTATTAGTAACTAAAATAGGACAGCACTAGTGTACCATTAATCGAGGCATCACAAAACACGTTTTTTTATTGTAAAGAAAATTATTACAAGTACTACTCCGACAGGATTTTGTTTTGAAACTTACGACATTAAACTATCGATTGTTCCCAGAAGCTAGACTTTAGTTCTGGTTCGAATATCCTTGTTTTTGCCTGTCGTATTAGTAAACTTGTATCCCACGTTGAGTGAACAAAAACTGGTCAAAGATTTAATTTAATTGATTTTGGATTATTAAAATTACTTCATTTCCCGTCATTGCAAGTTTTCAGTAAAATTTGTTTGGTAAAATTCATGTTTCTTAGCCTTCTTGTTATTTATGTTGATATCCGAAATAGTAAGTTTTAATTTGACACTATGCTTTATTTTAGATATTCTTAAAAAAAGCAAAACATAAAATTTCATTCATTCTTACATAAAACTAGTTGTGCCCGCGACTTTATTCGCGTGGACTACTGTATATATTCAATGCATATAAAAAAGCGGTATATTATGACAAACAGACACTCCAAATTTATAGTTATATATTTTATAGGTGGTTAGTTTATAAATTAAAAACTAGCCAAGAGTGAGTTGAACTTGCGTACGAAGACGTTATGCGAAAAAATGTCTCCTCTCTGAAACCTTAACTGTTATTCAATTAATTACACTTCTTCAGGCCATCTCTATTAATTAATCTTACTAAATAAACCACAAGGTACTTCTCAGTATTTTTTCTCTTGGAAAAAATATTTTTATCGCAAAACAAAGACGGTCCTAATTATAACAATCTGTTTTTCACTCCCCACTTAAACTGAAACGGTTTTGTTTCATCAAATTATCGCTCCTGACTGGTTTCATTAAAAATATTTACATCGCAATAACAAACAAATGTACTTTTGTTGTTTACTAAAACGGCATTTAATTTAAAGCTGAAAGCTACCTTTTTGCTGTAATGGTTCAACATTTCAAACAATGTTTTATGCGTTACTTATTTGTAAACTAAATATGTTAATAATTCTAAATGCTAAGTCAAGGTTATTATGAGACATTACACTTTAAACTATTTTAAGTTTGATTAGTTGGTTTAAAGAAAACATTAAACAAACATTTTTATTAGACGACCTCTGTAGACGAGAGGCGAGGTTGCAGTTCCTGGGTTCGATCGGTCGGGAAACAAACTTTTCTATATTGTCTCAACTCTGGGTGCTGTGGTACCATCGTTGTTTCTGATTTTTGTAACACAAGTGCTTAAGCTCTTTACAACAGAATCAGAGCAATTTATGTGATGTTGTCCAATATTTAGATTTATATTGATTTATTTGACGACCTCCGTAACCGAGAGGCGAGCGGGCCTGACTTTGGCGACCGCCATCTCTGAGGTTCCGGGTTCGATCCCCGGTCGGGTCAATATGGGAAACGAACTTTTCCATATTGTCTCGGGTCTGGGTGTTGTGGTACCGTCGTTGTTTCTGATTTCTGTAACACAAGTGCTTAAGCTACTTACCACAGAATCAGAGCAATGTATGTGATGTTGTCCAATATTTATTATATTATTTATATTATATTATTAACTGGCCCGGTAAAAACTTATGAGCAAGTGCTCATAATTTATTGAACTAAGGATTAGATAGAGCCACTCAAAACATTCATGTTTACAACATTTACGTTAATTCTGTGTCTCGGTGTTTATAAATATATCGAAGCAAGTATAGTGGTTTTGGTTTCTATAACACAGGTGACTTATTTTGGGATCAAGTCAACATGTGAAACGTTTGATTAATTGATATATTTTTTTAAATAGGGCTTTATTTGGTCCACCAGTTAGATTAAAAAATTAAAACGTATTTTAACTTTAACAAATAAATCCAATTAATGATCATACAGCGCATCAAAATTCAGTAAAGGACTTGTCGATGAATTTGTTAACATCACTATTGCGTACAAACTGTAATAAGTGACACTGCGCTAAGATTTGGCACAATGCTCTCTAGCAATCCGAAGGACCAAACAGAAATGTATGTAAGTCATCTACCGTCATAGCCTCTATTTCAAACACTATTTTGTTGTTAAGCCGAATGCCTATAAAGCAGTTTATGAAATTTTTACATTACCAATTAATTACAAGCTATACAGAATAAGTACTTATTATTGTGTAAGTGGCAATAGAAATTCAATGATCAAAAAGAGAAAAAAAAAAGAATACTTAATAGAGCAACATTTACATAGCAACAGCTCAGTGCCATTCATGTCATCTAACAGGAAAAATAAAAAAAGGATGTTATCTATGAAAAAAAAAAGGAATACTCGATAAGTACTAAATAAATCATCAAGCTCATTTGTTTAAAATCACAATCATTAATTTTAGCCAATCTAACTAATTATTAAAAAATACAGTGTAACTCTCAAACACAAAATAACTTTTATCTGCATTTTGATGATGTGGCAAGGGCATACCTGAAGATTGCCGCTAAAGAAGTTAAAAATATGCCTTCCAACAACAGTATCCTGTAAATAAGGAAGCAATAAGCCTAATAAAGTTTTAAATTACTCCATAAAGCCGTCATATGTAGCACATAACCGCATATAATGAACCACATTAACATAATAATGTTGAGACGAGCGTAATTTACATTATTAACACAATAATTAACTCAATAAGTGCGCGTGCAATTAGCACCGCATATTATGTTAAAGTATGTTAAATTATTGTAATTAAATAATTAAATAAAAGATATCGGACAACTGTACATTTAAATTGACCTGAGTCTGACTATGCAATTGTGAAATTGTAACCCCAAAATAAATCCAATTTGAAAATGGTTTTCATTTCCAAGTTTGTTAAAGACTGGGTTCGCAAAAGTTAAATGAATTTTGTTTATTTTTATTATGTCTTACAGTTTAATTTACGAACTAATAAGATCTTCAACTAGTGTGTGCTAGACATTACAGATTACTAGAATATATAAACATATTTTATAGTTATCTGTTGAGCACTCGTATTATGGAAACCAGAGCTAACGGTATACCGTGGAAAATAATTGTTGTAAATCAGAATTGAATTTTTTTATCGATGCGTTACCACTAGCAGCTACGGATACCATAGGAACAGGGTGAAACAAAGACAGCTAGCCTGTAGGGGCAAAGGTGGATCGCGTAGCAAAAGAAGAATTCGGTGTAACGTGTAAAAAAGCTCAGCAGGATTGCCTGCTATTGAGCTTTTGAGCTTCAATCTATCAGACTCGTCAAATTGATATTATCGTAAACAACTATCGTCATTGGTCAATTAATAACTCAATTAAAAATTCAATGCAATTTATTAAACCGATAAATACGACATGTCCTTTTAAAAAAATTACAAAATGTTCAACATACAACGCCGCTCTACATTCGTTGATTGAAACGCAGCAATTTAATATAGGTTCACACACTTCGAAACAGCATCCAGAAAATCCAGATATGGAAATTGTCAACGCTTTTCGATGACGGATTTGATTTTAAAGGCCCAATTCTTGTCGAGTGACGTGTTGGTTTAGGCATGTAGTTGCAATTCGAGACCTTACTAAAAGTGTAAACTATTATTTTTAACCGTTATGTTGCCTCTGTCTCTTACATAGAATCAGTTATATAAAAATAAATAAAAATATAGTATAATCTAAAATTTATTACAAAATAGTATATTATGCAAGTGACTGGCATCCATATTAGATAAACCTAGTATGACAGATTCAGCCTTCACAAAGAAAAACGGAAACAAATTTGAAATAAAAAATTTGAAAACGCAAAAATACATTATTGTTTAACCCTTAAATTGTCGAACGCCATTTCGTATTTGTCGACTATGAACACTTATGTGCAGATTCCTCGCTCCAAGATGATAACTTAATATGTCGGTATGGAAACAAGCTAAACAAAAAAAAAGAGTAGATGAAGGACTTAATCGACTAAGCATATGGCTTAAATAATTTTTATTAAAAACCAATTTTAACTAAATATAAATTTAAGAAGCACCACATGAAAATTGGCTTTCACGTAAAAAAAAGGATTAAATGGAATTATTCATTTGAGAGCTACGAGTCCACAGACATATTATTTACTTTATTTTATTACGTCGTTCGTTAATAAAAAGCAGTTCAAAGGTTAAATGAAAGTAATATTTTTTTATAATTTAGCGACTTAAGTTTCATTGAAAATAAACTTTTTTAATAATTGTCTGTACTTCAAGCAAATAATTGCTTGACTTTAATCCCTAAATTGTCTTTAAAGACCATTTTACTTCACAATGTTTGATAGTTTTAGCTAGTTAATTTCATAAAATACAATTTTAGTTCGTGTTTTAAGGGCCAAATAAATAAACTTGGCTATTATAGTTTTATAAAACCATTGTTTAAACACTCTTGCCGACAATCACCGTTAATGAACGCTGCCTCACGTTACGATGTGAATTTTAATTGCAATTTGCCTACATCCGGGCACCTATTTTAAATTTCCGTGAATATTTTAATTTAATGGGTAAAACATTACAGTTTATATTTTTTAACGCAGCCAATATAGGGAAATGAAAGAAAATATATATTATTTGACTTAATTTTACTTAATTAAGCCACTAAATGTCTCGTCATCTAAAACTGCAAATTTTAACCACTTCCAACCAAACACTTCAACAAACTTTCACTATGACGCCAAAGTTGACTGGTAGAGATGGCTTGTAATATAATGAATCATAACGCACCCTTCGGCGAATAAAGTCGTAAATGACGTAACGCGTTTACGCCGCTTACGTCTTTATTAGCCCGGCGTAAAGTCGTAAGCGGCGTAAACACGTTACGTCACATACGACTTTATTTGCCGAAGGGTAATTAAATCCAATTCAATAAATAAACTTGGCCACTATGCTGCGATTGGTACCCATTCCCTAGAATCACCAAGCTATTTTTTTGATTGCAGACTTTTATACAAGTACATTTTTCATTATGTTCAGTGATGAAGCTAGTCGTTTAAGTTTATTTGTTTTTTATTTATTACTTATTTTTTATAAGGACATGAAACCAATTAATGCCAGCATTACAATACTCGTGGCTAATAAGTTGGAATTTATAAAAATCTAAAAAGATTTCTCAATTAAAATAAAATATAACAACGTTATAGTTCTATTTAACCATGCCATTATATGTTTGTATTTTTTTTTTATTATTAAAAAAAAATCTTTTTTTAAATACTTTATGGAAATTTATTTATTATGTAGGTTTTTTTTATTTATTTATTTTAAAGTATTTTTTATGGTAATCTCGTTATGGTATTTATATTTTCTGTTCGTATTTTTCTCAATAAACATTTTGCACGGCCGTACACGTTTCTCGATGTATACTTTTTCCTCTACCTACAGGTTGTCTGGAACAGATTGCTCTCTAGCAATAAGACCGCCTATATTGTACTTGAATATGTATTTATATTATATTTTCTGTGCAATAAAATGTATTTATTTTATTAAAAAACTTTATTGCACAAAAAAAAAGTACAACAGGTGGACTTAATGCTATGAGCATTCTCTACCAGTCAACCTTTGGGTCATGCGAAGAGTTAGTTTATGGGTGCGGTAATAGTGACAAAGTGCATAAGTAATAATATAATAAGTAATCTATCTATATATTGTGCGCTTGACCGATACAGAAAGCCACAAGGCATTTAAGTTCATTTTTTAGGGTTCCGTACCTCAAAAAGAAAAAACGGAACCCTTATAGGATCACTTTGTTGTCCGTCTGTCCGTCCGTCTGTCTGTCAAGACCCCTTTTCTCAGGAACGCGTGGAGGTATGAAGCTGAAATTTATATCAATTACTCAAGTCTACTGTCCCTTGAAGCTGTGAAAAAATCAAACTTCTAAGCCAACGCAATCAAAAGATACAGCCATTTATGCCGCAAATTTTCGACACTTGCAAGGGAATCAAAACCTACAGGGTGCTTCCCGTGAACTCAGAATCTTGAAATTTGGTACGAAGCAACGTCTTATAGCATAGATAAAGGAAAAATTACGAAAACCATAAATTTTTAGTTACATCATATAATATATATTTTTTTAATAATTTTAAACTTACTACCCATTTCCTCATAAACGCGTAGAGGTATTAAATTGAAATTCATACCAAATACTCAAGTCTATAATACCTTTAAGCTGTAACAAAATCAAACTTCTATGTCAATGCAATCAAAAGAAACAGCAATTTAAGCTGCATATTTTGAAACTCGCAAGTACTCGCAAGGGAATATAAACCTAAAGGGTACTTCCAGTCGACCTAGAATCTTGAAATTTGGCATGAAGCAACGTTTTATAGCACACATAAAGGAAAAATTCCGAAAACCTTAAATTTTTAGTTACATTACAAAATATTTATGCTCCTTCATCTTTCCCCATTGTAATGTTATGAATTTCATTTTGCAATAAAAATACCATAGTTATGACTCGATTGTCGTAATGAACGAACTTTGTAAACCTTGCAGGTTTGTACGGAACCCTCGGTGCGCGAGTCCGACTCGCACTTGGCCGGTTTTTTTTACTTTTATTATGTAAAATTAGGTTTTAAAGAATAAATAGGGCCAACCCTATTTAAAAGTGGAAAACTATGTAAAATTTGAAAGTGGGTCCAAACCCTCTTTCAAATTTTACATAGTTTTCCACTAGTTAGTAAAAATAACCATGTTACTTTGTAGCACAAATGAAACAAGCGCTTTGACTTCAGTATCACATATGATACAATACACATTTTTTGTGTCATAAAACGCTCTTGCCAACAATTACCGTTAACGAACGTGACGTCATGATGCGAAACGACGTGAACTTTAATTGCTGACAACAGTTCCACCTCTTTGACGGATCCAGCTAATTTTGAAATCGAGTGCGCGTATTTTTAATCGAAATTAATGAAAAAACGTTTCTCGATTCAAACGTGTGCAGATTTCCATGTCAAGATTTTTTGGAAGTATGTCTCAAAAATGTTGTAAATTTATTTGTTTATCATATTCATAATACAAACGTTATGAAAACAAAAAAAAAAGTAAAAAAAATATAAATAAATTTACGGTAACTATGAAATAAACATGATTAAATAAAATGTGTACTAAAATAACATGAAAGAGTTCTTAAATTTTCATGACATATTCATTTTTATATGGGTATGAATAAATAGATGCACAGTTGCAATCTAGAAAATGGCACCGGCAAGTTAAGGCATTTTCTTCTTCTTTCATGATAATTCGCTTCGTGGCCGCGCACGCGACGTTATGTCAAAAATTATGCTTTTCCTTCTTACATTGACGTAAGGTTTAAATATACACATAAATACATTATGACGCGAAAGACAATAATTTATTTTTATTTTGCATGGGACTGTGGATCTTGTAGATCTATTTTTTTTATTAGAAAGGAGATATCCTCAGGGTAATACAAAAATAAGGAAACTGAAATCGAATTATAACATCTCAAAGGATTCAGTTTTTTATTATTTTTCTGTAGCTAGTTCTCGAAATACAATGAATTTTTAAACACTGCAATTTTAATTCTTAGTAAGTTTTAATTTAATCCGAGGCAAAGATTGATTCCTCTTTAATTATTTCTTTATTTTATAGTCTTTTTTGCATAATTCCAAAATAAAATGTATTCTAAACTTTGCTCAGATGTGTTCAAAACTTTCTTAAAGCACAAAAAATAATAATTTAATTGTTTGTATTGTAAAGTTCCAGTTCAAAAAACAGCAAAAGAAAAATGCTACCTCCTTCGTTACGTCGCTGTGCTATGTCACAGAAATTCTCGGAAAATATTTTCAACCCTGACCGAGTTATATTCCATTCTAAAGAAAAACATTTTATATTTTATGACGTAATAACGTACTACACGGTTCGTAGCCGCGCTGTAGCAGGAACACGAGTCTTCGTAGCAAGTTCCCGTAGACACGGCTACGTCGTAGCAGCTGTAGAGACGTACGTTGAGTTTATGAGGAAATGAACGCTGCAAACGTTTGCCTTCTATAGTAACAAAGATAATTAGTTTGCTGGTAGTTAAAATGGAAAATAGACAAAGCTCATGCTTAATGAGAAAAGGGTACTGCAAACTAGATGAATATTAAAATGATAAAAATATCTGGACTTATTGTCTGCTTGCTTACATTGTTACGCAGGGAAAATAAACGAGATAAATGAATTAGAATTAGAACGGGAAAACATTTTTTGAAACGGAATATAATAAAAATTAACCGATTAGGTAAAAAGAAAAAATACAGAGCAAAAGTTAAATGCAGAAATTTAGTAAAGTAATTAAATAAAAATGGTTCTTATCAAAATGATCATAAGACACATGCAATAAAAATAAAAAAAATTGACGTCAAAACAGAGAGTGAAAGAAGTCTTAAAACTGTGTGATGTCTTGTTGATTTACCAGCCGCCATTACTGGAGATCATTTTTATTATCTGATTAATATACCCACCTTTATTTCAAATGTAGTGTGGTACTCATAAACGTATAAAACAACCTTTTTGTTGTAAACCAGCCAAGCAATTCATTTCAAGCCAGAACTAGATTTAATCACCCTCTGTGCGCACCTTCATACCACAAAATTTCCAGTTGCTCATGTAAAACATGAAAGGATACTTTAACTGTCCATCACGCGATTACTCAAAACAATTTCCCTGTTATGCCTTCAGCCAGCAAATAAAAGCACACAATTAAACGCTGCAAGACTATTTAAAATGCAAATTCAGCTAGCGCCGCGGCGCAAAGCTAGTCTCGAGGCAAACAGAAAGCCGAAACTGGCTTGATGCTAATTTGCGTTCGCGGAGTAGCAGGAAATTTTCAATTCCAGTCTCCATTATGTTTGTTGTGAGCTAGTGCGCGGCGAGAATTACGTTAGCGGCGAAAATATGCTCGCGCCGTCATTACCTACCGTGTTCCGCTCGCGACTGCCTGGTAATGAATTGAATATTGTTATGAAGATGGTATGTTTCACGCTTACGGCAGCACTTCAAAGCAAACGTTCGGAGAATCTCTCGCTGTTTCGTAGTTTCATACTCAATGTAACATAATAATAAATAAAGGTCTCAACTGAAGTCATATCATTTACAAGCAATAAACGAAAAAAACATAAGCATTTAAAATGATACCACGAAAAGTAAGGCGCGGTGGGCGTGGTTAAAAAAAAAAGAGCTAGCGCCGGTACGAATACCGTTTCCACGGATGTCGCGAGTCATAGACGCGGACCAATCACAGCACGCGTTCCATTCCATTCTATCAGATGACGTAACTAACGACTTCTAACTGAACGTCTTTGTGTTAGCCTAAACCCATTATTGTTAATTTTTTTCAAGTGTCGAGACTTTATTACTATATTGTGTATTGTTTTGGTGCCAATATTCGATTTAAGGTATGACGGGAATTCTTCCATGTTTTATTCGTTCACTATTTACTTGCATCTCCCCGCAGCTTTGCATGCGGACTATCCCTGTATTTTCGTAAATTCCACTGATTGCTTTTTCTACTAGTCGTAAAGTGATGTTATACCCTAAATAAATTGTAGTCTAAAGAGTTTTTTAATACATGGGCGATTCAACACAAAAATATTATTTGAAATCAAACCAACAGTTTCTGAGATTAGGCTTTTTAAACAAACAAACAAGCAAACGTTTCAGCTTTAGAGTATTTAATTAATAAATAATAATTAATTAAAGTAATTCTAATTCTTGTTCAAATATAATAAATATATATTTTTGTAGAAAAATATGTTAAGTTTAGGCATAAAGTAAATAATATCCTCAACTGAGTTATCCTTATTTTCTTACAGAATTTCCATTTGTTTTTAATATATGTTTATGCACTTTTGATTAATTATGCTGTGTGTACACGGTTTTAGGTTATAATCTAGATCGATAATTTTAAAGTTTTTTAATTTAATTTGCTATGATTGTAACCTATTGTGTATGCCATAATAAATAAATAAATTAATTAATTTACCGAAATAATACCAGTAAAAAACTTAGTAGATTTGTTACAGTAGCAATATCAAACTTTTAACCACCTTACACCAAGTCCATAGTGTAATTGTAATGAGAGAATCATTAACTAGCTATTTGAGAGGTAAGCTCAAGAAGACCAGTCCCCGGCAGTGGCACCTGTTCACAAGTAAGACATATGTTCTACCCATGGGAATGTAACGACCCGCTACTGCCCTGGTGACGTTTCAGTGAGCATAATTAACTCTATCTATCTTCCCTAAGACCTGTATATAAATTGTTGGTAATGCTTTTGATTAAATAACTTTACTTTAGGTCAAACAAAGAAATTTAGTTTTTTTCAATAACTACTGAAACCAGACCAAGTTATCCCAAAATTCGTATACAAAGCAGTTGAGTAACATACTGCGGAAGGATTTTGATTTAATCAGTATAATAATAGACATACAAGTATGAAATATAAAATAAAATAATACTATTGTAAAAGTAAAAATTGTACAAGACATTTCTTAACCCATTTTCTCACATATTACTCGTTCAGTTGTATAACAAGCTTTTAAATCTAACACTAAACTAACTACAATTTCCATTACCCAAATGTTGACTAGTTAAGAACGCTCAT
This sequence comes from Glyphodes pyloalis, assembly GCA_037074685.1. Lineage (NCBI taxonomy): Eukaryota > Metazoa > Arthropoda > Insecta > Lepidoptera > Crambidae > Glyphodes > Glyphodes pyloalis. Next base: position 19,677,190 of record JAYKKO010000003.1, on the reverse strand, counting down.
TGCGTTAAGTCCACCCTTTGTTATTTCTTTTTTGCAATAAAGTTAATAAAATAAAAATGAGAATCCACAATTTTGAGTCCATTCCAGAGCGAGTCAAGGCAAGCAATTCCAAGTCGTGAGATGTAACATTTTATTTGGCGTACGGTACGTTATGTCACGGCACCTAGGGTGCCATAAAAACGGGTTTACAAGTGATACCCCGAAAAGGAACAGGGCGCAAGGGAGCGGGGGCTGACCACCTCTGGACCAGTAAACCAATAGACTGGGGTCACGGCGCTGAGAACTTCACGAATCCAATAATAAATTCTTATTTCACACTTATAATGGGTCGCGAGGTATAAGCGGTAGCGGGAACTTATTTTTTGTCCATTCGTGTGATATATGTGAAAGAAGCGTAGAATTTAAGACATGAACGTTTCATTTTGGGTCAAAAAACTAACATTTTTTTGTAGTAAATACAGTTAACTCATTACCACGCTTGATGTTACCTAGCCGTAACGTCAGACAGTAAATAGTTCGTATTAACTACTAAAAATATTCTAAATAAATATTTTCTCACAATGTTAGTCAATCACGGATTACATATTTTGACACAACAACGCCCTCAATATAAGTATCTAATGAAAGGCCCTATTAGTGTACACTACATGTTCTAGCATGCGCAATAAATCAAATTTTCGCATGAGATAACAAAAGTTTCGATTAGTTAGTTGGTAGCGTACCCTATTCTTATTTTAAACCAATCAGCATCTGACGCACTAAATTTAATCGTTTCGAAGTTACCAGGGGCGTGATAAAATTAAACGGTGAGCCGCATCTTAGGAGGCATAGATGAAATAAAATCCAGATGCCTGCCATCATAAAATAATGTGATTAGGTATATAACAGGTTAATGTAATAGTTTGAAGAAGCAGAAGAGCTGATATCAAACTGCTCAGAAAGTTAATTACACAGGCACTCCAATTTTTATAATTTTTATAGTGCGAAAAGCCACACTAGCGAATTTTAAATGTTTTAAAGGAACCGTAGGCTAACGGGTCCATACAGCAGAAAAGTTCATACGATAACTTGCGATTAGATTAGTTGAAAGAGCAAGCAGCACGCGCGAAACGTGAAGATCGTGGTTTCGAGTCCCGCACAGCCAGGGGAGATAAGAAAAATGTGTTTCTTTTAAAAAAAAATATATTATAAACTGTAGGCTTATAACTTGGACCGCCTCCGGAGGGTTTCGAGAAAGGGAAATAAAGTGCTGCACCGTTAGGGCGAGGTGGGCGCGGGTCAGCGGATATTGAAATAAGGTTACCTACCAGCGTTTTATTATTTATGCTTCGTCAGCGTTGTTGCGAACAAATAATGGCGCCCTTTCGTCTTATGTCAGGAACTTTGATCCTGGGTCTGCCTAGGAACAACATTTGATGAGCTCCAAAAGGCAAGCGTGCTGAAATATGACGTCACACCTTCACTGGAGCCCCGGGTTCAATGTCGGTTCGGTCGGGTTAGCATGGATTTTTTATTCTGTGTTGTCAAGGGTCTGGGTATTGTGGCCGTTTTTTCTCATAATAGAAGTATTTTAACTGCTTGCTACATAATCGAATAAATAATCATTCCTTATAATACTAAGGCTCTAATAGAGACTTGGGTTTATGGAGGAATCAGTTGTGTACATAAGTATGTCAGTTACTCATTTTGGGCTACATTACTCACACGCAGGAACACAACATCACCGAAGTGATTGTTATTTGACTGTGGTCTTCTGCAAGGAAGAGGTATTTCACCGGTCGGGCTGCTCCAGTTTGAGCGATAAATCGCTATGCCTACCTCTCTTAAATTATATTATTTTGTATGATCGTTCTTTACCAATTTTAATTAAATCCTATTTCACAATTATGATAATATTTTTTAAATTTAGAACTAGTAAACGGGTCAAAATGCGACAATATTACTGCCCGATGTTTCAAGTGGCATGGTCACAAGCTACTGTCAGTGTAGTGTGTTGAAGTGACTTCAATTATCTTTTGTTTCCATTTCTTTGATATGGTCTCCTTCAAAAGAAGCGTGAAGAAATATCTTGGGGGCCTATATGGCGATGCTAACGGATAGGATATTACGGTATCAAATCTGTTGTCATCGCGATGTGGGTTCCTCTCTTGCTTACTATCAGGCTGGGAGGAGCCAATATTCTGATCTTCTATAAAAAAATGAGAATGAAAGGTAGGATGAGGATTTGCAAGCTCTCTGGAACAGACCAATATGAAAAAAATATGTTTCCGCGTTTTGATTCGTCAACTATTGAAATTAGAATGCGAAAGTGTCAAAAAATTTGATTGATGAAGTTAATTTAATATGTAAGGGAATAGAACCCGGGACCTAATAGACGGCGTGACGCCAAATTCTGCTTCGCATGCCTATCAGCTATAGAAGTCTTCAGAGGTTGTTCTATAGGTATACATAGCATCTAAAGCTGCACAATATTCTTAGCCCGGAGGGTGCAAAAAATGTCATTATTCCAGCCACTATCCTGATCACCGTTCTAATCGATTGGACCTATTGTTCGTAGATTTCGGCTCACACAGTCTCGTGTCGGTATTCCAGTCGGCCATTAATCATTTCTGGGTAATTCCCGCCCACGCTTCTAAGTGAAAGTGTCATAATAACACTTCAATTGAGTTCTAATATAAATACAGGGTTAATTTCACCTTTGTAAGTGGTTCTTAAAACATCAGGGTTCATTGTTTTTATAACTTGTGGTTGGCTTTTAACGCTTTTCATTTATGAAATTCTGAGCTTATTAAGAGGCTTGTATTTAGCCACGTATTTAATGAAAGAATTAATCCACATATGTCGTAAAGACACTTGTTTTAGGCATACTAGTTTTATCAATCTGTAGTCTACGGCGAGGACAAACTTAATTTTTAAGCGTATTTGAAACAAAATACTGTACGATTCTTTTTTTTTAAAGTAGAATACATTGATTATTACGAATAGTTTTACTATTTTGCTCTAAGACTTTAACCTTTTTTTTTAAAACATAAACAATGAAAAAGTTATATTCCCGGTTGAAAAAAATATTCTAACAGTGCAATAAAAACCGTAAATTTATAATATACGTATTACACCTTTTGCTGTATCATACAAAGTACACTAAATAAATGATTTAGTGGGCTATTTAATTGTATAAGAGAGAAATAAGTTTATTAACTATTATATTCGTACTGTACATTCATATTATACGTGTATTACACAGTATTAGCCTGTCATGGCGTCACACGTGTGATTTCCCCGTTTTTTCCACATTTTCCATTTATTCACGGCTCCTTTTGATTGCAGCGTAATGATATATAGCCTAAATCCTTTCTTTATAAATGGATTATACAACACAAAAAGATTTTGATATTCGAATCAGCTATTTCTGAGATTAGAGCATTCAAACAAACAAACATAGTCGTCTGCTTTTTATTGTTAGTAAATATTTTGTTGTAGCTTGAATACGAGTATATTTAGTGTACTGTACTGTGTGGGAAATAAAAAAAAGATGTATGTTTGTATTTATTATTTACTAGCTGAACCGCCTTAGCAAGTGAAAAACTATTCCGTGGAGAGTTATTTTCAAAAATTTTAACAAGTGCGATAGAATTTAATCAAGTAACCACGTTTCCGAACAAACGATGCTCTTTCAATATAGTCTATGGCTGTGAATGACGTTGACATTCGTTAAGCGCGTTATTAAAATATGCAAAATTAAATGTATATTTTTCAATCTTTCTGAGATATTTTGTTAATATTTTTTTAAGAACCTAGTTAGAGTATTAGAAAATTACAAAAAAAAATCATCCAAATCGGTCAAGCCGTTTTCATGTTATGGCGTGACAACGGGAAACGGGTTTAATTTATATATATATATATATATAAATCTATATATATATATATATATATATCTATAACAACTGTAATAAAATATATATATATATATATATATAGATTACAGTCGTACAGTGTTAGACAAAAATCTTCAAATAAATCCGTTCACCCAATAATGTAATTCGGTATCCCTGCACACTCTTTCTACTCAACCAATATCGAATAACGCTAGTGTGTTGATTCAATTGACTTGACAGGACCCTATTATGTTTCAAATAATTCGTTGACCTGTCAAAGGTTGAATTTTATCAGGTCATTGCATTTCTGTAAGCGGCCAACTGGATACAGGAACCTTTTTTTTCGTTTTTTTGTAACTAATTTAAGAGGCAGTCTTAGTTTAGATATCACGAATTATGTATGAGATGGACAGATTAATAGATATGTGTACTTTAATATGCAAGTTTAAAAAATTTTTTTTTGTTTTTTTTTTTTAATTAATTTAAGGGGCAATCGTTTTAGTTCAGTTATAATTCTGTATGAAATAAACTCAAACTCAAATATTTCTTTATTCAAGTAGGTTCCATATAACACTTTTGAATCGTGATTGAATACAATGCAAAGTGATTCTACTTCCGGTTTGGAACCTATATCTACCGAGAAGACACCGGTAAGAAACTCAGCAGATCAGTTACAGTATCAGTATCTAACTTATTGCTATGTGTAGCTTGCTTTGGACCAAATCATATAGCTCTGTTTTGATAAGTGATGAAACAATTAAGTACTCAAGTAATTATTTACTTCCGAGAGGTAAACTGGAGCAGACCAGTCCCCAAAGGTATAAATAAATACGAAATACGAGATATAGATACGAGTATAAATAAATATACTTTTACAAGCAACATTGAGAACTTTTTTATTATTATTTGTAATTAATCAAAGAGGCAGTATTCTTAGATTAGCTATAACTAATTTTATTTGAGAGGCAACATTTGAAATTTAGTATTTATTTGATAACTAATTAAATGGCAAAAATTAGATTAAAAGTAGTATGAGTAGGTAAAAACCTACTTGGACCCAAACTCAATTCAGATTATGATGATTAAACCAGAAACATTTATGAGCCGTCTTTTTAAATATATTTAAAAAAGTGTTTTATCTACTTTTAGTAACGATAAGTTAAATATAAAAGTAGTAGCCGTTACGCATACATTTCGAGACGAAACAAAAACAAAAAAAATTAATAAAGAGTTTAAATTAATGGTCTGTGTACAATTTAAGGAATCTTTGTTTAATTCGAAAACAAACTGCGTTTTGTGATAAATCATTCTCTGTAATTTCATCTCACAGTTGTGAAAAAAACAAAGCAGTTAGAATAAATACTGTTGCAATTCAACTGCAAGGCAAGTTATGCAAATTCGTTTTTTATGGATTTTATCTTCCCAAGCCGCGGTCTGGTGTGAACAGCGAACCTGAGACATCGCACCAATCTAGACTTTATTACCTTACCTTAAGCGCAATAATGTACTACTCATTGTGGGCGACTGTATAAAATGTGCCAGCTATTTTAATACAACTAGTACTGAAATTACAGGAGCGAGAGAATTTCAAAGATTAAAAATATGAAGAAATTTACGCGAGGAGAAAATTAATATTGCGCGAAAACTTGTAATACCATTTGCAGAAAACAATTTCTAGTTCGTTTTTACCTTTGTTCGCTTCAAGAGTAAAAAATAAATCATCTGCCATATAAAATACGAACATTTGTATCTATTTTGACGACCTCTGTATCTGTGAGGTTGTTTTCAATTCCCGGTCAGGTCAAATGGAAAATATTTTTTTTCTTATAATATGTTGTCAATCCGATAAGTATGTCGTTCTACACAATCCGGCAGAGGGCACTTACCATTAGGCTAACAGTTGATACAGCAGAAAAATTTCATCGTCTACGGTAACTTGCGGTTAGCTCAGTTGGAAGAGTCGTGGGTTCTATTCCCGCACCGCAAGGGGAGATAATTTTGTTCTGTTTTTTTTTTAATTTAAAGATCGCTTTTTTCTAAATTTGTCTTTGGTCTGGTAAGGGTACCATAGTTGTTTCGGATTTATACAATGCAAGTGCTTTGACTACTTACCAACATTCACATGAACCTAACATAATTATATTCATTCAAACTTTGATCCCTTTATCGTATCCCTCTGGAAAATAAATATTAACGTCAAGTACACAATTTATCACTCATCAAAACAAAACTATATGATTTGGGCTTAAGTGAGGTACCCATAGCAATAAGTTAAATACTGCTAATAAAACTTATCTACTGAGTTTCTTGCTGGTCTCTTCTCGGTAGATATAGGATCCAAACTGGCCATACAATCATTTATCCCCCTAGACATATATAATATACTAGCTGTTGCCCGCGACTTCGTCCGCGTTATTTCGGGATAAAAAGTATCCTTTATGTTAATCTAGTATGTCATCTGTCTTCCTACCAAATTGTATCCAAATCCATTCTGTAGTTTTTGCGTGAAAGAGTAACAAACATCCATACATCCATACTTACAAACTTTCGCCTTTATAATAGTAGTAGGATTTTTTGCATTTGACAAATTTCATGTAAAACTAACCTGAAATCTTGACAGACAGAACCATTTTCACATTTATAATATTAGTAAGGAAGTATGTAAGGATTTTTATGGATTTAAGATCGTCAAATAAGATTGGATAGCTCCAGGCATGGCGCACAATTGTGTTAAGAGTCCATAAAGCAGCCATGATAGTCTCTGTTTATTTCTCACAGATGCCGAGATATTGAGGCATAAATAAAATAATACGGATAGGATTACATTTACAACTCTGTTTGAAGAATAGAATTTCTTTTTTCGTTTTTATAAACAAACTTCATTACCTACCTATCTTGACTACCTCGGTAGTCGAGAGGTGAGTGGGCCGAACTTTGACGCCGCGCCATTGCTGAGGTGCCAGGCTCGATTTCCAGTCAGGTCAATATGGAAAACAATATTTTTTATACTGTCTCGGGTCTGAATGCCGTCGTTTTTTCAGATTTCATGATTTAACACGTTCAAGATAAGAAGTTCTTATTGATAAATTTTAACCTATTAAAGGGATAGCAATGTCCTAGTCATAGGATGTCACAATTTGTAGTAAAAAAACAATAGCCAAGACTATTAAGTGGTATTGGTTTCATTTGAACATATTACTAGCGGCCTACCGTGGCTTCGTATGCTTCTATATCCCCGTTATTTTTCCACAATATCAACTATCAAAATTCCTGACGATCACAGTAATATGTTTTATTATTTATTTATTTGAATTCAAACAAAACGGCAAATGCCAGTTACATTAATTGAATTAGACACATAAAAATACAAAATTACAATTAATTACTTTACAAAGCACAGGCATCTCTCATACGTCTCGCTTACAAAATCTCAGATATTGTGCTGACAATCTCATCTATGCGTCCGCGAACAGATCACACTGAGGGTTGGCATTCAGGAGTGCGTTGAGTGCAGCTATTACGCGGGGAATTGGGGAATGCGCGCGCGTCACGGTGCGGCACCGCGAACGAACAGGTTGTGCTTGCGTAGTCGTCAATAGTTGTCCGGTGCAAAGAAGCGGCACAGCAGATTACTCAAGCCTTGAACATCAACTGGACAAATGCTCACCGAACCTCAAGGGAGTTGTAACCGAGGCGACCCACCAATAATCTTGTCGGATACATGTAGGGGTATTATCCAAGGCGCCGCTTGTAAAGAGCCCTTAAGAAGGCTTTTGTTATGTTGTAGAGCCTAAAAGCCTTTCCCGGTAAATAGACTATCCAACAGAATAAAATTTTTTCAATTCGATACAGTAGTTACTGAGATTAACGCATTCAAACAAACTCTTTTTTTTTATTGGACAACATCACATACATTGCTCTGATTCTGTGGTAAGTAGCTAAAGCACTTGTGTTACAGAAATCAGTAACAACGACGGTACCACAACACCCAGACCTGAGACAATACAGAAAAGTTCGTTTCCCATATTGACCCGACCGGGGATCGAACCCGGAACCTCTGAGATGGCGTGACGCTAAAGTCCGGCACGCTCGCCTCTCGGCCACGGAGGTCGTCTCTTTATAATATTAGTAAGTATATATAGGCATAGCAATGTTCTAGACACAGGATGTCAAGACGTGTAGTTAAGGCTTCAAAAGCTTAAATTTTATAGCCTCGTAACTTGATTGTTCTGCCCGTCGTAAATACGTTTAATGCACAGCCTTTGAGGGCCGGCCTAAGAGGCATGACCTAAATGCCACTCGGCTTTTGTGGATATTGGTCCCTCCAGGACTTTCTTTGCAGTTTTAGCCTGAGAGCTTAAGAGTTCTTTGAGTCTGTATTTTGGGTGAAATTCGTTTTAACATTGACTTGCCCTAGATTTTTTTTTCGTTTTTTGCAGGATAAAATGTACTTGGTATGTTATTAAAGTTTTGTATCTGGCTGCTTAATTTAATTTAGCTAAGTTGTTGAAAATATATAGTCTGAACTGCTAAAAAACAAGCTGTGAATTGATTAAATTAATTAAGAAAATTAAATAAGAATGTTAACATAGACATAATCCCCCAGAGGTGTGCATATAGTTTTTTTAATAGAGTGTTTTCTGAGTGAAAGGATAACAAACATCTCACACATTGAAAGACATGTATTCTTCAAATCTTTCACGTTCCTTTTATTGGCAAAATTAAAAATTTTAGAGAAACAGAAAAATTTATCAAAGGCAGAAATTATGCAATTGCGGACCAGTCATCAAAAAGCACTTATTCCTTTAACTTAGAGTTTGAAATAGCTTAGCGGTTGCGGCTTAGATTGAGTACCGTTTGAAATGCGAAAATGCAATCGTTTCAGAAGCCTAAGTGTGAAAATAACTAAAGTTAATTAAATTTTACGTTGGCTGGGAACTTGTGGGCGTTCACTCGTTTACTTCCATTTCGTAAAATTAACCAGAAGTACAAGCTATTAACTATGGCATTTGAAACAATTAAGATCATATTTTAAAGGAACAGAAAAAAATCATCTCCTCTTGGAGTGTAGGAAACAAAGCCACGACCTTCACGTATTGAGAATATTGCTCTGTCAACGGAGGTAACCATTAGTTATTATGGGCGCCAAGTTTTCTGTTTTTAATGAAAAAATACTTTTTTTATTCCCAAATTTTTATAGCTGGGGATTAATATAAAAATCAATTCTTTAGAATAAAATAGAATAGAAAATGTCTTTCTTCATGTAAACTTTTACAAAAGCATTTATAAATTAAGTAAAATACCGCCGTGTTCGGATTTTCGGAATGTTGATTATATCGAGAAGAACCGGCAAGAAACTCGATTTTTAAGGTTAAAATATTAATCTGGACAGTGTAACAATGGAGCACTGGACACGTGCCCATCTGACCAGGGACACATCAATTGTACGTGATAGTACGTGTGTGTTTTTTATTCATATACTGTTATTTTATTTACTAACATAGTATATTATATAAATTGTTACTAACACTATGGATGTATATGTTTGACGACCTCCGTAGCCGAGCGGCGAGCGTGCTGGACTTTGGCGTCGCGCCATCTCTGAGGTCCCAGGTTCGACCCCCGGTCGGGTCAATATGGGAATCGAACTTTCCTGTATTGTCTCGTGCCTGGGTGTTGTGGTATCGTGGTTGTTTCTGATTTCTATAACACAAGTGCTTTAGCTACTTACCACGGAATCAGAGCAATGTATGTGATGGTGTCAAAAATATCTGAAATAAATGTTTTTTTTATTAAGTTTATGTAATTGGTTATGTAAGTTAAGTTTCCGACCTATGGCGACTACTATGCTGGTGACCACCTCTTGGATAAACATACTTTAAGTAAATACACATTTAGATCATAAAAAATGAATTAAGATGAAATTTGCACCATTAAAATAAAATGCGTGTTTCTTCATAAAAGAAAAAATAGATTTAGATCTTGTTTTTATTCAAGCCCCGAGATTTCAGTCAGCAATAAACACAAAGAATTGCGACGGTTTTATAGACTCTTAAAGTAAATGTGATCTTCAATTTGATCTGGCAATCTTAAATCTGTACGTACCTACATCTTTGTATGTTTAGTAAAACAACTATTGATAATACTCTTAAGATTAAAAAAGTCGCCAAAACTCTTAAAACATGGTAAAAATAATAATTACTTATCTATTCATCATGGCCCAATAAGATTGGATTAAAAGATACTAATAAACGTTTCCAAAATGCCATGTTATCAATACAATCATAAACGTATATAATAGTTAGGCAGTTGTAGGACAGATAAAGCTTATTAACATAAACTAATTATTCGGGCGAATAGACCAGTTAGCAGTAAACATGAGAAAATAAAACGAATAAAATAGTAAGAAAAGAAAGTTAAATATTTGCAAGCTCAGTTATTTTAGGACGATGACAAATCTTTATTTAAATAATCTGCGATTAAAGGCATTTGACCTTTCAGTTAAGCGTAAAAGTGACCTGAGGTATGCAAATTGGGATTGAAGAATGAGTCTACGACATTTTATAGTCAGTATAATAAAGGAACTGCACAATATAAAAAAGAACCTTATGGTAATAATAATAGGTAAATGGTATTGCTATGTTGGTTTTAGAGTTTCCTACAGCATCACTATTAGGGCTTTAATTAATTGTTAACTAATGCCCTCTATCAAAGTGCTTCATCTCGGCTAGGCATGTTGGTAGTGAGGTAATTTCATACACTGATTCTACATATTTCATTCAGCCAACACTTCTTTATTTTATGTATATAATTTTGTATATGCATATTTACTTATTTATTTACATATTTATTTTAGTTCATGTATGTTTATTAGTTAGAGTAAGTTGGATATAGTTTTTTGAACAAATCTCTATTCATGTATTTCTCTACCTAACTAAACGTATGGATGAGATCGTTTTTTAGCGGTGTCTAACTGACTTATATTTTTCTGTAAAACAATAAATTAATATTTCATGCAATAAACTATATCTGTGTATCTAAGGCGATGAGAATCCCGATGGGTTTCAGAGGGTAGTCTTGCCTTATTAGGCCATGACAGATCGACGTCAAAATCACGTCAGAGCGACATTCAACTTTATACCATTCTTATGTTATCTTCATAAGAAGGTTATTATTACTTCCTCTATCTTATTTTTGCACATTACTTTTCAGTGAGTAGATTTCCACGTGTTTATTTTCTAAAAATGTCTTGTTTAAACGTAATGTTACTACCAAAACCGTGACTGTTTAAATTGAATAGAAGATGAATGCTACCCGCCTCGTCTCAAATGAAAACAGATAACAAAGTGCAGACGCTACTCATTTACTCGTAACTGGAAAGTATCCAAGTTACAATTTCAAAACAAATAGTTGGTAGTCTGTATAAATATAAATGAATTGGGTCTTCAGAAAATTTCCACGGTTATCTATAAAAATATCAATGACAATAGAAGGATTATACCAAAAGCTGATAGGTTGATACAATATAAATAATTCATCGCGTACGATAGCTTGCGGTAAGCTTAGTTGGAAGAGCAGCACGCGCGATACGCGAAAGTGGGTTCGAGTCCCGCACCGCAAGGGGGATGAAATTTTTCTGTTACTTTAAAACGGAAAGATTGTTGTCAGTGTAATTATTTACTTTTTGAAAACTATTATCGAATGTACAGAAAACAAAAGCACGACAGACTTCCTACTTTGGACTTTGTACAACCCTTATGTCGTGCGCATAAGAACCAATTTAGAACTGCAAGTGTTCACCTTGACGTGCTGTCAACTGTACCTTCAAGTTACCATCTCTATATATAAAAATTAAACCCGTTTCCCGTTGTCACGCCATAACACGAAAATGGCTTGACTGATTTGGTTGATTTTTTTTGTAGTTTTCTAATATCCTGTACAAGTTTCTTACGGAAAAAATATTCAGAAAGATTGAAAAATATACATTTAATTTTGCATTAAAAATCGCGCATCATGAATGTCAACGTCATTCACATCCATAGACTATATTGAAAGAGCATCGTTTGTTCGAAAACGTGGTTACTCAATTAAATTCTATAAGGCGTTACGAAGATCGCCGGGTCAGCCAGTATTTAATAAGAGAAGTCATTATCTAATTCAGATTCATTGAAAGAACTAACTCTGTCCAGGCAAACGTAGCTCGAGTCAAAACAAAGAAGTTCTCAGTTGAAGTCATTTAAAAAGTCCGGTGCATGAATATGCAGCCTTATTCCGCTTAACTCATTACTCTAGCCTTTGTCCCCGAATACTCTGCATTAAAGAGAATTGATGCAAATGCACTCTCCCATTCACTTTGTTTCAGCCACCGCTATTTCTAACTATCTGTTTTTTAACTTAAATGTAGGCTTTAGGAATTATACTTGCTTAAAGTAAGTGAACTGATGTATTTATGTATAATACCGGTCCCTCTTTAACTCGCTTTCCATATTTATAATACTGCATTATCTTCCTATTGCTCAACCTCACCACATATCCCAGACACATTTTAATTCATCGGCAATCTATTTAATGAAGGAATCTGCGTAACCTAATATATAAACAGATGGCAGACAGATCTTCTTTGCTTACGTCAATATGATATATGTGTCACCATAGAGTATAGTGTTTTACTTCCTTTTCTTTATTTTTGATCTGCTCGCTATCTTCTTTTTCTTGTTGGTTCATTTATTTATTTTATTTTGTTTGTTCCTTGTTATCATATATATTTAATATATGTATTATATATCAATAAGTAGCGACACTCAAATAGGCCGCACCAGAATACCAGCGCTGCAGCAGCCTTGCGTCGCTGCAGCATACAGCTGAGGTGTGGCCTAGTTGACCACTTTCCCATTTGATTTTTCTTTGTTTTTTTCCTTTTTAACACGCTTTTATTAGCTCGGGTTGTATGTATCTATGTATGTAACGGAATCTTTGAATCTTAATTTGACCCACTTCCCGGTCTTTGATTAAGATGAAATTTTGCACACGCTCTGAGTTCTGATGACAATACATGACTAGCTAAGAAACGTCATTACAAATCCAATATGGCGGCCTCCCCAAGATGGCGAACTGACTGTTTGAAATGCACTTCCATGATATGGGTATCAAAAGAAAGGGTTTGCTGTCAGGAATACGAAAAAAATAGTCACGTGATTCAAATCCAATATGGCGGGCGTCCAAGATAACGGACAGGCTATTTGAAATGCACCCCTATGATATGGGTATTAAATGAAAGGGTTTGCTGAATGGGATACGAAAAAGAATTATATAATTATTGATACATGAGAAAACTAAAAAGTAGAAAATAAAAATAATAGTTTAAAAAACTAAAAAACACGCTTTTAGCTCGCACTAAAAATTACAAAATAATTCAGACATTTAAGAAAGAAAGCGTGGAGCGTTTATGTTATCTTTACTCTTTTTGGACAAAACGCTCCACGCTTTCTTTCTTAAATGTCTGAATTATTTTGTAATTTTTAGTGCGAGCTAAAAGCGTGTTTTTTAGTTTTTTAAACTATTATTTTTTTAATTACTTCATGTTTGTTCTGTTTTACTTTTTCCTGTACTTCTTTTTGTTTTTTGTTTTTGTTTTTATTTTTATTTTGTTTGTCGTGTTGTGCTGTCAAGTGGTCAATAAATGTGTTTTCTTTCTTTCTTTCTTTCTTTCTTTCCTTCTTTCTTTCTATTCAAAATAGTATAGGTGTATACGTTTTTTTATTTTTTTTATGTTAAATTGCTACTAAGCTTATTTAACGAAGTTTGACTCTACCAGTGTGAGACTACCATTGAGAATCGATACAGCTCATTTTTGACGCTCATTAGCTTTGTGAGGATTTCGCCATTGGCCACCAGGACAACATCCAGTTTATGATCATGATCTAACGCAGAATCACGACCTCTGTGGCCCAGAGGTGAGTGAGCTGGATTATGACGCCACGCCATGATCGAGGTCCCGGGTTTTATCACCGGTTGTCAATATGGAAAACGACATTTTCTAAATTGTCTCTGGTCTGGGTGTTGTGGATTGTCAATTGTTAAATAATTATTAAATTTAATCAGTATTATGATATAAGGCTAGGCTCACCCCTAGTCTCGCAAATTAGTATTTCTAATCATTCAATATTAAAAGCATTTAATTTATTTTTGATCATTTTGTTGTGATCCAAACATTATTACTATTACCGCACCTATAAACTAGCTATCTGCATGATCCAAGGGTTGGCTGATAGAGAACGCTTTCAGCATCAAGTCCGCCTTTAGTACTTTTTTGTGCAAATTAATGAGTCATCCATCGGCACGGTAGACCTTAGATTGGTCCCTCCTAGATCCTCCAGGGTCTTCCGAGAGGAAGAAAATGAAGATGGAGGGAAGTAGATGAACAACAAAGATAGGGGATTAAGGATACTACCGTCTTAGAGGACCCACTACACCACCAAAAGGAAATGAAATCCAACCGGGGAGCTTTAGTGGGTAGTCCTGCCCTTTCAGGACAGGGAGTCTCTTACATCACATGTCGTCAAATCTCTAGGGTATCAGTATGGTTCGTCAAAGCATTTCCCCCATCACGAAAAAAAATGGTTGCATAAAGTAGCGGACATTTTACTCACATTTTAAAGAACTTTTGTTTCATTATTATTTTCATAACTGTACCATTACTATACAAAATGATGCTTAAGTTTCATGATATCTCCGATTCTCCCATTACCGGTATGAAAAGTTTTTCTTTTAGACGTTAGTTCAGTATTCACTATGCAACCCGACTCCGCTTAACTCATTACAGTAGTCTCTGCTGAATGCACTGTTTTAAGAGAATTGATGCAAATACGCTGCTTTGTTTGAATGGCGACCGTAGATTCTAATTATTCTTCTTTGTGTTTCAAGTTGGTTTTGAACGGGCAAGTAAGAGAGTCCTATATTTTGTTTCCACTAAAATGTGGTTTTAATATCTTTTTTGTTTGTCTTTTTTAAGTATTGAGACTAATATTAAAACCAGTAGAACATTTGTGGGATTAAGTATAAAAATAACAAAGTTAGTTCAACAAGTTACCGGAATGTATTATTAACTTACCCATGCATAGATTTAAGGTCCATATTAAAACATGTTTAATGCAAATAAATACTATAAACTTGATGAATATTTAAACGATAAACATTTATGGACATGATTGTAAGTTTTAAGTTCTCTTGCTCTAAATATTGTAAAGATTAGGACAACTACTGAGTTTCTTGCCGAATTCTTCTCGGTAGGATTAAGTTCTGAACCGGCGTAGCTTCAATTTTGATTTGTGTTCATTTTGACGATGCATAAGTGTTGCTTGTAACTAACATGAATAAATGAATTGATTATGATTGTAATGATTATGATTATTGATATAAATATTTTAGAGAAACAGAAAAAAATCTCCTTTCCTTGTGCTTTCCTTTTGGTGTCGGTACTATGTAGTTAGTTACATATACGGCAGAGGGCACTGACTGATGGCTGATAGGTTAATGTAACATAAAAATTAATCGCCTATGATAACTTGTGGTAAACTCACTTGGGAGAGTGGCACGCGCGATACGTGAAGGTCGTGAGTTCATATCCCATTCCGCAAGGGAAAATGTGAATTCTCGGTTTCATTCAAATATTTTAAGTTTGCTGGTGCGGCGTTGGGCACTACTAAAAAAAACTGTTAAAATTGCTGTAGTTGAGATAAATATTAGCACATGTTTACTTGACACGAACATTTAAAAAAATTAGTTCTTGGTTCAAAAATGACAGTAGACTCGTAGCCACCCATTAGCCGTACAAAAAAGCTTTTCCACTTACGGGGGACACATAAAGCTTCACCTTACTAAAAAAATAATATTTGACAACTTCACATTTTGCCCTATTTATATGGTAAATAGCTTAAGCACTTGTGTAACAGAAATCAGACATAATGATGGTACTACAACACCCAGGCCCGAATAATGTGGTAAAAGCGCTTTTTTATGAGTTCCTTTTCCATATCAAACCAAAATTCAATGTTTGGAACTTTAAGATGTGCCGTATCTTAACATATATATATCAAAAAACATAAAATATCTTATTTCTAATGCTAATAAAGTAAATAAACAATTGATTGATGACCTCGGTGGCGCAGTGGCTAAGGTAGGCCAAAGCGCGAAACGTCCCGGTTTTAATTCCCAGTCGGGTCAATTTGGAAAACGAACTGTTCTAAATTGACTTGGGTCTGGGTGTGCTGAGATGACGCCCCCAGATAGTATCCGTCGTCTGGTGCTCATAGTACAAGGGAAAACCTTAGTTTAAGACCAGGTGATTGGTGTGGTTATCTGGCGCATTTATTATTTTATTTATTATTTATCCACGTCATAGTAACACACTCTCTCTAACATAAAACTTATATTATTATGTTGTTTGTGGTATATGACCAACTTAAACAAAGCAAATCAAACCTTATTAACAAGGCTCTCAACACTAAATGCTATTTACAGCCTTTGAATACTGATCTGCTCTGGTTTATTTAATACTCCCAATTATTCAAACTCAGACAAAGCGAAACTTTGTGACTTGGTTTTAAAGTAAGTAAGTTAATAACAAACTGTAAACAGTGTTCTATGAAATCTTTCATTTGAAACTTTCTAGCCAGGCTAGTGTCGGAAAAGTTGGATATTTCAATATTGGCAGTAATTAATAAAAAAGCTTACGTTTCGTAATTAATTATCTCTACAGTAACCTTTACTTAGGTCGCAATAACAGACTTTATTCTAAAAAAATCGAAAGAACGGCCGCGGCTTCGCTCACGTTACTATCCCCGTTTATTTCGCATTCTCCAACATATTCTTCACTATTATTGGTCGCAGCGTGATGTAATATAGCCTAAAGCCTTTCTTCATAAATGGTATATAAAACACAATAATAATGTTTCAATTTGAATGAGTAGTTCTTGAGATTACCGCATTCAAACAAACAAACTTTGAAGCTTAGCTTTATTATACAAGAAGATTTAATTTCCTACCAAGTGTCCACGCTAATTTTACTTGAACCCACGGCACTCTCATAATGGTCTTCTTACTAAGCCAACCGTTGACAAAGGTTAGTAAATTTTTTGTGACAACCTTTTAGATTCGGTGCCAGGGCCGGAGTTTGGAGAGGGCAACTGGGGCTACAGTCTCGGGGCCTCCATAAAAGTAGGGGCCCCACAACAGGAACTTAGGAAAAAAAATATTTAATCTATTAAACTATGATAAACAACTATCCCTTTAACAAAAAAATTGCGAGTAACCTTTCCTGACCGTACCTTGTAGAAACATAATTTTATATTTTTTTTTAAATACAATTTTCTACAGATTATAAATTTCAAAAATAAAAGTAATCTGTTCTTCCTATCACAATGAATTTATTTCAAGACTGGACTTATAAATTGACAATTTTATTGAAAAATTATTTGAGGCCAAGAATTAATTTGTCTGTCTGGGGCCTTCAAAATTCTAAATCCAACATTGGTCGGTAGAAACCCTCCGTTGCAATGCATTTTTAATCAGCTGTTAGTATTGCAAAATTATCACTCGAATAATGTAACTAGGCTTAGGTTTAAATCTAACTCTGTGAAAGAAGTTGTACACGTTACGTTCTTCAAAATGATAAAGTTACCTAGTATGGCGGATGAAGCACTTACAAAAATAAACTCAAATATTTCTTTATTCAAGTAGGTTACATATAACATAAATAATATCTCTTTGATTAGTATTAATTGTATGTACTATTAGTCTGGTCAATTTAGACGTTCGAAGTTTCATAAAGTCCCAACAAGTTGAATTTCTGTGAAGTTGTTCAAAACATAATTATAAACAATGTCTAAAAGTTCCCCATCATTCCCCTGTAAGGAAAAAAAATAATTCTAGGTCAAAGGTCAAAAAAAATAGTTTTTCGCGATTTTCAGCAAAACGGTAAGTTTTATCATAAAAGTACCTCAGACAAAAATTTTAGAATTATCTATAAAAAATGTATCAATACTTTTTTTATTACGAGCCACCGTTTCTGAGATATAACGATTAAAAAAGTTGTTATCGTCATAATATGCATGAGTACGCCACGTATATACATCTAGAGTTGTAATGGAGGAAATATTTACTTACATTGAAAATAGCGTTGACTGTCAGTTCACTTTGAACGAATTATAAAAGGTTTGAAAACTACGACTCTAGATAACAGAACGATTAAGCTACGACTAAAAGTAAAATTTGGTGATAAACTTATAATCACTGAGAAATCGGGAGCATCAACATTCATATGCTTAGTGGATAATCATCATGATATTTTGAATACGAAAAAAAAAAAAACAGAAGAACTATTGAGAGTCCTAGACGCAGCTGCAGCTATTATTCGCGATGATATTCAAACCGCAGTATTTGATAATTCTTACTACCCTCCACCAAGTCGCATGTCTGAATATTTGAATAATGAAATCCCAGAATCATTGACATATCTTGTGGAACGAGTGATTTTAAAAAATAAACGATCAAATTAAGATCATTTAAAATTAATATGCACAAATATTTGCCATTGTATCATGACTGCTGTTCGACCAAGGTCTGTTAAATCTAAATTACAATTAGGCCTCGCAGTTTTTTTTCATCGAAGGTTTAATCGAACATCCTATGATCAGACATTAGACTGATGTCTCGAAGTTACACTGGCTTAAAGATTAAGGAACTGAGTTTCATTTTACCTGATATTCTTGTAGTACCATTTTAACCGGATCTAGCTATCAGGACAAATGTGTTCATTGCTCTTATTTTGAATTAATATTCAGATCATAGAAGAAAATAGTCGGTCTCACGTCTGACCTCTCTAGGGAAATAATAATTATAATAAATAGTAAGTAGCTTAAGTACTTGTTTTATTGGAAATATACTTAAAAAAGAATAGTCGTGGTAGAAATAAAGCCACCGACATACTTTTTTATATTTCACCTACATAAGAAGTACAAAGGCGGGCATGATGCCTAGTCGCGTTTTCTTCCAGATAATCTTACTGTATGTATTAATTTTAAAACTAAAGAAGCAATGAAGAAGATACAAAGCTTGCAGAACGAGGGGCAGATGGGGCAAAAAGACTCTTTGTTCTAGAATGGTAACCAAACCGATATGTCTGTATAAGATGGTCCCCTATTTTTCATCCGGGGGGAAATGTATTGTAGCTCAGTAGAGATGACTGCACGTGTGAGATTCCGAGGCCTAAAAGGCAGGAATACCCACTAAAACTCCCCGGTGGACCTCATTGCCTTGATAGTGATGCCCTGGGAACAGAAGACCTACCACAACATAACCAGCGGACTGGCTGGTAACAAAGCCTCTTATTTTAAAGAAGAAAGAATGAAACATTAATTATTTAAAGACATCACAACATTGTCATATAAGTATACATACACAGAAAGGAGACTTAAAAAAAAAACATAATATATACGAGTATATACAATAACACGTGAAAGTCAGCGATCTCCTCGTCAACTGGGCGGTGCAGACCACGACAAGTCATAATGTCCTAAATAAAAGGGCCTCACTCAGCATAAGTCATGGCCCACGTCGCAGGCTATGACGCTGGTTTTTAGTGGGCCCTGCCGAGTGATTATACTCGGACGCCAGGGACGTTGCACAGTTTATTTTCTTTCTTGTTTATCTTTTGAAAGTAAAGTTTATTTTACCACGTAACCTTCGTAATAATAATCTGTACCCCGATATCACACGTCTTAAATCTAGGTAACCTCTAAACTACACGGAGCGGGACCTGCAAGCACGTGTTAACCACACGACAGCCGTTATAGTTCAGGAGGTGATGACAAAAGATGGGAGTTTACCATAAAAAGATAATTTAATGGGCAAACTGGGTTAACCCTTAATCAGACAAAGAGAAAATAGGTCTCACCTCAAATTAAACCCAATGACCTTGAATTAACAGCGAAAACCAATGAAAAATTCTGATTTGCCCTGGCCGTGTAAGGGCTAACACGGGTATTTCTGATGAAATTTGTCACAAAAGTGCTACTAAAAATACAAAGTTACAATATTTGTATTTTCATTTTCATTTAACAACAGATATATTTTAAGCAAAACGTAAGTTACGTGACAAGTAGCTTGACACTCGTTGCGCTGTTGAACGCTAAGGGATTTATTTGAGGTTATTAATTATTCGATGGAAAGAAAGTATGTTTGATCTCATTTACCTATTTATTATTTCGCAAATTTTAATGTGTAATTTTTTTTTTTCAGTAATATGCTGTAGTGAGTGTAATAAAAATTATTTATGAAAAAGACCGCATTATAACGTGGATCAAATGCAACGTAAAAAGTAAGCTATTCATATGGACGACCATCCAATTTACTATGGCATCGAGAACGTACTACCTTTATCATTGGCTTCCACAAAAAAATCTATAGAAAGCCTTAAAACCTCAAAAAACAGTTCTCCAGTTTCAATCCAGTATCACTACTGTATTAATTTTAAAACGATGATGGCAGAAATACATAAAGCTAAAGAAGTCTAGCAGTCAATCAGCCAACACGTAAAAAAATCCAGTCAGAAATTCGAAATCAAACTGCTTCCCTTTAAAGTTTGGTAGTAACGAAAAAACTTGTGTGAACTCCTGTACTACAACGCGTGCTGAGTGGAGTGGCGCCATAAACCTGTACCATTCCACTGTCGCTTTATTATAGACTGTTAAACCTAGCGTTACAGGCGGAACGCGAAATGGACGTAAAATAGAAGCGCGTCAACATTGTTTGTTACTTTTGTTTTTGTAAAAGTGTTCAAAATGATATACATTACGTTATTTTCACTGTTCTCACATTCAGAAATATTCTCATTACTTTAATTGTAACTCGAAAATGAACGTAAAGTTATAAGTTGTAAGTTTTTAACAACAGTACCTATACCTACATAAATTTAATTATTTTGGTATAGGATGATATTCTTAATAAGATGGAACTTACGATTGACCAAGACTGACATAACAGAAAATTTAGTCACCTACAATAAATTGCGATGAGCTCAGTTGAAAGAGCAGCACGCGTGAAGGTCGTGGATTCGAATCGCATTATCCAAGGGGAGATAATTTTTTCGGTTTCAAATGCCTTGGTTAATCGCTTGCTAATGTTACGGAATGAAAGTGAACGACTGAACACCAACAAGTTTCCAACGTGAAACTTAATTAACTTTAATTATTTTCACACTTAGGCTTCTCAAACGATTGCATTTTCGCATTTCAAACGGTACTCAAACTAAGCCGCAACTGCCAAGCAATTTTGAACTATAAGTAACAGCGATAAGTGCTTTCCTATGACTGGTCCGCAGTTGCATAATTTCTGCCTTTGATGCCGTTCCAGAATCCAATCTTGGGTTAACTTGAACGGATTGTGGGCCTTCGTCGCTTGAGACCGCCACGATGTTTCAATGGGCTCCGACGATCTGTTAAGCTATTGATTGTTCACTGAGGTCAAGTTAGACTAAGTAACTCAACCGCTGTTAGTTTGGTAAAGTCAATGACCGGATGAACAAAAACTTTTCTGAAGACTGTGTGTGTAAAAGTGCCGAGAAATTATACGCTGTTTGAATTAAGAATGTCAGTAAGTTATAATGTTCCGGAATATAATGATAACATTTATAATAAATCATATTGTACTTTATTCGACTGTTATTCTTTATCTGTTGAAAAAGGGCCTTAATACAGAAACAAACGCAGTTATGGGTTATATATTTTTATGGCTCGAAGATATGAAAAATAGGGAAAATGATCGGATGGTAAACTGAGATACTATTAAATACACATCTTAACATAATGTATTCATATCATCTACATATAGATTATGTACATATGTAAAACAAAGTTGTGTTAGTTACACCAAATATAGCTCAAAAACGATTTTACTGATTTAGCAGAAAATTGGTTAGGAGGTAGCTCAGAACCAGGAAATGGATCTAGGGCGTTTAATCAAGCTCTTCAAAACGTAGTTTAACCAAACTTATATGGAATAACAAAACGAAATTGAGAGCAATTTATAAAAAAAAACGGCCTTGCTATTTATTTGTTAAAAATGGCAAAACAAAACCAAAAGCAACTGTTGGGTTAAAGGTTAACTTTTTGTAGTGGGACTGCTATTATATAATAAAAACGATTGAAAAAAAAACATTCAAGTCGAAATTGTTTGTCACGTCTGTGAGACTGATTCAAGTATGTTTTTTTGGTATATAAACTAAAACACATGATACCAATATAAAGTAACAACGAACTAATATACGAACCCTCTCTTCATATTAGTCTGGCTGTATTTATTTCTCTGAGCCTTGCAAAACTAAAGCACTAAATTAACTTATCAGAATTAATTGGTGTGAGCGAGCGGTGCGCGGCACGCAACCTTATGTAACTCATAACATATATGTGTATCCCTGTTTACCTAATATGTGGGGGAGGAAGTGTTCGTTTTCCCTCTGGGAACATTATTTTATAGGTTTTTTTTTTTCGACTATTTGTAAAGACAGGATTAAAATAGGTAAGCTTAATACAGAGCAGTATTTAAGTTTTGAGGTGATTTAATAATAATTAAATCGATTTTTATTGATAAATGGAATCTTTAACTTTATTAATAACAATCTTTGCACTATTTAACACAAACTTAACCCCTTTCATATATTTTCTGATATAGGTACATTACAAAAAATAAAAATCTTTAAAAATTGGATCTTGTGAGATTCTTCTTTAGCATCAACGTAAGCGCAAATATCCGACAGTTTAGATAATGTGTAGCTATAAGAACGTATTATATTTGCTCTTAGTCTTAAACGTTTATCTATCATATTTTAGTTTTTTCGTGAAGAATAAATTTTATAGCTTTAATTTAAGACTAACATTTTGTTCTACAATGTGTCGAGGTTACTCAAACATCGATTTAAAACGTTCACTTACGGTTTACTTCATACGTCAAAAAATTAAATGAAACCACACTGTGAGTATTTTTTGTTTCATAAATATCGTTTATTTGATTCCGAGCTTATTTAAGAATTGAATGATAGTAAAAAGTGAATCATAACACTTTGAAAATTTAATTGTAAATAAAATACGAATTTTAGTAATAAATACACTTCAGAAAATATTCTGGTTTAAATAAGGGAGGATGATTGGCGTACGCCAATACAAAATCGTGAACTAAAAGTACAGAAAAATTTGGCATCACTTTTTTCTTTTTATTGCATTGATGTAGCGGTACTTAACGAGCCGGCTGCACACAGGTGTTTGAACGAAACTTGCTTCTGGAAGGCAATCAATTCGCATCGGCCGCTTTTAATAAGCAAGTGTCGGCAGACTCGTGAATATTAAGTGTTTTCCAAGACTAATTTTCGAGAATTTCGCGGCGAAACTTCACCGGCTAAGTCCTTATTAAACAGCTACGTTAGGCAGGGCGCACGCTATCGACTGAACTAACACCAAGTACTTCAAAAGTAGTAATTTTTTCCAATAAAAATTTGAATAAAGACATAAATCATGTACTTAGAAGAGTCGTAGAGCAATAATAAATTCATAGATTAAATTTGCTGATTAACAAATGCCTTTAACTTTCACTTCATGTCAACTTTATATCGTGAAGTGAGATTTTATTTTGTATTCTAGCTCATTTTTTTCAGATTTTACAATTGACAGTTTTAAAATAACAAAAGTTTTGACTGCTTGTAAAAAATGTGTTCTTTTATTAATGTATTAAAAATTTAATGCAGAGGAGATTTAATACGACCGAGAGAAGACCAGATAAGACGATAAGATAACTTTGACTTTGACTTTAACACTAGCACTAAGAAATTGTATCATGTCGGCCATAAACAATTAAATTAATAAATCAGTTATTTGTATGTTAATATTTTATTAATACATATAATGGGAAATGAGAACAATTTTGCACTTCTAATTGTAATAAATTTAATACTGATTATTGATTTCTGCGATACAAGCTTAGCTAAGCGCAGAAGCCGATAGAAAATCAATAATATCTTGCCAAAAATACAATGATTCCTATTTACCTTAAGAATATTTATCAAAAGCTACCGTAAAACAATTTCAAGTAACGCATAGCTATACAAATGGATCGTTTTATCAATTTCTTTATATTCAGAAACTTTCTTGACGTCAGATGCTCCCAAGTGGGACTTTACTGTCGCCTCGCTGCTTTCCCGCGATTTGTATCTACTACTAGCTTATTTACATCTGGATAAATTTCTTTTTTGTGTTACATTTTTCCTTTTAGAGTAATAAACACAAAACTTTAACAGAAAAGGGTTTTCATGTCAAGAGTTATAGTTTCAACTGTTTTTTTGTAAAGTTTTAGTCCCCATCTTATGAATTTAATATGTATAGCTTGTATTGTTGTTTCTGAGAATGGATTTCTGTTTATGTGAATTTATGAATTTCTTGATGTTTCGATATATGTTTCACAAAAAAATACTACATAGATTTAGAGGGTATTTGCTACAAATGTAGATGAGATGTTAGAATATCATACATTAACTATCCTAAAACCAACAATCAGTAACTAATATCCTAGGATACAATTTTATTCCGAAAAAATGCAAAGGAAGTCGCGAGTCTAGTCTAACAGCTAGTCTTAAGCAAGTTTGTGTAATTTTAATAGCAACTTGAGCAGAGCATAACTGAAATATTAGCTTCCACAGGATCCTTGAAATGAAAAATTTTTGTTAAATTATATAATTTTTTTACGTGACATTGCTATGTACGAAAATTTTTAAAGAACTCTAGTTTCATTT
Source organism: Glyphodes pyloalis (assembly GCA_037074685.1). Lineage (NCBI taxonomy): Eukaryota > Metazoa > Arthropoda > Insecta > Lepidoptera > Crambidae > Glyphodes > Glyphodes pyloalis. Next base: position 19,652,482 of record JAYKKO010000003.1, on the reverse strand, counting down.
AAAGTTAAAAACATTCCCCTCTCTTCTTCGGCTGTCAGTTCAAAATTAAATAAACGACGTCGCTCGTGTTCGTCCGGCCTTAACGTTTGATTTGTTCGGAACCGTGTTTAAGAATACAATGCGCAATTGAATCTGAAACTTAAAAGGGCTGGGAAATTTAAGAGAACTGAGGTTTAAGCTTTAATTGATTTTGTTGATGTTAAAGTTTAAATTTGGAAAATAATTAAAATTTAAACATCAAAGGCTAGACAGCCCACCTCACCAACGTTCACTCCTATAAATTAACCTGTCTTACCCAATATCCTGTACTGGTTGTAACTGTGACTACTGGACTGGTTGTGGTCTGCCGGTTGCGGCTAGCCGAGGGAGAAATGCCTACCGCACCGTCCCTCTCAGCGGGGAACAGAGAGTGGTGTGTCGGGCTCGCACCGACTAAAACCCCCTCGGTGGCCAACGCTGCGCAATTTTGGTGGAGTCGGGATTCCTTGCGATTCTACACAGGCTCCCCCACAGCGCCTACCGCCAAGCGGCCCATCTCGCCGCGCAAATACGCAGCTGGAGCGTGTCAGGCCACCTGACACGCCCCACCCCCTCGGGACCGAGGTAACGGACGCCAGGCTTACCCCACGCCTGGCATCTCCGGTCCCTGCAGCGGATCTGCTTTGCGGCTCCGCTGCCTACCGCCTCTACGGATACCCGAGACTCTCAATCCAGCTCTCCCTCCGAGAGCCATATGAAGTCCCGAGACCCACCGTAATACCGTATCCTCCTCTTCCTCCGTGACCCCACCACGACGCGATTCGCGCCCCGCGCGGCATCGCGTCACTGCCGGGTCACGGAGGACAGGGAGGCCGGCAACGAAACACCGAGATCTTCCTCTTCCTCCGCGATCCACCTCTGCCCTTGTGGGCTTGCCGCAGAGAGCCACCTGCTCTCCGCGGCCCAGCTCGGGATCCGTCTTGGCTTCACCCTGTGCGGTATTGGAGGCTGGGTGACAAGGCCAGCCTCAACGTCCCGGACCACAGGACTAATGAGCCCCCCCAACGCGACAAGATGCGGAACCCAGCGGGGGGTAGCCGATCGTCAATTCAATCCACAAATATCAGATTATATTTCGATAAACCATTTTCGAATGCAAATAATAAGGTATTAATTAGTATGATTATGATAATTATAGCCCATTCAATGGAGAGTAGTAAAAGAGAAAGCACGACTGATTCGTTTTATATATCTCTAGCAATCCACCAATTTCAGATTTAATAATTTAATTAATCATTTTCAAATGCAAATAATAAGGTATTAACTATGTAGTAGTAAATATATTCGAGAAGTATGTAGCTCTAAACATATTCGGCAGGGGGCACTTACCGGAGGCCAACGGGTTGATACAGCAGAAAAATCATCGCCTACGATAACTTTCGGTTAGCTCAGTTGGAAGAGCAGCACGCGCGATACGTGAAGGTTGTGGGTTCGAGTCCCACAACCACAAAGATTAAAATTTCTGTTCTTTAAAATACTTAAGGTAATAATGATTTTGATAATTACAGCCCACAAAAAAACTAACATTTTTAAAGTGTTTTATACCAGCTTTTAACGATATTTATGACGAATACTAGGTATACAGTTTTACTTCTTTCAATACTATACAATTTTACTAATTCGATTGAACATTCAAAGAAATTTATGAAAAAGATAGATTTTTTTTTTATTTTTTTAAAAGAACATTGAACATTAAAATTGAACTTCAAAAGTACGCTGCTCCAGAATGTTCCAATTCAAAACATCCACGCTCTCACAGTACGTCGAGCAATAACCGTAACATAGCCAGAATTATTCAACGACGCTCTCAAAAATTGCACACGCATTGCCATCTGGAATTATGACGTTAACGTAGTAATGAGTTTGCGCTCCGGAAATCGTCAGGTCGGTAACGCTTCTGCAAATAGGCCTTTAAGGTGTTATGGTGATGTGCAATAAAATTGCATGTTTGGCTATGACCTAGAAGAAAGAAAGAAAAAAATTAGGTACTTTGTTCAAACGTAAATTAATAAAAAAATATTAAGGAGAGGTAGGGCATAGCGATTTATCGCCTGAACTGGAGCAGCCCTGGACTGGTCAAAGTCATAAATATTCATTAATAACACTTGTGTAACAAAGTCAGAAACAATGACGGTACCACAACACCCAGACATTAAAACATATCTGGGATTGCCTGGTAGACAATGCTACTAGGCATTTCATAATTTACTTTGTTCGTAATAAAGATAAAAAAGATTAATAAATTAAAAATATATTTTTTTTAATTATTTTTTTAATATAACAGAAATGAAATTGAGTTAATAAAAAACCGACCTAAACATTTTATATGATTAGTAATTTTCCCAATCAATAATATGGTTTGTTGCTTCCAAAATAATGTCATAATTAATGTCATATATAATAACAAGCTACTAAAAAGCTTACCACGCCACTCTCTATTTGTATACCAAATCATATTCTACAAAAAAGGTGCGAAATAAAATTCACGTAAATTTGTGCGAAATGATTCGCCCCAAAACAAACCATCAATCACCTTTAGCCGCCCCTAACTTATGAATGAATTGGAACATCCCACGTCTCGTTTTGAGTTTATTAAAACGTACACTCGCGGGTATAAATATTTCTGTCCGGGCTTGTCCCGCGGGGCAGGCCTCGCGTGGTAACCTTATTCTGCATCTCACTCACACATAAGATCAGGAGCTACCCGAATTCATTCCGGATTGCTACCAAAACAAATGCGCCTTGAAAATTACGGAGGTATATACAACCAGCATCATTAGTTCGTATACACCTTAGTACCTTGTCATACGACCACCGTAGCCGAGAGGCGAGCGGGCCTAACTTTGGCGAGCGCCATCTCTGAGGTTCCGAGTTCGATCCCCAGTCGGGTCACATATTGACCCGACTGGGGATCCTCAGAAATGAACTTTTCCATATTGTCTCTGGTCTGAGTGTTGTGGTACCGTCATTGTTTCTGATTTCTGTAACACAAGTGCTTAAGCTACTTACCACAGAATCAGAGCAATGTATGTGATGTTGTCCAATATTTATTTATTTATTTATACCTTTCTTTTTATTTTATGGTAGTTTTTAATTTTTATTATTTATGTTGATTCTATTGTTTAGTTCTGACACTTGCTTATTAAATTTTATTTTTTGCTAGTTTTATTTGAGTTTTTATTTTTTTATTTTAATCAATCTAATGCAATTTTAATTTCAATTTGATGTTGTCTGTAAAATATGGAATTTTATTCTGAAATAAATGATTATTATTATACCAAGTTTCGGCGTAACTAGGCCAGTCAGATAGACAGTGACTTAGTGTGACAAGGTACAGAGTTGTTCACGAACTAAAACTTCTGACTGTACATCAAATGTGTCACTTACTAGACATGCTTATGTGTAGTTAGTAAAAGTCAAACAGAGTTAAACATTATACATGAACATATAATATACTTCATTGCACAAAAAAATATAAATAGGTTTTACAGGCAATTTAGGTGGTATTATTAGAAAATGATATTTTTCAGACAACTTGTAGGTAGAAGAAAATGATAAGGAGAAGTATGACCTAAACTCATAAACATTAAAAAAAATTAACGGGTCAAAAGGCGACACCATTTTTATTTAGTAGTTAATACGAACTACTTACTGCCCGACGTTTCGGTTAGGTTGCACCAACCGTGGTCACAAGCTGACTGGTCTTACTTGCCTTCATCTTAACGACTAAATAAAAATGGTGTCGAGTTAAATTATTTTAAATGTTTAAAATGAAACGCGAAAGTCTTAAAGTTTATAAACTCATAAATATCGTAACCTAATAAACATACCGAGGGTTCCCTGGTCAAACCCGATAAGTGCCAAAAACATACTTCTGAGATAATCGATGTTAAAGGTTTGTAAACAGTAAAAGTGCATTCTAATAAGTAAATGTCCACAATTTTGAGTTTTATTAGTAATGATATTTCATAAAGATTTAGTTTTCATATTTATTTCACTTCTAATGCTTACAGTTTTGCTGTAAAAAATTTTTTTTTGGTAAAGGGTGCCGACTTATTGGGTTTCACCTGAGAGAAAAAAACGATTAAATCACTTAAGTTTTTATTAATTCCAAGCAAAAAACAACTGTAATTATGTATGCATTAGGATATTACTTACTTTTATACTATTTTTATACACTTATTCATTGTTTAAATTTTGAGGATAATTTTCATTTAATGTTCTATCCAGCTATGATTTTCTTCGGGAATTATTCGTTTCGTGTACATAGTTTTCGACCGATTAGGCCCATCAGACTACCGCCTTATTACTATGACCTCAGTGCTGTTCAAAGTCATGGAACGTATTATCTATAACCGGTTGGTCTGCTACCTAGAGGATCACTCCTTAATTAATGATCTCCAACACGGCTTTAGGCCGAAACGATCGACGGTTGATTTTCTAGCGTATGTAACGCATCTCAGGGGGGAGACAATTGCCAAGGCATTTGATCGGGTCTGGCACAAAACTCTTTTTTCCAAGCTTACGGCATATGGACTACCTATACGGCTTTGTGACTGGATTTCCGGCTTTCTGCGTGACGTAGAATTCACATCGTGTCTGACGGATGCGTATCGCAGTTTATGCGTATTCATCGCCCACCCTCTTCCTTCTTCATATAAATGATATGCCACTGCTTGGAAACATACATTGCTATGCTGATCACAGTACGGTCAATGGAAGAAACCTTGGCTGGCCTTCGGCTGGCAACGCAGTAATGGAGAAGGTACGGGAAAATTTTGTCGCTAAACTGGATCGGGTGTTGAGCCTCATGAGCCAATGGGTTTCAAATAACCAGGTCCAGTTCAATGCCGAGAAAACCCAAGAGTGCGCATTTTCGACAAAAACATCCCAATTCCTTCCGCTCCTCATTCATCAGGGCACTCTCCTCTGCCTGCGTAAAAGTAAGTAAGCATGCTTGGCATGGATATCCGCTGCAATCTTAATCAAGATCAGTACATCGAGAGTTTCATCTGATTAGCATCCAAAAAACAGGGGATCCTGAAAAGAGTACGTTATTTTCTCACGCCGGACCAGCTTTGTCTTTTATACAAGACTGGAGTCAAGTCCTGTCTGAACTATTGTTTGTATACATCCAATGAATTCCTTCAAAAGGTGCGTGAAGAAGCATAATGCAGGCCAGTATGGCGATGCTGACGGATAGGATATTACAAAATCAAATCCGTTGTCATCGTGATGTGGGTTCTTCTCTTGCTTACCATTAGGATGGAAGGAGACAATATACCGCGTTTTTATATAAAAAAAATATTGACATCTGAATCTTGGAAACAAAGGTAAAGTTACCAATAAACATCATATTATGTGTATATCACATGATTTAAAAAAATGACATGTGTCTGTCACCAAAAAAAAATGCTTGACGATACTATTCATCTGCTTGGCAATATCTTTTTGTGACTTATCAAGTTCTGACGAGTAATTTGTATTTGCTCCAAAGAGTAGAGGAGAAAGCAGAACAATATTCCACGAACATAGGTACAGTAAAATTGACCCAATTCCGATTAAAAACGTATTTAGAGCTTTGTAACAGATCACGCCCCCAAAAAGCACAGGGTCATGGCACGTGAAAAAAATAACCCTCTTATCTTGCTAAATAAATAAATAAAATGCATAATAGTGTCAATAAATACTTTCAAAAAATATTAGATTTAAATTTAAACCATGCAACCAATAGTACCATTGATATGAATCTGCACATAAATGCTGCTATTTTTATTTTCCAAGGGAACACTAAGCTGAGGACAGGAAAACCGGAATTAGCATCTCTTATTCATACGTAAAAAGTGTAAAATTATTTCAAAACCTTGTAATTATAAGTATGTAAAAAAAAAAGTAAGACGTGAAACCCAATAACTATTCTTCCATTAAAAATATTTCTAAGTACGTAAATATTGTAACCTAAATTGGTTAGAGGTAAAACCCAATAAGTTCCCTATTCCGGAGTCTAGATGATGCTATTTCGTTTCAATAAACGGAAAGTATAATTATTTTGTCAAAATTACGTGCAATGTAATCAAACGAAAGTCGACCCTCGCGATCCTGTCGCCACCTGTCTGATGTTATGTCAACTGTCATATCTACTAAACGGGTTCTTCACCAAATAAAATTACAGTCCAATGTTGATATCTGCTCGTGCGAGTATCCGATAAGTATGCTTTTCATATGTCATTTCTAATATTAGCTTGAAGTAAAACACTATAAGTAGTACTTATTGGGTTTTAGCTTAATGATTAAATTTGTTTGCATACTTAATATTATAATAGGAAAACCCAACAAAATGTGTTGATGGATTTTAGTTTTAAGTAAAACCTCGTTAATTCCGAATTTCCCTGGTATAAAAACCCAATAAGTGCAAATAACTTGTCTTACCTTAACTCGCTTAGTTTGATTTCCTAAAATATATTTGTCTTAAAACCCAATAAATATACATTATTGGGTTCTTCATCTAATTAAATTAAAAAAAAAAGTCCTTTAAATATACTTATATTGTTTATGTCTTGGTCAAAAAGAAAAAAGTAGCACTTATTGGGTTCTTAGTGAAGCGTATCTTTGTGATAAATTGAAACTCTGCTTATTGGAATATACCATTAGAAAGAGCAAAAAAAGTACATCTTAACTGCATTTATAACTAAAATTCTCAATTTTTGTCACTTATCGGGTTTGACCAGGGAACCCTCGATACACAAACTCATAAATGTACATATGCATACATGTTATATACATGTATTACTATTTAGCAGTGAGTATGAGAAAAGATGAACCAAAAGGTTTCGTGCGCGCAATTGTCTAAAAAACTTTTTATTATCAAATTGTGCTAGCTTTTTTCATGTTTAAGAGAGGTAGGGCATAAGAGAGGTAGGGCATAGCGATTTATCGCTTGAACTGGAGCAGTCCGACTGGTGAAATACCTTCACCTTACAGAAAACCGCAGCCAAATAACAATCACTTCTGTGTTGTTGTGTTCCTGCGTGTGAGTAAGGTTTCCGGAGCTCCTGGGGGGTGCTACATTAGTAGCAGGGGTCAAGCCTTCAAGGTAAGGGCGACAAGTCCAGTAACATATTTATTATGCTGTACTTGTCAGCCTTAAGCTAGGACCTCATTACCACTTAACATCAGGTGGGATGAAGTCAATCTTGAAGTGCAATATAAAAAAAAAAAGTTTTATATTTTTTACAAATTGACTGTATTTTAGTTATTGCTGTAATTCACGCGTAAACAACAGATTTATTAAATACAGGGTACAATAAACAACGTATTAAGCTAAATTATTGCAGCTCAATTTTAGTTCTCATGTTTGCGACATAAAGGCGATTCAAAGTCCAAAGTCTGTAGTCTAACATGGTTGACTGTATAATGCATTCTAGTCATGATTTCACTATGTCGAATGAACCTTAAAATGTTGATAAATACAATCTAATAAAGTACGCGTGTGTTTTAGTGACAACTAATTTGTTGAGTTGTCAAATCGCTTTAGTCTGTTAGTTTTGTAAAAAACGAAAAGCTTTTAAAAGATTTAGTTTCGAATCATTTAAGAAGCGAGCCTTCGTTTTTATGGCGTAATAAATTGTTTGTGTGATAAAATTATTTTTGAAATCAAAAATTTATTGTAGCAGCGTGCCTTTAGATTAATTACTAATATGAATTGGGATTGACACATTGCACAAATAGTATTAAGGTACAAAAATCATAAATGAGGACTTTGAATTACATTGCCTTATTGATCTTTTGTATACTATTTTTGAAATGCTATTTTAAATTAAAATATCCAAAGCTATTTGATATTTATAAATAAAATTGTGACGTCAGAGATTGCTATTTTCATAGATATAATCAGTGAACATGGTAATAAAGAGACAGATAATATTTAAAAGTATCCCAGTAACATTCCTCTTCTTAACGGCTGTATAATTATTATATCAAAATTACAAAATGCCGTTTATTATTTTTTAAACACAGATACACAGGCTAATAAACTAATAATACTTAAATTAACATAAATTTATGACCTTTGTTTGGAAACTGAAAACATAATTAAAATTACGTTCTTGCATTATGTAGAAACAATTTTTTTCTGGCATATTTGTGAAAAAAAAGACAGAAAAAATTTTTTGTTGAAATTGTTTGTAATAAAACACCCATTCTAGTCGACAAACGTGCAGATAAACAGGTGAACGAAAAAGCTATCAGAGAACCCTAAAAACCGTGTACACGGCACAACTAATGTATTAACGTCAAACAGAACAACAGAAATCCCAATATCGCACTTCAAAACCAGCATCGAACCGTTTAATTGCAAAAGAACATCCCCAAAGATAAGTAGGTGATCCAAAAACAGAAAAATAGTACCGATAGTGGGGTTTCGGGGTGTCAGGCACCCGCCTGCGCGACGCCAGCTCCCTCCGCGCCGTCCGCAGTCCCCTCACCCCGCCAGTCGCTCCAAGCCGTTCCACCGAGGGGACGCGTGCCCTGCTACCGTGAGATGCAAAACACAGTGCAGTTCTAGTGATCAGTGTGTGTGAGTGCATATGAGTGGATGCAACGACGTCCTATCGGACCGGAATCACTAGCATGTTTAACACGTAAGTACTTTAGAAAGTTTTGCTAGGGCGGAATTTTCGTGCGCGCTTGATGAGCGTGCGAGGCCCGCGTTTTTGCGTTTACGAAAGCGTTGATAAATGGGGGCATAGTGCTGATCACTGAAGATCAACGTCTATACTTTTATGGACCAAATTAGTCTCTAATGAATTCGTTGTACTAATTATTGAATTTCTTGTTAAAGTTAAAACGGAATTATGTTGTATACATGTGTACTTATCGACTAGGAAACAAATTTTATTTTCTTGGCTGTGAGACTATATTTATATATATAATATGTGCAATTTACTTACATTACTAAATTTGGTTCTAAGTGTTGATTAAAAATCAAAAGTAATCGTAGCTTAACTAAAGCAGGATTATATTGTATGTATATGTACTTTTTAAGGAGAAAACATATATTGAGACGCTTTTGAGACCATGCTGCTTTTATAATATCTATGTGTTATTTACTTACATTACAAAATTAAGTTCTAAATGTAAATTAAACATCAAAACATTTCGTAGCACAACTTACACTATCGTAGCACGTTAATGGTCGTAGCAGTCGTCTAAACTTTTCCTATGAAATATATATTATGGAATGGGCCACGAAAATACCTTAGATAATATATTAATAGTAATAATTTAAAGCTAACATTAATAAAACACCTTATCGTGTGATTGAAAACATAATTAAATCAACAAGCAATCTCCTTAACAATATTACTTTTGGATTCGATGGAAAAAATGTATTCAATCTCAATTGTAACCAAAAACCTTTGATTCCCTTTTCATTAAATTCCGTAAATCGTTATTAAAAACCAATGTTTTTTTTTAATAAATGTATATTATGGTATAAAGGTACCTATAGAAATAACCCTTTAATAATGTTAACTTATTAAAGCAAAGTGTACAAAAACTTTTGGAACATAAATCATACCCACAATCATTATATTTCTAAAGAGACTCGGATTGGTTCTAATAAAAATACTCAGTTAGAGCAAAGAAGCATATTTTAAGTAAAATTATTAGGTAAGAAATTAGGTAGTTTAGGTTGAAATGAATACGCTGTTATATTGACTAGAAGAAGACTAGAAGCTTTATATATTTTATTTAATTTTAAGAGAGGTAGATCATAGCGATTTATCGCTCGAACTGGAGCATCTTGACTGGTGAAATACCTCCAAACAACAATCAGTTCTGTGTTGTTGTGTTCCTGCGTGTGAGTAAGGTTTCCAGAGCTCTTGGGAGATGCTACATTAGTAGCAGGGGTCAAGTCCTTAAAAGTAAGGACAAATCCAGTAACAGATTCACTATGCTGTATTTGCGCCCTTAAGCTAGGACCTCAGTACCACTTAATATCAGGTGGGATGAGGTCAATCTTGAAGAGTAATATAAAAAAATAAAAATAATAATTAACTGGTATGAAAGCATTGTTACATTGAAAAGAGTAAGTGTCGAGTTTCTTGCTGGTTCTTCTGGACATCATCATTACATGAATAAAGATGTTTTCTATTCTATTCTAGATGACCGTATTCTAAACTAATGTCGCTGAATATTGCCTTAAATAATAATGATTTTGACCATTTTCACTTACATATATTACTTGTTATAATTAACTTATTTACTAAGTTATATCCATATAGGAATAAAATAGAATAATTGTTTATTTAGTACACAAAATAATGGAAAATTAAAAAAAAAACAAACAAAATATATGCTAAAAAGGCTCCCAACTCAGCAATATGTCGGGACATCCATAATAGAGTCTCGCGACGCTGATTTTCAGTGGTCGCCTGTTTAAAAATAAAGTAATTACATAAAACAAATTAAAATATGGTGGTACACTGTGGTGATCAATACATCTGATAAAATACAACATCCCATAACCTAACACATTTACACAACATAAAAAACATTAAAATGGAAACATATACATACACTCAAACAACCCATACTCCTTTAAATCAACAATAAACTCATACATGATACAATGCAATACAAAGCTGAACTGCCATTCAACACAAATATAGGCTAAAATAACCGATATACACAGTGTATCATGTTAGCCGATCTTGGAAACGAATTACTTCATGCAACGCTTTCAACTTAACACCGAGTTATTATCCTTAAGTTGCTTCAGTATTAATTTCACACAGTAAATAACTACTAATGTAAACCGATTAAATTATTAATTCCTCAGGTACATATAATATTGTTAATTCTATAACACTAACTGAGATTACTCTTGAACTTGTAACAGTATCCCGAAATATTCCCTTTGAGCAAAATCCATTATGTTTGACAAATTCAATCATAGATCTAGTTTGGATCTGTTAACAAGATTGGGTAGCCTACCCTCCAAGGATTGCGTTACAGTACACCTAAGTGCTTGAGTATCTCGGAGGGTATTCAAGACCTCTATAGAAGATATACAAGAGGCTTTGAGTACCTACTTGTAACTATTATTGTGAAGAAAAGCATTCGCTTAGAGCATTATCTATGAATCTTTACAATTTGTTGTGTATTTCCTAGTTTAATTTGAAAAAACCGGTGAATGTAGCTTCCACCAGGAGCTCTGGTAACCTTATTCACATGCAGGAACACAATACCGAATTGATTGTTATTTGGATGCACTCTTCTCTAAGGTGAACCTCAATAGATAGATAGATATACTTTATTGCACAAAATCTTTACAGAAATAGGTTTTACAGATTGATTATAGTAGAAAATTAGGCGGTCTTATCGCTAGAAAGCGATCTCTACCAGACAACCTTATCGTAGAGGAAATAGTAGATAGGTCCATCTACTGAAGGACTGCTCCAGTTCGAGCCATAAATTGCTATTCTCTACCTATCTTAAGGTCGTCAGACCTAGAAAACCAGAGACAATAGAAACTCATTTGTGTCTAGCTTTTAAATAGACATTCAGTTTTATGAGGTTATGTAATAGTTGCATACAATGACAATTACTATAACAGAAGCGTTCATAGCTCTTGTTTTATGCTAATAACAATGTCTGGTTCCTGAAAACTGCTTAATTAATTACGCCAAATACATTATTTGCTAGCGTAAGCTTCCAGAACCAAACAATGCTTACGTTACAATCCTAGCTGCAGTATTTCATGGCAAGCAAAGAATGTTGGAATCGCGCCAAAACACATGAAGGCAGAGGATCCATAGATCCTATTGGCCGCCATCTTGATTCAGTTGCGTTCTACGAATGTAATGTTACTTCTGTTTCGGCAAAGATTTCAAATTGTCTAGTTCATTATTAAGATAACTTAAATATAAAAGACACATATTTTTACAAGAAACAGAAAAAAATCATCTCCCCTTGCGGTGCGGGGCTTGAACCCACGACAAACGTAGGCGATGAATTTAAAACATATAACATATATTTTTCTTTTATCTTGTAAACAAAAATGACTACGATGTATTGTGTTCAATTTCTCGACGTGTTTTCTTCGTACAGTTTTACGAATTAATTATGTAAACATGGACTTTTACTGAACTTTGATTCACTGTATCATTATTAATTGTTATTTATTTATTTAAGCAAAAATACGGTTTATTGTACTATATACTAAATTTTCTTACCTACATTTTTTTACATTCCTTAGCCCTTTACTTTATAAACCAATTATGCCAAAACCAAAATTAACGAAATCTGTCTGGCCATCCTCCATTTTTAGCAAGACTAACGGATTTTGATTGATTTATATAAATGTTAATCACTACTAAACATTACTGATTAAACCAACACCAAAAATAACTAAAGTTCAATAAATCCTTCCATTACTGTCCTTTTAATGATCCTTAACGTGATTTTGTTTACAATCACGTTAATTTTATTGTAACGGAAATCTTATCGACTCTGTCCAAAAAAAACTTTCTTATCACATAAAAATAACTATTTGTATCGATAGCAGCAAAATACTGGAACTTTCAATTTAGTTTCAAAGCAAAAGCATTAAAGCGAAGCCATTTTGTCTCAAGTTTCCGATTGTGTTAAACAGAAAACGACTTTCGTTAGATTAAATTTCAAATCGGCTTCGAGATGCCTTATTAAAGAGGCTTGATAATAAAAGTAGTAAAAACTTTTGAATGGAATTGTGTTGAACTATTTTTATTTTCTTAACATTTTTCGCAAACTTATGAGAAATAATCATAATTATCAGCCTAACTGGTGAAATACCTCCACCTTACAGAAGACCGCAGCCAAATAACAATCACTTCTGTGTTGTTGTGTTCCTGCGTGTGAGTAAGATTTCCAGAGATTCTGGAGGGTGCTACATTAGTAGCAGGGGCCAAGCCTTCAAGGTAAGGAGGACAAGTCCAGTAACAGATTTATTATGCTGTACTTGTCGCCTTTAGGACCTTATTACCACTTAACATCAGGTGGGGTGAGGTCAATCTTGAAGTGCAATATTTTTTATTGCATGCAGTAAAAGCGAGTTTGTTTAATGGAAAAGGTTTATTAAAATCACAAAATGAATTCAAACATTAAAAAAATTCAAATAAAATGAATACGGAAAGAATAAAATGCGTGTCGATGGAGCACGAGAGAAAAAAGTTAAGCAAAGACAAAAGAACAAATAAATATAATGAGTTTGCGTTATAGCCGGCTACCAAATTAATTGATAAACTTAGTGTATAGATTTTGTGTTATGATTGACTCGGGTGAAAAAAATTAATAGAACATTGAAAGTAATTTTAATAGCAAACAACGTAATATGTTTTTTACTAAAAGTGTAAGGTAGTGTAAGGTCGGATCAAGGTCCGACTATCATTCTTGATTTGTTGCATATATATGTAGCTAGTGGCAACGATAACATCGCGATGTAGGATCGATGTTTCGATTACCAATTTGTGCATTTCGTATGGAGCGTTTATTTTGCCAATTCTGCTGACGCTGTATTGTAAGTAATGTCGTAGGTCGGCAAATTTTTAATGTCCATTGCTGAAGTACAATGAATACACACAATCACTTAAGCTGCAATAACTTATAAAAAATTCACGAAGTGAAAGCGTTTCTCGTGGAATATGAACCTACAAACTCCGGTTTGATGAGACTAACGCTCTAACCACTTGGTCATGAAGGCAGGCATGGAGAACCCATCACTCGCCAAATGCAAGTTTGCGATAACAAATCCGAGTTATGTTCGAAAACCCTCAAACCCGTTGATATAATAGAGTAATATACTACAACATTGTTTAGTATATTATTTGTACTTTGGCAATGATTATATATAAAGTGACTTTACATTCAATACCTATATTAAAATTTTAAATGATCAAATTCGGATAATCCATTCGAAAGATATCACGAGTTAAAATGTAAGTATTAAAGCTAGGCAGCAAGCAATTTATGCAATATCGGCATCACAGGAATACGATGTTGATTAGAAAAAAATAGACATCTGTATGAAAACTACACATTTTCATGTAAGAAATCATTCGAAAGTTAACCTTATGTTAACGCCATATGAGTTCATTTATTGCTTGCGTCTGTAAAATTTAGAAAAATTTAATTACAAGACGCCTAAAAGGTTTCTAATCCCAAATTGTTTTCAAAGTGTGAATCATATTCGAAAAGCGGCCCGAGAATATTATCTTAAAATCCCGAAAAGTGTAGAATTATTTAGCCTAAAACGCCGAGAGTAATTTATGTTCGCTGAAAAAGTGATAATTGTATCACGTGATCCTTTGAAAAGGATAAAGCTTTTTCCATCCTAGTTTTCAATTACTTTGCATCGGAATATTTCACAAAATAAGCAACAAGTTCAATGTAAATAAATTGTCATTTTAATACGGCTTTGACAACGAATGTTTTAAAGCCACTTTATTATCACGGAAACAGATATCATTATATTAACGTACTTCGAAAAAGAGGGTAAAGGTAGCTTCATTTGCTTTATGTAGAGACTATTCATAAGTATTACTAATGTAATCTATGTGAATAAAAAATATTGACATTGACTTTGACTTTGAAAAGTAGGAGGTTCTCAATTTGATCGTATATATATTTTTTAAATTTTCTGTGCTTTGTCCGTATGGAAAACTGGCTATCGGAAGCATTTTTCATTATTTAAGGTTTACTGTACAAACACAACACATATATGTGGGATATGGACGTATCCGAACGTGTTGAATGTGAGTACGAATATCCGAACGGTGTGAGTGATACAAAATGATGAGTGAAAGAGTAAGAAGACGAACAGAAGAACGTCGTCTAGCAAAAATGCACGGTGCATTTTTTATAATTGTACGACGAGAAAGACAATGTGTTTGGTTTTTATTTAATTTATTTAAGTGTTAATAATTATAAATTATTAATAATTTACCTATAAAATTGCTCTCATTATATCCCGACCCACTACATAAGTATAAATAACTTTTTCAGCCATTTGTAGTACTGCATTGCATACAGATAATAAAATGTACTTACTAACCTCTCCCGTTTTAGTTTCTTAGAGTGTTTTGCATTCAAACTCAAACGTTAATTTGTAAGATAATAAATAAGAATAAGAATAAATTGACTTTGGCGAGCGCCATCTCGGAGGTTCCGGGTTCGATCCCCGGTCGGGTCAATATGGAAAACGAACTTTTGCATATTGTCTCGGGTCTGGGTGTTGTGGTACCGTCGTTGTTTCTGATTTTTGTAACACAAGTGTTTAAGCTACTTACCACATAATCAGAGCAATGTATGTGATGTCCAATATTTATTTGTTTAATTTATTGCATAATTAGGTATACAGTACACCATTTCACACTTCATTACAAGGCGATAGCAACGTGTTATGAAACCATAGTAACAGCATTATCTTGTCAATAACTAAGACATCAAATTGACCAAGCACTCTAAAGTACATTACACAAACTATGACAAATACTACGTCGATTGAAGGTATATTGACAAAGTTCTTTACCTCCTATGCTAGTTACCTCCTGTTCTAGTCCAAGGACTATGTTTTATTCAAGTAAATTACATATAAC
The DNA here is from genome assembly GCA_037074685.1 of Glyphodes pyloalis. Taxonomy (NCBI): domain Eukaryota; kingdom Metazoa; phylum Arthropoda; class Insecta; order Lepidoptera; family Crambidae; genus Glyphodes; species Glyphodes pyloalis. Next base: position 19,636,808 of record JAYKKO010000003.1, on the reverse strand, counting down.
ACTTTTAAATCGTCATCGTTTAATGATGAATATGAAAATGAATGACTTTTAAGAACTTTTGTTATTATGTATTTAACATGTGAATCATGACTTACAATGAAAAACTATCTTACTAAATTTTATTCAAATAACTCCAAAAACGTCAAGGTTTTATACTAATTTTACAGATATCATTCTCATAACCGAGACATGGTTACACTCGGGTATTCTGGATACAGAGATTTGTAATCAAAATTATGATGTATTCCGTAAAGATAGGCTTACTAAAACGATGGGCGGAGGTGTGATGATATGCACCAAAAAGCATTTGCATGCCCGGATTCGCACGGAATGGTCAGTAGGCTCCACCGAAATCTTGTGGATTACAGTCACGTGTAATTTTCTAGGATCAGTACCAAGTCGTAATCTCCATATCTGTGTATCGTATGTGGTTGGCGGAAAACCTGACCAAGATATTCACATTCTCAATGTCATTAGCTCGATAAGTAAAGTTATTAATGATCACCCACGAGACCATGTTTTACTGGCGGGTGATTTTAACCTGCCCATCATAGATTGGTCCGATTCAGTTCCCAAAATAAAGCATCAGGGCTATGCCCGGACTCAGGAAGCAGCCAGAACCTTCTTAGACGAAATGAAATTTCTTGGCTTAGACCAATATAATACACTAGCTAACACTCAGGGAAATAAGCTGGATTTAGTTTATGCCACTTTTAACGTCCTAGTTAACAAAGCCAGTTGTCCTTTGGTCAGTGAAGACACTTTTCACCCAGCTCTAGATTTGGAGGCTACTGATATCTTTATACCCCCGCTGCTGTTGCACACGTCCTCCATTAAATATAATTACCATAAAGCCAATTACTCTGCTATAAATGCTGAATTGGAGCACGTGAATTGGAAGGATTTGCTGTGTCAGGGCAGTGTTGAAGAGGCCGTTGAAGTATTTTATAGCACTATATATGGTATTCGAGATAATAATGTTCCCAAAATGACCCAATGTAATAATCAATCTTTCCCGATCTGGTACAATAAAACATTAATTAATTTAATTAGAAAGAAGACAAAATTTCATCATAAATGGAAAAAATACGGTAATGACCGAGACTACGACGAGTTCTCCCTATTAAGATCACAAATAAAGCAGCTTGAAAATGAATGTTATACTAAACATATGGATTACTCACAAACTTACATAAAGCAGGACCCAAAAAAACTTTGGAACTTTGTAAAATCTATGCGTGGCCCGCGTGGAACTTCCGATTATCCCAATGTCATGAAACATAACACGCAAACATTTAGAACTCCTGATGCTATCTCCGAGGGTTTTAATGAATACTTTTTTAGCGTCTTTAATTCTAGTGCAGTGATAAACAGTCACATAGTCTACTAAACAGTCACATAGTCTACGATTCACCTCCTAGAGGTGACAGTGGCTATGTGTATACTGCCGCGCTTAGTAAAAACGTAGTGGTTCTTTATATTAAAAAACTAAATATTAAAAAAGGAGCAGGCAGCGATAGCATACCCCCCGTATTCCTGGTTAACTGTGCAGATGCAATCTCAGTGCCGCTATCGATACTCTTTGAGCGATCACTGGCAGAAGGTGTTTTTCCAAACATATGGAAAGAAGCACTTATCGTACCTATTCACAAAAAAGGTTCTAAGACAGAATTATCTAATTACAGACCTATTTCAATTTTAAACAGCATCTCTAAACTATTCGAGCAGATAATCTACGATGTTTTGTATCCCACTATATCGGCAAACATAGGCGAAGAGCAGCACGGATTCTTGAAGCGACGTTCTGTTAGTACAAATTTGAGCGAATTTTTAAATTTCGTCTTGAATTGCATGAAACGACGATCTCAGGTCGACGTGATCTATACGGACTTCGAAAAAGCTTTCGATCGTGTAGATCACGCGATTCTTTTGAGAAAGCTGCATGCACTTGGTATTAGCGGTGATCTGTTTCGATGGGTTACTTCCTACGTCACTAATAGGCGGCAAGCTGTTGTAGTCGGAGGACACAAATCTGACTATGTCATGGTTCCTTCTGGTGTTCCACAGGGTTCTCATTTAGGTCCCTTACTTTATAACGCATACCTGTACGACATAGGACGTTGTTTTCTTCATTCAAAACATTTGCTTTATGCAGATGATAAAAAGGTATTTCTAGAAATTAAATCGGAAGAGGACTGTTGGAAATTACAAAGTGACATTAGTCGGCTATTAGAGTATTACAAGTGTAATGGGATCAATGTCAATATTGAGAAGTGTATGTATGTAACATTTTCTAGAAAGAAAAAACCTATAAATTTTAATTACAAAATAGACGGCTACTTCATTAATAAAACTGACATTGTTCGTGATCTCGGTGTGAAACTTGACAGCGGACTCGTGCTCTCTGAACACATCGACTGCATAGTGGACAAAGCCTATAAAAATTTGGGCTTTCTGATGAGAACCTGCAAATCATTCACAGATATTTTCTGCCTGAAAGTAATTTACTATGCCTACGTTAGGAGTCACTTGGAATTTGCTAGCATAGTCTGGAACCCGCAATATGCAGTGCATAAGCATAAAATTGAACGGATTCAGAAGATATTCATAAAACACCTGAATTTCAAAGCAAAAAAATGGTTTCCATCTTATGATGAAGCATGTAAATTCTATGGTCTCGTTAGTCTCGAAAGCAGGAGAACCATGTTGGATTTGTCTTTCCTACATGACGTAGTGAACTCAAATTTAGATTGCCCCGCACTTTCTTCGTTAATTAGGTTTCACATCCCGAATCGTCCCCCTCGTAGTTGTAGGGCCAAACTTTTCAACATACCAGATAGCCGTACCAAATACTGCAAAAATGAGTACTTCACTCGAACTACCGAAATTTACAATATATCATTTAATGATATTGATATATTTGCCTTATCCAAGCCTCTCTTCAAGGGTAGGATCTTGGATAAACTTAAAAACCCGTAAATAATGCGTGTGTACTAGGTATCATTTTCAATATGTATCCCATATTGTGCTCTATTTGAATGTAAACATTAATATCAGATTTTAATACGCTGCTATTATTATTGTTCTCTTTTTTTTTTTGCGGAACTTGCGTTAGACATTATTAATATCTTCACATTTATAGTTGTGTAATCTATGTTACAATATACAATATAATATATATTATAGATATATTTATTCATATTTTATTAAATTTCTCACATTTCACCTTGGTAAATTGTTTAACTCATCTCATTCTATCTCCACGTGACTGGCACCAACACATTTTTAACTTTTTTTTTTACTTCTTACCTACATCATACCTCTCGATTAACAAAATGTCTAATTTACGTAAGCCATGTTGTGGTATCCTGTTATTGGCTTAGATTTATGTATCATGTTTGGTTTTTTTATGTAAATTCATGGTATTGCTGTTGGATATCCTAATAAATAAATAAATAAATAAATAAATAAATTTTGAAACCCCGTTTTACCCCCTTAGGAAGTGAATTTACAAAAATGCTTTCTCATTGCTCTTCTATGCTATCAAAGGCACCAATGTGCTGAATTTTTAACCACTATAGTTTAGGCTCTGCTTTGATAGATCAGCTTTCGCCTATATATATTTAGACGACCTCGGTGGCGCAGTGGCTAAGGTAGGCGGCCAAAGCGCGAAAGGTCCCGGATTCGATTCCCGGTCAGGTCAATTTGTAAAACGAACTTTTCTAAATTGACTTGAGTCTGGGTATGCTGGGATGACGCCCCCAGTTAGTATGCGTCGTCTGGTACTCATAGTACAAGGGAAAACCTTAGTTTGAGACCAGGTGATTGGTGTGATTGTCTGGCGCATTTATTTATTATAGATGAATGACATTATTTGGTTAGATTATATTTTACCACTATTTTAAATAAATATTGAAACTACGACATTATTCTACAAGACATAACAAATTAAATATGAAGCCTCTCTAATAGTCTCAATTTAGAAAGTCAACGTAGGTCCTGATTAAGCTTTAACAATGTTTTCTAAGTTAAAATAACTAGATCAAAATCTTCGCGATGTAAAGAATATTAACATACCGAAGTTTTACGAAACTTCCAATACTTGTTTCGGCTCTTTCCAAAAGTTACCGTAATAAGTGCTGTCTTGTATTCAAAAGCAAGTTTTATTTTCCTTAATTACTTGTTAGGGTCTTGTTGATATTCTTTTAGGTACATGTAGGATGTTTACGTTACATTGTAAGCTATCTGACAATTTTAGAGTACCTTAGTTTTTAATATAAGAAAATTAAATAATGTGAAATTCTGAAAGTTGTTTTATGCTCGTTCCAATATTTTAAAAACGATCTAATTTAGCTACGGATAGTAATAAACTCAATGAGGCTTAAGCTAAAAACGACTGACGGATGACCGATGATAGCTGATATGGAAAGTAAGTTATGGAACGGTACTAACGACGCGTAGTTGGTTGGAGAAAAACGGATAGGAATTTTTGACAAATTACTAATTGTAAAATATTGGAACCGGGGAATATAGTCATTAAATTTCAGATTGACAATCCCCGGTCAGGTCAATATGGGAAACGAACTGAGACATCCTTATTTTATTAACCTTACTTAACTGGAGCAGCCCAACTGGTGAAATACCTCCTCCTCACAGAAGACCGCAGCCAAATAACAATCACTTCTGTGTTGTTGTGTTCCTGCGTGTGAGCAAGGTTTGCTGAGCTTCTGGGGAGTGCTACAATAAAAGCAGGAGTCAAGCCTTCAAGGTAAGGGCGAGAATTCCAGTTACAGATTTATTATCCTGTACTTGTCGCCCTAAAGCTAGGACCTCATTACCATTTAACATCAGGCGGGATGAGGTCAATCTTGAAGTGTAGTAAAAAAAAAATAGTTGAGATACTAGACTGTTTAAACACTTGCGTAATATTTCCGATATTCAATTATTAACATACATTTATACTACACTTGTGCAATCAATTATGCTATATTGTATTACTATATGGGGAGGTACTTTTAAATCAAAATTCATAAGTATAGAACGTGCACAAAGATTAATATTAAAGGTAATGCTTAAGAAAAAAAGAATATATAACACTAACAAACTTTATAAGGAAGCAAACGTGCTGACGGTTCGGCAATTGTACATTTTGCAAGCTATACTGATAACTCATAAACATGTTCCCATAGACAATAAGAAACTACAAAAACGTAATCCGGGCTCAGTTATTAGATATAATAGGGTAAGAACTACATTTGCTACAAAACAATTCTACATTCAATCCTTAAAACTATACAACAAAATAAATAAACAAATTAATATTTACACTATGACATACCGAGAATGTAAGAAAGTGCTAACGCAGTGGCTAAAATCTAAATCGTATGCAGATACTGAGGCACTACTACAAGAATTAAAAACTATTTAAATATTAAGATATATAATATAGATATATGGTAAATTAGAGAAAACCAATATGTGTTTAACATAAAAACATCATATAATACGAGCAGTATGTATAAAAAAAAAATAATAATAATCACACATAGACACTTACTAACACATACAATACTCACATAATCGTTCACACACTCATTAAAAACTTAACAAATAAGATGTAAACCCTTTATGCTAAACGTGTCAACAATTTCTTTGTTTCATAATTGTCTACGTTTCCTTATAGAGAGCGGGACTCCCCTAACACAAGTATTGTTACTTAAAAGGGAAGTCCCTCATTATTTGTTATATAGATGTCTTTAAGAAAATAAAGAAATTTTTGATTTTTTTTGATTTTTTTTTAGACGCACATAAAGGACACTTGTTAACTCATAAAAAAGTCGCGGGCATTTGCTAGTTTTAATAATGAACTTAGCTATCATTTCAGTTTTTGATTCAACATCTGGAATTGGGCTTAAAAATGGCTGAATTATACCTAATTCAAATTTCACTCGATATTTTTAGCTTCGGCTTACGTCAATCGACCGTCTCTCGAGTACATAACGTATGTAAACTTGATCGAACAACATAATACCTAAAACGAAACGTGAAAGTTTCGATCAAACTTTTGTTTCATATAGCGATGGGCCAAATATTCTATACCCTTCTATATTTAGCGGGCATTATTGGTAAATATCCGGTATTGAAGGATTTAATATCCTTTGAACTTAACTGATAATTAATTAAAAGATCAATAATATGTTATTCTTATCGTTAAGGTCTTTCCTTACCTATAAAAGCAAATCGAAATGACCTGATGTAAAGTAATCATAGAAAATTAAGTTATATACTCCTACTGAAACAAATCTACTGAGTAGCTTGCCGTTATTTTCCCGGTACATATTATTCAAGTTGAAGACCGGTAGTAATATAACTTTGTATTGTATCGAATGACGATTCAAATGTTTTATTAGTTACATGCAATGTATCTATACTAATATTATGAAGTGCAAGAGTTTGTTTGTTTGAACGCACAAATCTCGAGAACTAGTGATTTGAAATGAAAAACATATCGGATAGTCCATTCATCGAGGAAGGCTTAAAGCTATGAATCGTTCTGTATTGTCTCAGTACTGAATGTTGTGGTACCGTTGTAATTTTTGATCTTTAACACAAGCGCTTTAGCGACTTACCACAAAATCAGAGCAATTAATGTGATGCTGTTGAAAATTTATTTATATAACATTTCGTTGCGACCAATCCAAGCGAAGCGGAAAATGTAATAAATATTTAATAATAATAATAAATATTTAATAATAATAATAAATATTTAATAATAATAATAAATATTTAATAAGTACAATCTATTTTCCGAAAAATTGGCTTATTATAAATACAAACCGCAAACTATCCTTGAAAACCACCATTATAAGATGTATTGGGATAGAACCATCATAACTGATAAGACCATACATCACAATAGACCAGACATAACTCTTCACGACAAAAAGAATAAAACCGTTTACCTCATTGACATTGCTGTCCCTAATACACACAACCTGACCACTACACATACGGAAAAACTCAGCAAATACACTGACCTTGCCATAGAGCTTAAGTCACAATGGCGCGTTGATAGTGTTAATACCGTCCCAATCATAACCTCTGCCAAACACAAGTCTTGAGGCGCTCCAAATTCACCCATTCACCATTCTCAACACCTGCCGAATTGTACGTAAATTTTTAACATTAAATGAGATTCCGCATTTTGGTTCTGGCCAAAAGCCTGCTAAAATGCCTAAAACACCCCAGAAATGGGAGATATTCAAATGATATAAAAATAATAATAATAATATCTTTATTTCCAGTATATATTACAACAGAACTATTTATCAAACGGTTACTGCACTAAGCCAGTCTTGCAGCGGCCTTAAGCAATTTTGCGTCGCGCGCGACAGCGTTCTGACGCATACCCGACGGTCGCGCTGCTCTCGACCGGCGACTCATAGCAGAGGACAATGGCCTCTAATACAATAAAGTGTACAAACTGCAACGTAGTGATCAACGAGGTGTTATCTTTCTTGCAAAATGTCATTGATGTAATGGACGAGGAGAGTGTACATCAACTTTGTACGTCAAGTTTCTCGGCGGAAGAGATAGTGACGGCAAAAGTGTTGCTGTTTGAATCCGTGCCTACCAAGAAGATGCCACTTCGACGTAAAGAAAACAAGAAGAAAACTGCGAGAGATCTGGATGATATCATTTGTTTATTGAAAAGTTCCAACCCGGAAGTCTTTCCAATTTTTGTGGCAAAGGATTTACACAGACTGCCCCCGGTTACTTTTGACCACGTAGATGTGACCCGGCTACTAAAAGACATTTTGCGTCTAAAGAGTCAGATTGGTGTGATCGAAGAGAATATGGTGCCTGTGGATAAGTTTGAGTTGCTTAAATGTCAAGTGGACGACATGAGAAATGCGTCCTTTATTCAACATTTTCCTCCAGACTCCAACAACATAAACAAGAAAAGGGGCGCTTGTTTACAGAACAGTTGTGCTTATGATAGCGGACCTATTGGTCTTCAGTATGTCCCAATACAATCTGCACAGTTTCCAATCGATGCTAAAACGAGTGAAGGTATAGCGCCGATGCGAAATTCTACGTTAACCGTCACCGAAAATGATGATTTTGTATCCTTTCTACATAGGCAGAAAGATGCGAAGATGACTGACCAACTAGCGTGCCAGTCTAAAGACCCCGCCGTGGTTCCGAACGAGTGTGCAAATGGAAGCGACGATGACGCGGGATGCGGCCAGGAGGAGTTAACGACAAGGACGGCGCGAGATGTCTCCGTGCGCCGCGATGTCGCCACAGCTCTGCGGAAGCCGGTCGCGTCTACACACTCACTCATCGGCGCGAGCGCGGCAGCGGGTGCGTCACCCGCCCCTACCAGTGTCTCGCAACCGTTTATCGTTTCACCAAAAGATAGTAGGCACGCACAGTGTAACGTGAGTGAAAAAAATGCCTGCGTGAGTAGTGCACAAGTGGTAGGAGACGTGATCTCGGAATGGCAACTAGTGCAAAATAAATCCACTAAACGGTATAAATTACTAGGCCAAAGGGGGCGCGCTTCCACTGCGTTGGATGAGAGGTTTAAGGCAGCAGACGTAAAAGTACCTATTTTTATTTCAAATGTATGTAAAGATACGAATGAACAAGACATTATCAACTACATTAAGGACAAAACAAACGAAAATGTCACTTTAAAACAAATAAATATGAGGACGTCTAGGAAATATAATGCCTTTAAATTGTTTGTGTCTAAGAGTAAATTAAATATTTTCTTGGAGGATCAACTTTGGCCTGACGGCATAACTTTCAGGCGTTATGTACATTTTAAGTACAGAACCAGGACTGAGGGGACAGTTAAAGTTGATATACAGCCTTAAATGGATTTAAGCACATATTGTAATTTAACCAGTTTCAACTGCAAGTCTGTTAAACGATCCATAGACTGTGTTCGTAATTTATGTAAAATCTCTGACATAGTCGCCCTTCAAGAGACATGGCTACTGCCCCACGATATCCCGCTACTAGGTAGTATTTGTGATAGTTTCGAGTATACTGGGAAATCAGCGGTAGATACCTCGGCCGGCCTGTTAACAGGAAGACCGTATGGGGGCGTAGCTATATTATGGAGAAAAGGTATTTTTCAGGGGGTTACTGTGGTTCAATGTAGTAGCAATCGTCTCAGCGCCATCAAGGTTCGAAATTGTGAACGGGAAATGTTGATCTTCTCAGTTTATATGCCAACAGACTCACAGGACAACCTACCACTTTTTACCGAGGTGCTGGCTGAAATTAGTGCTATAGTTGAAGGTGAGAATGTTGAGTGTGTATTCGTTTTGGGTGATTTTAATGCGCACCCGCATGCATTGTTCTTTAGAGAGCTTACTGAATTTTGCTCTGATCAGTCCTGGATCTGTGCTGATGTTTGTAAGCTGGGTATGAACTCCGATACCTATACCTTCGTTAGTGAGGCACATGGCTGTAGACGGTGGCTTGACCACTGCGTTGTGTCAATTTCGGCGTACCAGACCATTGAAGTGGTTGGCGTACATGAGGATGTTTATATCTCAGACCACTTACCGCTGTACGTTAAATGTGATGTTAATGTAGTAAGATCCAAGCTGAAGTCACATGACGTGCCTCGTAGCTCAGTTATATGGGGTGAGAGAAATCAGGCTCAAATAGATGCCTATAAGAACCTGTGTAACGATAGTTTGCGAGAAATTGATTTCCCTTCGGATTTTATCGAATGCAGTCATAGGAAATGTCAGGTGACTGAACATAAGCTTATATTAGACAACTTGTATATTAGTATTGTCAATACTTTATGTACCGCAGCCACTAAAACCAAAATGAAGGGTGGTAATGGGCCCAGTGGGACCAAAAATCTTTGTGGTTGGAATGATCACGTGCGCAATGCTCATCGGGAGGCCAGGCTTAGATTCAAAATGTGGGTTCTTAACAACAGGCCATCCACGGGTTACATTTATAAGCAGATGCACGAATCGCGCAAATTATTTAAAAGTCGGCTAAGATGGTGCCAAAACAATCAAGACCAAATAAAGATGGACATCCTGGCGAAACACAGATCTTCAAAAAATTTCAAAAAGTTCTGGAAAGAAACCAAAAAACATGACATGAGCCCTGGTCGCCCGATTAGCGTTGACGGCAAAACGGAGGGTGTTGATATTGCCAACATGTTTCGTGACCATTTTAATGTAAGGTCTCCACTGTGCCTATTTGCTGCAGGTGCCAATGCTGAGACTGGTCGCCAGCATGTGGGGGAGGAGTCGTCGCCTACTTTCTTCGGTGCCGCTCAAATAAGATCAATAGTGGCGGGAATGGGCGGGGGCAAATCTCCGGGTCATGATGGTCTCAGCATTGAGCACTTCAGATATGCCGGGGTGCACCTGCCGAGGGTCCTGTCTATGTTTTTCACTATGTGCGTTAGTCACTCTTATCTGCCACATGACCTTATGAAAACCACAGTTGTACCCATAGTGAAGAACAAGACAGGTGACATCTCGGATAGGGGCAATTACCGGCCTATCTCCCTGGCAACTACAGCGGCCAAGATATTGGACGGTCTGCTTAATTCTTCTATACAAAATAGTCTCGATCTTCATGATGCTCAGTTCGGTTTCAGGACCGGACTATCGACAGAAAGCGCCATAGTAAGCCTCAAGCATACCGTCCAATACTATACGACAAGAAACACGCCGGTGTATGCCTGTTTTCTTGACCTCTCCAAGGCCTTTGACCTTGTGTCGTACAATTTGCTGTGGAGGAAGATGAGAGACAGAAATATACCGGGTGATATAGTTGATATTTTTCAGTTTTGGTACGCCAACCAGACTAATGTAATCAAATGGGACAACGTCTTTTCAGATGCATATAGGTTGGAGTGTGGTGTGAGACAAGGGGGGGTCACGTCTCCACGGCTCTTCAACCTGTTCATAAATGACCTCATAGTTGAGCTGAGCAGCTTACCGATCGGGTGTAGTGTTGACGGTGTCAGCATAAATAACATTAGTTACGCTGACGATATGGTGCTGCTCAGTCCGACTGCGAGCGCACTTAAAAGAATGTTGCGAGTCTGTGAAAGGTATGCGGCCTCTCATGGACTTGTATACAATGTAAAGAAGAGTGAGTACATGGTCTTTAAGGCGGTCGGTAAATGTCCAGACTACCCTGATCACATCACCCTCAATGGCATGAGCATTAATCGGGTACACAAATTTAAATATCTAGGACACTTTCTTACCGACAGTCTTAAGGACGATGTAGATATTGAAAGGGAGCGCAGGGCTCTGGCGATCCGCGGTAATATGTTGGCTCGCAGATTTTCCCGTTGTTCAGACCAGGTAAAAATTACGCTCTTTAAAGCTTTCTGTCAGAGCTTCTACACGGGAAACCTATGGGTCTCGTATGCCAAAAGGTCGCTGGACGTGCTGCGCGTCCAATACAATAACATCTTCAGAATGCTGTTGGGATTGCGACGTTATTGCAGTGCATCGGAGATGTTTGCTGTGCGCCATACTGATGGTTTCCATGCAGTGATGCGCAATAAAACAGTATCTCTGATTGGTAGGTTGCGTGGCAGTCAGAACAGCCTTCTGAGGACGGTGACTGACAGATACACATCACCAATCTGGCGGTGTTTGGTAGAGAGAGTGATCAAATAAAGTTTGTTCACTCTCATATTGTGTCCACTCTCAACTTTATTTTATACTAACATAGCATTTAAGATCTTTGTAATACTAACCCCTTTATATGAGCCACTCGCTGCTCGAAATAAATGATTTTTTATTATTTTTTTTTTTTTATTAATTTACATTTAACAATATTATTTAAAAAATACTTTTACATTTAAAAAAGTCAAAGGATAAGCTATGCTAACTATTTGAAACGTAGAAATTTGTGTATGTGTGTGTTTATGTGTGTTTGTATGTGGTGTTTGTACGAGTGTGATTATGTCTGATTGGGAGTGTGTGTGTATGGAAGATCATAGATGGAAGATTAACTGTTAAATCAAATGTGTCAATTTAAAATTTCAAATTCAAATGATTAGTTCCTGCGATCGGCTAATAGATGGAGTTATACCTGTTACATCGCGGTGACAAGATTTTCCATCGGTTTAATAGGTAGCCAAAGTAATTTTGTTAATACATTCCTAATTCAAGAACAGTGGTTTATTTAAATAGTGCAAATAAGTCTAAGAGGTCAAATAGTGAGTGAAGTGAGGGAGGAGAGTTCAAGAGTCTAATATTAACGATTAACGTAATTTGATCTAAACTTTTTCATTATTAACGAAAGTTAATAACTTTCCTTTGGGCAAACTATAATTTAACACTTCGGGAACGTAATGCAATTCCACAGCAGCAGCCCCACAAACCCAACAGCCACTCCAAGTTGCACGTAATTCCGCAGTCGGCTTATAAATAATGCAGCGGCATTATGACAAGCCGGCACTATCCGCTGCAAACTTAATAAAATTGTAAATGTTGTGGATTCCCAAATTACCGCCAGGAATTTTATCATTCTGGCTTTTGAACAAGATCGCTTGAAGCGCTCGCGCTCCCTGGCATTAATTTGCAAACGTTCGTGCTTGAAGTTAAATAAATGCACTAGATAATGTTTTTGCATTGCAATTTATAAACACAGAATGATTAAATTCTAAAAGATTTGCGACATCACCCTTTGTTAAGTTCAAAATGATTTTCGAAACCAAAGTAGTGTTTAAGGAATCTACTTTTGATTCTGCTGTTATCCGCGTTATTTGGATATAAAAATTATCCAATACGTTAACCTAGTATGCCTTCTCTCTTCTTTTCAATAAAAGGTAAGTTATTATTAATAACACAATTTATTCCAAGTCCGTTCAGTATTTTTTGCGTGAAAGAGCAACAAACAAATATTAAGGCATCCAGATATCAATATATTAATGCAAACTTTCGCGTTTACTATGTAAGTAGGATTGTTGCTGCTTTTTGAGTATTTCATAGACACATACTCGTATAAGAAATATCTTTAAAACGTGTGGGTATAATTATAGTAACTGGATGGTAAATTGTCTTCTTCTTATTTTTTTTGTTTCAATGGCAACTAAGCTCCTCTAACGAAGTTACCTTTGCCAGTTTTTGGATCGTCAGTTAAGACGACAAAACCAATCGTTTTAAAAAACCAACATACGAATAGTGCGTGGTTTTTTAGTTTTAACAAATTATATCAGGGATATCCTTGTACGTTTTTGTATTCATAACCATGCTAAAAGCAGAATAAGCCTCCGTTTGCCAATAATAAAACACTCTGGAACGTGTACCGTCCCAAATAAGTCCAGGTTTTCCTTGATCCCGGAGAAATCCCCCAAAACTCTGTTTGAACACTCATTCAGAATTAGGAGTAAGTGCAACGTTCCATTAAACCATTCTTGTGAACAAACAGTACGGAACCCGGGAGCTTGGGCAAATACGAGGTGCAAAAATACGTATAGAAGGATTAGCAAGTGAAATCACTGTGAGGACTGCAGTGAGCCACAGTGAAATGGAAACAGTAAGGCAATAGGAAGCGGACTTTCAATTGGTTTATGTCACCTTTTGGGACTGGTCTGCTCCAGCTTACCTCTCGAAAGTAAATACTCACTTGAGTACTTAATTGTTTCATCACTCATCAAAACAAAACTATATGACTTGGTCTAAAGCTACACATAGCAATAACTTAGATACTGCTACTGTAACTGATCTGCTGAGTTTCTTAACGGTGTCTTCTTGGTAGATAAAGGTTCCGAACCGGAAGTAGAACTCACTTTACATTGTAGTCAAAGCTGATACAAAAGTGGTACATGTAACCTACTTAAATAAAGAAATATCTGAGTTTGAGTATGAGTTTATACCGTCTGTTAGATTTTACAAAAAATATGTGACAAGTATTTTTGCATTATCCACCTTGTCCAAAAAAATAATGGTGATACATTGAATCGAATTGCGTGACATAATTAGTGGGCACATTTTTACCCACCAGTGACGTAACAAGTGGCCGCAGCTTGGCATCGTTTTATGTTAGTATTTTTTATTTTATTATATTTAAAATTTTGTCTGTGTATGGTCTTTCTCACACACAGTGTGTCGTATTTGCTTTTTGAAACATAGTAACTTAACTTAATATGTGCATAGGAAGTTGCGTGATTATTGAAGACGCCATTTAATGAATTATCAAATATAAATCCTACTCATGCATGCAACTTCACTATGTTAGCTTCCAGGGCAATAAGAGCAAGGAATCCCACATACTCTGTCACCTACCTCGTTCGGGTCAGATGACGGTGCGTCAAAGCATTTCCCCTCGTTATAAAAAAAAGAAAAAAAAATAGCATCCAAATAATTTTTATAAGTAATAAGTGCTTTGTTTAGTATTTTCCAGGATTTGTAAAGTGTATTGTTGTATTAGACGATTAAAATTTGCAAGATTTTATCAATACTGAAATTTTGCGTTTTACTAGCATGTACTGGTAGATTAGAAATAGTCTTACTAATTGTAATGTTTACTGTGGTAGGCCTGAAGGAGTTATGAGGGAAAACGGATGAGAGAGAAGGCGTGGGGGAATGCGACGAAAATGCCTCCCTATACTTATGGAGGCTTAGCTAGGCCTGCCATGTCTCCGAGTGTTAGTAGGTAGGGCCTCCACCCGTACGGAATCATATGGACATGCCCGGACTTGGACGTACTTACAATATCGACCAGGGGACTAATTTATAAATGTCAGAAACGATTACGACTCAGAAAGCTAATACTTTGTCTTTATCTAATCATTCATGTTAGGATGAGACAAACCAGCGAGTTTCGGAATTCAATTCAGATTTCAACGTTCTGCGGGTAGATAGGTAAGATTTTTTTCCAGCCAACCAAATGACCTAAAGTGTCTTACAGTATAATTTTATTCAAATTTCGAATTAGAGCAAAACAAAGCAAAAATAATGTTTTATGCTTTGTTTTATCAGTACCATTTTTGGTCGCATCTATGCGTGTACAAAATGTTTGATAACAGCATTGAGCGCAATGTTTTTTGACAAACTGTTCGCCCTTTATCAAGGTACTGGGTTGGAATCCTGGTCAGGTCAATTTGGATAAACGAACTGTTCTCTATTGTCCCGGGTAGGGGTGTTGTGGTACCTTCATTGTTATATAGAATTCAAGACTTTAGCTTACATTTTGGATAAATAAAATAAGCTTACTTTTCTAACTTACTGACACTTTCCATAGAATCAAGCTGTGTACGTGATGTTATTCGATATTGATTTATTTAATTTAAGCACAAATATCTCCAAGTAAAATGAGCAAACGTGTCAATTTCTTTTTGCGTACGTAGTTAAGTATTCAAAATGTGCCATTTTATTGAAATGTCCGACTATTGGTACGACGTTAAACATTTTGGTCATGGTCACCCTACGGAAGGGTGAATTTACGAAGGAATTACGTAACACAGGTTTAGTTATACTGTCTTCGTTCCGTTTGAGATTGGGGCGGTGAAAAGTGGCCGATTTAGCGGCTTATTTGTGGCAGGCAAACTCATACAAGGGCTACATAAGATCTGTGGATTCTGTTTCTAGAAAATGTTTTCAAACGTTTTATTTGAACATAAAATTTATTTAACTTTTTTTTTCTTTCTAAATTGTGTATCAGAACTCGATTTTGAAATGTATACGACTGTGTATTCTTGTGTTAAGAACTTGTTTCATACCCCCAATACAAAAAGGTTGTTGTGTTATAAGTCTCATGTGTATATCTGTCTGTATATATGCTTATTTGTCTGTGCATTTAAAGCTTTCAAATAGATGAACGGATTGATTTTGTTTAAAAAAAATAGCCCATGTCCGGTCTAGAGGCTAAACGTATGACTGTACCAAATTGATATTCTGTTAAGGCGTGAAAGCCGGACAAACAAACAGACAGACACATACGACCTCGGTGGCGCAGTGGCTAGGGTAGGCGCCCAAAGCGCGTAAGGTTCCTGGTTCGATTCCCGGTCAGCTCAATTTGGAAAACGAACTTTTCTAAAATGACTTGGATCTGGATGTGCTGGGATGACGCACCCAGTAAGTATCCGTCGTCTGGTACTCATAGTACAAGGGAAAACCTTAGTTTGAGACCAGGTTATTGGTGTGATTGTCTGGCGCATTTATTTATTTATTTACATAGAGTTGCTTTTGCATTTATAATATTATTATGGATACCAGGTAGATTCAAATTGAAAAAAGTATAACTGTTAAATGTTTTAAGTATGCTCTTAATAGGAGTTTAAAAGCTTTAACAAATACTGAACCGAAACACAAAGCGCTTATTTTACAAACAGTTGTTTTAGTCAATTGTAATGGTTCAGCAAAATGCTTTAAATCAAATATGTATGGCTGAGTCACTCTTTCAGTTATTTATGTGTTGTCAGCTTATTAACAAAAAGGATTGTTATTTCAACCTTTGAATACAACTTTTATCCTTTGTCTCGCAAATAAAACATCAACCTCCGTAGATGTGAGGCAAATGAGCCGGTATTTAGACGTAACGCTATTTCTGAGGTCCCAGCTTTGATTCCCGGTCGGGTCAATATGAGTAACGAGCTTTTCTGTATTCTCAGGTCTGGGTGTTGTAGTACTGTTGTTGTTTCTTATTTCTGTAACACAAGTGTTTTAGCGACGTACGACAGAATCAGAGCAATGTATGTGATACACCTGTTTAATTGTTCTCATGACATGATAGAAATACGTTTCAGAGTAGGTACAACGTTTTTACCCATTCAAACATTAAACATATTTTGTTTCCAAACTTGAACCCGCGGATTTACCCGAGAATTATTTCCCGAGATAAAATGTAGTCTATGTCTATGCCTAATAGCATGTGCTGAATGACAAATTTCTCGCACGAGACAACAAGAGTTTCAATACTTTTGATTGGCTAATAGCATACCGCCCTCGTATCTTCAGCGAATCAGAAGTTAAATTATAAACTCATTAGTTAAGAGCGCGATAAAATTAAAATTCGTAGCGCATTTTAAGCGGTTGTATGTTACGTTGAATGTCTGAAATAAAGTGTATGCTGTCATAGGCACCAAAATATACAATATTTTGTAGGCATGAAAATATAAAAGATTTTGGTGCCTATCAACTTCCTATAAGAAAGCTGGTTGAAGAGGCTGGCTCGAAATGACCTTGGTACATCCTTTTCATGATGTTTTTTTATAATTCAGCGGTGACTGTTACCACAAACCACAATTGTCAGCCTCCTCTGTGATTGGCCCTCAATCACGCGATAATTTGCGTTCATTGGTTGGAGCCCTCGGATATAAGTACGTTCAGAAACTGGCGGAGAAAACTTGGTCTACGGTTATTATTAACGAAATTATGAAAGAATAGAACAGAAAACATCGTTATTCATGTGAGCAATACAAGAAGACTTATAAATCGTCAAATTCAGTATTCTACCGCCGTGTTCGGAATGTTGATGATGTCGAGAAGAACCGGCAAGAAACTCGACACTTACTATTGACCAATTAAACAATGTTACTTTATACTAGGTACTTAAAGCTGTAACAAAATTGTAAGTTTATCATTCAGCGCAATTATTCCCAGTTCCAATATTTAAAAAACCATTCTGGTTACGGATAGTATTAAATTATACGAGGCGTAACTAAAGACGACTAATGATACCTGATATGTAAAGTAAATTTTAATTTAAAATTAATGACTCGTAGAAAAACGAATTGTCACATTTGACATTAGTTCAATAGAACACCTTCATTCATTCAATATTTTTTTCATGTTGGTTACAAGTAACACTTATGCATCGTCATAATGAATATAAACCAAAATTGAAGCTACATCCAGTTCGGAACCTAATCCTACCGAGAAAAATCAGGCAAGAAGTCAGTAGTTATCCTAATATTTACAATATTTGGAACTAGAGAACTTAAAAATATGGTGTGCGAGCGAGCAGACAATCATGTCCATATATGTTTATTATTGATATATGCATCAAGTTTGTAGAACCCTTTTTTCATTAAACATGATTTAACATAGACCTTAAATTTATGCATGGGTAAGTCAATAATATCTTGCGGTAACTTGTTGAATATTTTTATACTTAGGTAATCCAACGAATGTTTTACTGGCCTTGCGAAGCCTATGGTTTGAAATAGCGAGCTTATGTTTATTTCTTGTGTTAAAACTATGAACATCAGATTTCTTAAAGAATAAATTAAGATTTTTTCGAATATACATAATATAGTCAAGGATGAATTGTGACGCTACAGTTAAAATATCAATTTCTTTAAACAATTCTTTGAGTGAATCACGCGATCTAAGGCCGGGTATAGATCGAATAGCTATCTTCTGCAATACAAAAATGGGTTGTGTGTCAGAAGCAGAGCCCCATAGCAGTAGACCGTATGACATTAAACTATGAAAATAGCTGAAATAAACTAGTCTCGCCGTTTCAACATCAGTAAGATGCCTAATTTTTCTGACTGCATATGCAGCCGAACTAAGTCTTTCTGCCAGAGCACCTATATGAGGACCCCATTGAAGTTTAGAATCGACAGTAATTCCTAAAACAATTGTTGAATTAACTAGTTCAATGTGTTCACTATTCATTACAATATCAGTATTAATTTGCCTTACATTTGGCATTGTAAATTTAATGCAGCTAGTCTTTTTTGCATTGAGGACTAAGTTATTAGTAGAAAACCAATGCAAAACTTGTGAGAGGGTACTATTTACAACGTCATATGATTGCTTATACCTGTCAACTTTAAAGATCAAAGATGTGTCATCTGTAAAAAATACAATCTCACATAGACTTTTGGTAAAGTGAGGAAGATCATTAATATATATTAAGAAGAGAAGATGTCCTAATATAAAGCCCTGGGGCACGCCCATAACAAGTGGTGCGCCGGAAGAATTGGCTCCGTTAACATTAACTTTTTGTGTTCAATCAGTTAAGTATGATTGCAATACAGATATTGTAGGGCCTGAGATACCGTAGTGTCGCAATTTTAAAAGCAAAGTTTCATGATTGATACAATCATTCAAAACATTGTAATACACAACTCATTGTAATCTCACAGCATTTATCTGGCAAAGAAACTTTTAATATTCGCATAAATAAACCCACGCGATTGAACAACAAACATACTGACAAAAGTATTCCGGTTTCAATACATTAATCGCGCTCACCCAAGGGTGAAATGTTTGCGCTCGTAATGTATGGATGTAGTACGGAACACATTTAAGGGAAGGACAATGGGCTAACTAGCTCTGTGAGATCTTTTTATATACTTTTTTTTTATATATATTTTTGACGACCTCCGTAGCCGAGAGGCGAGCGGGCCTGACTTTGGCGAGCGCCATCTCTGAGGTTCCGGGTTCGATCCCCGGTCGGGTCAATGTGGGAAACGAACTTTTCTATATTGTCTCGGGTCTGGGTGTTGTGGTGCCTTCGTTGTTTCTGATTTCTGTAACACAAGTGCCTAAGCTACTTACCACAGAATCAGAGCAATGTATGTGATGTTGTCCAATATTTATATTTATTTATTATTTATATTTATATTGCACTTCAAGATTGACTTCATCCCACCTGATGTTAAGTGGTAATGAGGTCCTGGCTTGTCACCCATACCTTGAAGGCTTGACCCCTGCTACTAATGTAGCGCCCCCCAAGAGCTCTGGAAACCTTACTCACGCAACACAACAACACAGAAGTGATTGTTTGTTTGGCTGCGGTCTTTTTATAGGATACTCGTTCCACCCTGGCTTCGCTCGGATGGATTGCTTCGTTGCATGTTAGAAAATGGGACATCTTAACATAAGCATCTGCGTTGGTCTCGGTCAATTGACCATCTCGGTCAGTTAGGAAAAGTTGCCTAATTTACTCCTCATTACGTCAAAATAGTTCCAGAAATTTCAAAAATAAGCCGGAACAAACAGACAGACAAATAAAAATAGCATAATCATATATTTTTGTACATGTACCATATATATAATCATATTCATATATATATGGTACATTCATATATACATAAGCATGTAGTAAAAGCAGTTATTTTAATATTACACACAGATATCCCCATTTTATTTGTATTTATTGAATGGCTCCATTTTAATTAAATGTATATACAAACTTTTCTTAAGTATTACTAATGTGATCTTTATGAATAAAAAATATTGTTGTTGATTATCTTTTACCCAAGCCAAGAGTAACTTTTACTATTGGCGCTACTAAAACATTGTCCCTCCTCCAAACTAAGGGGTTTGTCCCAAACTTGACACGGCTCTTACTTCGATCTTCAGTTGACAAAATAGGGTAGCTTTGGAAATTTGAATATGTAGATAGTTGGTACAGGCACGCCGCAGGATCTGAAGGGTCCACCGGCTAGGGAAATTGAAATAGTCCCAAAGGTATTGTTATGATAACGTCATACTAACGTGTTCATGGTAAAACTTGTCTCCATAATTACACCTCTAAAAATTTTCTTAATTTTTTTTTATTCCAGACTATTTAAAATTTAACAAAATTCAACTGGCCCAATTAAAACAAAGTATTCACTAGCTAGAAACAAAACTTACTGTGAAGAACGTAAATTAACATTAGTTAAACAAATGTAAGGTACTTGGTCGGAGTTTGAGAATAAACACGAAGAACTAAAAATCTATTCTAAAATAAAAACTCTGTTTATGTTGCACGGCTGTACCCGTTTCTCGCGATTTACTGCCTCTACCTTAAGGTTGTCTGGAAAAAATCGCTTCCTAGCAATAACACCGCCTAAATTGTACTATAATTAATCTGTAAAACCTATTGCTGTAAGGTTTTTGTGCAATAAAGTATATCTATCTATCTATTTTATATTGATAGAACTTTAAGGAACAAGTTAAAATTAAAAAATCTTGTAGGCCACGCAAACTACTAGTAAGAAATAATAAAAAGGTTGCATGCCAGTAAAATATACGTGAATATAATATTGTTGCAAAAATAATACACACACAATAAATATAGTTAGTAAGTTTCGTTAAAAATTATATTCAAAATAATTTTCAAGACAACAACTATGATAAAATTAGATACATAGATAATAAAACGACTTAAAATGTATTTATGCAGTAGCATAAGTAAAGATATAAATGCAAATACCGTAATAAATCTAGACAGGAATGTTTAAAATGAACGAAGAAACTGGCCTTTTCTGAAATATGAGCTGCATTCCGACCATTCATGTAAATGTTCAAATTCCCTTCTACAATAAAATATACATTTTCTGTATCTCCTTAAATACGGCTTTGGAAAATGATATTTTCATAACATGCAAATGCGGTATGCTTTGGCATAGATACAGAAATGAAATATTTGAAATGTAAACGTTTCGCAACAAAACTTTGAACAAGTCATTACTTAATATTATTCGCAATTCTTTTGTTATTTTCTTGTTAAGCTATAGAGGAGGGTAAAAGCACTTTATGTTACAAAAATCCCGATTTTACTGAATGATTTTATTGGCTTCTGCTTTATTTTGGTTTCTGTGAAAGATACTCCTTTCCGAATGCGTAAACATATTATCTCGTTCAAGATCTTTAGAGCAGATAACTGTCTACGGGTGTTAAATTAATTAAAAATGTATGGTTTCCTTATCCATACTAACATTATAAACGCGAAAGTACTCTGTCTATCTGTCGGTCTGTTACGACCCTTACTGTTACTGTCACGCCTAAATTGATTTTGATGAAATTTGGTATGGGTATACTAATAGAACGACATAGGCCAGTTTTTGTTTCGAAAATAAGGGGGGATGGGGGTAATATTGCCCTTGAAAGTTTAGATGGGACATTTTTTATTTTATAAGTTCAAGATATGAAATTTGGCACAACTACTTTCTGTTTTCAAATATTAGGGTAGATAGGGGTAAACCGACCATCTATTTATTAAATAAATAAATAAATATTGGACAACATCACATACATTGCTCTGATTCTGTGGTAAGTAGCTTAAGCACTTGTGTTACGGAAATCAGAAACAACGACGGTACTACAACACCCAGACCCAAGACAATATGGAAAAGTTCATTTCCCATATTGACCCGACCGGGGATCGAACCCGGAACCTCAGAGATGGTGCTCGCCAAATTTTATATATTAATTTTATTTTATAATATTATTGTAAGAAAAGATTCAGTCGCAAGCACAGCTAGTAAATATTTATAAAAATGAATCGCAAAATGCGTTCGTAAGCGCATAACTCGACAGCGCTTACACCAAATTTTGACAATTCTTTTTTTTCGTTGAAGTCCAAGGATGGTTTTTACGGTGAGAAAAATTCGAATAATTGCCGGTAAAGCTCTAAGGACAGCCATTTTATTTTTCAGTACAAACGTTTTCTAACTAAAATTTAGAGTCAAACCACATTCCACATCAGGACAGGACGAAGTCTGTCGGGTCCGCTAGTTTTAAATAAAAGAAAATGTACGATATTACAAGTTATTTAACCAATAAAATCAGATACAATAGAATATGAATTGTGTTGGCCTTTAGAAGTTTAATGCAATGACGGTAATATTAACATTTTGATTTTCGTTTTTTCAGGTACGTTTGTTATTGATGACAAATCTAGTCAAGTGGCTGGAGTGGTAATTATGCAATCCCTCTATTGCTTGACTTGTTTTTAACCATAAACGCCTTTGCCTTGCAATTTGACATTAAGATTTTTCGACGACCTCAGGGCTCGGTGGCGCAGTGGCTTTGGTAGGCGGCAAAAGCGCGTAAGGTCCTGGGTTCGATTCCCGGATTGGAACATTTCTAAATTGACTTGGGTCTGGGTGTGCTGGGATGACGCCACCAGTTAGTGTCCGTCGTCTGGTACTCATAGTACAAGGTAAAACCTTAGTTTGAGACCAGGTGATTGGTGTGATTGTCTGGCGCATTTATTTATTTTAAGATGCTTGAAAATACAAGTGTCAGAAGATTTTACTTAAATTCAACACTTCATCATAGTGTACAGGGTTAATCGCGATGACATATTGAAGCGTATTATCGGAACAGCAAATGCAAAAACCATCAATTCACCGAACACGTGAAATATTAACTGAAGGCTGTACTCTGCAATTTTATTGAAACCTTTTATCGGAAAATCGCCTTTCATTTGTTGAGTCAATTTAACTAATTACTTCATTTATATCTGTTGGGTTATTTAGCGTGAGTATGTTTTTAAATCAAAATCTTATGCGTTTTTTTCTGTTAACCGAGAATCACAAAAAAAAACTTTATTAAACGCTAAAAACAGTAACTGTCCAGAAAGTTATGGTTGTTTTTATTTAGCAATCGTAGATTATACGGAACGTTTTATATAGCAACGTATGTATCTCTTTAGAACCAACAATATTTTGGGTCAATACTCGTATAAGAACAAAGCTATAGATTTATATTGATTTAGAATTCAAATTTGAAAAAGAAACAAAAATTATAAGTAAATAAATTGTAGGAAATAAATAATGTATTTATTCATGACAAAAATGTATGGGTCTAGAATAACTTTAATTCTCGGAAATGTTTTATATAAGCTTTGTATATTTTATTTAAGTACCTAGCGTAAGGGAACATTACTACATTGAAAAGAGTAAGTGTCGAGTTTCTTGCCGGTTCTTCTCGACATGATAAACATTCCGAACACGGCGGTAGAATACTTAATTTGTAGTGACGATTCATAAGTGCTTTTGTAAAGCTTACGTGAATAAAGATGTTTTCTATTCTATTCTATTCATGTAAAATTAAGGACGTTAAAAGTAAGTTAAGCTACCGTTCGGAATAATGTTGTCATCAGGAAGAACTGGCATGAAACACGATAGTTACACTATTAAAAACGTTTAATAAATAAAAAGTGTGTCAAAATATTCATACTACGAAGCTTAAGATAAAGATATCCAAACTTTTTTGTCATTTAAATATTTTCAGTTTTAAACATTCTTTTTATGATAGACATTTTGTGATACTGATTATTACAAGACACTTTTCTTAACCGCAGACCGAAATAAATTAGTAATGCAGTATTATTCTCTAACGGCATTTTTAAACACCTTCAGACTAAGTTTTAAATGTGAAGCAAGCTTTTGTTTAATTTTCGTAGTGAGCTTGCGTTCTTGGAGAAAAGACTTACATTTTTAATTATGCGGAACTTTAAAGTAAATAATTTGGTGGTAGTGTTATTTAACATGTTATTACTCACTCCCTTAGATTAGCCAAAGAATTCTATAGCTTATACATACCTCATGCGTCTATTTAAAGGTGCCTCTTTCGGGAACTGGTCTGCTCCAGCTTACCTCAAAACTACATACTTAGTTTATCACTACACCGAACAAATGTGGAAAGAAATTTAAAGGGTTGTAGTTACGTAAAATGTACATAATAATTTAAAAACTATGTAACAAATTAACTAATATTTGCCCGAGTACTCGGTCGGAATAACGAATCGGATTTCTATAATACAACACGTTTAATTAAAAAATAAATTTGATTACTTTTTTCATTTCAGTCATAGTGAGAGTTAGTTAATTATTCCGGGTATTTAAAACTGTATCAGTATTTACTTTGGAATTGTTAAAATCTGTAGTTTATGTAAACACTGACCGCAATAGCCAACAAAATGATTTTAACATCATCAAAGTTCCCGCGATTGTTGTACTTTGGATAAAGGCTAATTACAGGAGTTAATTGTGTTCACCCAACCACAGTAATGCACAACAAACCATTTAGTGTATGTACTGTTGGTCAGTATTTATAATCATTAAACTAGTTTATTATTTTAAAGGAATGCCTAACTTTTACTCGACCAAGGAAAATACACAGAGAAGGGTTATTTTTTGGAACAGTGTGTATGATAGCTCATAAATCATGAACTGTTTATTGTAAATAATATTGTACAACATAATGTATATGCTCTTATTCAGTAGCAGGTAGTTTAAGGTTGCTTCATTTGTTTGAAATAGAGACTGACTATTATGAATAATCAATTCAAACTTTGGCTTATTTGAATAAAAAATATTAACTTTGACTTTAAGTACTTGTGTTAAGAAAATTTAGAACCACAGTTTAAAAATATTCACAACGTTGGTATTTGCTCATGGATTTACTTGCATGGACCTCCTAATGGGGGATGATTTTTATTTCGCGTTATTTATTTAGATAATAATAGATTTTTTTCGCAAAGAACATTTGGATTTTTATCCTTGCGACGATAACATATTCAAATTATTTTACACACTGTTTAAGCAAACTTTCAATGATTAAATAAAATCCAAAAAGTATAAAATAGGGCGTTTTGCAGCTCTATACAATACATTATGCACACCATTAGACCATGCCATAGACATTAAAATCGGATACTTTGTGAAAAGTGTTTTAACACTGTCCATTCGCTTAGGGAAGAAAGAGACCAAACATTGTTTCCAGTGTGTTGTAAACATAGAGAGTTGTTTTTCTGTTTATACGGTACACTCTACTTCTTTTATGCTGAAAAAGATATCTAAAAAAAGTTTTTATCGTTCGTATCACAGCCCCAAAAAAGATTCAATCTTGTGGAGAATAACCCTTTCCTTAAGCAATTCCGCTGAATGACCTCTTTCTTACAAACAACAATAAAACCAAGTCGTTAACAAAAAACATTAACATTTGCAACCACTCTTTCTTTTGTTTTTGTTGCTGCAATAAATAAGCCTCATATTTTAATGTTTGTTCGCAACTTTCCCTTCAAAGTTCAAATTAAATTATAAACAATGTAACGAATTGCTTCAAACTTTAGCGGAAATTAGCGCTGTGAATCAATACACTGCTATTTATTTTACGATTTGTTTCTTGCCCGTTTTTAATATTACATTATTTATATTACGCTTTTGTCTTCGATCACAATTTCTGTAAATGTAATTTAGGAAAGTCGTAACTAGATTTATTGCGATTAACAATACCTTCATGAATTCGACTACCTCGGTGGCGCAGTGGCTAAGGTAGGCGGCCAAAGCGCGATAGGTCCCGGGTTCGATTCCCGGTCGGGTCAATTTGGAAAACGAACTTTTCTAAATTAACTTGGTCTGGGTGTGCTGGGATGACGCCCCCAGTAAGTATCCGTCGTCTGATACTCATAATACAAGGGAAAACCTTAGTTTGAGACCAGGTGATTGGTGTGATTGTCTGGCGCATTTATTTATTTCAGCGAAAAAAGTAAGCCATAAGTGTTTGTGCTGTAATTTTAGCTTTTCAAAAATGGAACCGTAGCTTTTTTATTTTTAATTGCAACTATGTTTTAGAGAAGTAGAAATATTCTACGAATATTGTGTTACAATTCTGTGGCGTGGCGCTAAAAGGGCCAGAGTACGTTAATATTGATTATTGATACTGGCCCTATTAGCACCAGGCCACAGAATTTATTTATTTTAAAAGTAGAACATGAATGTTGGTTGGTTCCCAAGGATATCATGATCCAGTAGGCATAATTATGTTTGTTTCAAAGTCTGAAGTATATACCACGTTCCAATTTCTGTCTTATGTCATCACAACATAGTATAAAACAAAGTCGCTTTTTCTGTCCTTATATCCCCATATACGCTTAAATCTTAAAAACTACGCAACGGATTCTGATGCGGTTTTTTTAATAGATAGAGTGGTTCTAGAGGAAGGTTTTTATTTACAATAAAGAATAGAAAAGCCAATATTTCTAAGTATATGTGTCGCAGTCATCTGGTTGAATCAGCTATTTGATTGGATCACTGGCGCGTTTATTAAATGACGACGTTTAATTGAATGACTAGGCCGAAAGTTGAATGAACGAGCCTCACTCAGCGTCCAACAAGTTAGCGTATTGTAACATAGCCCTTTGAACATAGCGGACGTAAAATCAGTCAGGTGATTGCAATTTAGTACATTTTTTTCCACTGCGGCGTTAGTGCTGATCAAAACAAAGATGGCGTCAAACAGCTGGTACAGATCTAATCGAATAGCACTGTGTTGATATTTTTTGAGTGAAATTGAGATTCCATCCTTGTCCTCTTCCCCCAATTTTTAATACAGTACTTTTGAAAAAATATGATATCTTTTTAGCCTAAGTGTCTTAACACTTAAAATTTTTAAAACAAAATAAAAATTCTTATTTAGGTGTGTTATGTCATGTCCTCATTTTTTTTATCTAAAGTTATCTTTTAAGTTGCGAACCTATATACCATTCAACAACTATGCTAAATAACGTTCAGTCAAGAAGTTGAACGTTATATTAAACAATTTGATGAGTTGTCCTTTAGTCATTCAATTAAACGTCGTCATTCAATGAACGCGCTAGTGATCCAATAAAACAGCTGATTAATCCAGATGACTGCGACATACGCGCTATGCCGGGGAAGGTCGCTATTTATTTATAAGTAACACAATAAAACTAAGACTTCGCAATAAATTAGAACACGACCTCCGTAGCCGAGAGGCGAGCGTGCCGGACTTTGGCGTCGCGCTATCTCTGAGGTTCCGGGTTCGATTCCCGGTCGGGTCAATATAAGAAACGAACTTTTCTATATTGTCTCGGGTCTGGGTGTTGTGGTACCGTCGTTGTTTCTGATTTCTGTAACACAAGTGCTTTAGCTACTTACCATATAATCAGAGCAATGTATGAATCGTTGTCCAATATTAAAAAAAAATTACTTATTGTCATAATAACTACTCGTTTTTGCCTTAAATATTTCCATAACCCGCATTCAATATGAAACTTGTTTGTTTAATGAATAAAAAAATATATTTCAGAACGCGGCCGTTGCTTCAAAATTGGAATGTTGCCATGTAATGGCAGTAAAATTAATTGTGTCGTTTAATTTTATCGTCCCTTTCACGGGCAAGTTTAAAATGTTTGTCGCTAAAGCATTTGCCGAAATCGCTCGAATAATTAGCTCAATAAAAATAGCGAGTAATGTTGTGATTAAGGTTCGTGTTAATTGTTTTTTGTCACGCGATACATCCAAGTGTCAGTCGAAAATTACGAGGGAATCAAGTTGTATGATTATAAAAACTTTTTAACAATTTTTAAACTACGGAAAAAAAATATCCTTAAACTAGTGTTGCCGGATGATCGATTACCAATTAATCTACTGTCGATACTTTCGACTGTCATATCGATTGTTAGATTATTTGGACCAATTTTGCATAATCGATACACAATCGAATCGACGGCAACACTACCTTAAACTAAGTGTTTAGTCTGTATGGAAAATTTATGTTTGGTCCAATTAATTGAATCTTATTTATTCTTTAAGTAATCTTCAGTAGTGAGGGTTAAATAGAGTTTAAAGAAATATTATAAACTTGAAGAAATCGTTTGTTTGTTAGAACATGCTTATCTCAGGAACTATTGGTTTGAACTCTATGAAAATTCTTTCCATGTTAGATAGTCCATTTATCGAGGAAGGCTTTAGTCTATAATTACGTCACGCTATGGTCAAAAGAAGCAAAGAATCAGTTAAAAAATGTGGAAAAACGATAGAGCGAGCTGCTAGTATCTTACAATCAGAGCTACTATGTGTGATTGACATATCCTTAATTAGGGATATGTCCACTATTATTAAGGCAACAGCTTGATAGTTGCCTGATACTGTTGGGTAAACAATTTGCTTAAGGCACCTCTGTCCATAAAATGAACGGATTATAGCAGCCCTGTCGGCGGCCAGATTAAACTGAGAACAAACTTTCATTCGCCTACAGAACTCGGTGACGGGAGCGAAGGTTATTCAAGGAGAATACAGGATGGTAAATAGTAAGTGCTGCTAGCTGAAACTTGGTTTCAGGCTACAAATACATTTTTTGTGTAAACTTTCATATAAACTCTTTATCCAAGCGGCCCTGCTTTACTTCTTTAAGGGATGATTTTAGAAAAACGATTTTAAGATGGGGGCACCACGAGAATGCTCCCGGCGAGGGAGCACTTAACATGTGTTTCATGGCTTTTGATAACGATCTTTCATACTAAATTCGAAAATTTTCAAGAACGGCAAATATTCTTACTAACTTTGAATGGGGTAAAACAGGACCCCTTTGGGGGAAAATATACAAAGTTCATTACATAGTGCTTCACTACCCTGTAAAAATTCTTCTATATTTTCAAGTTTCTAACCCCTATGGTTAAGGCCCTGCGTTCATAGATCAGTCAGTCAGCTTTTGCTGATGTCAATGTAAATAGTTTGTACTAAAGAATACCTGCAAAAAACTCAAGAGACACATTCAAAAACAACGAATATGGATTTAAAAAATAACAAATATGGTTGACGAGATGATTTTGTGATTTTTATAGTGCTTAACGAAGCACTATTCGGCAGAGGGCACTTACTGTAGGCTAACGAGTGGATACAGCAGACAATTTCATCACCTACGATAACTTGCGCTTAGCTTAGTTGGAAGAACACCACGCGCGATACGTGAAGGTCGTGGGTTCAATACCATAAGGGGATAAAATTTTTCTGTTTCTTTAAAATAACGAATAGAGATATCAAGCAAGTACAGCACCTAAAATCTTAATCGTATAAAACCCATAATAATAACATTCGCAACCACGTCAATGTAGTAATTACTCCCTCCCAATTATAACCCAAAAGTTAGACAATAAAGGATTTTGAATTCACCGTCCGTAACAAACTGTAGCCTTTGTGAACAAATCCGCACAAATGTCTCGCAGGAAGAATTCAAAATACAAATGTTTACTACACCGCTGGATGATTGATTTGCTTTTGATGTGATAAAAGATATCCAACGCTTTCGTCGACATTCAAGAGGGTCACTTGGTAAGGTATCGCGACTTTTATGGCGTAATCTTGGATTTGGTACGACGGAAATGGGAGTCGAGGTCTGGAGAAAAATTTGTTATGCTGATAAAAGTAAAGCCGGAGGGTATGTTTGAAATGTACTCCTGGATCAATATTCGTTAATGCTTCATACTTGTTATTGCTTGCTTGTTCGGGTTTTTGACGTGACAACGTCTTATAATTTGAACTACAAAAAGATGACGTCATTCTACTGTTACGCTTATTGTCGTGTTGCGCAAGCGAGAGCGCGGCATAAACGAAAGAGAGGCATGATCGGCTCAGTGTTGTCACGTCAAACTTTCGTCCGTAAGCCGAATTTATAAAGAACCTATTTTTTTTCCGATTCCCAATTATTAAACAAGTCTTCTGCCCACATCAAATAACAGTTTTATTTTGTATTTGGTTTATTTAAAAACCTATCACAATAACCAATGAATATCTACCCTACCTTTATAAGCAAATAAAATAATTATTTGGTCTAATAAACCAAAGAGGTCTACCCTGGCTTTGCCCGGTAAGATTTTGGCACATTATTGTTTTTTTATTAATGACCCCTAAATTTTTTAATAGTATCTGTCGCTTAAGTTACCTGGAGAGAGTTTATTTTCCCAACAAAAGAAGAATTTTCTAGGCGCCTTATAAATTTCGAACCCTTTTCAGTTCAAACAAACAAACAAAAAATAAATTGATAAATTTAAACATGAAAATGAACTGTAAAACGGTAGTAAGATATTACAAAAAAAAAATTAACTAGTCAATAAAGTTAATTCAAAATATACAGTCGTTTTGCAAATAGCTTAGTTTGTGCTAACATCATTATACGATCGTAACAGTACAAGGCAAACTTTTTATTAAGGGGTTTATAGTACCTAGTAAATTATTACTTGATAATATACGTTAGTTTTTTTAGTAAAACAAATAGGTGAAGATAAATCAAAAATAATCGTTGTTAACATTATATTTCATCGTTACACTTTCTAATATGCATACAGCCAAAATACATATGATTTTATATTTATATATATTTGTTAGATATCAAATAGGTAAATAACAAAAAACAATCACTCATTTTGGTCTAATGGGAATACAGCTTTGATAACAAAAAAAAATACAATTTGATTTCTGTTAGTTGTCAGCTGAAAATAGCAGGTTGATTTATGTTTTAATTATAACGTTATAAATTAGTGGAAATACAAAGCTGAAAACACAATTGCGTGTGTACAAAGATAATAACTCTAAACTCATTACGAACTCGTAATAATAACTCATTTCTTATCACAATTTTGTTTTTATGTAATTTGTCATGAAATAAGGTCATATTGGATCATTAAGTCATCATGTTGTCATAAAAAAAGGCTATCGGTAGTAATTAATCACCGGAAGTAGATTTGATTTCAATAATAATACGTTATTATTTCCTTTCGTACAAATATTACTCAGATGTTCGTTATTAGCAAGTATGTTAATAACATTTCAATCTTGTAGTTAAGATAGGTGTGAGTTGGTCGGGACCTCCTTGTGTGCTTGTTTGTTTTGTTTCTGAGAATTTTTATTTAAAAACTTTATTGCACAAATAGGTACAACAGGTGGACTTAATGCTAGGGGCATTATCTACCAGTCAACCCTTGGGTCATGCAGATAGTTTGTATAATTTTCGCAAATCCGAGGGCAGTAGTAACAAGCGGCCAAAGCAACGGAGGCTAGCGACATTATTTTAAAGATCTTTCTAGTAGTTTGACGATGTATCGGCGCAAGGGGCCTCCCTCTTTTCTTGAAGATGGTTGTGATTTTCGCCCTAGGTCTGTGGGGACCAGAAATGCTGGGCGTGGGGTAGGCCTGGCATCCGTTACCTCAGTCTCGAGGTGATAAGGCGTGTCAGGTGGCCTGGCACACTCCAGCCTCGCTCGTTGTGCGCGGCTAGGAGGGCCGCCTAACGGTAAGTGCTGTGGAGGAATCCACAAGGGATCTCGCGTAAATATTAATAGAAAAGAAAAATACCATAACCTGACGAATCCACAAAAGTCATAAAATAATTTGCTTAAATCCTTGCATTATACATATACTTAGACATACTCTTATATATGTATTAATAAACATATACACTTACATGTACGTATTTTTATTAATTTATTTTTGCATTAAAATAATGTATGAAATTAAAAAAATACATGGATATAGGATACAAGTTTACGTTTACTTAAGAGAAAAAAAAACTTGCTCTTGATTTGAAATAGGAAGTGATTCAGATACCCTGATAAGAAGATGAAGGTAAAGGTAAATAAATTGTTAGCAACTGCTGTGATCCGACCTCAACAGCTTTTTTAGCAATGTTTTGTACGATAATTTATTTTGGAATTTGGAAGTCTGTGTATATGTTAAGAAAAAGATACGTCAGTATTTTCATAATAGATCAGTTCAGTTGCTTACTTGTTACCGTGTCCGAGCATAAAACGAGTTTTAATAACAATTATAGTTTAATACAATCCACTATTCCATTACACGAATATTTAATCTCAATTCATTGTGAAACAGCGATAGGTACATTTGATATTATACACAGAACAAACACAAATGACCGTCATACGAATGTTTGTCTTGGGTGAGAACAAACATTGTCAGGCCTAGCTTGCGCAATACGGCAAATTTCTCACATGAGACGACATAAGTTTCTAGACCGTTGATTGGGTGATAGTACATCGTACTCGTATTTTCAACCAATCAGCAGTTGACGCATTCATTTTGACATTTCATAAGAGCGCGATAAAATTTACTCTCGCTGCGCATGCTAGGCCTGTGTGAGAGCTAACTATTGTCACGAATCCGTCAATACATAATCGTTATATTTTGTTACTAAACACTTGCATTAGTCACGTTATGGTTTTTATGTTTTCAGTTAATATTTATTTAACGAATATTTTAGTCGTACCCGTATTTCGATATCTACTATTTCCTCTACTTAAGGTTTTCTGCAAGTGATTGCATTTTAGCAATAAGACCGCCTAAATTGTACTTGGATATACCTATCTGTAAAACAAATAACTTTACATATTTTTGTGCAAGTGTTTCTATATATCTAACACTTAATTGTAACTCAACGGTCAAATTGGCCCTACGTAGTATTTATTTATTTTTTATTGTACTTCAAGATTTACCTCATCCCACCTGATGTTAAGTGGTAATGAGGTCCTAGCTTAAGGGTGACAAGTACAACAAAATAAAGCTGTTACTGGAATTGTCGCCCTTACCTTGAAGGCTTGACCCCTGCTTCTAATGTAGCACACCCCAGGTGCTCTGGAAACCTTGCTCACACGCAGGAACACAAAAAATAGAAGTGATTGTTATTTGGCTGCGGTCTACTGTACCTCCAGTATTTCACCAGTCGGGCTGCTTCAGTTCGAGCGATAAATCGCTATGCCCTACCTCTCTTAAAAATTCACTTAGTAGTCAAAGCCAATTAACTGTCGTATTCTACGAGCTTCAGTATACGTCTAAGTAGATTCTACAACGCCCTCTCAAATTTTAATGAATGACCAGGCCGAGTCGGTGACTCTGCCCGATCGATCTAATCGAATTTCAATGAGTTCGTGAGCCCTCGAGTACGAAAACGATCCAAGATTTCGAATCCATCCGAGTTAGGGGGCAAAGTTTTGTCTCATGTACCTAACTTGAAGATAAGGAGGCATTGATGAAGGAACGCGGCGCTAACATACCTATTCATTTTCAAAATAATTTAAGACTAGCTTTAGACCGCGACGTCGTCTGCGTTATAACGGAATAACAAAATACCACATAACGTGGTTCCGGCGCAAGACTGTCACTTATGCAAAAATTACAATAATGAGTCAAATATGTAATGACTATCTTTTCTAAAGTATTAAGTGGCCGTTATATTCAAAATTAAGTTAAAAATCGACTTTGTAGTAAATGCTGTACATTTTGTCTATCATAATTAAATTATCAAAGTTTGCTTTTCCTAAACAATTGCATTATTGCATAATTGGCAGTCTCGTTTAGTCATCTAGTCTACTCATTCATCTTTCTACTAAATTTCATCGACATCTACTAAGTAGTCTTTGCGTGAAAGAGTATCAAACATTATTAGGCGATGAATTTTTTCTGTTGTATTGACCTCTCAGCCTCTGGCAAGAGTTCTCTACCGAATAATTTAGAAACTACATACTTATCGAACCTTATCATATTACTTATTTTAAAAAAGTTTGTAACAAACATAATTCCAGACGGCCATACATACACACTCGAACAAACTTTCGCGTTATATGTTTACGGTATTTTGTACTAAAACTTATCCTATATGTTGCAGCTCGATGTGATATAGATTTAAGCATTCTCATATGAATTGACTATCCAACACCAAAAAATTTTTCAATTCGAACCAGTTCAAACAAACAAAAAACTCTTCAACTCTATAACTTTTTTTAGTTGTGTTGTTTTTTTAGATCTTACAATCGTATACCGTATCGTATTTTTTACTTAGAGTGCTATCAATCCGCTCCAACTTCAGTAGATCTTGTTCAACAAGTTCCGTCTCATGTATCTAAGGGATTTGACTCCGAACACAGTTTAACACTTTAAGCCGGGTGGCAACCATAGTTTGGGTTCAAATGTCTTGGATAAAAGTACAACGGTAGACGGAACTTGTTTGTATCGCAACCCTAGATGAAAACTTAAAAC
Source organism: Glyphodes pyloalis (assembly GCA_037074685.1). Classification (NCBI taxonomy): domain Eukaryota; kingdom Metazoa; phylum Arthropoda; class Insecta; order Lepidoptera; family Crambidae; genus Glyphodes; species Glyphodes pyloalis. The sequence goes on along the minus strand of JAYKKO010000003.1, from coordinate 19,602,265 downwards.
TGTTGTGTGTAAGCGAGGAGACGATCATGACCATAAAACACATAAAGCAGAGGGCATATACCGAAAGCTTTAAGGCATAAACAGTATATCTAGGGTTCCAATATCATTCCCCGATAACAGTACCCACCCCAGAGACATTTAGCCGTGGGCGGTGAGTGGATGTTTTATCAAAATCAGTTTATTGTCTGTGTAATCGCCGAGCCTCCGGGGATTACCAAGGAACAAGGCCGAATTGGGAATACCTACTTGTAGGTAGTGATGTAAATTGGCTCTGAAGATACCGGCACCGGTTTATGTTGAAAGCAAGATATATTGCGCTTTTTTAGCAGATGAGATAATTTAAAAAGGCGTTAAGGGTGTTTACCAGATCAATATAAAAAGACTTTAAATTTAATCTGCTAAACGAGTCGATCGAGCTCGATCGAAGTTGATCGGTACCTTCGATCAATCGATTGGTAGGGCATTGACGCACCGTTCCGTCACCCGAGGGAGGTAACAGCATGTGTGGGACTCCGTGCTCTAATGCGGGCAGGAATACCCACTTAAACCCCCCGGTGGACCTCATCGCCTTGATGGTGATGCCAGCGAAACAGAAGACCTACAGGTTTAACTACGTGATAACATCTCAGGGCTGTGAATTTGATTCCCGGGTGGAGAAAAGTACATTTCACGTTTCCCTACTTCATATCAAGCTTGTGATTGTCAATCTGCACATGAGGAGCTTGGTGTTTAAGCTTGTATCATTGTACTGATCACAAATGTATTGATGGATGGCCTTAGCCCTGACACTGAATAAGCTGATACTCTTTATTAAAATTACCGGTGTACAGTGTTTGTAATATACATCACTAGCTATTGATTAAATTAGAACTATACTTAGATCTATACTTAGAACAGCCTAAAACATCGATTTGAATACATGCAAAGCTGGGACTCATCGTTAATCGTTTCTATTAATAAAGGGTAGATTCTAGATTAGAAGTATAACTAAACTAATCCTTACTTAAGTGAGTAACGAATCATGTTTATAAAACGAATTACGTGAGTTTTTTATCTTTTATTTATTCCTATTCTATTGCCGAGTTATATTACGGACAAAATTTGCGTAAAAAGACATAAAAAATTCCAATTGTGTTACAATTTGAGAATTGATAAAGATTTTATTTAAATACAACTCAACGTAAAATGAATTCATTACCTTATCCCCCTTTCTGGACTTATATTCGTATTCTTTTGTCGCCGTGAATGGCTTTTATCCTGAACGATGTTAGTTTAGGCTTTTGACCCTGGCTTTGGGAGCATTGATCCGTGTTAAATAAAATACTAAAGCTACATGTAGTTTTCGCTTAGATCATTGAGGTACAAATTAATTTATTTACCAATTTTTTATTGCGCTAATTCATCAGTAATATTAAAACATATTCAAACCTACTTTTAAGTTGTAAGTTCTTTTGTAATCTTTCTTAAATATCTTATTGCTATAATAAAGATACTTATGTACTGTACGTTCAATAATACATAATGGTAAAGAAATTCGAAATTAGTTCCTGCCTATGCCATAAAAGCTATGCAAAGTCCAAAGTTAATCAATAAGATGCTTAGTTATGTTAGATTGAGACTTCTTTGGTGGGAAATTGAATTTTAGGTCAGGTTTTTTACCCCGCTGAAATTTTATTATCCGTTATGTCCTGTACATAATTCGGGATATTTTTTTAAAAGATTAAGTACTGTCAAACTAGAGTTTTATCCAATCCGCTCAGTCAGTTAGCTTTTGGTAATTTAGCAATTTATTTCAGAACACATGTAATAAAAAGCTCACCATATTGACAGACATACTAAACAACTGTCTTGAGGCTTTTAAGAGAGTTAATTATAGGCCCCGTATATCAATCTTAGGATTGAAAAAAATGTGTGAAAATTTAAAATAAATCAAATAAATTGTTATGATAATTATTCGTATTTTTGGATTTTTTCAATATAAAGAGTGACTTTATTTATGTATAATTAATGCATTAAATACAAAACGAAAATAGCTTTTAAGGAAAAAAAATATAACCTATGATTCCACTGCCCGAATAATAAAGCACTTTTTTTCATCATAAAAAAATATGGCATACAAGTCAGTTAGTCAAGTTAAAAAGCATACAAGTTTGGTCACTGTCAAATTATATACGCTAAGAGAGAGATAAACCATACTTTCCGAAATACTACAGTTTCCTCAACATGGCGGCAGTACTGATCGTTTGTAATTTTAATTGGTCAACATTAAGTGCTCCAAGCTGTTGGCTTTACCCTGAACCCCTGGCGCCCACCTTATAAAAACAGCGCGCGTGTTCCGGATGCCTTCCTGATGCAGGCTTTGTGATACAACTGTTGTTTCAGAAAACCTGAGGAAATTCGTATGAAGAAAAATAATATTCAAAGAACGCTTCGGATGACCAGTTCAGTTATATATTCCTTTTCCTTTAGATATTCTTATATATAGGGCAATTCAAAATTTTTAACATTGAAAATCCATTTTTAAGGGGGGGGGAGAGAGTTTATGTTTGCCATGCTGTGTGTGTTTATGTATTATCGTGGCAAATAGCAATTGAGAGTATCTCTTTTTTTAAATGATGTAAGGCATTTTTGGTGTACGGTTACTCGATTATACGTTTTTTTTTAACATACGACTGTTGTATTGAACGTTGCGTAAAGATTTAAGGAAAAATAATAGGTGTATGCGTTTATTTTTTACATTAAAGGTAAATTGAATATTTTTTGAAATTTTTCATATGTAAAAGCTATTTTGAAACCGCGACGCATAAGAGCGGCTTCAAATTCGACGTCGATGAATGCCGTGAAAAATTTGATGAGAAAAATACAATATTGCGCAAAATATTTAAAAAAAAATCGTCTTTACACAAAAAGAAGCGACCTCTTTTAGACAACCTTTAGAGTGGTTAGCTTGATATTGGTAGTTAAGATAAGGAAAAATGGGATTTGCAAAAACATAAATTAAAAAAAAAATACATAGAGCATTCAAAATACCATTCATAATATGATAAACATACGGAAACTTATATATACACAAAAAAGTAAAATAACAAATTAAATATCTATAAAAATATATAACTTAAATTTAACGTTAAGTTACTTCAGGTATGTTTAAAACAAACTGGCTGGAATAAAATTCAAATATTAACGTAAGCTTTTTACAAGTTACTAATCTAAATGCAAATTTAGTTATTATATATTTCATGCAGCAATTTAATATAACTATCATATTGTCTTTTAGTGCGGTCATTCTAAAATACTTTAATATTAGTTTTTGAACCAGCAAAATTACAAAAACATTGTTTGCAATAGTAAAATAAGTACGTTAACAAAAATTTGCATCAACAATAGATCTCAGAATTCAGAATAATTATGGCTGTTATTATGCTGTACTTTCGACTTTAAGCTAGGACCTAATTACCGCTTAACATTACCCACCTCATCATCATAACCTTAGTGGCGTAGTGGCTAAGGTAGGCGGCCAAAGTGCGAAAGGCTCCGGGTTCGATTCCCGGTCGGGTCAATTTGGAAAACTTTTCTAAATTGACTTGGGTCTGGGTGTGTTGGGATCACGCCCCCAGTTAGTATCAGTCGTCTGGTGCTCATAGTACAAGGAAAAACCTTAGTTTGGGACCAGGTGATTTGTGTGAATGTCTGGCGCATTTATTTATTTATTTAACAGGTGGGATGAATTCAATCTTGAAGTGCAATATTTAAAAAAATAGAACACTACATGGGTTTTAAAATAAGTATACGCCACAAAAAATAAATCATAAAGATATTTGAGAACCTATGGCAAATCCAACAAAACTTTTGACGACCTCCGAAGCCGAGTGCCGGACTTAGGTGTCGCACCATCTCTGAGGTCCCGGGTTCGATCCCCGGTCGGGTCAATATAGGAAACGAACTTTTCTATATTGTCTCGGGTCCGGGTGTTGTGGTACCGTCGTTGATTCTGATTTCTGTAACACAACTGCTTAAGCTACTTACCACAGAATCAGAGCAATGTATATGATGTTGTCCAATATTTATTTATTTGAAGCGAGTTTGCCCTATACTGGCTTCAATAATGGGTTCTGAACAAATAGCATACTATCTTTGCACTTTCTACAAGCGTAACGTAAAGCGTTTCAGTAAAATAGCGCAATCCAAGACGTTAGACATTTAAAGTGTACGAAAAGTACATTTTATTTCAAACGAACCCATTCGTATTGTACGCTGAATACTAATGCAGTTTCGTAAGCAATTGCTCTTCAAAACGTAACACTCGCACAAAAATCAGATACACGTAGCGGCACGAAAGGTAGTGTGGGGAAAAACTGAATAATCTGTCGATAGAATCGCAGCGTTGAAAGATTTATTTAACATGCATGTTTTTAAAATGGATGCATTGCAAAACAATGTATGTAGTTGTAATCTCAATTCTGAAAAATTTTATTTTATTTCAATTTCTTTAAAAGTAGGTACTTCTACAAGTATAACATTTTCTCGTTATTTAATAAGTTATAGTGACGAATTCATTGGGTGAGTGGTGTAAACCTAATACAAGATTTTTAAAAGCTTGACAGAATGAGAGCCACATCATAATCTTTAAAAGCGAATTGTGCTTGTATTTTTAATATATCTATATTTTTCTCCGGCACGACACCACACACGGAGAAAAATAAAATATTTCTGGCTCATTACAAGTTACAAAATATCGTTTCATATAAAAAGTATTAACTTTTGATTGGGACAGATCAAAAACTGTGTATTTTCACCCATTTATGTGAATAACTATCGATAACTGTTTATCGACATCTGTACAACACTAGTCACCTCTAGCCTGGAGGTTGTCACGGGTAACGCTGATACGGCACGTTGCCTGCGGGAATGCGCGCTTTGTTTTATGTTGAATGAACAGTTCTCAAGGAGGGGCTCATTTTACTACACAATTTATACGAAAATCACGATTTTCAAATTATTTTCGAGCTTATATTTGTTCCTTTCATAGTTAATACAGACAACAGATACAAAAGTAATCCAAGTTTCGTTTTATTGTAAGGTACGGAATGTTATGCCTCAAATGTTTAGAGGAATTCGTAATTTCCATTGAAGTACTTTAGCTTATTTTTTTTAATCAAGTATTTGGGACGGCACGAAGAAATTAAAATAAGTCTTTTGACAGAATGTAGAATAGAATAGAATAGAATTAAAATACTATATGATAATAAATGAACCGTTAACTTTGATGACATGAGAGGCAAGCGGGCCGTAGTGCAGCGTCGGGCTATCGCTGAGGAGGTTCCAGGTTCTATTCCCAATCAGGACTATATGGAAAACGATCTTTTCTATATTTCTGGGTGTTGAGGTTTTTACAGATTTTATTAATACATATGCTTGAGCTACTTATCATAGAATCAAGGCAATACATGTGATGTTGTCTGATATTTATAATTATTTATTATGATTATAAATCGTTTACTAAGATTTATTTTTTATTTAAAAAAAACTAATAAAACTATATGACTTGGTCCAAAGTGTTCTTCACATAGCTATAAGTTAGATACTGCTACTGTAACTAATCTGCTGAGTTTCTTACCGGTGTCTTCTCGGTAGATATAGGTTCCGAACCGGAAGTAGAATCACTTTGCATTGTATTCAATGACGATTCAAAAGTGTTACATGTAACCTACTTGAATAAAGAAATATTTGAGTTTGAGTTTGAATTTAGTTTGTTAATTTTTTTCCAGTTGCTTCAAGAAAATGTAAACGTATTATCAATAGTAATGTCATAAAGCTTAAGTATTTGTTTAAGCACACTCAGTAACTACTTGTTCTTTTTTTTATTGTAGCTCAGTATATTGGTCCTCCCAGCCTGAACCAAGAGAGGAACCCACATTGCGATGACAACGGATTTGATACCGAAATATCCTATCTATTAGCATCGCCATACTGGCCCACAAGATGTTCGAATTGGATTTTATTTTTGTGTTGGATGTTCCTTTCATGAAGGAAGATTGGGCTATATAACATTAAGCTGCGACAAAAAAACGATTGGAATATGTGGGGAAAATGTGGATGCTATGCGTACAAAGTGGCGGCCCATTTATAAATAATATGAGAATGATTCTTGGTTAATTAGTCGACCTATATATCCACTAAGCTAGGCAAGTTATCTAGGACATCGAGGATAATAGAGTAGCTGCTTCACTATCATTATTCGTAGTTAATGTGTTGAATAAGATCTAAAGATATCTTATATCCAACACGCACCCTTAATCCAACACATGCGACTGAAGCTTATTTGCATAATAATGCAGCTATGGAGTGTGCACCAGTCACATGACTATGTGTGTATACACCTTTATAAATGAATCTATTATAGTCCATTATGTTAGTGACAATTTTACTTCACCTTAGTGATCTCAAAATTTACATTTTGATTTTTTAATAAAATACAGCAAAATAAAATTGAATGGAATTAGCAAAGTTAAGACCTTATTGAATAATATAGTTGCATAAAGTAGGTAGCCATTAAAAATGATAAATATTCAAAGAAAAAGGTAAATCTGTCTTAGTACGTTCCAAAGCACGCCAGACTACACCTTCTGTACTTTGGCATTAGAACTAAAATCGATCTACAAATATGTGGCTTGGCTACTGTACTAGTAATATTGTATATAATAGAATATAATAGAACCTATCTTTATGTAAGCCTTACAAAAGCACTTAATAATCGTCAGTACAAATTAAGTATTCTAAAGTCGTGTTCGGAAAGTTGATGATGTTGACAAAAACCGTCAAGAAACTCGACTTCCTCTTTTCTATGTAACAATGTTTATTCATACTAAGTAAGATTTCAAGAATTTAAGTTACTATAGACCCATACTACATATAATTTAATGCTCAAACTCACGAAGGCTTGACTTATCTTATGTAGCCTTAAATATGAAACAGCAAGCTTGTGTTTATTTTTAATGTACATTTGTGGCGGTCAGATTTTTTTATAATAATAAATGTTTATTGTGCATGAAGTTTAGGTACATGATATTGCAGATTTTCGTACAGATATAGTCCTCTAAATTTTATCTTTACAGATGTATGCACACGCCGAATAAAATGTAGTTAGGGCAAAAGACAGGGGTACACTGACATGCAAATTTAAAGATTACAAAATTATAAAGTAGATTATAATTTTTGCACAATTCAATAAAAATATATTGAAATGCTACAGTAAGTATGTAACTAAAGGAATCATTAATTGTTAAATTTAAAACTATTAAAACTTGAAGAGTAACTTTCTTTTTGAAGTACTATATCTTTGTTTTGTTAAGTTCACCTGTCTAAAAGCCTCCGGCGAAATGGAATGAATTTATTATCCCCCACAACCTATCACTTCCGCGGGTCAGATGACTCGAAGTTCAGGCCCTCGCATCGTAAATTTCACCTCAGAACGTTCCTGAGGAACGTTTTCCATCGAAGTGCTTTAGAGAGAAAAGAAAAAGTAGGTTAAGGTGTGCGCTTAGCTAATTTATGAAAGTCTGATTGAACTGTGAAAGTTTGTTACCGGTGACCGAACTAAAATATTACAAAATACCCATAAAAACATATGACCTTATGACCATTAAGTAAATAAATTAAAAAATGCGCCAGACAATCACACCAATCACCTGGTCTCAAACTAAAGTTTTCCCTTAAACTATGAGTACCAGACGACGGATACTAACTGGGGGCGTCATCCCAGCACACCCAGACTCAAGTCTATTTATAAAAGTTCGTTTTCCTGACCTGACCTTATTAAGAGTATGTGTGCAATTGTTCCGCTGGCGCTTTGACCGTGCACTATCCCCCTTTTTTCCACGTTTGCTACAAATTTTTACTAGTTGCAGCAATATAGATAAATAAACAACAGTCAATAGTCAAATCTTTTTATTCAAAAAGATTATATCAGTAACACTTATGAATCGTCTACATATAAATCAAATGATGTTAACTCGGGTTCGGAACCTATAATAAACTCGGTAGATTTAAAACAAATCTAAACTTATTACTAATTTTGTACCAAGACAAACAGTTTGTTTGTCAATTGTAATAAAATATATAAAATCAATGAAGTAAAAAATATATATAAAAAATAATTGTTATTCATTCATAATTAACCTAAAGCCTTCTTTGATGAACCCAATTTAAACAAGTGTTTTCTGAAATTAGCGCAATCAAACATCTTTTATAGGAGTAAAATAAGATCTACTTTAAAAAACTTACGCATACATCAGAACAAATTCAAGAATGAATCCCTACTAATATTATAAATGCGAAAGTAACTCTGTCTATGTGTCTGTTACGCTTTCCTGCTTAAATGTCTCAACCGATTTTGATGAAATTTGGTATAGGTATACGTTGAATCTCAAGAACGGACATAGGCTACTTTTTATATGAAAATAAGGGAGGGGGGAGGGGTATAATCCCACCTTTGAAAGTTTATATGGAAAATTTTTTATTTTTGAAGTTACAGATATGAAATTAGGCACAAATATAGCTCGAAACTTGGATTAAAATACAGACTACTTTTTGTTTCGAATATTAGGGGAGAAAGGGGTAAAACCTACCATGAAAGCATGTAGTCCACGCGAACGAAGTCCCGGGCACAGCTAGTCATTAGTATAAATGTACATCGGGACAAAATTTGAAACCAAACATTATATAAAGATACAAACCTCACAAAATAATGCTAAATCATAAAAGCAACTAATTTGTTTCGTCTTGACAAAGAAGCTTGTTTGTTACTCATCTTACAATTTATTTCCATCCCAGATTTCTTGGGAGACAAATGAATCAGGTCAAGTATGATCGAGGCCGAACTTAATTGAACACTCGCTGAGACAACTGAGACAAAATCAATGAAACTCGAGTGTGGAACTAGATCAGCTGTGTCATTGGTGAATATTTTTTGTGTTAATTTATGTCCTCTATCTATAATTCCAGCTGGGCATGTTGGTTGTCAGTAATTTTCATACACTTATCCTACTTATTAACATTATTATTGTTTTTTTTTTTTGAGTCAAAACTCTTTACTTGATTTTATATATGTTAAATATATATATTTGTATATATTTATGAGTTTTTGTATGTTTATCATGTTAAACTACGAAATAATTCTAAAATAAAAACTGTATTTATGTTGCACGGCCGTACCCATTTCTCGCCATCTACTATTTCCTCTACCTTAAGGTTGTCTGGAAGAGATCGCTTTCTAGCGATAAGACCGCCTAAATTGTACTATAATTTTTCTGTAAAACCTATTTCTGTAAAGATTTTGTGCAATAAAGTATATCTATCTATCTATCTATCTAATATTGCTAGTACTTTAAAATTAGTTAACAGGTTTTGACCATTAACTAACCCTTAAAAATGTTCTCGTGTTTTGACACCCCGTTAACTGACTATTTTTAGGAGTAAATTAAAACTACTTACTGCCTGACGGTTTGGTTAGGTTACACCAACCGTGGTTACCTACTTAAATTCTACCCCTACTTAAAGTAGTTGTTTTAGTTTTGCAAATAACGAATTAGTTTCATAGGCAAAACATTCACAAGGGTTTAATGTGGATATCTACTATACGTACTAGCCTGAATAATTAAAAATTCTATTGAGTTATTTATGTGTACACAGCTAGTAATGTGAATAAAAATGGGTGATCACATCGTAATTTAAGATGTAGTATTTTCGTAGCGTCTTCAGATTGCCGTAGCAACGTAGTGTCGTAGTAAAGTCGTAGTCATGCTGACAAACTCGGGCGCATGCGTAACTTATTTCAGTTTTATCTGCCTATTGAAGAAGTTTCCATTTAACTTTTTGATTGATTTACTTAGGGTCCATATTTCAATGCTTTTGTAAAAATAAAATTTGTACATAGGTATTTTTATTCAATATTTAATTATAATAATGTACAATCCTATGCTGCCCAATATTTTAATGCATTCAGATATGTTTTTCACAAAGTAATTTGGACATTAAAAACCGACCTTATTTTCATATCAACTACATATTAATTGTTTTTACATTAACATATTTTATGAAGTTATGAAGATTAAACATTAAAAAGTAAAGAATCAGAGACTTTCCAATAAAATTCGCAAGTAGGTAGCACAAAACAATTTTCCTAAAACACCTTAACAATAAACTTTCCTTTCGTTTATTCACATAAAATCAAAAGCCTGTACGCACTGTGTGCCTTGTTTCACAAGTCAGTGACCTTTTGACAGGTCAGTCACAGTCAAACAAGCAGTAAGCTAACTGCTTTTTAAACAACACATTTAGGCAGTAGCGATTAAGTCATCATAAAGTGTTAATTGTTTTATTGGTCTTCAAGATTGACCTCCCACCTGTTGGTTTGTGTTAATGAGCACCGGCTTAAGGGCATAATAAACCTGTTACTAGACTTGTCTTACCTTGAAGGCTTGACCTCTGCCATTAATATAGCACCCTCCCCCCTCTTCCCCAGGAGCTCTGGAAACCTTACTCACACGCAGGAACACAACAGCCTTCTGCAAGGTGGAGGTACTTCCTCAATCGGGCTGCTCCAGTTCAAGGGATAAATCGCTATTTCCCTCCCCCTCTTTCAAATTTTGTGTAAATATTTGTTAAAAAAATAATTGTATCATGATACTTTGGTTAGTAAGATTTTAACTCCGCAACAATATAATAATCATCAACAAAGTTTGGTTATCAATACAATGAAATGTCTCCATAATTTGTTAAACATCAGCAATAATAATAATATATCTCTATCAGCAAGAATGTATTCGCCCTAGATTTCATCTTATAAAAGTATATTCAATTTTTTCATTATAACATCGTTCTCAGACAGACCAACTGATGTACTGAAAAAGAGAAACAGATGAATTAAAATTAAATTGTCACCATCTGTCACACTGCTTCTTTCTTTACTATGTCTTTGCTAAGTTGGTTGGTTGTTTTATGTTTTCCCCTGAGAATAAAATTGGCAAGTTTTGGTCGTGTACAGTCAAAAGAACTTCAGATTACACTTTTGACTTTGCACCGCCTCTATATCGTTGGTATAAGTACTAATATCGAATAACAGCTTTTTAAAAGTCAACAGGCTGAACGTCAAACATCCAGATCAGATGCCAGCTTAAGGAATTCTATGTACTCCACTTTAAAGAATTGCATTTTTCAGAATCACCTCAAATATGTTAGTAACTTGAATTATCTGACAACCTTTTTGATGTAATGACATGCATATTTGAGTTATGAGCAGGGCAGACTTAAATGTCGTAATATCTGAGGTCCCAAGTTTGTTTCCCGGTCAAGATAGAAAACGAACTTCTTTAATGGCTGGCTCACGCATTTAAGCCTAAAGTTTTAATTCAATGATACGGATAACTACTGTGTTACAAACCATGATTTTTTTGCGTCCCTTAGTTAGATTTTCATAATAAATTTTTAACAAATCAAAAGAAATATGATGATACAGCTAGATTTTTAATAATTGAAAATATTTTCTAAATGCATTCACTTTTGCCATTAAGTAGTTGGTATTGACTTCTAAAAAATGTTGTCACGTTTGAACCCGTTTAATTTAAATATTTTGAAAATTATTGTGTAAAATTATTAAATCTAGTAAAGAAGGCAAAAGGTACTTGTAAAATACTTAGATTTTTTGTCGAAAAATAGTTTTAACCCCAAATAACAGATTTATTACTTAGGTTGTGCATAGTTTCCAAATAGCAAACTTACTCATACCTAGAGTATGTGTTTTTGCTCCGTACAAAATAATCCCAGAGATATAATGCTTTGTAAACTGCTAAAAGTTTCAAATTAATAGCTGTATAAAGCGCAATTTTGGGAATAATTCATTTAAAACATGTACATTACTCAGTTTGCTGGCTTCCAAGTGAATATAGATCTTGTTCACTGACGGTAAAGTGCATTATGAGTTTGTACAGGGTTTTCTTTATGAGTAAGTGAGGCTAACTAGTTCAGCGCTTTAGGAATCTAGGTCCCCTCAGTTACCCTAGCTAGGTTGTAGCGGAATATAGGCTATTTGGGGAAGTAGGTACTATCGAAAGCGTGTCAGGTTGCAAACTTTAAATATATTAGAACAACTCCTGAGGGGTGCTACGTTAGTAGCTGAGGTCAAGCCTTCAAGGTAAGGGCGGCAAGTCCAGTAACAACTTTTTAATGCTGTACTTGTCGCCTCTAAGCTAGGACCTCATTACCACTTAGCATCAGGCGGGATGAGGTCAATCTTGAAGTGCAATATAAAAAAAACCATATTTGTTCAGTGTTAACATAAATAAATAAATATTGAGACAACATCACATACATTGTTCTGATTGATTGTGGTAAGTAGCTTAAGAACTTGTGTTACAGAAATCAGAAACAACGACGGTACCACAACATCCAGACCTGAGACAATATAGGAAAGTTCGTTTCCCATATTGATCCGACCGGGGATCGGATCTGGAACCTCAGAGATAGCGCGACACCATAGTCCGGCCCATTCGCCTCTCGGCTACGGAGGTCGTCATATATTTTGTTATATGCATGTGATTTATGTTAGTTTTTCACTACAGAAGCGAGGAGTACAGAAAACAAATCATAAAACAACAAAAAAAAACTAACAACAGTTTATGGAACATAAAAACACTCGTGCTTATAATCAGTTTTATTGATAAAAAACAAGTCGTACATATGCCGAAAAATGATTGTATGTAATATAAGAATACTTCTTTAATTGATATGAGTACATAAATACATTGCGCTTTGTATATATAGATCAATGTCTCCCTTTTCAGCATAAAGTTTAGAAGAATATTTTCTTAGATTGTGTTTATCAAGTTCAGTTATTTATATCATTCATAAACTGTATCTTTTTATACTCTTTCGACACATTGATTTTTATTACAGTAGATTCATTACTACTTGTCCACGGAAACTTCCTAAAATATTTTTCGCAGAAAACGGCGGACAAGTCGCATATCAGAAGAAAATAAATAACTTTCATTAATTCCACTATAAACGTATTTCCTTTGAATTCGGGCACTGTGTCAGGAAGCTTTAGAGCTTTTCCGTGTTGCGAGCAATTAAGCTCGGCGGCCGCGGGGCAAAATACATCCTCTTTATTAATTTGTAACAAAAACGATATTAGATAGTGATATTGTTTCCGTCAGCATTCTGTTCCGTGAAAGAAATTGTGTTGAACCTCGTTTGGGAAGCAATTTCGTGATTGTTTGAATTTTAAAGCTCCACTGTAATAATGATGAACGTTTTTTGTGTTATGGAATATTTGGAGTTTAAAATTGTAAACGATGATGAATCTCAGCCTTATTGTCGTAAATAATTATATTCTTTGACATGGATTCCTTTAAGAGCGTGAAGAAACATCTTGCGGGCCAGTATGGCGATGCTAATGGATAGGATATTTCGGTATCAAATCCGTTGTTATCGCGATGTGGGTTCCTGTCTTGCTTACCACCAGGCTGCGAGGAGCCATTATCCTGCGCTACTATAAAAAAAAATACACACGGTTTTAGTCGTGTTGTCAAATATCAGAAACGTTTATATCTTAGGACTGAAAATGATATTGCCTAGTTTATAAGCAACCGAATGACATTGATTAAGTACCTACTTAGATTTTATTATCTTGGATGTTCATCGAGGGTAATTCGTTTGTTAGTTTTTTCGTACTAGTTTCACATCTAGTAGGATACCATGCTCGTAGCATGAGAGCAACAACGGTTCGGGAAAGATATCAAAAGTTAAGCCACACACGGCGCGGTTGAGTATTCGATGGGTGATCTAGTTCAGTATTTTCATTCATATTCATATTCATTTATTCACGAATAATTTATACTAGGTACAAATTTACCTTCATAAGGCATTGTGAAAATGGTGTAGGTGAAAATATTAAATGGTCTTAAACAATATTATACTATACACAAACAACAAATTAAAAATCACAATAAATCAAAACAACTTGTTTACAAAAAGAAAGCACTTTCCTACAAGGACGTTTAACTTAGACTTTCTGAACCGGATTCGATTCTGACGTTTGTGAATCAGCCCCCTGATCTCTAAATCCGGCACTGGAGAGGAGTGTTTTATCTACGTCTTTATATTCGAGTGACGCCCCACAGTCGCGTCACCATTAGCAGCGACAATGGGGCATTGTTCTCTGTTCTTTCAACCCGCCACCGCTGTTTGCACTCTGTCGCGAGTTTTGCACTCTAAATTTGCGTTGGAGAAAAATAGTGGATCGGGTCGTGGTTTTCCAGACTAAGATGGTTTCAGTCTACCGTTTTATATGCATATGAGCTTCTTGTCACGTCTTAACCAACTAAGAGAGGTAGGGCATATCGATTTATCGCTCAAACTGGAGCAGCCCGTCTGGTGGAATACCTCCACCTTACAGAAGACCGTAGCCAATTAACAATCACTTCTGTGTTGTTTATTTGGCTGGGATCAATCTTGAAGAAACTTCGTATAATCGTTTCAATACTGATTCATATTGTTATTAATAATATGGCGTTCCATATTAAACATTTGAAATAAATGCACGGGTTTATGCGATCTACGTATTACCTAAAGTTTCGTTTTGGTTAGTCATTAGCTGACTCACTCTCAGTTTTGGCATGTTAACTTATTTTAAACGTTTCAAAAAGTGAAAAATGTGTTTATAAACGAGGATTTTATCGAGTAATCATAAAAATCGTTCGGTTGAATTAAAATATCTGTTTTTGTTCGTTTTAAAATCAGTAAAAAAGTAAAATAACACTTTTATTCATCACTGAGGACATCCATTTTGTGAAGTTCTGTCGATTCCACGTATTTTCAATCGTAGTTCCAAACGAAAATTCGTAAACTAGGACACACGACCAACTTTCCATATTAAGGACCATTATAAAATAGAACCACGATCCGAATACAGACATCCAAAGCCAAAACTTCGTATTAACAATTACTGGGTGCATCCGAACTTTCCTAGCTTCGCCAGATTCATTATGGAGCGAACAATAACCCAGGAGAGGTTGCGACATTGGGATCAGAGGTGGATTTTGTGTTCTGACGATAAATTAGGATTTATGAGGAAAAAATAAACCGCCCTGTTTCGTCTAGCTCAGAATAGGTGAATAAGATGAAGACTAAATAACAATTATAGCTTTTTTAATATCTACAAGGTTTCAAGTTTAAAATAAACATGAACAGTTTATGTAGGCACGCTTTATCATCCATTGATCCATTGAAAGGAACATTTTAGGAATTGGTAATAAAATCATTATTTTATTACCAATTCCTAAAATGTTCCTTTTACGATTTTTAATTGCAATTTTCAATAATTTTTTTAGGGTTATTGTAAATTCGTCACAAAGTACATGTCATATTTTTGATCTCTCCATACATTCAAAGTAAATTCGTCACATGCATAAAAAAAAATGTTTTAATTTGTCATAGGTAGGTAAGGGTTACTGTAAATTCGTCATAATTTCTCATTTACCATATTTTTTGCATAAAGTAGCGATAGCAAACAAACTTATAGATTTTGAGTGCTAAAAAAGGAAGAAAGCAAGAAATTTAAATTATGAAAGTGCAGTTTATATTTTAAACTATAAAAAATAAAAAGAATTATCTTCTGATCTCTTGCATATGAGTACGCTATCACGCTCTTTAACACTAGCAAACTTAAATATTATAGTAGAATTCATCGCCTACGATAAAATTTGCAGTTAGCTCCGTTGGAAGAGCAGCACGCGCGATACGTGAAGGTCGTGGGTTCGAGTCCCGCACCGCAAGGGGGGATGAATTTTTTCTGTTTCTTTAAAACAATTTTAGTTAGTTTTTTCTTTTGCTAGCACATGCAATCAATATATAGTACACAGACATTAAAGTGACACGAATAAAAGACGAACAGTTAAAGAAAATTACTAAAAAAATCAAAAAACATAATGATTACGCAGGTCCCAGCCTCATGAGCTGCCAGGACATTGGATCCAATGCCGCAGCAGCGCTGGTATTCTGGCGGAACTTAAAGTGAGTGGTGCGGCGACAAAAAAGAAAGAACGGACGAGAAAAAAAGAAGAATAATAGAAAAGGGAGTAAAGTCTTTCAAAAAGGCATAAAATTTTCAATTCACAAAAGACAAAAATATATGGATATATATAGCGTCATGGCCTGCGACGTGGGTCATGACTTATGCTGAGTGAGGCCCTTTTATTTGGAACATTACGACATGTCATGGTCTGCGCCACCTGGTTGACGAGGAGAGATCTATTTCACGCTTTGTTTTTTGTATGTATATAATTATTATTATTATTATTGTTTTTTTTTTTGTTGTTTTCTTGTTGGTCTCCTCTCTGTATATGTGACAATGTTGTGATGTTTTTAAATAATAAATGTTTCTTTCTTTCTTTCTTTCAATATCTATTTTCAATTTTCATATAAATATATTATTGTATATCAACTTTAAGTACCTAGTTAAGTGAATTATTGTTATTTTGAAAAGTGTCGAGTATCTTGCCAGTTCTTCTCGACATGATCAACATTCCAAACATGGCAGTAGAATACTGAACTTGTAATTACGATTCATAAGTTATTTTTTTTTTTTATATTGCACTTCAAGATTGACCTCATCCCACCTGATGTTAAGTGATAATGAGGTCCTAGCTTAAGGGTGACAAGTACAGCATAAAAAATATGTTACTGGACTTGTCGCCCTTACTTTGAAGGCTTGACCCCTGCTACTAATGTAGCACCCCCCAGGAGCTCTGGAAACCTTACTCACACGCAGGAACACAGCAACACAGAAGTGATTGTTATTTGGCTGCGGTCTTTTGTAAGTGCTTTTGTAAAGAATTTTATGAATAAAGATGATGTATATTCTATTCTTTTATATTATTTTCTATTCTATTGCAACCATACTAAGACTTTCGAAAGTATTACATCCAACTATGCTCCTATCCAAGATTGTTAAACCTTTTTGAGGTTTCGGATGATTTTTTATTTATAACATCCCTACGCTTACAAATAAACTTTCCTTTGAGATCACCCTCAAAAGCATACAATACCTTCAA
The DNA here is from genome assembly GCA_037074685.1 of Glyphodes pyloalis. Lineage (NCBI taxonomy): Eukaryota > Metazoa > Arthropoda > Insecta > Lepidoptera > Crambidae > Glyphodes > Glyphodes pyloalis. Next base: position 19,585,154 of record JAYKKO010000003.1, on the reverse strand, counting down.
GACTCTCCCTAACTTAATAAACTTGAAGATTTTCAAAGAATTCCGTATTAGATTTCTATTAGGTACATAAAAAGTGAGATTATATATTTTTTGTGAAATATACATAAAGGATGATTCTCAAAATATAGTTTATTAAGATTGGTGGTAAATTTTTTAGCAAAAACCAGAATTTTTTGAGATTTTGCAGAACTTATGACAGTAGAAAAAAATATAAGTTGTAATAACTCGTGTACGTGTAGTTTATAAGTAATACGTAAGCTCAAACTTTTGTCTTAATACACGATGATGATCATGTATTCAGACAAAAATTTGAGCTTCCATCGGTTTGGAGTCAGAAAAAAATTAGCATTTTCCTTAAATTGTATATCGATTTTTTCCTTTTGTTTTCGCTATTTTAGGACAACGGAGAATCTACACTTGCGATGTATGTGAGTTGATGCCTTTTACGAATGGGCAGAAAAAAAAACAATTTTTTACTTTGTTAGATTAGGCGATAAGGTTAGACCGTCGTCGTTGTAATTAATATGAAGTTGCAAATTAAACTTATTTTTCATACTTTTGAACAATATACGTTTTCAATTTCAAATTCCTTACTTCATTTATAGTTTTTCTTAACACTAACACAAATGTAAGTAGCAATTCATACATACTTCTTGATAAATAAGATAAGGTACAAATACCATTAGCGTTTCCAGCTGCTGGTCACAAGCTTAGTTTAACTCTGAGATGAATGAGGAAAATATACCTTTAATTATTCTAGCTCAATAAAGTTTTCAACTTCAAATGCATACTCTTACGTCATTTAATTATGGAAGACTTGGTCCTTCGAGCTGGATAAACAATATAATTTGCCGGAACAAATTTATTTCAAATCAAGATTTTGTCTTTTATTAAGAAGTTAAATGAAAAATAGTGGGAGTCAAACATAACTTCATCAGTTGTACTGATACAATTACATAAAGGAAATAAACACCAACTCAATTTTTTTTGCCTTATCAACCTTTTATCATTTAACTGAATATTTATAGCAACAGTTTTATATTCCGAGTAAGTATTACTGAATATGATGATCTGTTTAAAAAACTCCACCTCCGCTACACAACGATAATCCAATATCAAAACAAGTAATGCTGGGACGTTTATCAAAGTCTAATTCTCACCCCTATGTCGGGATGAAAAAGTTTATTTTAGCTAAGTTGTTAACGACTGTACCTGTACAAGTTTCAAGATATTCCGCCTCTGTCCGGGGCGAGGGCTGCAAGCGAAGTACAGACGCGCCCAGAATACTAATTAATGGCATTTATAACTTTTGTTTTAATATTACGCCAAAAATGCGATGTGAAACCACGTAGAGATTTTGGGGAAAAGTTAAAGTGTGCTTTTGAAAGATGGCCGAGTGAAATTTAAAAAGAATGAGTGTGGTAGATAGGTTCGTGCCGTGCCAGGCGAAATAACATAATTTCTTGCAGTGTATTTTTGTTTTTATTTTTATAACGTAGCAAACACCTATAGAGAGAAACAGTGTTTAGCCAATATTCACATCACTATCTATACTACAAGTAATTCGAAAAAGCTAAAGAGTTAATTTCTTTGCGTGAACGCAATGATATTTTGAACTACTGGTTGGAAATGAATATTGATTTCTGCGTTAAATAGTATAAAGGGAACTTCGTGTACAAAGACGTGGCGGGTCTATTCAAATCAAAACTTCGGGATTGAGAACGTGGTTTTTCATTAGCAAAATTAAATATTTTTTTTTAAGACGCTTCATTCGCATTCAATGTGATTTGGGTACGATTATGACAGTTCAAAATCGCTTTTGTCATCAGATCTGACATAACATACATATTTTTTTTATATGGCACTTAAAGATTGATCTCATCCAGAGATTTTTCTCACCTGATGTTAAGTGGTAATGAAGTCCTAGCTTAAGGATGAAAAGTACAGCATAATAAATCTGTTACTGGACTTGTCGCCCTTACCTTGAAAGCTAATCCTGCTACTAATGTAGCACCCCACAACATCACCGAAGTGAACAGTCGGGCTGCTCCATTTCGAGCGATAAATCGCTATGCCCTACCTCTCTTAAAATGTCGATATATAATTGAAAATGATCCGCTTATATTATTTTATTTCGTTTTTTAATCGAACTTAGTACCTTTTGTTTACTTACCCTAGGCATTTCGCCATCGGGGCTCTCAAGATAATATTAATGTCTCAATACTGTTATTCAGACGTTATTCGTTATTCACTCATCAAGAATCACTTCCAAGTACGTTTAAAGTTGTTCTTTTGAAATCCGGCTGCGAATGAAAACACAATACGATACGATCAATTGCGTTCGACCAATCAGACGTCGATACGTATCGGAGCTCTATTCGCGGAATATTCGCAATGAATTCAAATTGAAGGCAATGGTTTTTTAATAACATGCGAGCGAGAGTTTGCGTTGTCAAAAGACGTTTTAATTTATACGACTCCTGTTCTTTTTAAAACTTATAATTTTAAAGCCATATTTTTTAGTTGTTAAAAATTAGGTGTTTTTTGTTCAATAACAGTTTCAAAGAATACTATATCAAAAACTGCACAGTAAACTATTTTAAGTTTCTCAGCCAATATCAGTTTGTTAGTAAAAAATAAGGGAAACTTTAAATTTCGGTAAGAAATTTAACATTATATATATTCAACAAAAAAAAATATCAATCTTGTTATAGTCATTAAAACAATTTAATTAATTTTTTGTTTTTACTAAGCTTATTTTTTTCCTTAAAATTTTTCGACTCAATTTTGCTTCTTAATGTATGCTTGGTTCTTTTGCTATTACTTTTTATTTATAGAATTGTAAGATTGTTAGTATTAGGCGAATTTGGTTTCAAAACTAAAGTTCTAAATTTGGTAAATACCTACTTAGATTTATACGATTAATATGTTAATCTACAACATCAAATACATTCTTTTTTACTTAAGATTTTCTTTGAGCTCGTCGTAATGCAATCGTCAATATCATTCAGGTTGTCCTTTTAAATCCTACAGATAACAATAGCGCGCAATCCGCTCGGCGCATTAATTGCGTCCGTTCAATCAGACGCCGATACGTATCGTGGGTCTATTCGCAGAACACTTGCAATGAAACTAAATTGCTAGCAATGTTTTTTAATTCGCTTCGAGCGAAAGTTTTTGCTTTTACAAGGTATAACGTTACTTTACAGCTGTGGCCCCCTCGAAAAAATGACGGCTGTAATAAATTTGACCTATCTGCCCGTCTGTCTGTGGCATTTGTAGAACCTGAACAGAAAACGGGCCAGAGGTTTCTTAGCTTCGTTTAACGGAAATTAATCCAAGATGGCGGCCGACACTAAATGTCAGGTAGCAAATTTCGACAAAATGATCCCTTATTAAAGGTATGAAATAATAGGGCTGGTAGATAGGTGTTCAACCTCCTACGCAAAAGACATGGTGTTATAAATTTGTCCATTAGCCTTTCTGAGCATGTAAAGGTATAGTAGAATAGTATAGTATATGTAGGTACTGCCAAAGCAAGTACAGTGACAGAAGCAGTTTATACCAAATTAAATTTAGTCTAATTGATAGGTAGTAACGAGATTCGGTAATTATTATAACAGCCTAATTTAGTTGGAGCTTGCTTTAAATTAGATCCATTTATATCCCGATAGTTTTCACATCGGGGTTAATAAGGTGTCCTAAGTTTTAAATATCTATTGGACTGTTTCTGCCATCATAGCTTCTGAGCCGAATATTTATTTTGTTCTTTTGCTTGTAAGGTGAATTAGGTGGGAATGTTCTTAGGTATGCTTGATAGGAATCGACTCACAAAGTCGTGTGGTATCACGACAGTTACTATTTCCTTAACAATACATCGACGACGGTGTTCAAATTTGGTATTTCTGGAAACAATCTTTACAGCTATCCGTAATTTAAAAGAGGTAGGGCATAGCGATTTATCGCTCAAACTGGGGCAGTCCGACTGGTTTAATACCTCCACCTTAAAGAAGACCGCATCCAAATAATAAGCCCTCCTGTGTTGTTGTGTTCCTGCGTGTGAATAAGATTTCCATAGCTCTTGGGGGGTGCTACATTAGCAGCAGAGGTCAAGCCTTCAAGGTAGGGGTGACAAATCCAGTGACAGATTTATTTTCCTGTACGTGTCACCCTTAAGCTAGGACCTCATTACTACTTAACACCAGGTGGGATGAGGTCAATCTTAAAGTGTAATATAAATACACCATCAATCATTACTTGAAGTTCTAATTTATCCTAATTCTTTTTAAATGTTCGGTATACGTAATTAAACTTAAACAAATACAAACGCATGTTACAAACACTTGAAATAAACTTATTTCATTAACTTCCAGTGACAAGCTGCCGCAGTCCACAGTACACATGCTAAAAACCAATTTACCTTATGCAAATAAACCTTTCAAAATGGAATTTATTCGGTTGCTTGTTTAAACCAATGCACATATACATAAAAACAAGATCCATTCAAATTCAGACTTTAACCCCTCGCCATAACGACCCGAAAACCTCTTTTGAGGCGGGTGTGCTTGACCCTTTTCGTTAATCACTTTTATTTGTCAGCCATTGTCCAGACAGGAATTCATGGCGGCTGTTATGATTCGGGAATTGTCTAAATATGAGTTACTGGGACTGGGGAGAAAAATAAATCAATGCAATCGTTTTTTCACTATTTGATTTGGATCAAGAACTGATCATGTAAAGACAAAATTTTTGACAAAAAGAGAAATTTTTTGACGATAGAACGAAAATTCTGATTTAAGATTCTATTTAACTTACATATTTTAAAGAAAAAGATAATTTTTTTCTTCCTCTGCGGTATAGGATTGATAAAAGGAGACTTTTTTTTAAATATTTCATCAATAATTAATTATCATTCGTGTCTGAAGAAAAATCTTGCTGGCTGGTATGGCGATGCTAAAGGATATGATATTACAGTATCAATTCGATATTATAGCGATGTGGGTTCCTTTCTTGCCAACTATCAAGCTGGGAGGGGCCAATATCTGCCTTTTAATACCTTTTGAAAAATATCTGATAACCTTTACATCAAAATGCCACTTCAAACCAATATTTGGATCTCCAAAGCTTTTATTAAAACTGCTCTTTTGTTTCAAACTGACGTTACTACTTGATATATCGACAGTCAAACGCTAGAGCCCAATTTGTTTGAAAACACAGTTTGCTAATTTCCATTTATTTACGTTATTATTACAATATTTTTTAAAGCAACACGAATTTCACACACGCGTATTTCTGGCAATGCAATCAGTGGACGGAAAATCGCATACTTATTAATAAAATTATTTACATATTCCGGGTGGGTAAAAAGGGTTTTATAGCGACGATAATTTAGTCAATTAAGTTAAAAACTGATACTCTCCATTTTATTCATAGTTAATAAGTTGGAAATGGACAAGTAACTTATCTTATTAGAAGTAAAAATAAAAAGTGCAATAAAACTCTTGTTCGCTTTTCCGCATAAGTAATATGCCAATAAACACGTCCTTTGGATACCAATTGATTTCACAAATTTTGTTTTATTGTGTTTTATTGACACGTGTTTTAAAAAAAGCGGCGTCTGTTGCTTACTGTGTAAAAACTTTTCATACTCAGGTAACAATTGCTGACATTCTATTCCCGCATTTCCCGGAAAAGCTAAAGCTAATATGTTTAAACGGGAAACCAGATCAGAACATTTCTTTTCAACACAATTTCAAAAGCTGTAATTGAATCTGAGTATACAATTCCATTGGAAGCCTCCTTGCAATAAACATGTAATACCGTGAAGATAAACCGTTTGTAAAGACTCTTCAGGGCTCCTATGTAAACATTCTTTCGTGAATAAAATCATCGGCTCATACAAAATTAGACTTCTTTGAATATATGGGGTTTTTCATTAAACGAAAGTAACAAGAAACCGTCGTTTGTATGGATATCAAGAGTCTTAGAAATGTTTGAAAGGGAGATGGGCGGGGACTGAACACACAGAAAGATAAGATTTGTCAACTGGGACGGTTTATTGGAATTTGTCCTTTACCTATTGTTCGCTTTGAAAAGTGTAAACTATCAGGGGGCCTATTACTAAAAACGGAATATGTCAGATCCGATAAGGAATGACAATTTAAGATTTTAATTTTTCCAACCAAGTCACTTCGAATGCAAAAAAAGCGTTCAAAAAGAAAAAAAAAATTATAAATGCGTCTTGATCAAACTTGGTCAAAACACAAAGCATTAAGTTACATACTGTTATCTACTGAGTTTCTAACTAGTATCTTATTAGTAGAAATAATCCAAACAAGTGGTCGTCACTTAGCAATGTATTCAATGATGTTTTAAAATATTCAAAAATTGATGATTTAATTTGCCTAATAACACTGTTCTGAGAGTCTTGTGAAATTTGGAAGAAATTGGGCCTGTGAAACGTTAACTCATTAATATTACAGCAATCTAATTATGTTTTAACTTATGCGTTCATCGCTTCGCCTAGCTTCTCATGTATCTCGAGCCCAAAGTGTACATTTTCTAAAGCGAAGATATTTCTTAATGAGGAATTTTTGGGCCGGCTATCCGGCTGACAATTTTGGGAAGCGGAAAATTAGCTAAGGCCCATTTTTTAGGCCTCACTAAGACGCTTTCACCGCGCCTGCTGAAGGGGCTTTACTTTTTTGTCGGATGCTAACGTTAATTTTGGCACTTCATCTTTTAAGTTTTGAATAATTGCTTGCGAAATATGAGACGGCAGGCCGGAACTGGCGACTTGTCCCTTGTTAAAAATTGACGGAATATTTTTTGTTGTCAATCTTGGCAGCGATGCTTTGTCCTTTACGCTTTTCGGTTACGGTCCCGTAAACGCAGGTTATCTTTTTTCTTTTTAAAGCTAGTACAATTAGATTTGACTTCGCTGTTCTTGTAGTATTTTCGTCTGCCTCAGGTCTTAAATTCTAGCATGGAAATTAAGAACGAAATCGTGTAAATTTTTTGGTTACTTCTGACAAAAAACTATTTAATGATCTTTTTATATTTTCTGAGAACATTATTCTCGATAAAGCTTAGTAAAAATTTAATATGCATAATCTCGAAAAAGTCGTACATACTAAGTATTTATTTTATAAAACATATTTAATTCATGTATGGTATTCATAATAGAATAGAGTCTTCAATCAGACATCCTAAATGTTAAATTATATCGTTATTATAATAAATAGTAAATTAAAGTACCTGTCAGCTGATTGATTTGTGGTTTGTTAATAATTCAAATGGAGCATTCAATTAATGTACTCAATTTGGATGCTAATCTTATTTCGACTTAACAATCAACCGTTCAACGATATATTTAAACTTGAAACTCACTTACTATATAGATGTGCGCTGAAAATATTATACGCATAAATTAAAAAAACGCGAATACTTATAACGTCAGCATGACAATGCTGATTTGCAACGTATTCATCAGGATGTACCACTCAGTTTTGAGAATCGCATCGTGAAATATTCAGAGCAAAACTAGATATCTTGATCTTTGCTTCCAACTACCCTGACTACATGTTACAAGCAAACGGAATAATTGTTCGCAAACATCGGCGAGCGAGCTAAATTGCGTTTTATTGTGCGTTAGCAGGAGTCAATTTACATAAGCCTCCTTACAGAGTGCGACGTCTATATGGGTATATAAACTGTGAATGTAAGATCATCTTCAATTTATGTAAATATGTCGGAGCTTTATAGCACCTGACAGTCTGTCTTCGTTTACGTAACTAAATGCTTATTACGTATGCCACACTTATATACTCAGTGTCGTTTAATATCACTCCTTATCATCATATTCTTTGATAGATAGATACACTTTATGACTAGACAATTTTACAGAAATTAGTTTAACAGACTTAGGGCCTGTTTCACCACTAGCTGATAAAGTGCCAGATAGCCTATCCGTAACTTATCTGCCAGATAAATTACAAATTTTGGTTTCACAGGTCTCGGATAGCATTATCTGGCAGATAAAGTACCGGATAACTTATCAGCCGCTTCAAGTGGCTGATATAGATTTTAACTGACAGATAAAAAAGGTTTCAAGTGAAAAGACGAAAATAATTTTGTGTTTCGAACATTATTACGTGCTTTGCGTTGATTGCAGTCACAAGTACCTATCACATAAACTATAACAAGCATTTATTTGAATTTTTAGAAAACGAATTTGATGACTTTTTCGGTCGTATTACGCGACCCCGTAGGAATCGAATAATTAACACAAGACAAAATTATTTTGAAACGCTTGAAGATTAAGATTTTAGGAATCGCTTTTGGCTTACAAAATGGGCTGTTAACACAGTCTTAACAAATGCACTCTACTAAATTACAAAATGAAACAATAGCGAATAAAAATTTGTATATTAATCAAATATTTTTATTCATATAGATTACATGAGTTAACACTTATGAATTGTATCGATACAAATCAAATTAAGCTACCTCCATTTCGGAAGTAGTTTTTTTAACAAATAAAAAGCTAAACTTATTACTAATTTTGCACCAAGATACACAGTTTAGTTGTCAGGTAAATAAGTATATCATCAAATAAGTAAAAACATTGTTAATTACATAATTTTATACATTTTGGCACAACATGTGTCAGTGTGCCCTTAATCTGACATTTATTGAGAAAGCACAACAAAACTTTTCATAATAATATGAAAACACTCTACTGTTTTATGTAGAGTATGAGGGCACTAGAATGACAAGTGTTAAGATTCACGTAGAGGGTTACAAAACTAGTGGCTTATAGGAAATATGAAACACTCATTGTTTCATGTGTGTTCATGTTTTCCCTAATTGTTTTTTTAATAATTTAATTTTTAGGTTCACTGAATTTGTTTTAGTTCCACCTCCTCTGTAATAAGTTTATTTTGAATTTTGGCTTCCAGATCCAGTTTTTCTTCACATAACGTGCCAAACAGCCTTTTTTCCTTTGGTTTACCTACAACATAGAAAGTACTCATTTTTAGAACTGAAAATAACATAAATATTTAAAAATGTTAATTAAAAATCTACATGTTTTTAGACATTTTTTACTAAAAACTAGATGCTTATTACTTTAAAGGGCTGTCGGATTCCACTCTTTCCGTTAGCTTACAGGCTTATCAGATTCATCTTAAAATATAAAAGTACTCCTTTATGTATTATTTTTTTAAGGATTTATCTACTTGATGTGAATATTAAATATAAATGTAATATTATAGTAATAAATCATCTCAGTATCCGACAGGACTCGAACCTGCATCCTCCGCCGCTGGGCTAATTCAACTATTATTTTTCTAGTATAACATTAGCTCCAAGGTGAAGTACCTACCTGAATATGAAATTAGTTGGTTGTTAGTCTTCAAATATGACATTAAACAATTAATATCAATGTGGAACTTACTTGGTAAAACGAAATCCGCCATCAAACTGTCTTTCGTTTCCCTCAACAGAAAGAGGAATCATAGATTTGACTTTATCCTGACACAGACGTAAACGGTGGAACTGTGCTGGTTCCTCCACCAGTTTTGTAATGCTCAGCTCGAACCATAGCACTCTGCTTTCTAGTTTCCCTAATTATTGCTTCATATTTCAGCTTAAGGTGTTTGTGGTCGCGAAACACTGAACCAGATGAATTAAGAACGCAATGCTTTTTCTTTTTCTTTCCAAGAGGCACTGTTTTTATTTTCAATGATACTTATTCGTATCTATTAATCATATCGGAAGGTTTGTTTCTTCTGCAGAGAAATTACTACTCCTTTCACGCTTCTGTTTTTCCATTTTGTATAATAAACCACGTTAAAAGAACAAGAAAATGTAAAACAAAAGCCTTTCGGAATCTACACTTCTTTAACTCAACAACAAATCGCAAAACAAATGACGTTTACGTTTCGTTTCTATTAACACATTTGGAATGCAACCGTAATTATATGATTTTTTTTTATTTTCATTCTGTAATGACAAAATTATACTTTAAAATATAAGACAAAGTTGACATTAATAATTTGGTATAAAAACCGTTTGAATTAACACTTTTTAAAATTTGTTTTTACATGATGATAATATACTTGTGAGTAACGGAACGCAAAAGAGTGACGTTTGGATTCGTCATCTTTTATCTGGCAGATATATTTGACTGTCAGATAAAATATCCGACAGTTAGATGGTGAAACAGAAAAAAGTTATCAGAAGCCTTTATCTGGCAGATAGCGCTATCTGTCTGATAACTATCTGACGCTTTATCAGTAACCGGTGAAACAGGCCCTTAAGGTACAATTTGGGCGGTCTTTTTGCTAGTAACCAATCTCTTCCGGGCAAACTAGGTAGAGGAAATGGTAGATTTAGAGAAACGGGTACTGCCGTGCAAAATATCATATCCTCAGACAACCTAAGCTTAAACATTCCTCGACATCAAAGTGACTTCTTCTCTAAGTCTTTTACTGTGCAAGCCGCTCGGCTTTGGAACGCTCTGCCCGCTGATATCCGACAATCCCTGACTAAGGGAATTTTTAAAAATAAAGTTCGTGAATACTTCTTCTCTCTCGCTAACAAGTAGGTAGTGATAGTCATGAATTTGTCAATTGCTGAACCAATTTATTTATCTTCTGAATTTATAGTTATGTAGATATTTGTTTTTATATATAAATTATTAATATTATGTAAATCTAAGTATACCTTCATATTTTATATATTATATTCTAATTAATTTATACAGTATGTGTATTATTATCGTATATTTAAAAGATACCGTAATGTTATTTTTAATGCTTAATTTATTGTTGTTTAAAATGATTTCTTTTTTTTTTTTCCCATGTTACCGCACCCATATACAAACTATCTGCATGACCCAAGGGTTGACTGGTAGAGAATGCCCCTAGCATTAAGTCCACCTGTTGTACCTATTTGTGCAATAAAGTTTTTTAATAAATAAATAAAAAATATAAATTAAGAAAATATTAACAGAAAACATAAATAATCACTGCCTACGGTTAATCCTAAACACCGAAGTGGCTTTTATTTGGCTGCGATCTTCTGTAAGGTGGAGGTATATCACCAGTCGGACTGCCCTAGTTCGAGCGATTAATTGCTATGCCCTACCTCTCTTTAATAACTAAATACCGTGCAGGCGATACGCGAGTTAAATAGCCGAGCTATTAATTAAATCATTGTTTTATTCCTAATCATCAAAATAACTATGAGAAGAATATCTCAAACTCAAATTCAAACTCAAATATTTCTTTATTCAAGTAGGTTACATGTAGCACTTTTGAATCGTCATTAAACACAATGCAAAGTGATTCTACTTCCGGTTCGGAACCTATATCTACCGAGAAGACACCGGTAAGAAACTCAGCAGATAAGTTACAGTAGCAGTATCTAACTTATAGCTATGTGTAGAACACTTTGGACCAAGTCATATAGTTTTATTTTGATGAGTGAAAAAAACATGAAGTATTATTTTATTTTAAGAGGTAAGCTGGAGCAGACCAGTCCCCAAAGGTGGCACCTGTTCACAAGCATGACGTATATCCAATGTGTATTTTATTGCTCTGCAAACAAAATCAAGATTACATTATGAAGAACTGAACCATGAGCTTGTCAACAATAAACAAGTCCACGAAATCACGGAAAGCCTCTTTAATTAGAATTTCAAAGCAAAAAGCTCTAAATTAATCCAGATTATCCTTCTTGGCCCTTTGCACTTCGAAACAAGTATCTAGTTTAATGGTTTTGCTAATGGGCTTCCTTATTACTTCGGCATAAGGTGCAGTTTGCCGGAGACTGCTAAGTTATGAACCTTTTGAGCCGTTTGGTGCTAAAGATCATGTATGTGATGCGGAATAACACGAGTTCAACGGGTTTCTGGACCGTTTTATTGCGGAAGTTCTGTGTGTTGAAGTTAGTCGACAATTAAGGGTAGTTCAGGTTTAGTGAGGATGCTGTTGTCGTATTAATCATTTTTAAACTGTTCGGGTTATATCCATTTGGGGAGACGTTGTACAAGCAATAAAATGTTGACGTTTGAGCTCTTATGGCGCTACCTTAGGGTTCAGTTTAGAGTGTGTATGTCTTAAACACGTAACCCTACACGTACGTAAATCATTCTAAACTCAACGTAAAACACTAAGATAATCTTGCTTGTTTAAGGTTGATATACAAAATGATGTAGTTTTTCTTATAAATATTCTTGGCAGATATTTTTAAAATGTTTAGTTTCCATCTGATTTTCTAGCTCTAGTTTTTTCTCGCATAGTTCAAATACATTTAAAACAATGATACATATTTTTAAGGTGATATATACTTTTGTCAGACGTATCATCTGGTATAAGAATGGCGGTAGTGTGTGAAGGACTTTTCTCTGTAAAGGCCAAAGATTACCAACAAAAGTATCCTGGAAGACTTAATTGCTTATAAGGTGTAATGGAGGGATGTTTGAGTAAACCAAGCCCACATGTAAAACGAATAACGAAACGAAACTCACCGTCTCGCCTTCGAGACGATAAGTCAAGCCATGTTCCACAATATTACCAAATAGGTATCAATACCACTTCCAACATCGCATACATTTAATTAATCCAACAGTTTAAGCTTACACTTTTTTGTTATGAAACTAACACCAAAATTGGTATCTACTTCACTGTTAACTCATATACATTAAATACCTAGATACATGGTCATCACACGGATGTTTTTCCGGGCTGTAAAATTAACCAACTACAACAACCCTTGGTTCAACAAATAAAAACAATAACCATTGTTCATATAGGCCACTGGAAACAAATAAGATGATATCAGTCAGTGTGCATAAATCGAACAAGGCAACAGCTCTGCTATCCTGCCAGGATATATAGATTAAAAAAAAAATCTATAATTTGTGAAAATATATTCCCATTTTTGTTATTGTTAGGCTACACAAGTCCAAATGTGTACTCAATACAACATTAAGGCGAACTCACTCGTGCGGCGAGAACTTTCTTACTGTCTGATAGAGTAGTAAAACTTATCGATAGTGAAATTATCGATAAAATGTAATTTTTTTAATCATACTATCGATACTCTTTATCTTCCTATTCAATTGTATTCTAACGATAGTTAAATATTTTGTATCGTTAAATAATTGTTAAATAATTAGATAGTGAAATAATTGTATCGTTTCTCAAATATATCGTATCCAGCTAGTAGTATCAGAATAATGAAACCATAGCGTAGATTAGTTTAATACTATAAAACTACTTACTAATTTTATTCGTTTTAATTGGGAAACAATACTGATACAGTACGATACGCTTTAAGATTTATATGATTTTATGTAACAAATTAATAAAAAAAAAATGCGCCAGACAAACACACCAATCACCTGGTCTCAAACTAAGGTTTTCCCTTGTACTATGAGTACCAGACGACGGATATTAACTGAGGGCGTCATCCCAGTACAACCAGACCCAAGTCAATTTAGAAAAGTTCGTTTTTCCAAATTGACCTGACCGGAATCGAACCCGGGACCTATCGCGCTTTGTCCGCCTACCTTAGCCATTGCGCCACTGAGGTCGTCAATTGATAGAAGGCAAAACTATCACAATTTACTATAGATGGTATACGCGATCATTCAAAACTCAGACAGCCATCACATACAAAACTCACACAGCCATAAACATACATACACACAATACATCACAAATAGATATTGGAACTATTATAACACTTTATTGTAATTCTGATCATAATATAATTGTTTTTGTGCCGTAGCGGCAGGGATGAGACCTGGCGACCTAAGACACAGGGTTTACCTAGTTTAGGCACCAGTCTCCCGATCACTGTGTATCTAATGACTAGAATTGTAATAGTGTGTATCTTGTACAAGGGAGAAAAATAAAGAGTTTTATTATTAGTATTTTAGGTTGTGTGTACGGGTATGCTGGAGTAAGGTATTTTGAGTTAAATCAATTGAGAAGACAATTAAACACGATCAAGTCTTAATACACACTGATGTTTTATTAAACAATATTGCATAAGGTTGAGGCGTTTGTGACTCATGCTTAGTTTATTGACCTGACCTAGTTAGGGTGTACTCAACTGTATGTATCTACAGTATCGATAATATCAAAGCTAAATATACATGCTCTCAATACCATTTTAGTTACACAATACTACGGGCGTGCATTAAAATATCAATAGTAATTGATATCATCGATAGAATATCGATATTCTGCCGATAGACCACTCTATTATCAGCAGTGTCGCAGCAGCTGAGGTTTTGTGGAAAGACAAAAGAGGAAAACCGCCTGATACTTTACAAGTCTATTTAAAGCGGGTAGTATTAATATTCATGTCACTTTCAACAAAGGATCTATTTTTGCTATTGCTCGAGAGTGGTTTACGAGGAAAACAATATTCATCGCTCATATTCAATGTCTTCTACTGTGAAGGACAAATCTGGTAAAGTTTATAAAATTTCATCTCGTTAAGAAGGTTAAACATTAATTTTTTGATAAGAAGTAACCTAGAAGCATATAAAAAGAGCTATAACAAGACCCAACATCAATAAAAAAGAACAACAAAACTATGGACACAAAATAACCATAGTATTCACACAATCAACACACCCGTTTCTCGATATGTACTATTTCTTCTACCTAAAGGTTGTGTGGAAGAGATTGCTTTCTAGCAATAAGACCGCCTAAATTGTTTTTAATTATGTCTGTAAAACCAATTTTTGTACATTTTTCTGTGCAATAAAGTGTATCTATCTATCTAATCAAATAGGGAGTACCTTTTGTTTGTCTACTCCTGCAGGTTAACATTGCCTGTATATAATACATCTAATAGAAAAAAATACTTAAATTTTTCTTACTTCTAACTTGCTTTTGTTCTGGTTATGTAGTAAGTAGTTTAAGCACTTGTGCTAAAGAAATCAGAAGCAATTACATTACCACGACACCCAGATCCGAGACAATATAGAAAATTCGTTTCCCATAGTGACCCGACCGGGAATCGACGCCAAAGTCCACCCTTCTCGCCCCTCGGCTATGGAGGTCGTCATATTTTCATAAGTATTTCTAATGTAGTTAACATGAATTAACCTTCTCGACCCGGAGATTGAATTCGTAACCTAGTGTTCAAGCCACTAAACATTTAAGCTACAATGATGTGATGATACGTGAACAACAAAATCGTGGATTTCATCATACCATACCGCTTAATTTCACCTGATTTCCGTATTCCACACTAAATGACTGATGTTGGAAAATTACACAGTTCATACCAAAATTAACCTCAGACTAATTAATAGGCAGTAACGCGATTCGGTAATTATTTTAGCAGTCTATTTTAGTGTCCGGTTCGATTTCAAAATAGGCTCTTTAACCCTCGACATAAAAGCGACATGGACAAGATTGATCTATTTTTATATTTTATATACTACTTGCTAGCACTTACTTCTTGATCTTCTTCTTGTCAGTCTGTATATATGTTTGTCTGTGGCATCTTAGCTGCCAAACGGATGAATCCATCTGGATTTTTTAAAAGGTGCATTGATCTGGAGTATTTGATTTATGTATGATGGAGATCGGTTCAAGATGGCCGCCACGCGCCACCACAAAATGGCGGATAACATTATTTTAACGCTCAATAGGTAACGCTTAAATATAGGTATCAGATAGACATGATTTGTTGAAAACATTGTGTCAAATTTTAAATAGCGCTAATATCGAAATGTGGGGGTTTTAAAAGATTTGAAATTTTTGATTGATTTAATTACACAATGCGTGAACAGGTCTGGTCGACTAAATTACATTTGATCCAGTCTATTAGCCAATGCAGATGGAATGTAATTACGTTTGGCTAGTTCATAATGTTAGGTGCTGAGCACATTTTTAAGGTTCCGTACCGAATAGTGAATCATAAATATAGTAAAGATTTTCAAATAAGGGTCAACATTTTTTAATAGTTAATACAAGGTACTTACTGCCCGACTTTCCAATTAGGTTTCACCAACCGTGGTCACAAGCTGGACTCGACCCGTTAACTTATTTTAAATGTTTCATCAAATCTTAAGACGTACTTAGGGACAAAACTCTAAAATAAGTTGACATTTTATTTCGACATGAACAAAGCTTTTCATTATGGCAATTAGGCTTCCTTAGCAATGTCTAGACTTCTTGAAAGAAGTCAATTTCTGCCAGCTTCGCAAGATATTTCACATAATTTAACGATGAAACAGAAGTGTTGAAGTGTCGCTAGTAGAAACAATATAATTAACAAAAAAAATCGTAAATCTACGTACTACAGATATAAATCATTTCATTTCCACTGCATCTGAGCAATTTTTGTTGTAAATGCGTTTGAATTGTGACGTCATACCAAGCTTATGACAGTTTTTTTTGTTTTACACTTCAAGATTGACCTCATCCTACTTGATGTGGTGACAGCCGTGGCCGGACAGCACCTGCACCAAACGGAACGTCAGGAATCCCGACTTGCAATAAATCGCTGGCTCGAGCGCATCTAGGGTCCACCGACCCGACGGAGCCACCAGTAAGGACTCTGCCCAACGCCGGACCACCTCTTCCTGCGCCGGCGCACACGTGACAGGTCCTCCGGGTAAAAACGTTCCCCGGAGGCCTTTCTTAGGGCCTGCCATTGATAGGCCCTCGCCATCGCCCGGGCCTCCAACTCCCAGTGTGGCGCCCCAGCGAGTGCGCACGCTGCGTCGAACCCAACGGAGCGATAGGCTCTACACACTCGCTGGGCAATGGCTCGCTGGGGGCGCCGCAGAAGCCTCTGGTTTTCCCGAATGTGGAGGGAGTTGGCCCAGATGGGCGAGCCGTACAGGGCCATGCTGCGCAAAATGCCGGCGTAAAGTCGCCGGCATTTGGCCCTAGGACCCCCTACATTATTTTTTTTATATTGCACTTCAAGATTGAACTCATCCCACCTGATGATGTTAAGTGGTAATGAGGTCCTAGCTGAAGGGTGACAAGTACATCAGCTCACTTAGAGCTACAGAAGTGACATAAAATGTTGGTACAAGACATGAACCACTTGGGAAATGCTACTGGCCGCATCATTTCTACTTTGTATACTAGCATACAATTTAAAAGATAATACTTTTAAAATAAATTCATAATATATTCATTAGTCATACTCAGGTTAAAGCGTTACACTAATTAATAAATAATTACGTACATACCGTAATCAGCTGTTTTACCATATATGTAATTAATCATACTATGTATTTAATATTTTAATTTACTTCCTAATCCGTCAATATTTTATTACTTTAGTTATTATTAAAAAACTATATTACATTTAGTAAATTGTAACAATGGCTGTATTTCAAACTTTATATTTGGTAGAGTTTACAAAATTGGTTAACTTTCCGATAATTAACTTTTACTCGTTTATGGTGTTGCTACAGGGAAACTACCAAATTTTTTTACTTATTTTTTAAATTTCACTGTTAATAAACATCAACAACACCACACATATTTACCTGACAACAAAAGGAATACGTTAGCATTTGTGTTACTGAAATCAAAATTTACTGTAAATAGAACCTAAATCAGAAATAACTTTTAACAATACAAAATAAAAATGACAAAGTTTACTAATTTGAATTTGATCTTTAAAATACTATAACGTTACCAAAACCAGCTAGATACAAATTGTATGGTCAAACATATTTTAGTACAAGTTCATATAAACTGTATGCAAAAATATTTCCCCACTTTCATGTTACACTTAAAACTCATATAGGATAGACTCAAAAGTTTATCAAACGATTTTTTTAGATTAGATTATTAAATTCTCTGTTTGTCTAACATTTCATTATTCAAATATATTCTAATGACCACTGTGAATGTATGCTCTCTAGGTATTCAAAACAGCTATCAACCGTGTGTAGGTCACACCACCGTGACATTGCATTTACTTTACCTGACGTATTTGGACCGAAGCTTGAACCATCCACTTTGTGTTAGTAGCTGCATTACTGAAACACGTCGCATGTTTCCGTAACATTCATCAGTTCATTCATTACGTGAATTGGTTTTTATTATATTTAGATTTGATTTTCACGGTACAATACTCGAGTTTTATGATCAAAGTCACGTTAGGTGCTCACACAAAGCAATTATATTATACTGCTTTACTTTTTTAGTAAATCCAAGTGTAATTATAAATTATGTATTAGTGGTGTTTATAGCTTTATGTAACCAAATGTAATATAGCGAATTAGAAAGGACTTTAAAGTTATATATTTTATCATGTATCGTCATCTGTTTAGAGCCTATTACCGGCTTATTCAAAGGAAAGTTAAATAGCATATTGCAACGTAACGTTAGACATTTTAAATTTTATCATATGATACCACCCGCACCTCTTCCATTTAGGCCTAGTACCAGCTTACTTAAAAGGCAAGTTATATAACTGATTCAACATAATAACAAATTATATATTTTATCATATAATACCACCCGCACCTCTTCCATTTAGGCCTAGTACCAGCTTACTCAAAAGGCAAGTTATATAACTGATTCAACATAATAACAAATTATATATTTTATCATATGATACCACCTGCACCTCTTCCATTTAGGCCTAGTGCCAGCTTACTCAAAAGGCAAGTTATATAACTGATTCAACATAATAACAAATTATATATTTTATCATATGATACCACCCGCACCTCTTCCATTTAGACCTAGTACCAGCTTACTCAAAAGGCAAGTTATATAACTGATTCAACATAATAACAAATTATATATTTTATCATATAACACCACCCGCACTTCGTATATTTAGAGCTACTTAAAGCTTACTCAAAAAATATGGTATACAACTGACTACAACATGATATAACAAATTTAATCTTTATTAGATCGCGTGATTCAATTAAATAATTATTTAAAGAAATTAATATTTTAACTATAGCCTCCCAATTATTCTTTGATTGCATCATGTATGTACGTAAAAATCTTCATTTGAATTGAAATTGAAATCCGACATACATAGTTTCAATACAAGAAATAAACATAAGCTCGCTATTTCGTGGGATTAAGTATAAAAATATTCAACAAGTTACCGCAATGTATTATTGATTTACCTATGCTTATACTTAAGATCCATATTAAATCATGTTTAATGCGAACCGTATACTATAAACTTGATGAATATTTAAACAATAAACTTAAATGGACATGATTATCTGTTCGCTCGCACACCATAGCTTTAACTTCTCTAGCTCTAAACATTGTAAAGATTAGGATAACTACTGAGTTTCTTACCGGATTCTTCTCGGTAGGATTAGGTTCCAATCTGACAATTATGAAATGTTATACGATTTCCTATAACGAATTTAACGCATATATGGAGAGTAGTTTTGTGTTGTAATTAGTATATTTTTATATTATATGAGAATGCAGTTTTGAATTTTCATTTTTTATAGGAGTGCTGATTGGGTGAATGTTATTTTGTATTGCTGTTACGCCACTGTGCCATATTAGATTTTTTTGAACTTAATTTTTTCTGTTGTTTCTACGGAAATATTTAACCAAGCAACTACTGAAACTCAACACCACGGTATTCAGCCGTGATTGTCAAAACATTATGCTGAGCTAGAAGACTTTTTTCACATTCTACCATTACTTTTTTATTATTTATGTAATTATATTTTATTTTGTGTGCTAAATATATTTTTAATTCTGTCTTATTTAGTATGAGAGCGTGTTTAACCTTTTAACATTTATATATTTTATAACATTATTAACATTGATTAATGTTATATAACTACAGTAGTTATATAACATTCATTTGTGGGAGCACCTTTATGCTGCCTATTATGCATGCCGAAGTAAAATGAAAGCTTTTGATAGACTAGCCCATTAGTGTTATGTTAACCCCCAAGTATGTTTCAACCATGAGTTCGATTTCTACCCAAAACAAAACATTGTTCCAGTGTTCCCGTTTCCGTAACATAATTGCTTTGAACTATTATATGTCAGAGTGGTATATGTTATGTTAAACGATATAATATTATTATTATAATAGGAACGTGAACATGCTTTCCTTTGATGGTGTGCTTTTGTAAAATGTTTCACGCTGAAATAAACAACGCTTCAGTTAGGCTTTGTACTGGCTATTTATTTAACTATGTTACAAAGTAAATAATAGGTTAGAGTAGTTTCATGTTTTGTTTTTAGCTCTGAAAACGGTTGTTTTTTTCGTTTATTGTCATAGTATCAATTTATTTGGTAAGTAAAGCAAATCCCTTTATTATTTAAATAAAACCATCGTTTTACAACTCGAGTCTTGTGCTAAAAAATTGAAACACATTTTTTTGGCCTTGGAATTAAACCCAGGATCCTCGGGAACATAATTATAAAACATTATTTCATTTTAAAAATAAGAAAAATGACATATCAAAGTTGATTTTGTGAAATAAAATTAAAACCTTTATCTATTTTTAACTAGGTATGTAATACAAAAAAAAACGTTTTCATGATTATAACGCATTGTCGTCATAAAATCTATCTAGTCATAAAATTTTTGAAGATTAATCTAAAATTCGGGAGTTAACAGGTGGCTTTCGATATGCTTAAATAATATTTTGTTTTTTTCAAGACGCTTGATTCGTGTCGAAGTGAGTTTGTTACTTTCGTTTATTGGTTAATTTCGTTTATGAGAATTTAAAATATTTTTCCGCTATCAGATCCGCCATATTTTGTTTTTAGCATTAGACCCTGGTTGCCAAAAGCAGCTTGTCTTACTAAAACAGAGTCTTATAAATTTGATTGATTTGCGAATTTTCAATCTTCAATCTTCAATTATTCAAATAATACGCAACTAATTTTGATACCGTTTTTTTTATGGCAAGGTTTATTATGTCGCATACCTACACAAATTTATAGTAAAAGAAAGCTGAAACATTAATTAGTATCTACATTGTATCTGTGCAAGCTAATTAACTTGTAAAACAGATCACGTTTGGTTGAACATTTCAAAATAACACACAACACTACAAATAGCATCATAACATTGTGTGGTATTTCCCGGAACAATCGAAATAGCTTGAACGCCGCTCACTAGTAACAAGTAGGCACTAGTTACTGCATAGCTGTGCGTGAGGTGAGAGCCTTCGAATGCTTAGTTGCTTATCTTAATAATGGATACTGAAGTTATATTTATTTATTTTAAAACTTGATTGCACAAAAAAAGTACAAAAGGTGTTTTTTTTATATTACACTTCAAGATTGACCTCATCCCACCTGATGTTAAGTGGTAATGAGGTCCTAGCTTAAAGGCGAAAAGTACAGCATAATAAATCTATTACTGCACTTGTCGCCCTTACCATGAAGGCTTGACCCCTGCTACTAATGTAGCACCCCCCAGGAGCTCTGGAAACCTTACTCACTCGCAGGAACACAACAACATAGAAGTAATTGTTATTTGGCTGCGGTCTTCTGTGAGGTGGAGGTATTTCACCAGTCGGACTGCTGGAGGTGGACTTAATGCTAGGAGCATTCTCTAACAGTCAACCATTGGGTCATGCAAAGTTCGCTTATGGGTGAGGTAACAGTAAAAATGTGAGTATGAAATTAATACACCAGAATAGAATATTCCTACATAGGTACATGATAAATAAATATAATAATAAAACACAATATATTTATATTAATAAATTGTTAGGTTTGCCGATTTTTATGGTGTATAAATTTAAAATTATCTGATTTCTGAACGTAGCATAAAATGTTTTAAAATATCGTTTCGGAACGGAAATTCTCGACCGTTGAATCGAGCGTTTAAAATGAAAAGAGGCGAATCGAGTCATTCTGGTCGGAGCGCCGAAGGAGAACGGACGTCTCTGGAGCTTGTACAATGCTGTCTGAGGAAATAGAAGCTTTTGGAAACTGTGTAAGTGTTTTTCTGTGTTCCTATTCCTTGTGGCCTTTATTTAAGGAGTAAATTTTACTATATCTCAGAAGTGGGATGATACCCTGCTAAATGTCGCTATACCCTCAGTATGTATGTGCGTGACCCAAATCCGCAAGGTCATGTGGCGGTCACCACACGTGTGACTAAAATGTTGGTGGGATAAAAATTTGCAAACTTAGTCTACCCCTTGTGTAAGTGGTAAAAGATTATGCAAAGTCAGTGTGCGGTCACAACACATGTGGTCAAACTTTATGTCGGTGCACGCCCTGGGTCTACGGGGGCCAAAATTTTCTTATTTTTGAGCTACGACGCACCGTTTTCGAGACATTTGAAAAACAAAGTTACAAAATTTGAGTTCACTTTACAAAGTACCTAGAGGTTATTAATTCATAAATAGTTTACGCCTGGGTATACTTTTGAAGGCCGACGAATGTGTCGTGTAAAATATTACTGGTTTGGTACTACAGTTCAAATATTTTTCAGATATCGAATCGCAATCTTTCAGGAGCCGGTTGTTAAATTGTTTTAGAACAAAATACACAGTTTTGTTTTCGAGTTTCAGAAAAGCTGTGGTTACCGTAGCCGCAGCAGGCTAAGGAGTGTAAATCGCGACCAAGGGCGTGTGGTCAAGCCTACACGAACAAGAAATTGCTTTTGACAACGAGCGTCAACGGCTACGCATCATGGAGGACGACCTCAGGCGTGAACGTGATTCACTTCACCACATGGCGTAAGGACAGGAGCAACACGGACGCGTCTATCGAGAACGTAGCAACCGGGAAGACTGTCGCTACGCTAGGGCGGAGTTACGAAGATCACGCACAAGTCAAGGCATCACCAACGGTGCACCAGCACATCAGGATACACGGTCAGAAAGTCTTACTTTTATGGCTAGGGATATTAGGAATCTAATTAATTCGCTAGGTCATTTAAAACCTCAACCCCAGACGACAGCAGTGACTACACAAGTACCCTCGAACAGTAAGATAAAAAAAATATATATATATATATATATTTTACCAGACTTGACCCTTCATCGAAAAGCCAGTGTGCCACTGTTTTCGACTACGATTCACTTTGCAATGCAGAGGCTCCAAGGATTGGCTAAAACTTGGTATAAAAGTCTAAATTCAATATTATATAGTTGGTCTGAGTGGCAACAAATCTTTTAGAAGCTTTTCCGTACGAACAAAATTATGGCCAATCCTTGGAGGGTATGTTGAAAAGACGTAGCCGATATAATGAACCTCTTGTAGTATATTACTACGAGAAATAAGCCTTGTTGAACCAATGCGACAAAGAGTGCGAGCGTGCGGTGGATTGTATTATTTATGGATTGAACGATAAGACAATGCAATCTAGTGCCAATGCGTTATGCTGTTTCTGTCTCGATCAGCTATTACAGTTTTTATGTCTAATAAAGAAGTTTCGTAACCATTTTACCGTGGAAATTATAAAGGAAGATCCAATGATTTTACGATTAACTCAGTTAGCCATCAGTTGAGATTAAAGGCTAGTACTAGTAGTAATTCTTATATATTTTGTAATAATCGTAAGGAAAAGGGGCAACCATTAAGTGTCCTAAGTCATTAATGCAATGTGGAAAATTTCGTAGATTTGGACATAAAACAGACGATTGTAATATAAAGTCAGGGAATCTTTCAAATAATTATAATGCACCAGTAACTAAAACTATGCGCATACTAAGTTCAAATGCGAATGCAAAGTTTATCAAAGAATGTAGGGTAAACGGTATATCAATGAAATCTTTTATAGATTTTAGCTATGTCACACTACTTACTCGTTTAGCTATGTCACACTACTTACTCGTTCAGCGGCATCATCATTAGGTTTTACGTACAGTGTTAGCTCCGTTCCAATTCAAGGCTTTGGCAATGGAATAGTTTACTCTCTCGGGTCGTTGAACATTAATTTGAATATAGATGGTGTTAATGCAGGACTAGCGTGTCACGTTGAAGATGACAAACTGTTAGACGTACTGTTACTAGTGAGACAAACCTTCACTGAACAGGCGCACATTGTAGTACATAAAGATGCGGAGAATTTAAGATTTTTCAATTTTAGTGATGAATTACCATTCTCGATATCTGACAATGCTGGGGACATGGCCATCGTGGTCCAATCAAAGGAAAATATCACGGTTCATGGACCAGCCTCGATTAGAGTTTGCGTGAATATCGAAAACGGAGATATCTTGTGGCAAAGTAAAGTTATTGGAAAACCAAATAGACAGACTTGTATCAATGGGGGAGTGTATAGCGTTAAAGAGGGGCAGTTTTTCGTCTCTATTACACCGTTATGTAATCCCTGAAAGTTTTGAGCAATCCTTAATTGGGAGAGGTACTAGGGTACAATTTGTTTATTGCGTGAATAAGCTTTCGACGAAATAAACGTGACGTTAGCATCGACATTGATAAAATTCATTCAGAACTCTGTAAGCGATTTACAAAAGAAAAACTTAGTGTCGTTACTTAACCGATGTAAACACTGTTTTTCATAATCCTTGGGGGAGCTGAGATGCACTAACGTAACTGATATGCACATAGGGCTGAATAGCAAGCAACCAGTGGTATATCGTCCTTACCGGTTGTCGCATAGGGAACGTCGGCAAGTTAGAGGAATGGTAGGTGACATGTTGGAATTCGGGGTCATAAGAGAATCTGTTTTGGAATATGCAAGTCCGATAGTCCTTATGCGGAAGAAGGATGGAAAGCCTAGACTATAGACTTCTTAATTCCCTGACAGTAAAAGAACGATACCGGAAGCTCGTGATCGAAGACGAGTTCGCGCGATTATCAGGACAGGTATAATTTGTAACGTTAGATATGTCATCGGGCTAATTATCAGGTACCATTATTAGAAGAATCTAAGCATCTTACCTCCTTTCGTTACCCCGGACGGTCAATACGAATTTAACCGTATGCCGATTGGACTTGCCAATGTTAGCTGTAGTATGTTTGCTGAGAAAATTTCGTGTTTATTTGCCTGAGTTAAAATTCAAATTGTGACTGACTGTAGTGCCTTACGCACAACGTTTTCCAAGCGAGATCTGATCCCTCGAGTAGTGGCTCCTATTACGGGAATTTGACTAAAATATAGAATATAGAGCGGGGACTAAGATGGCGCACGTTGATGCATTGTCTAGGAATCCTAGTAGAGAAGAAGATAGCACGGTTTACTGTGATGGTTTCCCCAATGTGATGTCCATTAACCAGTTAGATTGGCTACACACCTTACAGTTAGAAGACTCGGAACTTTGTAGGATTCGTGATATTTTAAGTTCAGACTTAGACGCTTATGGACTGGCAAATATTAGGGAAAACTATTTGATCAAAGATCACAAACTGTATAAGTGTGTAGACGGAGATAAAAGTAATCTGAGATGGGTAGTACCAAAAGGGGCACGATGGCAGTTCTGTCTGATGAAGCATGATGAAATTGGACATTTTAGGTGGAAAAGACTCTTGAACGTATCAGGAAATCCTACTGATTCCCCGGAATGTCCAAGTTTGTCAAGAAATATGTTCAAGTTTGTATCGAGTGTGCCTATGCCAAAAGGTTAGTTCAAACGAAGGGCTCCTACACACAATAATGAAAGTAGATGTGCCTTTTCATACAATCCATTTAGATCACCTTGGGCCTTTTGTGCGATCTAAGCGAGGGAATTCATATCTTTTAATTATAGTAGACGCATTTACAAAATTTATTTTTACTACGCCGGTACGCAAAACCAAATCACAAACTGCAATTAAAGTTCACTTCTCGTGCATTCAAGCGTTTTTATGCAGACAAAGATATAAGGCATGTTTTGAATGCCGTTGTAAGCCCACGTTCAAGTGGAGCGATGCAATCGCACAATTTTGAGTTCATTAACTGCACATAACTTAAACTTTGATGAGAGAGATTGGGATGACAAAGCGGGTAAGGGTCAATGGGGTATGAATAATACCTGTCAGAAAACCACAGGTAAAGCACCAACCGACATCATGTTTGGAGTGTGTATGAACGCAAAAGTTGATCCCAGATTGAATGACGTAGTTAAAGAAGCTCATGAAAAGACAGATTTGGTGACTATCAGAGAATCAGTTAAGGATAGGATTGAAATAGAGCAAGAAAAACAAACAAAAAAAAAATAGCTTCATTTGCAAATGACGGAAACAGCAAAAAGCTTAGGACACCTTATCAAGGCCCTTACAGAGTCGTTGCGGCATTGGGTAATGATCGCTATAGGGTAGTTTCTATTCCGGGACTTAGTGGCTCTTGAAATAAGTGCAAAACCGCCGTCGCTGCGTATATAATGTTGCCTTGGGTCCACGTGGCCGCTCTAGGAGTTAACAAAGGTAATGAGAATAACTGTACGGAGGAAAGTGAAATAGAAATCTAATTTATGTATCTAATAAGCATACAACCAGTGATTTAAACTATGATCTGTGACACTGTTTTTACTTTTTGTTTATTATGTAAGAAGGAAATACGTAATGATAAATTATGGAATCTAAATATTTGTTAAGCTTATATTATCTTATATGGTGATAATTAGTTCCTTGCTCTCATGTCTACTAGACAACGAAACTTATTCCACGAAATCGGTGTTAGCTTTCACTCGTATAATTTCTTTGTATATTGATTGTAACAGTTCCTGGGTAAATTGTGTTAAGAGTTAATTGATATTGATTTAATTGTTAGTTATAATAGTACAGAGGCCAGCGAAGTTCACATATTGTAATTAGAATACCACATTTATTCATTATTTTTATGGAGTATTGGTAAAATATGAATATGAGCTAGGAACGTACATGAGTTAATGAAACATATCTAATATCTGTAACTAAGAGCGAATGTAATTATTTTAGTTGGATACATTGATATCATTATGGATGTTTACATGACTGTAAGGAGGGTTTACAGTTCATTATGGATGTTTACTATTTATTATTATGATGTTTATTATTTATTCACATGACTGTAAGAAGGAGGGTTTACAGTTCATTGTGGATGTTTACTATTTATTATTATTATGTTTATTATTCATTTACATGACTGTAAGAAGGAGGGTTTACAGTTCATTGTGGATGTTTACTATTTATTATTATGATGTTTATTATTTATTTACATGACTGTAAGAAGGAGGGTTTACAGTTCATTATGGATGTTTACTATTTATTATTATGATGTTTATTATTTATTTAAATGACTGTAAGAAGGAGGGTTTACAGTTCATTATGGATGTTTACTATTTATTATTATTATTATGTTTATTATTCATTTACATGACTGTAAGAAGGAGGGTTTACAGTTCATTGTGGATGTTTATTATTTATTTACATGACTGTAAGAAGGAGGGTTTACAGTTCATTGTGGATGTTTACTATTTATTATTATGATGTTTATTATTTATTTACATGACTGTAAGAAGGAGGGTTTACAGTTCATTATGGATGTTTATTATTTATTATTATTATGTTTATTATTTATTTACATGACTGTAAGAAGGAGGGTTTACAGTTCATTATGGATGTTTACTATTTATTATTATGATGTTTATTATTTATTTACATGACTGTAAGAAGGAAGGTTTACAGTTCATTATGGATGTTTACTATTTATTATTATGATTATTATTTATTTACATGACAGTAAGTAGGAGGGTTAACAGTTCATTATGGATGTTTACTATTTATTATTTTGATGTTTATTGTTTATTTACATGACTGTAAGAAGTAAGAAGGTGGTAAAAGTAAGAAGGTGGGTTTACAGTTTTAATATTAGAATGGTTTTTGTAAAATGACTCGATTGGCCGAATGTTAGGTGTGCATGAGCACATGCACAATGTCAGGATGGTCGAATGTTAGGTTTGCCGATTTTTATGGTGTATAAATTTAAAATTATCTGATTTCTGAACGTAGCATAAAATGTTTTAAAATATCGTTTCGGAACGGAAATTCTCGACCGTTGAATCGAGCGTTTAAAATGAAAAGAGGCGAATCGAGTCATTCTGGTCGGAGCGCCGAAGGAGAACGGACGTCTCTGGAGCTTGTACAATGCTGTCTGAGGAAATAGAAGCTTTTGGAAACTGTGTAAGTGTTTTTCTGTGTTCCTATTCCTTGTGGCCTTTATTTAAGGAGTAAATTTTACTATAAAATATATAAATATAAGCAAACAAGTGAATATTTAAAGCAAATCAAATTAAACAAACAAAATTATATTTGGAAAAACAAAAGAATTCACGAACTCTCATTTTGAAAATTCCCTTAGTCAGGGATTGTCGAGTTTCGGGGGGCAGAGCGTTCCAAAGCCGGATGGCTTGCACAGTGAAAGACTTGGAGAAGAAGTCAATATGATGTATAGGGATGCTTAAGCTAAGGTTGTCTGAGGAGTTAAGAGAACGGTCGTGAGAAAGACAGAGTTATTGAAATTGGTTCCTTAAGATAGGACGGTGACAATGAATTTATGAGAATATTGAATAGCAGGCAATAATTCTAATGTTTCTCCGTTCACGTATCGGGAGCCATTTAAGTTATACGAAGAAAAAATATATCAGTCTATTTAATGACAGCATGGATCTGCTTTAAATAATTGGCGTTACTATCACGCGTGTTGCTTTTTCAACTGAGATAACCGCAAGTTGTCGTTGGTGATGTAAAATGTATGTTGTATTAACCTCTTAACCGTATCCCTTATTGAAAACTATACCGCAAGGAGGGGATGAAATATTTCTGAATCATTAAAATTTAAAAGGACTTGGTGCGTGGTATGGAGACTATGATGATAGGTCAAGAATTTCACATCAGCCGTAATAACGCTATTTTGGCGTCCAGCATGCTGCTCATCGTGCACTTCTGCGCGTCCATTGAAAAAATCTATGCACTATTTCGACACTCATACAGTCTTTACCATAAATAAATACCAATTCACTGTAACCCTCATTACTGTTTAAGCCTTTTGCAGTTTAAAAACGAATAACCGAACGTATTTCACAATCAGACACGCTTTGCATTGGTAACTCCATGATTTTCGAGGTCGTATTACTGAAAATAGTATTATTGGTCACCAAAAATAATTCCGTTATTTTCGGCTGCACTGGAACTATGTTCATCTAGAGCCCGCTAGGTGGCGTCTAAGTGAAATGCCAGAATGGGGAAACTTATTTTTTGAATACCCCTCGTATTTGTATCAAGGTTACATTTAATTATTAATTTACAATACCATAATGTCAATATTCTAAATTACTCTTTTTTTTTAGTAGCGCAGTATATTGGCTCCTCCCAGCCTGATGGTAAGCAAGAGAGGAGGAGGAGGCCCACATCGCGATGACAGACTCCAGACTCAGTTAGCGAATTGGTAACATACTAACGGAATTCGAGTATTTCAATAGAGCACTCCAAGCAGCGGCAGCGGAATATCCCAGAATAAACCGATTCGATTCCGCACCGAATATCGAGCAAGAAGTACTAACTAGTTAGTACATGCACTTAGTATGTCGAGCTCGTTAATAGGTTCTAAGCTACTGGAAACTGATCGTTAATCCGAATAATCGACTATACTATAGGATTACGTTTTCAGGTGAATAGTTTGCTATTCGTAGCGTAGTAATTTCGGATGAAACGGCAAATTTTACTGAGAATACCTGTGCGAATTCGTTCGCGTGGGCTACAGAATTCTGAATTTAATTTCCTAAAATATCTTTATCGGGAAATCTATTTTGTGGCGGATTTATTTGAAAAGTAGTCATAGTTATTCTTTATTATACCAGTACATTCATTGCAGAAAAGTTTGAAACCAATAACGTAAAAAAATATTCGCTTACGATAATCTTCTGTTAGCTCAGTTTGAAAAGCAATACGCGCGAAACGTGAAAGGTTCGAGCACTACACCGTAAATGGAGATAAAATGTTTTCTGTTTCTTTAAAATTATTAAAAAAAGTGTTTAACAACTGTACGAGACAAAGAAACAAGAATTGAGTTTTGTATATTAGTTGGAATTTAATTTAAATAGCACAATGATTGAGCACTTTATGTAACAATTTAAAGTAAGAGAACGTGTGTTTGCTGAAGAGCGTGGCGCCGTTAATTGAGAAGCCGGGAGAGGCATCTGATTGGCCAGGAAGGTATGATGTGATGGAGCACTCTGCTGATTGGGTATGGCGCTCGGATGTAGTCGCGCGGCGTAGACAACAACAAATGAGTGTGACTCTGCAAACACACAAATTTTGACTTGATTCATTGATTTTAATGGACTTTTTATTGATGCATTTTTAATCGTCAAACATTTTATTTGTACTAGTCTTACAATTTTAAGAGGAATTTTAATTAAACCATAAACCTAGTTTATATCAGTTTATATGTTTATGTTTATGTTTATACTAATATTATAAATATGAAGAGTTTGTTTGTTTGATTGCGCTTATCTCAAGAGCTACTGGCTTAAATTATAAAGTTATTTTTTAGTGGACAGAGCATTTATCATGGAAGGCTTATATCATTACATTACAACTAAAACGAGCAAAGAAAAGTCGGGGAAAATATGGTTGCTTGGTAGTAGGAATAGTAGTCTAATAATATTCAACATTAACACGCCAGTAGCCACGTTTACTGCATACAACTCTAATATAATCAGAGTACATTAGATTAACTATCTGATTAAGTTATGGCTGTGGTAATGGTGTATGACCTGTGACGTGATGTGTTGATGGATCAAATTATTGACGTTCAATGACATTACTTGAACCAAATACGTGGCATGCATTGTTAAATCTATCATAGCTAGGAAATTTGAGTTAAATTTAATTTAAATCAAATCAAACGTTTCCTCGTTCAAGAAGGTTACATAACACAATAAACAAGTATATAATTACATAATCAATTAAAGTGTTAAGGGATTCTTCTACTCGTTTAAAATATTTATATGCCGAGATGTACGAGTACAAGTACAAAACTCAGCAATATGTTACAGATTTTTTTATCTTTAACAATTTTTGATACTTGATTGAACAAGTCAATTTTGTTCTTAACCATAAAATTAATATTGTATTAATTTTTTTTGGTTTCAAAAGTTAACATCTGGTTAGGCTCAATTAGAGTGAAGATGTGTGATAATGTAAAACAAGTTTTTTTTTAAAAAACTTTTTTTATTTTCTATGTATACAGACAACCCATTTCATGTTACTAAATAAGTAAGAATTTTGTAAGGAAAACGATTCCACTGGATATCTGAAAAGACAAAAATAATTTTCAAGCACTTTACTTGTATGTGTATTTTATAAAATAAAAGTTGGCAAAATTTAAAAGTAATTGCCTCTATGGAATTAAAAATTTTCGCCTTGCCTTTTGTACACCGCTGCTTGCAAATAAAAAAAGGAGCGTGAAGAAACATCTTGCGAGCCAGTATGGCGATGCTAACGGATAGGATATTTCGAAATCAAATCCGTTGTCATCGCGATGTGGGTTCCTCTCTTGCTTACCATCAGGCTGGGAGGAATCAATATACTGCGCTACTTTGGAAAAAAATAAATAATAATCAATTAGAATTATATCAAAATAACAGAATTACGCATGTCACATTGGAATTGAACATTTAAATAAATAATACTACTAATGCAGCTTTCAAATTACGTGTCCAATTCCTGCTCGCAGGCACGAACCGGCTTTTTGATGCCAAAAATAATCTTGAAATTTAAAAATTGCATCCAGACGCTATGTCTCCTCTCCGGCGAAGCTTGAAACTTGGCACTGAAATATATTTGACTTAAATCTAAGTTGCGATTGTATGAACCGAACTGCTATGTTTCAGTTCGGAACAGGATGACCTATAAAACGATTTTATTCGATAATATGATGTATTTTAAGAAGTTTCGAAATATATGAAATTGCTTGCAATTTTCTATTTCGAAATATAATTTTGATGCACTTTTCGGTACGGGCTTAGAACTTTCTGTCGACTATTTTGTATGATGTCACGTGTATTGTACCACCAATTTGTACTTATATACATACACTTATGTAAGTACAGTCGCCGTCAGATATAACAGAGCAGACAAAGTGACCAAATACTTCTAAGCAGTTAAAATGTCAAAAAGTTCCATACACCACAAGTTACCATTAATATCTGAACATTCATTACTTCAATAATATCTGAGCAGATGCTAGTCAATAATTTCTATACACACAACTTACCAATAATATCTGAACACTTATCTATACAGGAAGCTAAATGAGACACATGACATATTGACGTTATGAGTGTTCAGATGTTATTGGCATCTGCTTAGATATTATTGAAGTAATGAATGTTCAGATATTAACTTAACTTGAGGTGTATGGATCTTTTTGACATCTTAACTGCTTAGAAGTATTTGGTCACTTTGTCTGCTCTGTTATATCTGACGGCGATTGTAGATGTGCAGAGGTGGGTCACACACTGCACTTAAAATGCTAGACCATCGGTGCATTGATATTGTCAACCGTGCAAATCAACTCAAGTAAGTCTAGTCGTAGAGATACGATTATTAGATAATCTCATTTGAATATACCCCAAGAGACTGTAGGAGATTGCTTTGCTCATTTGCAGCTATGATCGGGTAACATTTTTAATTGGAAGTGAATTTATCATCTTCATTAGTATCAAATTATTCAAGTAATTAGAACCAAGTAAAAAAAAAAGCCATTTTAAAACAATACACGCTATCAATCAACGATTGAATTGTACCATTTTCTTCAACCCAACTTAATAAGTCATCGTCTTTAATGAACTAGCTTCCTGAAGCAGCTTTGCACATAAATGATCTAGTGGAAAGTTTTGCCTATATTTTGTACAAACCCTGATAATAACAAATAAATAGAAAAAACAATAATGGGATCATTTCAATTAAATTAAATGCACAAACACACCAATCACCTAGTCCCAATCTAATATTTCCGCTTTTAGGTAGGCTATGAGCACCAGACGACGGACATAAACTGAGGGCGTCATCCCAGCACACCCAGACACAAATCAATTAAAAAAAAATCGTTTCAAAATTGACCTGACCGGGAATCGAACCCGGGACATTTCGCGCTTTGGCCTTCTACTTAGTGATAGCGCCACCAAGGTCGTCAAATTTGGTCCAGTATTTATTTTTATTTATATCGATATAGAACATAAAAAGCTGTGGCCACCTCTACATAAACGTAGAATTAAACCGCGTTATTGCAAAACCTATCGACTCTGAAGTGAGAATAAACTCGTACAAGTACTTAACGAGTAGTTGAACGTGATTGGAAATCGCAAGCCACAATGGACACTTTAGTCTTTATAATAAGGTGCGAAGTGGACTCGACCGAAGGGCAATTTGCAGGGCCGAGTAAGCGTCCTTGAGCATCTCTCTATTATTATCTGGGCTCCGTGGATAAATAAAAGTGAGGACCTTTAATCTTTCCCTTAAAATCAAATCAAATTTATTTATTCTTAAGCTTTTTACTCAAATGCACCAGAGGGCTTAAACAAAACTTTTGTGAATTAACAAATCAATTCGCTCATAAACTTACCGTCTGCATGAACTAAGAGTGGACTGGTGGAGAATGTTCCTAGCATTAAGTCCACCTTTTGTCCTTTTTGTGTGGTGAGTGTACTATTTTTATACAGTTAGTGTACTATTTTACTGCAGTAAAGTTTACAAACAAATAAATAATCAATTTCGAGTACTCACATTAAAATGGTCGTTCTTATTAAGTATTCGGTATTACACGTTGAATTATCGTGCGTGTTGGCGAATGACAAAAGTGTACTATTATCATATTCTTCATCTGATCAGCTCAGTGGTATCCAAAGTATACAAAATATACGAGAGCATAGTAAACTCTCAATCACTCAATCAGCCCTCCTGAATTAGTTAAATTATTTCTTGCACGATTTGTAAACACATTCATACATACAAAAGTGAATTTTAAATTAGCTTGTAAAAAATATTTTTACCTGAATGAATAACTAAACTCAGATATTAACGATCAAAATATTTGCGCCAGCGCCAGCATAGTTTCATATTAATACAGTTTGTACATAAAATCTTTTAGCTTTATACAACTCTTTCTGCTCACGCTTGACCGGCTTTTTTATTAAGCAACAAAGAGGCACGTAGACTCTTCAGAAGCAATTAGGGACGAGTGGATAGTTGGAATTGAGATGAAATTAGTGTTTTAGTTCCCACTGTGCCTTCACAACTGGGACGGGTTATTGAACATAGTATTCCTAAAATATTTTATCACATGCAAGTCTGTGACTTGCGTAATTTTAGGACAAGTAATTTTAATTTAATATCTCACATTTATAATTATCCGTAATACGGAGATCCGTAGAAGGACCGGTGTATCCGACATAGCCCGAAGAGTTAGCACGCTGAAGTGGCAATGGGCAGGCCACATCGCTCGTAGGATCGACGACCGTTGGGTAAAGAGGGTCCTCGAGTGGCGACCACGTACCGGACGACGCAGCGTGGGGCGGCCCCCAACACGATGGACTGACGACATCGTCAGATGTGCGGGGAGCCGCTGGATGCAGATAGCGCAGGACCGCGCGTTGTGGCGTTCTGTAGGGGAGGCCTATGTCCAGCAGTGGACAAAAAGAGGCTGATGGATGGATGGATGGATGGATTTTTAATTATCACATGTAGTTTTAGTGTTAAATATTAACAAATATACAAACAAATATTCAGACATCTACTCATTCTAAAAAAACTTTAAAATATCAGTTTTATAGTTTGTAAGAATGTGTTTTAGTGGTTTAAAATATTTTTGGCAACAAGTAGCACGTTATCAAATTCGTCAACGGAAACAGCTTTTTCCATTTATCTTTATCGTTTTTATTAAAATATCCTTTATATATCTTTTAAATATCTCGTCTCTCTTTCTACAATATTACATCCAAATACGTCTGGCAGTTTTTTCGTGGAAGAGTGACTTTTCCAGACATCCATACCTCCAAACATTCTTACAAAAAGTTTGCATTTATAATATTAGTAGGATTTATCGTTAAATCTAGTCTGTCATTCATTTAGTATCTTCAGAACATCTGGCAATAAAAGTACTAGTGTTTAGTAGTACTATTTTTTATCGAGCGATGTGACTTCCACGTGACAGGCCTCACCTAGTGTGGCATTCATTGCTTATCACCGGGAAGTTTAGGATATTTCGTAAATCAACGTATTTTATTTTATTTTCAACATCGTAAAAGATATTACTTATCAAAAGAACTAGGTCAGTTTTCGAATGTGCAATTTTAGTTTGTAAAAATATAACAAGTGACATCTAATAAATAGTTCTAAAGATGTTCTCCGCATCCAAAACAGTTGCACCAACAGTTTTGGATGCTGCAACGAGATGTGGGTCGGTGAATAACTTTAAAATAGTAAAACTGTATTTTAGTTCCGTAGACTTGGTGTATCTTAATATGAAACGTTTTCTTGGCTTATTGCCTATCGTAAACAACGCGCCTTTAGTTACATTTTGTAGTTTACTTTACAAGCCTGAATTTGTTCGCGTTACTTTGCGATAAAAAAATAATGTTATTCTTTTATGTAATCGGTGTAGCTACTTTCCATCCAATTCTATTCAGTATCTAAAGAGAAGGGAGGTAGTGCATAGTGATTTATCGCTCGTTCTGGAGCAGCCTGACTGGTGAAATACCTCTACCTTACAGAAGACCGCAGCCAAATGGCAATCATTTATGTGTTGTTGTGTTCCTGCGTGTGAGTAAGATTTCCAGAGCTCCTGGGGGGTGTTACATTAGTAGTCGGGGTCAAGCCTTCAAGGTAAGGGCGACAAGTCCAGTAACAGATTTATTATACTTGTCACCCTTAAGCTAGGACCTCATTACCACTTAACATCAGACGGGATGAGGTCAATCTTGAAGTGGAATATTAAAAATAAAAAAAAGTATTTATGATGTGAACTAGTTTATAACGTCCATACTTCCAAATTCTTGTTTGTCATAAAATGATGCATGTCTGATGAGGCTGCAACTTGATTCACAAATATCAGAAACAAGTACGTCAGAAAGTCGCAGATAGATATAAAAATATATGTTTATCTCCATCTATTTGTTTATTGCGAGAAAAAGATCAAAGCACAGTTCCCGAATTAGAATCCATTACCAATGTTATAAAAACGGGGTCTGTCTGTAATCTACTATATAAAAATAAGTCGGGTTTTCCTTCCTGACGCTATAACTCCAGAATGCAAGAACCGATTTCCACGGTTTTGCATTCGTTGGAAAAGTCTCGGGCTCCGTGAGGTTTATAGCAAAGAAAATTCAGGAAAAATTTCAACAGAAAAGCGGGAAAATCCTCTAAGGCGAAACGAAGTTTGCCAGGACTGCTAGTTAGAACTAAAGATTTATTAGTGCTTTCGTGAGACACTCTTAATTTTTAGTGTCTATATCTTTTTCGAGCAGTAACGGTTGTTTGATTGTATCTGTTTTAAGGTTCCTTACCTAAAAAGTAAAAAGCCTTATAACTAAGACTCCGCTGATCGTCTGCCTTGTCTATACTTTGTAAATAGTAAAACAGTAAAAAAATTCACATTTAATAATGATTATGTTTAAGACAAATGTCTCAAAAATAGTATCAAGGGGACTCGTATGCAACAAACGTTTTTTCATGCTCGTTTTTTCTAGAAATGTATAACGGTATCATAATTGCTACATATGCAAGAAATATTCACAGAGTATTCAGTTATATAATTAGTTTAAAAGATACATAAGATCAGAAAAGTAAATAAATACAACAAATATCACAAAGGAGCTTTTAATACCAAGATATTTTCGATGACCTCGGTGGCGCAGTGGCTAAGGTGGCCAAAGCGTGAAAGGTCCCGGGTTCGATTGCCGGTCTGGTCAATTTGGAAATCGAACGTTTCTAAATTGACTTGAGTCTGGGTGTGCTGGGATGATGCTCCCAGTTAGTATCCGTCGTCTGGAACTCATAGTACCTACAAGGGAAAACCTTAGTTTGAGACCAGGTGATTGATGTGATTGTCTGGCGCATTTGTTATTATTATTATATAATTGCCGTTTTATATCCTTTGTGTATATATATTATATTACTCACTTTTGACTTGTTTTTTCGAACCTTCAAGGCGGTTATTCTACTTATACTGTGTCATTTCGGACAAGCGGGCTTACAGCTAGGAGACATTCAATTCTAGCTAGCCAAAGACAGCGGCATTATTGCGCTCGCTGAGACACCGAAACTGTCCCGAAGAAAGATGTTTGCTGTCGGACTGCGAATTGCAAAGGATATTGCGGACTTGACTGTGTTTGAGTACTCGAGTTTCTAAAATGAAGTTGTCGTATTATGGATTGTAGTTGCGTGAAATCGTTCACTCGTAAATACAATAGAAAGTGAAAATAATAACGACCTCCATAGCCTAGAGACGAGTGGGTCAGACTTTGGCGTCCCGCCATCTCTGAGGTCCCGGGTACAATCAATATGGGAAACGAACTTTTTCTATATTTGTCTCAGGTCTGGGTGTTGTGGTACCGGACAGTATAAAACACCTTCAAGCCGAGGGTAAATAAAAATTCTTTAAGTAACCACACTCAACTAATCTTTAAGCAAGTAGCAATCCTCGACATTTTTGCTCCAATTTTATCGCACGGCTATCAGAAAACAGATTGACACGTAATCCAGGGCCACGCTATCGCGTCCAGACATGAAGGCTCGCTATCTTTGTCTAGTCTGGAAGAAAAATGTTCTACATGAAATTGGTAGCGAGAGATATTGCAGAGCCGAGAGCGGACTGCGGAGTTGCGAGAACCTAGTTTAAGTCCCCAGAGTGGGTGAAATGTGTTTCTAGCGAAAGTGTTTGTAGAACAAGATTTACACATTCTGGGGTAAATCGGCCGTTTATTATTTTAAGAAAAATGTGTCAACAAAACCGGGGACTCAGCTATCTCTTACCGGTGTCTTCTCGGTAGATATAGGTTCCGAACCGAAAGTAGAATCACTTTGCATTGTATTCAATGACGATTCAAAAGTTTTATATGCAACCTACTTGAATAAAGATTTGAGTTTGAGCCGAGAAGCATAGCATGTAATGTATCTAATGCTGTACACAGGTTTTGTGTGTACAGGCTACGTACGTCATACTCACTTAAGACAGTATCAAATACATTACACGATACACGGCTACTCCGCTTTAAAGAAGATGTTTGCCAAGCCAGTACCAATTCTTACGATGACTTGATTTCAAATTATGGAGGTTTTTGCCTTATAGTGAGATAATTAAGTTATTAAAAACACACTCTTACCAAAAGGTTCATAGTTTATTTAGTAGAAACTAGATACTAGACTGGAAAAGGTTTTTTACAAAAGAGTAAAATCTCAGATTTTTTTCGTAAGTTCCACTGAAGCATTATTGTTATCGTAATTATTGTTAAATATAAGAATAGCATTGTTATGCCAAGAAACCCTTTCTTACGAAATGTTTGCTAACTGCTCTTTTATCATGAAAAAATAAATTTCAGTAGTTCCTAGTATAGTACGCCTACATTTACCCTATAATTCACAAACTATTTTCTCTTTACGTAATACATTGAATTACGAATTTTGTTTGTTCTAAGTTTACTGTCTTAATTAAGGTCACCATTTGCAATGAGAATTAAACATTTGAAAATGTTTCATAATCTAATCGAATTCACGTTAACGGTCATACGGTTTCATTTAAATTAACAATTAAAGGCGTACCGAATCGAATTATGAATGAAAATGTTATACAAAAAGCCAGACATTAGGTATTCCAAGTAAAACGTTCTAATCCACCGAGGGCATGTAAAGTACAGCACGCAAATAGGCCCCAAAGCGCCTAAACAGATGCAAATGAAACCGAGCGAACTCATTCCTCATTAACTTCGTCGCGACAAACTTAGTTCACCTTTCGTTTTTTAATTATTCAACGTTTTGGCGGAGGCCGGCAACTCGCGGAGCGTCTTTGCCAAAATTAGAAAGAAAAAAAGAAAACATTTATCATTTCAACTTAAAAAGAAAACTTAATACTAGTATAATCTCTTCCAAACATTGAGATTCCTGTCAAAAATACGTCTTTCAATATTCTAGTTATGTTAAACATAAATATGACGACCTCCGTAGCCGAGAGGCGAGCGTGCTATACTTTGGCGTTGGTCAGGTCAACATGGAAAACGAACTTTTCTATATTGTCTCGGGTCTGGGTGTTGTGGCGCCGTCGTTGATTCGGATTTCTGTAACACAAGTGCTTTAGCTACTTACCACAGAATCGGAGCATTGTATGTGATGTTTGTGATATGTAATAGATAGAGAACGCTCTAAGTGTGTGGGGGAGGCCTTTGCCTAGCAGTGGGGCAGTTTATAGGCTATGTAATAAGTAATAATACTTGAATAATAGTAAAATAAATTTAAGCTTGGTTTTATTTATTTTCCGTTACATATTATACATAATACACGGTCTGGGCTTACGGCTCGCTGTATAGGAAAAAGTGTGCCAATTATGGTTTATCTGTTTTCTTTTGCTTTCACACACACGAAAATTATTTATTTTTTTCCACGCATTCTCTGAAATAGTATTGTCCAGTCCTGGTTTCCATACTTTGGTTTCATATCTCCTTTTCAACAAAAATATATTTAAATCGAATTATCAAAGAAGAAGCTATCAGCAAAACAAAAAAAAATGAGAGGGTCGATTTGAGACCTTCTTTTTAAAGTCGATTAAAAAGAGATTATTGAGAAAGATTTATGTCGTTTAAGTGAAATATCATAGACCATGAACACCAAAATTATGTGAGCCTGGGGCGAGACGCTAGTTTCAATTAAAACTCCTTCCTCCTTCGAACGAAAATATTCAATGGAATAATTAAGAATCGCACCGTGAATTCACACCCTTAGTTGTTTTGTATTCATGCCGCGTT
Organism: Glyphodes pyloalis; assembly: GCA_037074685.1. Classification (NCBI taxonomy): domain Eukaryota; kingdom Metazoa; phylum Arthropoda; class Insecta; order Lepidoptera; family Crambidae; genus Glyphodes; species Glyphodes pyloalis. The sequence continues at coordinate 19,545,238 of JAYKKO010000003.1, read as the reverse complement.
ACTTAGGGTAAAGTTGGAATGCCTATCACAAGATTTTTAAGGGCTTACAACTAATTACAATTTTTCCTAACTGCTTAAATTACACTGAATTAATTTTAGTAGGCTGTTTCAAAATTTTTTACTTACAAGTATTTTTTTCCTCGGTTTTTTATCTAACATTAAATATTTAAGAGGTAAACCATCCATGTAATACCCGACCTCCATAACCGAGGGGAGAGCAACCAGGCTCTGGCTCAGGTCCCAGGTTCGATTCCCAGTTAGGCCAAAAAAATCGAACAAAAAGAAACAATTTCATCTCCCCTTGGGAGCACTTCCTTTCTGTGGTTTTCAAACATTTCTGTACCGAATGTACCACAGGCTGATAAGTATGTAGTTATTAAAACCATACAGTAGAAGGTACTAACCGAAGACTTAGAGCTTAATACAAAGAGAAAATTAATTGACTACGATAACTTGCGGTCGACTCGGTTGGAAGAGCAGCAAGCGTGATATATGAAGATCGCGAGTTCGAATCTTACACCGAAATCATTAAATTTTTCTGTTGCTTTAATATATTTTCTCGGGTGTGGTTGTTGTGGTACCGATTTTTCTGGTTTCTTTAACACAAGCACTTTAGCTAGTCACTATAGAATAAGATCAATGTATGCCCAATAAAAAGTTCTAATCACAGATTAATTTTTGAAAACAACTTCTCTCGATTTCAATTCCTCTATGTAATTGTCATGTTTGTTAATTGTTGCTAACAAACTGTTACAGCGACGTGAAGCACTAATCATTCACTCACACACGCTCATATCAATGATCTATGTAGACCAAGTACACACGCTGTACAGCGCTAAGTCCTACATCAAACACAGCTTGCTCATGTATGAATACATATTATTGGGCTCATATGGCTCAAGAGGGTGTGGTACAAGCGACAGGCTTTATCGTTAAACGTTCAAAGTTCTAGATAAGCTAAAACGACAATATTTTTGTTTTAAGAGTGTTAAGAATCAGAAAGGTAAAAATAAAAAGTAAATTCTTTGGGAAACAAAAAACACAAATCAAGATCTACATTTCTTTTAGTTACTTACTGGTTAACTTTTAATTCTTTTCTAGTTACAAATAATTATTTGTAAAGTAGGTATACAGGTCTAAGTAAAAGTATTTGAAGTCATTGACTAAAACAAAGCTTGTTTTAGTGGTATTATACTTCTATACTATAGGTAGTCTATGAATTAATAATTCATTTTTGTAGCCTGCTGTTAAAGCTATTAAAGCTTAAATGATCTAAATTTCTATGAATTACCAACTTTCGTTTTTAATTGTTTCAATGAATTACCAAGCACTAAGAATCACTTTCCATTCGAGTGCAAAAGCGGCAAACGAAATTAAGCTCACTTAATAAAACTGTAATCCGCTCAAAAGGCCGACTACCCAAAGAATCACTCTCTGGAAATGTTACTTAGAGCAGATCAGTCTTTGCTAAATTAATAAATATGTTTACGACAAACCTTAAATATGTTTTACATTCAGTTTTTAATAATGATTTATGTCTCTTTTAGATAATGTTTTTAGCAGTCAAACAAAACAAACAAGCGCACACACAAAACACACATTTATGAAAAATCTATACTAATATTATTAGGCGTCACTTTTAAAGGATTGTATTCCTAACAATTCTTTGTTAGCAGCTGCCTACGTCATCATAACACACAAAATACTATCAGTCGATAAAAAGCGCTATGACATGTGGTGTAAGGTTTGAAATCTAGCCAACAATACTTTATAAATCTTGCGGCTGCAATGGCTTAAGGCATAACATACGAGTCAGCCATTGCTGGCTGCCGCAACTACTCTATCACCGTTCTACGTGTACCGATGCCTGATATATCGCGGGTCTGTGTGAACGCTAAATCAAACTTGGCCGTACAAACCTCGCCATGGCCGTGGGTGTAACGAGCGCTGTAAGTTATGGCCTTTTAGGTTAGTTAATTGAAATACAATGGTGTTTTGGGGCCAGGTATTATCTGAAAGCGGCAGCAATAGGATGAGTTGCTCGTTCAGCTAACGGAATGCTAGACACTTAGTAATTGATTCGTCTCGATTATTTTCTAAATGTATCCCCGAAGCCAAAACCGATAGTGTATTATAAATTTGACGTGTCTGTCTAAACAAACATACACGTTAAATCTGTGTGTGTGTGATTATACCCTGCCGTGACGTTAAATGAGTACAAAAAATCCGGGTATATTCTCAATCCCACCTAAGAGGTATATTCTGAATGTTGAAAAACAAGTATCGTTAAATTAAAAGGCTTCTTACGACTAATAAATTATTTTATTGCTTTTTAAAGGTATTACTTAGAAATAGAAAATGATTTTTACCGATAAATTTCAGGAAAACTCTGTATTTAATTAAAAAAGTAAGTGGGTGACAACAGATACTTTGAAAACATAAATTAAGAAGAATCAACAAAGGCGTGTCAAGTAATTAAGTGAGAAAATCACTTAGGTCTAAATTATGTTCCTGGATTGTAATCAAATTGGCCTAACTGTTTTTTTTTCTGAGACTGATTATACCAGAAGTATTTAAGTAAAATGTACCCATCAAAAACAATACTTGTCAAAAAAACCAAGTCTCGCAACTCAGTTGTTCTGCAGTAAAAAGTTGTGAGATCCATGTAATACCAAGTCGGATATTAATTTATTCAGTCTCTACTTAAGTGACTTTCTGTCTTAATACGTCCAGTCTCTAAGACCACGATCGTGGTCCATAACAATTGAAAATCAATTTTATTGTGTCTGGAATCTCCGTACTCGAAGCATTAAGTTGTTACGTAATAATTAACAGCATCCTATAGTGACGTATATCAATATTAAAATTCTTGAATGTTTTATATAAATATATCTAGACTTGGCCATCGCCTGAAAACACATGTAAATTCAATTATTTAGTGCGATGGCCAAGTCTAGATATATTTATACCCATCAAAAACAATACTTGTCAAAAAAACCAAGTCTCGCAACTCAGTTGTTCTGCAGTAAAAAGTTGTGAGATCCATGTAATACCAAGTCGGATATTAATTTATTCAGTCTCTACTTAAGTGACTTTCTGTCTTAATACGTCCAGTCTCTAAGACCACGATCGTGGTCCATAACAATTGAAAATCAATTTTATTGTGTCTGGAATCTCCGTACTCGAAGCATTAAGTTGTTACGTAATAATTAACAGCATCCTATAGTGACGTATATCAATATTAAAATTCTTGAATGTTTTATATAAATATATCTAGACTTGGCCATCGCCTGAAAACACATGTAAATTCAATTATTTAGTGCGATAAAATTGATTTTCAATTGTTATGGACCACGATCGTGGTCTTAGAGACTGGACGTATTAAGACAGAAAGTCACTTAAGTAGAGACTGAATAAATTAATATCCGACTTGGTATTACATGGATCTCACAACTTTTTACTGCAGAACAACTGAGTTGCGAGACTTGGTTTTTTTGACAAGTATTGTTTTTGATGGGATCTCATTTCTTTTTGTATTTTGTAGACAGTTCTACTTTTTTCCTTTTCGGTACCTTCTACTTATTGTATATATGTATATTTCCAGCAACGAATTTTCTTAAGGCCCTCTCTCTCTGACTTATGAACTTAACTTATTTTTGTAGGTAGCCTTCCGTTTTCTCTTTTCCGGTACTACTTCTTGAGCTTCAGCTACAGTTTTTCTAAGAGCCCACTAAGATGAGACGTAGTATAACGCGCTAAGGTCTCCTTACGTTTTTCGGGATTGTTGTGGCGATAACGTGTTGCTGCTTCTTTGATTTGTTGAGAACGGGATAGCGTCGAAGTTTTAGGTCTTCCTTTACTAACCTTTTTAGGTCTTCCACCCTTCTTAGTTAAGTTTTTATTATTTTTAATCAAATTATCATGTTTCAAAGTCACTTCTGGAAGGATCGCATCATAATTATTTTTATTATTTAAATTATTACCATTTGGAGGCACGTCTGGAAGGAGCGCTTCATAATGACCGCCTAAGTAACTTCCAGAAAATTGTAAACGTTTCACCGGTTTACCAGAATCACCACCGAATGATGCTCTCAAAAGGCCGTTATCGTAGACTTCAAAAGCATACGGATACAAAGCGGCGGCCGCCATAAGTTCAGACGCGGAACCATAAGTACTGGTTTTTACCATTGCCGTCGAATACAAATTAGCGTTAATGTAGGTGTCTCCATGCTCGTCACAAGTATACACTTGTAACTCATCCCAATGCGCTACCACATACTCGATTATAGCAAGTCTAATGTCATACGACGACTCAATATTCCCATACATAGAGAATGACAAAGAATGAAATAAACACGAACCATCACCAGGTATAGGAACAACCCAGTGTGGACCAGGCTGATCATTCACATACAGTATTACTGAATCCATTGCGACTACCTACAAGTCAGATTGCAAAGTTTTTTTATGCAGAAATACGATTAGGTAATAAGAAATTTATTAATACTTTAAGTACTAAAGTATCAATATTTTATTTAAATTATTTATACGAACAACGTCAAAATTGTAAGAAAATAATATCAGTAAATTGTAATAAGCAAATAATATCAGTAAACCGATGAGTAGCCTTTAGTCGTCAAACTAATATAGCAATCGAAATTATCAATTAAAAACGCAAACTTATAGGTAAGAATTCTGGGCACATCCGAACAGCATTGGGTCGCTCGCGCGTATGAGCGCGGCTGCTGATCTCGCGCGCGCCCCGCCACTGTCCCCACCCCGCGGCCTCGCGCTAGCACCGCGCAGCGCGTAGTAACGCCTAGCACTCACTCGCTATAATTATAGCATAGCACGGCAGCGCGTGGTATATAATTATACAACCTTACGCACTCGTAATAAGTACGAATACGCACGTAGGTACGTTTTTTGCTTTAATAAATAATTTAATACACGTGTTTTCATGACGGGAATGCCCATTTTTTGCTCGATTTGGCTGGGGCACTACCGTGCGCCTATATTTATATGGGACTAGCTTAAACCCACGGCTTTGCACGCAATAATAATAATAATAATAACTGCCGTAAATAAAATGCCGTAAATAAAACATCGTTACGAATAAAGCCAATATTGGCTGTATGGTCTTAGTCTTTGCGGTCTTTTCTAGATTTTTTAGTTTTTCCTTGATTCATACACCAAACACTACTTATATTCCAAATTTGAAGCTTCTAGGTCTGCTAGAAGTGCCTTAGACTTTTGATGATCGGTGAGTCAGTCAGTGAGTGACAAAATTAAGAAATTTGACCCGTTATAATTCTTAAAATACTGGTTCAAATTGAATGAAATTTGAAATATACCTGTCTTTACAATGCTTGCATGGTTACTGAAAATTTCAGTCTTCTAGTTTTATCCACAACGAAGTTACAGGGGGTCGAAAATGGTCTGAATTGCTTCGAGAAAAGGATGGTACGGCCGTGACGCTTTTTTGCTCGACTTGGTGGGGGCACGGCCGTGCCCCCAGATAAATATATATATATATATATATATATATATATATATATTGGCTCCTCCCAGCCTGATGGTAAGCAAGAGAGGAATCCACATCGCGATGACAACGGATTTGATACCGTAATATCCTATCCGTTAGCGTCGTCATACTGGCCCGCAAGATGTTTGATGATTTACGCTCCTTATGTGGATTTTTACAATTTTAATAGAGCATCATGCATCATTAATGAACTTCAAAGATTTAAAAGAAACAGAAAAATCATTCCTCCTTGCAGTTCCAGATCACCTTATAACGGGTGATTATCTGGGTCTTCAAAATATTAAGTTTGATTAATCATTACTTTGTGTAATAAAATTCTCAAAGATTTCCTAACTGGAAATCCTAATCTATCACAATACCTCAGGCCCTTTATATTTTCAAATGAGAATTAAATCCTTCCTCCTCTCACATAATGAATGTTAAGTAGTAGAATTAGTAGTGTTTTCTATCTTTAATCTCTGCTAGGCGTGTTGGTTGTCAGTAAATTTCTTTCAGAATAATGTTTTTTTTCTGCAAAACTAATTTATTTAAAGTTTTATGCAATGAAGTATATCTATCTCATATTACATGTTTTGATGGAATTCAATTACCCTTTTATCAATGCATCGTTTAATGCCCGGTTCCAATATTTTACGATTCGTAATCTGTCAAAAATGACTATCCATTTTTAGGGTTCCGTACCTCAAAAAGAAAAAACGGAACCCTTATTCTTCAATTGACTTAAAGACGTTAAAATCGTTTTATAATTTACTGTCCATACTAGCTGTCATCAGTCGTATGTCGGTCGTTTTTAGCTTACGCCTCGTATAATTTATTACTATCCGTAACAAGATGATCGTTTTTCAAATACTGTAACCAAGACAATTAACATTGTTTTAACTGAGATGACCGTTTCTAAATGCAAATTAATAATTACAAGGAATCTAAATCAAACATATGTGAGTTTAATTCAGACTTTACCACAGACGGATATAGGTGTCCTAACAAACGGCGCCGGGCGCGTAAGTTATGGCCTTTTAGTTTCGTTAATTGAAATACAATGGCGTTTTGGGAGCACTAAATCTGGGTATTGTGCAACCCTTTATTTTGAGGGGATGGTAGAAATGGTTCGGGGGTGATAAATGGCTAACGAAATAGCGTGGAATATTTTTCAATTAAGCGGCTAGGATTTCGTCATTCTAATATTTGTTTTTTTTTAAGTATCTTGATTGATTTCATTAGGTTTCATGCATTTATTGGTGGCATTCTTTTTAAGCAACATCATTGATCACAATTTAAACCTAGGTGTTCGATTTATGCATACAATGTTTAATTTATAATGCTTACATTTATCGCATATGTACATTTATATCGACTGAAAATGGACCTTGGCACAATGCTCAATAACCTCAGCAGTGTTTCCCAACGGGTTGGTTTGCGGATGAACATGGATAAAACCAAGGTAATGTTCAATGTCCATGTGACTCCGGCACCAGTATCTGTTGGGAATGCGATTCTCGAAGTTGTCGATCATTACGTCTATCTGGGACAAACTATCCAGTTAGGCAAATCCAACTTCGAGAAAGAGGTCAACCGACGAATCCAACTCGGCTGGGCAGCGTTCGGGAAGCTTAGGCATATCCTCACGTCCAAAATTCCCCAGTGCCTGAAGAGAAAGGTCTATGACCAATGTGTGTTACCAGTGATGACTTACGGAACTGAGACGTGGTCTCTGAATGTTGGCCTCATAACGAAACTCGAAGTTGCGCAGCGTGCTATGGAGAGGGCTATGCTCGGCGTTTCCGGCGAGCCCGAAGAGTTAGCACGCTGAAGAGGCAATGGGCAGGCGCTCGTAGGACCGACGACCGTTGGGTAAAGAGGGTCCTCGAGTGGCGACCACGTACCGGACGACGCAGTGTGGGGCGGCCCCCAACACGATGGACTGACGACATCGTCAGATGTGCGGGGAGCCGCTGGATGCAGATAGCGCAGGACCGCGCGTTGTGGCGTTCTGTAGGGGAGGCCTATGTCCAGCAGTGGACAAAAAGAGGCTGATGGATGGATGGATGGATGACTGAAAATGTAGTAGAAGTTTTTGACTAGCCCAAAGGCTAAACAAAAGGTTGAACAATTTCAACAGTGAACGTCTACGTTCAGCTTAACGTCTAGATAGAAGCTTTAAATTTTCTTTACCAACCTTGATAGACAGACAGATAAAATGATTTGTAAGGCGTCCAGATCTGCCTAAAATATACTCATAATCTTGTTTCGCAAATGAAGTTGGCTCACAAAAACATAGGACGTGACGTAACCTTTTCAATTACACAAGAATTTAAAAAAATCTAAAGAAAACAAACGCGAAATTCAACGTAAAATATTTTTACTATTTTAGCGAACGCATTGTACAAGAACCGAACCCATCTCAATATTACTCAGACTCTTGAAATATTCATGGAAAAAGTTGAGCACGCAAAGTTTGCATCCAAAATTACAGAACAAAATTAAGTGCATAGTAGAGTCTGGTGTTAGATATTAAATTTAGTCTGCTCCAGAATTATGTTGTGCAGTAGTCAACTTTAGACGTCAACTGTTTAAACTAGGAGCCGCAGGGAGAAAATAGCTTATTTTGAGATGTTAATACAATCTATGCTTATATTTAAAAGTGTGTTTAAACGCGCTCATTTCAGGAACTACTGGCTTGTATATTTTTAATTTATTTAATTTTTCACAAATTGCTCTCTAAAAAAAAACAAAATCTTCCCCTCTCTTATGTTTGCCGTGCCCACCAGGGTCCATAACTTATACTTTTAGTTTTAAAGAAACTACATGTAACATCGTTACGGAGTGTAATCAATAATATGAATATGAATTAAAAAAACATAACTGCGTTTGATAGTATATTTATCGAGAAATGCTTTATCACAAAACAACCAATAACAGCGAAGTATCAGTGGAAAATGTAAAAAAAGGTAACGGGAATAGCACACGTGTGAACCTGCGGCGGGTCGTTGATTCCTAATAAGTCTGGAAAAGATTGTTTTCCATCGAAAATACAAATTAAACTGTTTAGCAATATTAAATTTATTATCTATCTGTGTAAATTAAAATGTACCCGTTTCTCGATATCTACTATTTCCTCTACCTAAAGGTTGTCTGGAAGACATTGCTTTCTAGCAATAAGACTGCCTTAATTGTATTATAATCAATCTGTAAAACCTATTTCTGTAAAGATTTTGTGCAATAAAGTATATCTATCTATCTATGTATGTAATACTAATGAACAAAATAATTTGTTTCAGGTACGTAGCAGTTTTCTTCATTCGGTTATAGTAAGTCCATGTAACTTCATAAAAATGAATATAGGAATACCAAAACATCACATATAAAGAATGTCAAGAAACAGAGACGTCCAAGTTCCATATCAAAAAATAAAAAAAGTGAATAGGAATAAATGCGATAGTTTTTCTTGAAGTAGTAAGCTTATTGCGAACTACTTAGATTAAGTAGTTACTTAACACATTTCCACGTTCAACGCGTAAATTTATTGTAAAAAAGGAAGTACGTGTTTTTATCTTGATCATACATAAACAATGGAATACTTTAATTCACATCATTTTATTTCATTAAAATTATCTTAAATAAGAGCCATACTTATTATTTAAGAGGCAAGGGTCTAGGACCCAAAGCGCGGATTTCCACAAATTTTATTTGGGTTAGTAAATCCAAATAAATTTGGTATTTGGTACTAGCTTGTATAAAAAACTTTATATTGATCCCCGTTGAATGGTGAAATTTATTAACCACATTTGATTTTTTAAATCTCATTATATAGTATGTTGTATTATTTTTACTATACAAATAAAAATCGCAAATCCGTTATATTTGTTAGAGAAAACACCCCCAACTGCAAGACAATCACGTACAAAATAATAAGGCAACATGCTTCAACTAAGCTAACTTCTAGACAGCGATGTTATAAAACCCATCTATGCAGCCAAACTTTTGCTCTTAAACTTGAAAATACCGCTATAATCCGTTCGACAGACGCGCAGACGAGATTAAGTGCATTAGTTTCCCGTAGCTACATCAAATTCAGTCCGCCGCCGCTGTGTGGGTATATTAATGTGTAGACTGCGGCGAAGCAGCTTCGTGACGAACGACGAACGGCGGGCTCCTGGTCCAAGTTTTGTAGTTCAAGCGAGTTTGGGGTGTCAACGGCTCAGTTTAAGGCCCAATACGAAGCAATTGACATTACCCGTTTCGCGGCGAACCGCGCGCCATCTATTGAACGCATTTGGCATTAGCTCGTGCTAGCGCAGCACGAGTGTGCGGTGCTAGTACGAGCTAATGCCATGTAGTACTAATACATACATGTCATGCTGTGCAGAGTAATTTTGATTTAGAGACAGCATTGCGTACGTATAATTTATTAAATCTTACTACTTTGTAATATTAGTAAGTACCAATAGATTATCAATTTTGTATTTTATTCGTTACATACATACAAACATATCGATGGTCCCAACGAATAAACGTTCAAACGAAAAACTACTACTTTTCAGGAAACCATAAAAACGTTTGAAATCACATTACTTTAATGTCGTAATGAAGATATATATTTAATGTATAATTATATTAAAGGTTAAAAATATTTCAGATCATATATTTTTTAAGAAAATAAAACTATCGATTATCTCAGTATTCAAGAAAAAACATATAATTTTATTATTTTAATGAATAATATGTGACTTGTTTACAGAAATGTATCACTGCACGTTTATTCGTGTCATAAATGAAGCATAAACAAGTGTAGTAAAACGATACACGATTCTACAAATTAGTAAAAGATAATAATTCTACATTAGGATAGCTGTATTAAAATTTTTGCGGTCTGTAATGAAGCATAACTAATAAAAGTAGCTTCCATTTTTACACGAATAATCGTGTCTTTTTTTTGTGTAGGAGTTATTACCCAAAGGAAAGGTTAGACACAAGCGGCAGATTGATTTAATACGTTTATTTTGGTGTACTCAAAGAAACAATTAGATTCAATAGACGCATGTTTTGTTATTCATGTTATATGAAGAAATTTAATTTCCCTACAATAAACGAATTTTGTGCTATAAAAGTCTTATTTTAAGTCCAAAATTTACAAAAAAAAAATGTGAAGGCGTATTCTATGCCATAAAAACGAAAAAAAATTTTTCGTTTTTACGTTGAGCTCTTGCACGTTTATTCGTTTGGGCCATCGATATATGGGGTGTAATTGAGCGTTTGCAGCGTGTATGCTAAACGACCTTTCAAAAGGTTGTGTACATGAAGTGCAGAACTGCAGACGGTACACGCATCCTCATCGGTGGCTCCAAGTAGCTGTGTTACACACAACGATCACACCCCGGCTTATTACGTCGGCTTGTGAGCTAAACCCGATGAGGAATCCTGCATGCTTCGGTTGGCAGGTCTTGCGGTGGAACCTCCTGCTTTGTGTACAAAGTCTAACTCGGCGGTAAAGGCAGTCCACGCTGATAAGCATAGGGCAAGCTGATAGGGCAAAGGTCCAGTTTCATACAGACTGGGCTTTGTCCGAGGCTTGCACTTGGACGGCTCTGGGGGTGTAGTTAATACATCGTGGTCGCTTTCACTCTACACTGGGGAGATAAACCTTAGTGTCAAAGGTGGCCTGTTTAGGGGGGTACTGCTTTGCCTGCTCAGCCGGGGAAGGGGCTAGAAAAGATGCCCTAAAGAAATGTTCACCCTAACCCACACGGATGGTAGTAACCGCGGCTGCCTCCGCATCGTTTCACTCGTAGTCGACGATACAATAAAATACGGTTTTTAAAATCACCTAATATGACTTCAGGCGCGTAGAAAGTGCTAACCCTACTTGATCACAACTCCAACACCTATCCAGAACGGAAAACCGCAATCGTTCTCGGGAACTTAGCAATTCTCCGAAGAATTAGCGCGCAGTATCAAGAGTGTACGTCCAATCGAGCTGGTACTCTTGTTGGGCGCCAAAATGGCTCAAGACTATGAAGGCTGGCTTAAAATCTTAGGCAGAAACGGAGTGGGTAACATGAACTAGAATGGTCAGCTACTGCTCAATTTATGTGCACAAATTCTTGCTATTACAAACACTTTGTTCAGCCTCCCCGCGAAGCATAAAACTACATGGAGCACCCAAGGCCCAAATATTAGTATCTAATAGACTATGCGAAAGTGCGGCAAAGAGATGTTTCCCAAGTCCTAATCACCCGCGGGATGCGTGGTGGTCACTGCTAGACTGACCACAGACTTGACGTTATAAAACTACGTCTTTGCTTCCGGCGTCCTCGCAGATCCGGTCCATCCAAGTCTGCATGCTTAAACGGTATTAGGCTTATGAATCATGAGACAATGAAGACATATGCTGAAGCGCTAACAATCAGTTAACCGTCTGTAAGCCCTGAGAGCAGTGATATCGAAAAGAGCTGGTTGGCTATATCTTCTCATATCTTAGACACGGCTAAATTCACTCAAGGGCTAACAGCCAAAAACATGAAAATTGGTTTGTTGAAAACGATAAAGTCATAGTTAGCGCAATCGACAAAGCAGAGCAATTCACCCTGAAAGTGTTGTGGAAATACGACGAGAGTAACCTGAAGTTTCGTCGACTATCTTGGGAAAGGATCGGTGGTGGCAAGACAAAGCTCACTACATGCAGTGGTTTCCTGACACAAACTAGCTTGGGGTGTTTTACAGTGAGGTTCGAAAGTTGATTAGCACGAACCCCTTTTCAAAAGCTCCTTTGAAACCATCGAATGGGGAAGGACTTCTCAAAACAAAGGAGAAAGTGCTCGAGTAATGGGATGGGACACTTCAACGCTCTACTCAACGTGCGCTGGTCTCTTGACTTTGAATATGTTCTGTTGATATCTGAACTCCCCACTCTAGCTAAGCTGGATAAGCCGCTGACACTTGCTGAGATTGTTCTTGCGGTCAGTTAACAACTAAAATAGCGCGTGGTTGGTATCAACTTGATACCGGGAGAGCAACCACTTAAATCTGGTGGTGACGGGTTTCATTCGGCTATATGGAGCCTTTTTGTACTTTGTGGGAAAAAGACCAAGTCCTAGCATTTTTACAGTTTCTCGCATTGATCGATTGCACCTCTTACCGGGGTATTTTACTATTATCAGCCCCTGGGAAAATCTTTGCCAGAGTACTCCTAAAACACACCGAAGAGCACCTGCCTGAAACCCAATTTGGATTTTGGCCTGATCGGGGCACGTGCAAAGCTAATTTTTCAGTGCGTCATCTTCAAGAAAAGAGTTGACCTCGAGAAGGCTCTCGATGGCGTGCCCCGGAAAGCTCTCTAGATGGTGCTAGGGAAGCTATGATGCACGGAGCAGTTCTGTCAACGACGAATAGTCTGACTTTTTTCCCCGTCACCTGTGGTATGAAACAAGGGTATGTACTAGCCTACACTATCCGCGCTGTATTTTGCATTGGATGTCAGGGATGTCTCACGGACTTCTTCGAAAGGTTTTTGAATCCGGTTCCGCACTCAGGGCTTGCACGAACGTGTTACACACGCTATGATTAATGAGATCTTGTACGTAGATGACCTTTGTTTCGTGGCAGAATCCCCAAAACCCTGCAGCAAATCATGTCGGATTTTCACCGTCTTGCCAAAAATTTGGTCTAAAAATAAGTATCAAAAAGAGGAATGGCTGTCGATGGACGTTTATGGTCGCGAGAAACTGAAATGAAGACTTGGTGAGGACTAGTTGAAGCGGGTTGACAAATTCCGCTACCTGGGAGTACAATAACACCCAAGTGCAACCTCGATGCTGAAATAATAAGCAGAATTAGTGCTGCAGTCGCGGCATTCAGTAAGCTAAATTCAGAGGTCTTCTGCTCTCAAGACATCAAACTTGCTACCGACAGGTATACATGGCGATCATGATCGGTCAATTCCATCTCAGATGCCTACTGAAGATTATGATTGGCTTTTAGCCACATGCGACCACATTTTCTTAATAGGTGCATCGTACGAAAAATAACTTCACGTACATACTTTGAAATGATTGTACTAGTGAGTCTTACAAAATGTCGTTGTAAAAATTGCAAAAATTAAAAATTAAAAACTTTATTCTGTTTTCTCCATAGTGGGGGTAACGTCCTGAGTGTATTAATTCTTACTAGAGTCCAAGCGGTCAATCATACCCCTATGACAATGTATGACATTATTTGCCGTCTCTGTGTTTGCACTTACTCTGTTCATTATTTTCCGATTCGGTTGTGATATTTCGTCGACGCGCGTTAAACACCGCGTAATGACATTTTCCCATAAGTTCTAATTTAGATTGAAATAATATGAAATAACAGACCACTTTAATCTTTATGGCAAATGCTACATACGCGGTATTGCACGCGCGTCGACGATTTGCATTTTTGAGTTTCTCACTTGCCTAGAAACGTATAAATGATCAGTTTGGCTATTGTAAATAAGTAAAACCGGCCAAAAGTGTGTCGGTCCACGCTCAGTGTAGGGTTCCGTAGTTTTCAAAGCATCACAATACTTAAGTATCCTTAAATTACAACTTTAGTTAAAAAAATATTTTTTCAAAAATTTCAAAAACGATTAAACCATCAGGTTCAAAATAATTTTCCTAGAAAGCCTTTATGCAGTTCTATATTCCAGATTTTTTTCATACTTTTTGACTTATGGTTCAAAAGTTAGAGGGGGGGGACACAATTTTATTTTCTTTTGCAGCGATTATTTCCCAAAATATTAAAAATATAAAAAAACGTGTAGAGGGGGTACCCTAAAAAACATTTTTTTATTTTTTATTTTTGCACTTTGTTGACGTGATTAATATACATATTTGTACCAAATTTCATCTTCATAGTGCAAACGGTTTCTGAGATTATCCTCGGACGGACAGACAGATAGACAGACATGGCGAAACTATAAGGGTTCCTAGTCGACTACGGAACCCTAAAAACGCAGCCTAAGCAGCCTCCCAACAAAAAAGTATTTTACAAAAAATATAATCTCAAAATGGAATTTGCGCAATTCGAGCTGCGTAAAGACTACGCGTGTAAACCAATTTATTTACTATTTTCAAAACAGACAACTAACTGCCGTCACCTGTCAACACTACACATCGAAGCACCTGAACGGCAAACTTTCATATCTAAGAATTATGCAATTTAATCAGGCGTTTGTGTTTAAAATGAATTATTTTAATAACTAATAGATTGTATAAAAAACGAAGAAGGCGGCGACCTTTGGAATCACAATCCTAAAATTTTTTAGTAAAAATATTTTTTTCTAAATATATATTTACAGAGTTTTGGAAGAAAAATAATTTGAAGAAATCATTTTTGAACATTTTTTAAAAACGGTGTAATTTTTATATATTCATTTATTTTAAAATTTCAAGAAGGCGGCGACCTTGTAAAATATCTGAATAAACGTACAAAAAGTGATTTAATGCTTAGAATTACTTGAGGTCATCGTTGTAGTGAACAGAAATACATGAAGTTTCGCTAATTCTCTTCGTATTGGGCCTTAAGGTTTGTTTTATCCGAAAACGTCTAAAGTTTTAGAGCAAGAGCGCGAATTTAACGTTTTAAAAACTTGGTGCACATAATTGATGTAGGTAGTAAATATTATTATTATTATTTGAAACTTTATTGCACAAAAAGAAGTACAAAAGGCGGACTTAATGCTAGAAAAATAAAGAACTAGTCAGCCATTGGGTCATGCAGATAATAAGTTTATGGGTGCGGTAACATTAAATATATATTGAAAGAAATAACTATAATCGCTTTTCAGTGTTTAACCGGATACGATGAATTTAACATTAGGTTTAAATTACATAGAAAAAGCTTGGGAGTTTCTTCTCAATTTGATAATGAAACAAATTTAATGGAATGAAATCATTTTCATTTCTGCAAAATAATTACATTTTATTTTTTCGTATGTTGGAAGTTCGAACTATTTTGAAAAAACGCCGTAATATACACAGCGAGCAGCTTAGTAGGAATTGATTAAGGAGCCTATAGTCAAATGAATCTGACTGGCTTTGTGCCGTCTCTGAGGTCGCGGGTTCGATTTCCGGTTGGGTCAATATGGGAAATAAACTGTTAAATAAACTTCGTTTCTGTATTGTCTTGGGTTAGGGTGTTTTGGTAACTTCGTTATTTCTGTGACACAATCGCTTTAGCTACTTACCTAGAGTCAAAGCAATGTAAATGATTTTATCCAATATTTATTATTTATTTATTTAGTTTCAAAGATTGTTAACAAAATGTTTATATGAATTACTACTTTTTATACAATCTAAGGCACTGAGTTAGGTATTAAGACCTTTGAAAACATACTTACACATATCTCTCTCCACCGAGCGGAGTTCCGAGGCTTTGTTAGAGATTTCCCAATTTACTTCAGTTCATTATACGTACTTCAAACATCGTCTTGTAGGTAGCTTAACAACAATAACCTTCTACAAGGAACGTCTCATCGCTTTGTGTCTACTTATAATCTGAAACATACAATTTGTGGATGATAATGACTACAATTTACGGAGCAGCGATGCGAGATAATATGTATTTATCCGTCTAGCTACATCTCTAGTTGGATGTTTATCTGAAACGATCTGTTATGATTTCCTTTATATTCTCGTTAGATTTTGGGAGATTATCTCTGTTGATGACAGACTGTTAAACGTATTTGGGAATAGACAGATTTATTCCTCCAGTTGTATTTGTATCATGTTAGTGTTTTGTTTTACAAATCACCTTTTTATTTTAAAAAGTAAGCAAACAGACTGAAAACAGTCAGCTCGTGACCACGGTTGGTGCGACTTGGTGAAACACCATGTAGTAAGTTGTTCGTATTAAATACTACTTTTTCAACATCTCGATCAAAATATTGCAACTTATAAATCAATAGTCTATTTTTAACTCTTACGATTAATAATTAAAATCCAACTTTATTTTTTCTCAATTGTAACCAAAAGCACATATTTCGTAAATTTTAAGTAACAAGTTAAGTAAAAATTGCCTGAAAGAGATCGCTTTCTAGCGGTAAGTCTGCCGAAATTGTACTGTAATGTGTTTGTAACACAAATTTGTGTTAATGTTATCCGCAATAAAGTAGGTATATCTCTCTGTCTATATTCAAGGCGCTTAATAGAACGCGTTTAAACCATAATCTTAACTCCACCGAGAATTGATGACGAATAATCCATAGTAATGGTTCGGGAATGAGGTCACTTCGTTCCTGATTCGCGTGACCTATTTGTCCCAACATGTCATTAGGGCATCGGAATATGCAACCGCATCAGTTTCAAGCAATCTTTTTTTGCAGCTATCGTGGTTGTAAACGAGGGAACTGCATGACTGATCACAAGCATTCCGCGCTTTGTCGACGCTTAAAAATCGCCACTGTCTAGGAATGTGGTTACAATGAGGGTTTTCGCGTTCGAAAAATCCACCAGATGGCGATACGTAGGCGTGGGGTCCAACTGCTACGTGATTGGTTATGATTTACATGACATTGCCAGACATGTGACCATGACATTTAAATCACCAATCAATTAACAGGTGGACCCCACGCCTATGTATCGCCATCTGGTGGATTTTTCGAACGCGAAAACCCTCATTTATGAAATACTCGGAATACCTAGCTGTGATCAGGATTCTGTTCGCGTGGATTTTATACTTTACATATAGTATATGTAGTGGATGGAAAATGTAAGAAGCAAATTTTCAATAATCGATATATATTATTGCCAAATAAATAAAATTTTCTACACACACGTCTTCCACATCGTCGTCGTTCGTTCGTCGTTCAAATCTAACTCTGTTATTCTCTTTATTCGGATATTCATTCATACATACAGGCATCGCACATGCATTACGTTTAGATACATCTGCTATCCCACATATACATACTTGGTTTCACCCCTATCTCCCATAATATTCGAAACAAAAACGTAGTTTTGTCAATGCATTGCTCTAATTCTATTTTAAGTAGTTGAAGAACTTGAGTTAAAGAAATAAAAAAGAACGACGTTATCTCAACACTCAGACTTGAAACAATATAAGAAAATTTAAATTATGTGTTATGTAACTAATGTACTGCAATTACAGAAATCGTAAACAACGACTTTACCACAACACCCAGACTTGAAACAATATAGAAAAGTTTGCTTTCTGTGGTATATAGCTGAAGCATTTGAGTTAGAAATAAGTACGGTACCACAACACGTAGATCCAAATCAATATAGAAAATCAGAGAAATAAAAAAAAAAATTAAATAAATATAAATATTGGACAACATCACATACATTGCTCTGATTCTGCGGTAAGTTGCTTAAGCACTTGTGTTACAGAAATCAGAAACAACGACGGTACCACAACACCCAGACCCGAGACAATATAGAAAAGTTCGTTTCCCATATTGACCCGATCGGGGATCGAACCCGGGGCCTCAGAGATGGCGCGACGCCAAACTCCGGCCCGCTCGCCTCTCGGCTACGGAGGTCGTCAAGCAATGGTAGTGATGTTGTCCAATATTTATATAGTAGGAAAAGTTACTATGTTATGTTTTTACCATAAAATGTAAAAGACTTAAGCAAGACTGGACCTGTGTTCTGGCAAGGGTGCTACCTGCGCTGAACAACTTAATAAGTTAACCCTTGTTTATCTTCTGTTAATTGCTGGTATGTTAATTTTTTACTGTTATTTTATTCAAAGTCAAAGTCAAAGTCAATCTTTTTTATTCACATAGATTACATTAGTAATACTTACTTATAAATAGTCTCTATATAAAGCAAATGAAGCTACCTCCTAAAAAATTAAATTACTTTACCTCATAAAAAATAAAATTATAATGAAAGCCTGAACCATAACGGAGCAAGGATTCTAACCCTGAATATCTTATCTTACTAAAATTAAATCAAATCAAATATTTCTTCATTCAAATAGGTTACATGTAAAACTTTAAGTTTGTCACTGAAAACAATGCAAAGTGATTCTACTGCTGGCCTATATCTACCGAGAAGATACCGGTAGTTACAGTAGCAGTGTCTAACTTATAGCTAAGTGTAGACTACTATCGTTAACATTACTGAACAATATTAAGCGCATATTTCAAATATATTATTAAACATTGAAAAAAAGGCGTACTGACATAAATGTTGACGAAAAAAAAGAATGAATTCAAAAATATTTAGATTTGCCTTACTCTCGTGATTGCCATCAAGCCATGCCATTTTCTATAATGCAAAATTCAGTGTCGCAATGGCGCATGTACATTTTTTACGACCAAATTGTAGCAAGGAAGTCTTTCCAATATTTACAACATTGAAAACGTTTTCATGGAATGAAATCATTATATATTCTTTGCTCAATAGGGTAATGCATTTCAGGGAAACACACAACGTTTCTGATCAAGGAAGAAGCATTAAAACAAATAGACCGCGTCGTGTAACAATTGGATTATTTCTCAAAATTACTCGTATTAATAAGAAAGAAAGAAAGAAACATTTATTACTTAAAGACATCACAACATTGTCATATAAGTACACATATACAGAGAAGAGACAAAGAGATAACAACAAATATATATATATATACAATAAAACGAGAAATCGATCTCCTTGCGATCTCCAAGTCAAGTCCCTTTTGGGCCACGTCTGTATCGATTATTTGTAGGTATTGAATATCGGGAGTTCTAATTAAGCTCGTGCTATCAAGACGTTTATTTATAGAATAACCGTTTGTCTACTATGGATCGATTGTTTAAGGAGGCTACAACAGTGTAAGGTAGACAAATTAACATTGACAAAATAATAAAGTGTAAGTTTTCAGCCGATCCATCTTATATGAAACATTTCAAAGAAAAAGTAGACTTTTTTTTCAATAGAGTTTCAAAACTTAAAGATATTTCTTTCTTATAAAACTTGATGTAAGGATTCAAATTAAGTAAAATTTCATTTTTAAATAAATAGACACGCCTGACTGTTCCACTTATCTGGTTTCATATCAAAGTTTCGGTTCCTTTAAAGTTGGCTGGTGCAGCGTGAAACACTACAAAATGTTTATAAACAAATATTTAAAAACATCACAGACATTGCTCTGATACTAAGGTAAGTACTTGTATTACAGAAATCAGGAACAACAACAGTGCCGCAACACCCAGACCCGAGACAATACAGAAAAGTTCGTTACCCATATTGACCCAACCTCAGAGATGGCGCGATGTCAAAGTCCGGCCCGCTTGCCTCTTGGCTATAGCCAAGAGGCAAGAGGAAGTCGTTGAAATATAAATATCTTAACGTTTTTATCGATAACTTAACGGGTATTCACATCACTACACGTAAAGATGAGCGGATAAGAATGGAGCAAAACTTTTGGCACGCAGCAGGGTCCCAAGCGAAGCAGTTCGTGAGAATTCGCGACTCATTTGCGAAGTTTACGACTGTTCGATTTGGACCGGGAACGAATTCACAGATATTCTGATGTTTCACTGCTGGACTATACTTTTTTTATGTTAAATGGGAAATAAAACTCCTTAGCGATTTTATCCCTACCAATGCAGAATGATAATTGACATGATTTCATGATAAAAGACGGATTCTCATCTCTATTAAGACCGAATAACGCACATATCAATTATTTACATTTTTCCTTAATCCCCGGACTACTGAAACATTTAAAGACTTTTACCCGTTCATTTATCTTAAAATAAGTTAACGGGTAAAACGTAGTATAGTCAAAACGAACTACTTACTGCCCGTTTCAGTTAGGTTGTACCAACCGTGGTCACGAGCTGTATCTCTAAATATGTTATACGTTTATATATGGTGTTACGTTTTGTTCCGATAACTTATTTTAAATGTTCAAAAACCTTATTGATGCTTGTAGGTCACATAAGTGTGTATTTTATTCTAATTTCTTTAAGATCATTCCGTCATTTTGTACCAGGCTGTAATTATCGCTGTTTTTAAAATTTAAGTCCATTTTTGTAAGTAAATGGTAGCGTTTGTCAATCCGCTATACAACATGAAGCTACGAAAAGAGCGTCGCGAGATTTTCGTTCAAAGGTACGATAATATGCGTCATATTTCTTTGTTCAGCCCACTCGCATACCCAACCCACTTCAGCTCAAGCATTGCTTAACGCCCACGAATGCATTCTCATTTAAGAGCATAGCACTGGCATAGCTGACGAGTTCCATACTTTAAGCGACAAAAATAAAATAAGTGACTAATTTCTTGCATATTTTTGTTCCATAATGGCAAAGCAAAAAAGAAAGGTTACACTTTTAACCGGCAATAGGTGTCTAAATGTTCTCTCATAACTTCTGGTGTGTCGCCACTGACCTCCTTGCCGCTTTAGTGCTGGCCAGTAGGGCGACTAGACTTAGGATGAAAATAATCATATTTCGTTTATCAAGTAACAAGACTCATTTTAGTTATTAAAAATGTATCATATGTACGTACTACATTTATGTTTAAAATAAATTATTAACACATAACTCTAGCAAAAGTTTTGCTGCACTACTTAATAAAGCTGATAGGTATTAAGCTTTTTTTCTTAACGAGGGAAAATACAATAATGTACCGTATCGTCACCCAAGGGAAATGACAGCGTGTGTGGGACTCCCTACCCTGAGAAGTGCAGGGCTACCCACTAAAACCCTAGCCGCTATTGTGCACTATCTCTTCCCTTCGCGTAAGTCGAGGGGTGAGCAGGGCTGGCCGATCGAACGGAACCAACCCTTCCATGCAATGGAGACTATGGGCGTAATGCCGGCTGTAGTGTCCTCACGTGCAAAGCCAACTCGTCTCATTGTGGAAAAACAGAGCGCGCGAACTGACGTCGTGCACACTGCCTTCTGCGTCGAACAGCAGTAAAGCTACAAAGTCAAAGTAAATCCTTTTTATTCGTATAGATTATATTAGTAATACTTATGAATAGTCGTATAAAGCAAATGAAGCTACCTCCGGTTCGGAACCTATAACTACATTGAGTTTAATTGAGATAGAGTGAACATAATAGCGAAACTAACTCTATCCAACTCTATCCAACAAAAAACAAATTTGAAATCCGTCTATAATTGACGAAAATATCGGTGAACATACATAAAAGAAATAATATAATACATACAGACGAATTGAGGACCTCCTCTTTTTTTGAAGTCGGTTAAAAATGGGAACTGTTAATACATATAGAATAACAAAGTCCCAACAGAACATTGACATGGGCTTTCAGTGGTCAAATTGTTCCGGAATTAAACCCCTGCCACAATAGAATCACATAATAATGGGCCAGCTACATATGTAGACTAACCCTAGCCGATGTGGAAGCGAGATTCAAAGACATCCGGCTGTGCAAAATCGAGCCATTGTTGTCGACGACCTTTAAAACGTCAAATGTTTACTTAAGCCTTAGGGATGTCCCTTATCACTTCAGCCGGCATTGCACCAGTCGCCACTGCGAGGTGGAGATGGTCGAGTTAGATTGATTCAAAAGTGCTATATGTGACCTACTTGAATAAAGAAATATTTGAGTTTGAGTTTTTAAGCGGCCATTCCGCCGGTGGTGTTGACAGGTCAGGTTGATCCAATTTCCCACAGCACCCCCACTTAGGCGATGAGGTCCAAGCGGGGGGTTTTAGTAGGTAGTCCTGCCCTTATAAGGGCATAGGTTCTACACACGCCGTCACCTCCCTTGGGTGACGATACGGTGATTCAAAGCATTACCTCTCATCATAAAAAAAGTGATGTGCCTTATCCATGATAATGTATAGATCTAATCTCCGATCTTAAATCTAGGATTTCATGCGAAATACAAACAGATTATTGAATCCGTGCCGTGACGTACAGACACGTGCACTAACATGTAAACAAACTCATTCTAAAGCGAACCTTATGGTAACGTCATAAGAGCTCAAGTGTTAACATTTCATTGCTCGTGAATGCACATAGGTGTCTATTTATTAACACAATAATTGCATAACAAGTTTAAACCCTAATGAGGTAGGGGTATAAATATTTTTCATTGATTTTTTTTTTATTGTAGCGCAGTATATTGGCTCCTCCCAGCCTGATGGTAAGCAAGAGAGGAACCCATATTTTCTCCGTTAAGTTAAGGTTACCTACCTTATAAGATTAAATTTGAGGTGGTAACTATTATCCCATTTCCTGATTAAGGGTTAATGTCGTATAGTCGAATCGAATCTAATTGAAACCTCATTTTTCTGAGCTAAGTGTAGAAAAAATAAAAATTAGGAAAGAAAAATAAAAAAATCTTTATTGGTATTTTAAAATCTTAAAAAGAGCACGCTTTCGAAGGCTGAAAGCCCTATTTGAAAAGTTTATAATTCGTAGTGTAAGAAACAATTACGAGCTTTTTATTTTTTTATTGTATTGTCTGATAAAAATACAGTTAAATAAATAACAATACTACTTATTTTTAATATAATCATAATTAAATCAAAATGACCTAATAACTTTCTGATTTATATTGCCCGTATTTTTATAGTACTTTACGCCGTACTAGCGAACTTTAACTTTTTTAGCGGAAGAGCAACACGCGCGATACGTGAAGGTCGTGGGTTCGATTCCCGCACCGCAAGGGGAGATTAATTTTATCTGTTTCTAATATTGTACGTATTTTTACATTTTCAACCTTACCAAAAAATTACGGCAATACATTGAATTGACTGTCACGTAACATTATTAGTGAGTAGATTTTGACCCACCAGTGACGTAACAAGCCACGACCCCGTAATTTAGCGGCGTTTTATCTCTGTATTTTTTAAATATATTTGCCAAAATAAAAAACGGTTTAAACAATCTGATATATTTGATCCAGTCCGCTCGCCTATTATAGGAACACGAAATAAAAATCAACGTAAATACTAACCGAATCGCAATATTTTCGGCGAACGAAAAGGGAAATACACAGCCCCTCAACCGCCACGTGGGCCTTTGTGGGGGGAAACGGGGCTGTGGCGGAATTCGTGAATACTTTATGGAATGAGCCAGTCACGGGGCGTTTGTGGAATAGTTCTGTTTTGTGATCCGTTCGGCTTTTTGCTAAATGCTGACGCGATTAGGCCGCCTACTAGTTTCGTAATACATTTTTGATTGGTGCATTACAATATTATAACAGGCTAATTTTTATTTATTTGATTACATCGAATGGGCTATGAAAAGAATAAACCGATTTGAAAAAATTTTTTTTTTAAAGCTACTTTATAAACGGGTATATATTCCAGTCACACTGGAAAATTGTGTCTGGCTTTGAAAAGGACATTTAAATAAAAAAAAAGGATTATTTTTTTGAGTTTTTACAATGTATTTACCTATGCACAGCCTGGGTGGATCACTAGTAACATTAAAGAATAACACATACTGACCTGATTCCACAGAAAGAAAGCATATTTTTCTCGAACCTGGAATCGAACCCAAGATCGTATTACTTAAACCACTAGTCCATCGAGGTGTTAAAACACCCCAACATATCTCAATTTAACATTTGGCCACAAAAATCGGCATGCTTCGGTCCCCTTGCGGCCATAACACATCAGTTTTATTGCCGAAGTACAGAAGGCAGAAATACGGCGGCGCAGATTACGTCGAGCGTCGACGTACCCCGGGGACGTCGCTGATTAGGGCTGCCACACCAACATTTGGATGTTCAGACCTTAATAATAAAAAATTAAAATATCTGTCCTTAAACGGTAGGTTCCACCAGAATGCCAGCGCTGTTGCGGTTTTAGAAATAATGCCTTAGCAGCGCTGGTATTCTCCTGAGGTGGAACCGAATCGATTATAACATGACGACCTCCGTAGCCGTAAGGCAAATGGGCCTGGTCACGCCATCGAACCCGGGATGTTCGATCCCCAGTCGGGGAAATGTGGGAAACGAACTTTCTATATCCTTTCTTTTCTTTATTGATTTCTGTAATACAAGTGCTTAAACTGCTTTCCACAGAATCAAAGAAATGTATGTGATGTCCAGTATTTATTTATTAGAGTGTGTTATACACATTTTAAAAAATGTTCTTCTTTTCTTTCTTTATAAATGTCAATTCCTACCCTGCCACTTTTTACCCGATTTTAGATTTTGATAAAAGGAAGGTTTTATATATAAAGTGGGTTCAATCCTGCCGATTTAATTATCAAAAATATAATAAACATTTTATCTTTAATTAAGTGTGCACAAATTTACCGTGAAACATTCCGTTCAAATTTGGCGTGACGTCAAACCTTCATCTTTCGTCCAGTGCTTACTACTACAAAAAGACACCCATCAACACTCCATAAGCCATACAGTACATCGATGAGCTTACGCGCGTATGCGCGTCACATACATTTTTGTTCATTTGTTGAAGCGAAAAATACTCATAATAATTTCGTATTATAACAACGTTTTATTACCGAAGCGATATCCCTATTTCATTTCAACTGACTGCGTTTTTGCTCACCAACAAATTAACAAATACACTTTGATGCGTAAAATATTTGAAATAAGTTTTAGTTTTAAAACAAATGCGTTAATGTTTTTTTTTAAATTATAACAAAAAAGTCTGCCAGTTTCGCAACTGTTCAACTGAGAGCCCTATTCTGTGATTCATTTCATCCCTCGGGCCGTCGTTCACCTCCCAGTAATTGAAGCTTAGTTTATTTCAAAACATATGCACATGTCAGACAGGTGGAATAAGTAAATAAGACAGTTATTCTCGCGAGGTAGATTTATTTAGGAGTTGAAATACCAAAACCGTCTCGTAATCGTATTTAGTGGATAACGTAACTAATTAGAGTTTAGTATTTGAGGCTTAAGTGAATAGACACCTTCTAGTCACGTGTTCTAATGTGTGGCATGTTAGGCCTCGTCTATGCCTTTCATCAAGCGAGATTGAGGCCAAACTTCAGCTCATTTTATAAAAAAAATTAAACTGTTTACAATTAAAAGACAGCCTTACAAATGGGATGCTATTACCATTCACAAATAGTTGTATGGTAGCATTGCAATGCACGATCCCTGGTTCGATCTCCGGTCGGGTCAATATGGGATACGATATTTTCTGTATTGTCTCAGGTCTGGGTGTTGTGGTACCGTCGTTGTTTCTGATTTCTGTAACACAAGTGCGTTAGCTACTTACCACAGAATCAGAGCAATGTATGTGATGTTGTCAAATATTTATTTATTTATTTTAATGCAATAACAATCACTTCGGTGTTGTTGCGTTCCTACGTGTGAGTTAGGTTTCCAGAGCTCCTTTTGGTGAGTGGGGGGGGGTGATGCATTAATAAGAGGGGTCAGGCCTTTAAGGTAAGGGCGACAGCTCAATAACAGCTTTATTATGCTGTAACTGTCGCCCGTAAGCTAGGATCATATTACTATTTAACATCAGGTAGAATGAGGTCAATCTTGAAGTGCAATATCAAAAAAATGCCATAGGTAATGAACTTTACGAAGTGTCTGCCATATGTTTATAAAGAATCATTTTTTAGTTTAAGTTCTTAAACCATTAATTCATCCGAGAAATCACATGATAAAATTTCTTTTTATGAATGTCGTTTAAAAATTATGTCGATGACTAGTTAAAAAAAATGCCATCAAATTTCAAAATAAAAAAATTGCAAACTATCAAACCCTTTAAGTACATATATATAACAAGCACGTTAACATACACAACTGTATAAAACAGCAGTTACACAAAGTATACAAACCAGAAATCCACTCGAATTTTCCGCAAAAGAACATCTAAAACAGTTGCATTCTCCCCAAACGCTTGAAAAACTGCTGCAAACCGACCAAAATGCATGACCTGTTTTATATTATCACAATGTAAACGAAAATCACGAAATAAAGGATAATTGTGCTAGTTAAACGGAAGCTAACTGCTTTAACAATTCTCTTGAGGTAAAGAAACCAGTTTTAAGTTGATCTTGTATTAACACCACATCAGGGTAAATTAGAGGTGGTCTTGAAAACTAGTAACAATGTCCATAGACCTATCGCTACAAATTAAGGAATACTATTGGAAGCAATATAATTGGTACTATTATATAATAATACCCTCGATAGTATCGACTCTTTAGGTAAAACTTCCGAAACTATCGATAGTTTTATTGTATTTAATCACAAACTCTATTAATAATATCAATATTTGAAAATCGTCCAATATAATCGTGTCCGCTTCATAGCGTATAACAAGTAGTATTTAACTTATCTACGCTTATATGATACACTTTAGGATTAAGAGAGGTAGGGCAAAGCAATTTATCGCTCGAACTGGAGCAGCCCGACTGGTGAAATACCTCCACCTTACAGAAGACCGCAGCCAAATAACAATCACTCCGGTGTTGTTGTGTTCCTGCATGTGAGTAAGGTTTCCAGAGCTCTTGGGGGGTGCTACATTAGTAGCAGGGGTCAAGCCTTCAAGGTAAGGGCGACAAGTCTACCTAGTAACAGTTTTACTATGCTATACTTTTCGCCCTTAAGCTAAGACCTCATTGCCACTTAACTTCAGGTGGGATGAGGTCAATCTTGAAGTTCGTTATAAAAAAAAATTAAGAAATATTTTATGAATGTGTTTTTAACATATTTACTAGCTATGTATGAAATATATATACTGATTATGGAAAGTTTATTAAACCATCGATACATAGTATCGATACTAAAAAAATAGACATGCAAAATAATTAAATGTAATAATTATTGGAAGTAATAAAAAAAAAATCATTCCTTTTGATAAGTTGTTTCATTTAATAAGAGAATTATTATTTATTTAAATTATCAGTAAAACTTCTGAATTGAAGGGGGTCAAATAATTAAATGTTTGTCCTTTAGTTTACGTGCACCTATTTAGACATGACCTACTTAAGTCTCGAAGCAAGTAGAATAATGAGGGTAATTGTAGCGCGTGGAACATGTTGGAACAGGCTAACAGCAAACAGCCTTAATGATCCTCCCCTAGGTAAATTCCCCTTTTTGTGATTTATAACGAAACCAAGAGAGGTAGTTAGCGATTCTCCCGAAACGGAATTAAGAGTTGAAATTAGACTAAGCGGTGTAGTAACTCGTACTAAACAAGTTAAATTGAATAGGATATTAGTTGAATATTATGGTTTCGGTTTTCATTACATGCATTTTTGTTGAAATATATTGTAGATCTACAACTCTACAACCACCATGCATAATAAAAAAGTGTATAGCCAGCATCATTAGTTCGTATACACCTCAGTACCTTGTCATACCAAATCTCCGCCTAACTAAGCAAATCAGATAGACGGTGACTTAATGTGACAAGGTACAGAGTTCATGAACTAAATCTACTGACTGAACTTCGCACTATGATGTACATTTAGATGTCTGTATATTAACACAAGCGTTACCAATAAAGGCTGAAAAAGGCAGAAAGCGGAAGAAAAAGGCTTAATACTGTTAAAAGCCTTGTTTTGATGCTATTTTTAGGTTTGAACTCTTCAAAAGCTTTTATAAAGGCATGCACACAAGAAAACTTCAATATTTTTAGGATGAAGCTGTTTTACCGGCTCATAAATTTAACATAATTTTCATAAAATTTAAAGAGCTTAAAATGTAAAAATTATGAAATAAAATACATGAATACAACTTAAAATATGACACAACAAAGTAGGAATGTCCAGTTTTGCAAATTTTATTTATAATCTGACATATTATATTATGAACGTAAGCATTTATTTACATCGAAAATCATCTTACACTCAAAAACTCACCATAGATAAATTGGTTTGTTCAGATTAGCGACGAGGATAACAGGAAGGATATTTTAGATTTCGAAATAATC
Source organism: Glyphodes pyloalis (assembly GCA_037074685.1). Lineage (NCBI taxonomy): Eukaryota > Metazoa > Arthropoda > Insecta > Lepidoptera > Crambidae > Glyphodes > Glyphodes pyloalis. The sequence goes on along the minus strand of JAYKKO010000003.1, from coordinate 19,516,865 downwards.
GTTAATAATTTGTGGGCAAAAGCATGACTAAATATTATTAATAGGCATTCATCTCTAGCTTCTTTGAAAAAAACAGGTTCCTTTCCTAAAGTGTAACGAAACGAGACGAGAACACGCTTTCATGACCGAGAAATATGTAGACAATATCTTCGTAGGTAAGTCAGTACCGCACCGAGCTCTTCAAATGTTATGATACAATTACGTAAGAGGCTTTGCTCCGTTATGAAGTGAACCCGACCTTTTCTGCAAGCGTTTTATGCAAATTACGTCAATCAGAGCATAAAACTAAAGTACTCCAAGCTCTGCCATTTTGCATCAAGTATGGATATACCTACTTATATCTTTATATTATCTTTAAATGTGATTTGTATTCAAGATAAATAATAAAAATTTTTCTATTTCTTCAAAATATTTAAAGTTAACTAGTACGGCGTAAAGCACTATGAAAATCTTAAAAATCGATTAAGATGCCAAGGTCTCTTCGATTCCGTAGTTTTCAGAGGACACTTACCGTAGGCTAACGGGTTGATACAACAGAAAAACTTCATTGCCTACGATAACCTGCGGTTAGCTCCGTTGGAAGAGCAGCACGCGTGATACGTAAAGGTCGTGGATTCGATTCCCGCACCGCAAGGAGAGATTAAATTTGTCTGTTTCTTTAAAATATCATAAAACTTAATTTTATTTGCAGATTACTTTTAAATTTAGCCAATTTGAATCTAATGCAACAAATGAGCCATGTTAAACGTGCCCTTTAAATTAAATTTACGATTGATTGGCTCTTATGCCTAAACGTTACTTCAATAACAATGTTTATCTTGAGTCTTCAACAAGGACCGAAAATAGCACTAATATAAATTATTCAATTCAGACGAACTTAATGAAAACGCTTCGGCAAATAAGAATCAAGTTTATTTCTTTCGTACAATCAAACATAGAAATAACACAATTTCTCTGACCAAAAAATTGTTTTCAAGATAAACCGAATTCGTTTGGGGCGTAATATCATTCATTATTCAGTAGTATATTGTTGCTGTGATTTTTTCGTACGATACGAAGGGAACTGTGTACACAAAGATTCGGCGGATACCACAAACAGGTCTCGAACAAATAGCCTCTAGAAATGCGGGGCGACCGTTCGATACACATAAATAATGCAACGGTAAACATACATAATGTAGGCTACTTTTCGTCTCGAAAGTTCAAATACGAAAAACAGGCGGAGTCGCAACATTGCCTCAGAACTGTCACTTTCAAATTAAATAAAAGAAGCTCTTGCAACCTTCGTCAGTGTCCAACTGATACCTCCTTTTAATTTAACACTCCGGTAAACTTGGACTGTGACGATTCGCACAATTGCGAAGCGCGAATCTTGAAATTCCAATTACTTTTTACCCATAAGAAAACAGCGGAACGTCAAATGAAAATGCTATTGTCGGCTCGAACAACTCGAGACGCGTAAATTATAATCAAGGCGCATACACTCGTATTGATTCGTATAAAGATAAAGGAATTGGAATTCCGTTTGTGACAGCAACTCATTTGGGTTTTTTCCTTGTTACAGATAATGTTCGCCGTATCCAGTGAACCACGGATGCCTTAAGGCAATATGAGAATCAAAAAGAGTCTACACGTGAGGCTTATAGCCTTATGCACGACGTGTATTCTGGTTCCAGCAATTGCTTGCCCATCTTCATGTATTTGCAAGTGGAAAAACGGTAAACGTTACGTCGAATGTTCAGAGAAAGAGTTGAAATCTATACCGAATGCGCTAGACTCCGAAACGCAAGTTTTAGAATTCTCCGGCAACGATCTCCAAGTGCTACAGAAGGAGACATTCCACAAACTCGGCTTACTTGACTTGCAAAAGATTTACCTTCAGCGATGTAGATTGCAGAAAATCGATAACCACGCTTTCAAAGGTCTGGCTAACCTGGTCGAGTTGGATCTTTCCAGCAATTACCTCACAGTGATCCCGTCGACGAACTTTGTATTTTTTCCATCGCTAATGCGGCTCTCATTGAACAACAACCCAGTAACGAGTATAAAAACCCACTGCTTCCAGCATCTATCCTATTTGAATACATTAGAATTGAGCGACTGCAAAATTGAAATCATAGAGAGGGAAGCATTTTCTGGGTTGAATCATTTAGAATGGCTGAGATTGAACGGGAATAGGCTATCAAATATTCAAGGTGAGAATTTATTCCCCGATACGCTTCGCGGTATCGACTTGCAAAATAATAATTGGAACTGCGACTGTCATTTGAGAGATTTACATAGTTGGCTGTTGAATTTCAATATGCCGCACACTGTCGAGCCGATTTGTTCTCTTCCAGAGCGTTTGAAAAGGCGCATTATAACGAGCGTTGCAGAATCGGAACTCGCTTGCCTGCCAAAAATGATGCCGACCTCAGTATTTTTAGAGACAAACGCAGGCAGTAATGTAACGCTCGAGTGCTTAGTAAAAGCTATCCCCGAGGCCAAAATAACTTGGTTGTATCAGGGGCAAATCATACACAACTACACGACAATGTCGTCAGACCCTCGGGATGTTTATTACGTTGAAAACGGAATAACAGACAAAAAGAGTGAATTGTATATATTCAATATAGGTAATGAAGACAACGGGACATATTCGTGCGTAGCGCAAAACCCCGCAGGGAAATCGAGTGCTAATTACACGCTCAGAATTATAATAAAAGAAGAACCCGTAGTAATAGTTGTGACTTTCCCGCAGAGGCATTTAGTGGTGATAGTAACGGTTGTATTTCTAATCATAGTGTTACTCATAGCGATAATAGCGGTAGTATTACTTAAATTTAAAACAGACACAAGGAGCCGTAAGAAGAAAGAAAGCGGTAAAGACGTGGCCCTTTGTAATCAGATTCTACCAAACAGCCGAAGTAATGGAACACTGCCAAAAAATAATGGGAGCGTGATTGTAAACGCACACTCGCACCACGCTCTCCATTACACGGTACAGTCAAACCGTGATTACGAGACTAACGATGTGTATCAAAGCAATAACATGAAAGGCTTCGTCGACAGAAATCCTGACCTAATTAGCGATGCGGAAACAGTAGCTAACAATGCACAAAACGAGAACACTGTGCTATCCGTGTACAAAGCGCAAACCGCGAGCGATGGCTTCGAAGAGGAAACCGCATTCACAGCGCCGACAATACCCCGGCAGGTCACGTGGCAGGACCAGCAAAATTTGAACAGTGTAAACCTGCCGCAAAACACAATCAACAATATGTATCAGCACTCCGCGGACGTGCACCTAAATCCCGGCTGTTTTCTGGACAGCGAGGGATACCCTTACGATTACGGCCTACCGAAGCACCCATGTAGACCCCAGATGATGTCCAATTATTCAGTCGTAGGGCCGTTCTATCAGACGCTGCCGCACAATAGGCCAAAAGGGCAGAAACTTGTATGCAAATTCGCTAAGGATACAGAATTCAATGCCACCCCGCCGGCGTGCCCTAATTTCGAGGTATTTAACGCGACAAACGTGCGGCGCACTTTGGAGGGCTACCCCGTACCACGGAACCGCCAAATCGCTTTCGTAGGTAACGGGACAGTGTATTACAATGAAGAGTTCGTTCCATCTCCGCCTGAAGGTTACAAGACGGAGCCAGTAGTACAATGCTGCGCGCCAGCTGAGCCGTGTAGTTCGTGGGTGAATCCTAAGGGAACGTGTGCAGTGATGGTGCCTATGGGCGTGGCTGATCCAGGCCGGTGTTACCAAGTGGAAACTCGTTGTGTTGACACTCAAACGACAGACGCTAGAATTCCGGGTGAAGGTACTGATAACGTTTTGAAGCCTTTGCCCCAAGTGTCTAATGTTAAATGCGCATCTGATATCTGTTCGGAAAGCCCCGATGAGGGCTATGTGGGTGACGCGAACGATATCTGACGACGTCGGCACAACGATAATGCGTAAACAGGGCAATTTAGACGCTAATAAAGTGATACAGCGACTGATATAAGTAGTCTTAATAGATTCAGTGGGCACGCAGTGAGTGATGCTAAAATGACGGTTTGCACGTAAATAAAGTGGAATTTGAATACCTTCACAAGTGGCAATCACATGAATTGTTCCATTATAATGCAATAATGAACTGAATATGATTCGCGTCAAAGCGGCATTTAAGCGTCAGTAGTTGCTGGATGTTCTGGTGACCCAATTTATCATTACCAATTTATTTCTAGTCAAATCTCGTCCCGCAATAATGTTGTTCAGCGTTTTGAGATGGTTTCAATTTTTTAAATCCAGAAACTGTAATGGAATTTGATGTCAGAAAATTTGTTACCATCTCAATTTTTTTTTAAATATAAATGAATGCCTACTATTCTAGTTCGTCCTTTTCGTTTAAAATTACATTTTATGTCAGACAATTTTGGTAACCAATATTGCAAAGTTTTTTAATCTAGAAATCAATCTAGTCTTTTTCAAATAATAATCTAAGTATTATTGTTACTGTATTTGTTCAGCACAATTTTTGTATTGTATCAATAAGGTTTTATACTTTTTTAAATGTTAAAACTTTTTGGTTTTAAAACTATGATTGTAAATAATTAATTTAGACGTTAATTGCTTTTTGGTGATAGTTGTGAGCTTAATTAAATTATACGTAATTATTTTGGAATGAGTTATGAATCAGCAGTAAAAAAAGTCATTTACGACCACAATTTTCGTAAATGATACATTGCAAAGTTGGGCTACGATCTCGTACGACTTCAAGTATTAAATTAAGTATTACTATACTTAATATACCTACTAGTTATTCAAGAACAATACGAGAACTTGCATCGAAAAAGCCTGCACTAAAAGTGGTTGCAGCGATATTTACCTATAGAAGAAAACGCTCGATTTATTGTACGATTAAAATGGGCATAGCGTACTCTATAAAGCAAACACAGGCAACTTTTTAATTTTCCATACGATGTTTCTTACCAGTTGACAAAAAAAATGCAAGACAACAGCACACTCCTTCTTTGTCTAATTCTGTGGTAAAAAAAATCAGAGCAAGAGCAACGTATGTGGTGTTGCTCAATATTCATATTTAATTACTTTATCGACTTGATATTATTTACCTGTCGATTAGAAACTCAGCCTTCGAGCGTCGTTCTCCATACAAAAATCAGACGATACGAATCTTCCTGTGAATAAGGAGCATACGTTTAAACATAAACTTACTCATACCATTTGCATTTTATAGATTAGCCTGCAACCCGAGTGCGAATGAGTTTACTTCCCTCAACTGCTCTGCACTGAGGTTCTATAGAGTACTTCCAATGAGTTCGTGCAATGAATATATTATAGGCAAACGAAATAACCGTTCTAATTCTCAAAGTGTACCGCGGAAGTAGCCCAACCAAATTACCGCAATAGTTCACAACGCAAACTCTGCATGTATAATTAATGAGGAAACTACCAGCCAATTTGACCTGTTGTACAGATGTCATAGTGGCCACATTGCTAATTGTTATGTTGTACGGTCTAGGTAATCACTTGCAATTTTAAATTTGATCATACGCGCACGTCATAAGAGCTGGGCAAAGTCAAAATGTCTGACGTGCTTTTGTCAATGCCTGGTTTGCAATAAGTATAGTATGATTAATAAAAAACTAAGTCATCAAAACTTTATTTTGGACTTCATCCACCTATGTCCAGACAGCATCATTACTTAGTAAATACTTAAGTACCTTGTAATATTAAGCTTCCGCATGATTCTGAAAGTAAAATAGATCACACACTTAATACGACAAGGTTTTGAGTTCTTTATAAACTCAAGCTGCTGTTTGTACCAAAAAAAGCTTAAAGTCTCAAGATATGGTTTTGAAGATTTGATTATACTTTATGATTTATAAATAAAATTGACACCCACTTCACTTACAGCATTTGTATTTGTATTGTACAATAAAATGAAATTACACTTGCGAGAAAAAGAAAATCAAATCACCATCGCGTGTTTAAATCCAAGCAAATAGTTAATGAATCACATTATTTCAAAGATTATTTAAAAACTTTGCATATGCATTTATAAGAGATGTAGTACAAAATTTGAATTATATATATATATATATGTAGTACAAAATTTGAATTATATATATATATATATATATATATATATAATTCAAATTTTGTACTACATCTACTCGTATTTCAGGATTTATCCTGGTAAAGAAAAACGATTCAATATTTTTGCTTGCAAGTGTATTTTACGTTACGTTGAACTAATTTGTAAGCCTTTCATTTGACTGATTGTATTTGTAAAACAGTAATCAGTAGTCAAAAGCACACATTTCAAATGTTTTCATTGAATTCAACTTCAGCGTTTTGCATTGAGTCAGTTCTACTTAAAATACACAAGCGAAACATTAATTGCTTTGTGAATTCGTAATTTGCAATAGAAATTTATAATTTGATCGGGAAATTTTAGTATAGTGTAAATTGCAAAATGTTTATAGCTAGAGATTTAGTGGAGAATGGCTGATTGATTCAATTTGGGAAGAAAACGCTCGGATTGTGTGAGTTACATACTTAATTTGCATATTAAAGAACAGTAAACATGATTTAATTGAGGCTATTTGCACATTGTACCGTTATATTTGGAATACTATAACTATGATAACATGAGATGTTTAAATGGGCAAAAAAATAAATTTTCTGATTGGAAATCATTGCTAATAGATATTGGACTTGAAAAGCAAAAAAAAAAGTTCAAATTTCCTAACTCAGGTAAGAAAATGTGTTGCCATAAATATCTATCCGTGGCTTAAGTCAGCTGCAAAAATATGTAGGTGCTTTATAAGACATGTTGTTTTCCGGCCCTTATGTTATTGAAATCTCTTATTGATCAAATGGACTTCTTTGTTATTTATTTAAATTTCTCAACTTCGGACTTTAATTGTGAAGAATTTTAATAACTCAATATTAAAATTTGATTTAAACGAATGAGTATACCAAATATTATCTAAACAATTTAAAAAGTGCATTAAGTCGATAGACAGCAAAATTAGACCATATAATTTGTTTAGATTTTATTTAGACCAAGTTTAAGACGACGATTCTTTTTTCATAAAATAGCCATTAGAGGTGTTAAATCATTCATAATTACTTATTCAACGGTACAATGCTCCAAGTTTAAAATTTTCTCTTAACTATAAACTTTTTCATGGTATATAATATTAGTATAGATGTAAAATATGTAAATAAAATGTAAATATTAGATTTTATTATGAGAATTTTCCGTAAGGAATTAAGTAGTGATTTGTAAGTATTATAAATCGATATCAGGGTATCTCCCTTTTAATAGGATTTGGTGATTTTCTGACATTGTTCAAATCCTGTGAATCTCTTTATCTTTAAGTGGTATAGATCTCACATAGACAAAAATAAACAGTAATGGATTTAAAAATAGTTCCTTTTCGAATGAAACGGTATAAAATCAGTAATTTTAGTTATTGGGCCTAGAGAGCAGAAGGAAAAATTTTCTTGAAAATTAATTGGAATGAATGCTCCGTAATAACTCTTTGATGGTTTTGGTTAGTATGTTTTTGTGATGTCAATCCTAAAAAATAACGTCTAAGAAAAGTTTATTTAAATATCGGTGATTGTTATTTTGATAATACATTTTTGTTTTTTTTTTGTAAAAAGGCCACCATTCTGTTACAACAACTGTTCTCGCTAAAACCATAAGTTGACCACCCGAACTATTTGCGAAAAGTAAGAAGCAATCTGTATCTGCAATATGGACTTTATGAGCTGAAATATTACGTCAAAAATATCCTAATTTAAGCCGAAAAATGAGCATATTTGAATAGGGATCACAACTATGACTCAAAGCGACTTTGTCTCTCGAAAATAGTTGACAACTTCTGTGCAAATGTATTAATTTCGAATCCCACACAATTAATTCATTATTTTTAGCTCTGCAGAATTAAGTTCTTGGAAATTTAATTATTATGTTACATCAAAGAACTGAATAGAACATTTCATCAAATAGATTAATGTTTAATCATTCATAATATTTAGTATCTTTTACCAAAATAATATGGTCTTAACCGGAATGATCCGTCTCAAAATTTAATTATCCCCATCGAAACGTTAGTACGAAGTCGTACCCAAGGCCGATTTATTTTATATTCATGGTGTACCGCCATGGCCCGAAGATATTATTTCACGGGAATTAATTTCTAACGATCCCATTAATTATGTGGAGTGACTTGAGGAAGTGTCGCCCGAAGTCTGACAAATGAGGAGACTTGGTTAACAGCTAGGTTTTGGTTACGAAGTGAGCGGGTGCGATAAAGGGGAGCGAAAATAAGGGGAGCGAAATGAGCGAAGCGGTTTGCTTAAACTGATAACAATAATCGTTTCTTCACAGCAATGTTGTGTGAAACGGAATGAAGCGTTTAGTTTTGTATGAAAAGTTAGGTGTTTCAGATAAGATGACGTATAAAGAACAGAATGCCAAGTCTTAAAGTTTTAGAGTATTTTATCTGCTCTGTTCCAAATTTTGCATAAGTTTGAAATGAGAGTATCAGTTCTTTTGATTAAAAATGAAGACTGGTACGTCATTAAGGAGTTGAACCTCAAATCAAATATTTTTTAACTTTCGAAAATATTAATAATTACTATAAATATTTTCGAAAGTTAAAAAATATTAATAAGTGTAAATCTTTATAACAAAATTGACTAGGTACTAAAATCTCAAATTTTGAGAAAAAAAACACATATGTACGAGTATATATATACATAATTAAATTATTTCTAACGTTTTATTGCCAACAAGGCATTTCAATTTTGTTTTAACATTTTACTCTTTAATATTCAGCTTGTTTCGCTCCGCTTATTTCTCAACTCCGCTCACTTCGTAGCCGCAACAAACTAGTCGTATAAATAACTCATACTGAACCCTTGTAAACACCAAAGTTAACTAAAACTATTTGTGGCTACACTTTGATTGGCTTCGATTGACCCTTGCATTTCACTTGATACATGATTTATTATCTGTTTGAATAACTTAAGTTTGACTTGGTGGTTTTAGGCGAAATTGTACCAAGTAACTTATTTATATCTATATTTTCGGTAAATGAGAACTGTCAGGGAGAAATAAGGCGTTTCCTTTGGGGTATCTTCTACCACATTGCTTTTTCTGCACAAAAATTGTTGCGGCAAAAGTGCAGTCTAACATCAAATATCTCTGAAACCAAATAAATTTGTAATTTTTGGTATTAACTTATGACAAAAGATTTTTAACCATATAATTTTGGTAATAAATAAATTTATGTAAATATTATGTTTTACATTGCAATATAATTACTGTTTTAATGGAGACAGAACATACTAAGATGATTCTACATTTAGCTAGAAAAATACAACATTTGATTTCTTAGAATTAATTATAACGAAATGTTATATTAAATTTCATGATTTTATGTTTGCTTTATAAATAACATAAGTAAATTTATGGGCTTAGAAATTCGTTTCCATTTTTTTGTTAAACATTTCATATTATTATTATCGTTCACAATTTATGGTCCGTATCATTATTTTAACTATGTGAGATAGCAATTAGCTAGCTGGATTAATTATAAGTGATGTATGATCTCATTAAATGAGAGTTTAGTTAACTAATAAGAAAGCTTGTAGTTCATTCTCTGTCTTTGAAACAAAAACCGTTGTTCAGTTAGTTTAGAAAGCAAACGACAGAGGTATTATGTTAAAGAATATTGTTTGGGGAAAATACCCATGAACCTAATATATTCATAGGAACACATAATGTATGAGATGTTTCCGAAATTATTTTCTCACTATTTACTTACCATAAAATAATGTCAGAAAACACCAACATAGGGAAACGTAACACATAAAATGAAACACTATCTTTTGTAAGAAAAAAAACGTAACTTGATTTCGTATTACGTTTTTCATAATGTATTACGTATAAACGCATAGCAATAATTAATTACACATTTTGAGGTTATGCCCTTAACATGTGGGTAACATGATTTTGTCCTTAGGGAAGGACTTTTTGTACTGATGAGTTCCCGAGTTCGAGACAGACTGACCGACGGACGATATAGTTTTTCCATGATTAAATAGCACAATGTTATCACAGTGTTATTCTATAGAGAAACAAAGTGTAGATGTGCATGAATTTGGAATAAAAGTGTATTTTTATGTGTGATTTTTATTTAACCCTATCTTACGAATGCTACGTTCAAAGATTTGTAGATACACAGATGTGACCTTAAAACTGGTACTGGCAAAACAAGGCTTCAGACAGAATTAAGCCTTATTTGACACTTATACGCGTAACGTTACTTAACACTGATTTATTTCTATAGTTATCTCAGTGAGGTGTAAATTCAATTTGACCAATATTTTATGATTCCAAACGTGTCAAAAATGACTATTCGTTTTTCAACGAGTCGTCAATTCTAATTTCAAATTTACTTTCTAACTTTAACATTGCGATGTAGGATCGATGTATTGATTGGCTGATTGTGCATTACGTATGGAGCGTTGTTTACTATGCCAATTCTGCTGACGCTGTATTTTTGTAGACTTGTAGGTAATGTCGTAGGTCGGCACAGTTTGTATAAGATTTTGATCCGTGGATCTACAATCTCTTTGTTTGAAGTTTGTTGGTGATAATTATAACGTAAGTTTTTATTTTTAATATTAAATTATCCCATTTCATAAAAATGCATCATATATAATGATAACCGTATGGTAGACATTAGCCAAGAGATTTCAAGAAGTCTCTTACTCTTGATGAAATAAAATATTAACAACTTTACCATAATTGTACTAAAAGCATAAACATAGACATATACAGTGTGTCAAAGTGGCCGATGCCATCATATCTCTAGCTGCAATCTATATTTCTGGAACCTATGTAAAGCAACTGTACCTAGTAACTTCAAAGTCAGAAAAATAACACATAATAAAATAAAAATTGGGATTCATGGCAAATCAAAACTCAGGGCTCATTGAAGTCTGGGATTAAAAAGGTGATTTCTATTGCACAAAAAAAACGTAGACATAAATGAAAACTTGAGGTGAAAGGAATGAAAGAGCGGTGTTTTCAGAGACAAAGTATTGACAAAAAGGCATTATAAAAGATTGAAATAATTTAAACATAGAATACGCAATTCTCTTGCCAGTGCTGTGACTAGAATTTAAAGTGTGTTAAACGGGTTTTAATTACAGGTAGTATGTAGTTATTTTTTAATAAATTTCGTCACTACTAAGATCCGCTACACCAAGCTTTGCTTCAGACAAAACTTTGTATGTTCCAGCTTCAGTTTAGTGAACTTTCAGATTCTCATGCATTTATTCAATCGTCGATTCACAAGAAACATCTTTGCCTTAATCGGCTCATGCATAATATAGCCAGCATTTGTAGCTACGATACTGCTGTCTGCACTTGGTTTTAAAATAGGTATTGGACGCAAAATTGGGTGAAGAAAGTTAAGGATGAAAAAAAGAAAGAAAAATTTATTTGGCACAAAACATTAAACAGTAATTACATACATACATAGTTTTAACTGTACAATGTGCCAAAAAGGTTATCCACTCAGCATTATGCCGTACTTTTGGATAGAAGGCCCGAATGTAACGACGCTGGTTTTCAGTGGTCACCCTATATCTAAAAACTAAAGGGCGAGTAGGGTGTGGCTCTATCAACAAAATATGAGAGGAAAAATACACATGCTCTGCAATAACTTAACTAAAAATCTAAATAAAACAGAAAAGAACAATAACATAGAAATAATTTTATAGTAGGCTAGTCGTGCAGATTATTATCATTTTCAGGTCTTGACTACAACTAGCATTCACAAAACACTTATTTATAAATTTAGACTGGCATTTCTTTGAATATCCAGGAGATAAGTCTTAAATTTAGTCTTGAACGCATATTTTGACACAGAGTTTCTGATTGGCGGTGGTATTTGATTCCAGCATTTTGTGGCTGCGTGACGAAAGCTGCTACGAAACGCTGCGCGAATGGACATTCCTCGGAATAAAATTCTGATAGTTTTTGTGCATAAGTTTGTTGAGTTGATTATTTAAACTGACATTTAAAAACAAGGATGGCGAGAGGATAGTGAAAATAGTGTATATGCCATTAAATTACGCAAACCACCTCGTTAGGATTAAAATTCTTCACGGGGCTTAGTATAAAAATTATTCAGTTCTGCCAGAAACTATTACATAGTTGAGCATGCATCGATTGGAATTTTATGTTTAAGATTGTAATCAAATTGATACTCCACTGCCTCTGTGGTGTACTGGTAAGTGCGTTATGCTAAAAACCTGAGGCCTTGGGTTCAAATCCCGCCGGGAACACTTTCACTTTGAGGTCTTCTCGGTAGATATAGGTTCCGAACCGGAAGTAGAATCACTTTGCATTATATGCAATGACGATTCGAAAGTGTTATTTTATGTAACCTACATGAATATAGAAATATTTGATTGATTGATTGATTGGAGGATTGTATCATGGATTGTGTCCAGGTGCGATTGAAATCTCTCATGTCTCAAATGAGAGAAATTTCAAAATCCTTTCTCAGTGGACGCTTGCGCCATAATACTCTGTGCGCCAAATTCCAACGTAAGCCGTTCAGCAGTTTCAGCATTATGTTGATATATTAATCAGTAGCTTGCCTTTTACTTCAAAGGTTTTTAGAATTAAAGATAAGTAATAGATCGAGGATTTAAATTTTACAACGAGTTTCTTATAAAAACGGATCATATTTCCCAAAAATAAATTTGTAAGTCAGATTTTTTGTAACTTAATCAAGGATGAAAACTTTTCGGTAAGTCGCTTGAGTTCTTAGAATAATGATTGTAACACGTCGTTACATGTTTTTGTGATTTTTTTTTAACTTACTTAAAAACATCCATCATTGATGGCTAAAAAGGCATTGTTCCAGGTCTTGTTTGTTTCTGAACTTGGATTTTTGCCACTCAAGTCTGACATTGACAGTTCAATGACAGTTCCTCAATTGATAGACGTTCGTCTATGGAATGACTGGATGATATTCATTTTTTTCTCTGGTGCGTGAGCGCATACAACCAAGTTCTCTCACATTGTACTTTTCCTTAATTATTTATTTTCTTGCAATGTCGTCTGGGAGAAATGCATCAATCTCCTGACAATAAAAAGGCTCGCATGTGAAATGCGAGAAAAAGCTATTATTTTCTTTTGTTTAAGACTTCTCTGGTAAGTTGGCTTGGCTTGACCTTGGTCGTCTTCTGCAACACCACATGTGGTTGCATTTTCTAATTATAGTGTTTATTGTTTGTTTTAGATCAAAAACTAAATTAAATTCTAATTTTAAATGAGGAGGTGATTATACACCAAGGAGGATGATGATGATCTGCTTTGCTTAATTCTTCTTGTTTTTGGGTGAGCACGCTTTAATTACTCTTATCCTTACAAACTCTTGTCACGCTGTACTCGATCTTGTGGTTAGATCAGTGCTTTTGGAGATTTACGCAGTTTTTCACAGCACATGTTTCGCACCTACCCTCTTCTCTGCTACAAGAGATTTAGTTGTTTCGCACCTACCCTCTTCTCTGCTACAAGAGATTTAGTTTGCTGCTTATGCTGACTATGCTTGTATGTGTTTTGCAGGCTTTTGGCAAGCCCTCCTTGGGTTGGGATACCCATGACATTTAGCCTTCTACAGACTGGAGCATTGCGGATCTCTTCTGTCTTGCGGTTCACGTAGGCAGTTCACCGGCAATGAGGTGTTGAAGGACTAGTTGAGGTCGGAGTGCCTGTAGTCTTAGGGAGGTTTGCAGATTAACAGGTATGCGCATACCTTAGCATTTATTGTTATTTATTGTACCCTAGTATCCTATGTGCTTGGATAGACCATTGTGGTCTCAAATATCTTACGGATATTTGAGACCACAATGGTCTCCATTGTCAGTTAAGTTAACTAGTTTAAGTGTGGTTAATTTGTGAAAGAAACAAAGCTTGAATGTCAATTTTAATAAATTCATTATGATCAAAGTCTTAAACAAAACATTTGTTTTCTTTACTCTTTCTTACTTTTAGTTAAAGTAAGTGGCGCCCTGCCTCAGTGCTCAGTTAGGTTTCTGTGAGCGTCCCAGAGAACCCACGGAGCTAGCAATACTTAGGCTAAAACACCACCTTAACATGATAACAGCAAAACAACATAAAAAAGAGCTTGAGCCTGGATTCAATGATAAGTAATCTTTCATTAGAATAATAAAACATTATAGACGTGCCATTATTTTAATTAGGAACCGTTTTTCTTGGAACACTTTTGTCTTACGTTTCAAACTCCTAGTAATCTTCCCTCACAAAGAGGCAAAATTTTAATTACTCATCAATAATTAGAAAATCTCGGTAATATAGAGGTTAAGTTTTTAGCATGGAGTGCGAAAAGTTCCGAGTTCAATTCTCGGTCAGATCAATTTGCAAAACGAAGTTTTCCGAGCTATTTGGATCTGGGTGTGCTGAGATAAAAGATGTTGAATTCATTTTTCATAGTTCTTAGTTCAATATATTAAGCATGGACACATGATACAAATGGGTGTTACATATCTTGTCAAATATTTTTAGCATGCAAATATTGAAGGTGGGTACAATGTAATGTGAAAAGTCAATGTTTTCTGTCTGTCTAACTTTATGTTAAGCCTGAGTCAAACAGCCGACGTGCCGTGACGTGGCGGGGCGGCGACGCGACGTTGAGCACCAGTAATGTACTAGTTATTACGAGAAATGCTGTACATAGACGTAACGTCCGGCGTGATGGTATACGTCGCCTCTGTATGGCGTTTCTCGTTCAACGTTGCGTCGCGCCCCGCCACGCCACCTGGCTGTTTGACTCAAGCTTTACGAAAGAGACAAAATATAGATTCAGAATTAGAATCCGATACTTTGTGAATAGAAGAAAGAAAGAAGAAAGAAAACACATTTATTGACATCACAAAATATACAAACAAACACAACGCAAGACAATTCAACAGATAATTATTATTATAAAATATCTTGTGAGGCCCATTTGGGTTCCACCTCAGCAAATGCCGCTACAACATTTTTAACGCCGCAGCAGCGCTGGTATTCTGGTGGAACCCCTTGCTTGGGAAATTAGCAAGTGCCCCGGCTCTTGCTAGTTCCCCACGCAATCGAGTGGCGCTAATGATTATAATAATCTATAAATGACATACTATAAAGTACAAACATATACACTAGTGAAAACAGGCAAATACAATATACAATACTAAACAATCACGACGGAAGCAGAAGATAAAACTATTACATGCACAGGGTTTCATAATAGAACAAAATAAAAAATACCTAAAATAAAATCCAATCGAGCACACACACATAGATACCTACACACATATAAAAGATCTGTTTTTTTGATACAGTAATAGACAGAGGACAACTTCATATTTTTCATCTCCCGTCCCATGCATAGATTTCGCGGCTGATAGCGGCTGTGTGACACCAATCGACTCATACATAATTTATCCTATTTTAGTGACTAATACTTACACTGACTGCACCCGTCTTGTGACTTAAGTTGTATGTACAATGTGGAAGATTTTTTGCTACAGGACGATGAGATCACTAAATTTTTACTTGTTTTAAACAGTTTAATATGCCTGCCCTAACTTCAATGTCGTCATTTCATTTAACATTTTACTTGAAATGCAAATTATGCTTTACTTGTACAAGTCATTCATGATACTGATAGAGCAAAATCGCTTTGAGAACACAAACTATTTTTGTATTTTTTTACAACGTAAATATCACTTGAATAGAGTCAGACACAGAGATAGATTGTAAAATATTTAAGCATTACTCATACACACTCCCACACACACCCACCCACACATACACACACCCACTTGTAAAACAAAACTACTCATATACACCTAAACTCACCACACACAGCGATTTTAGCAATGTATAAGAGACTACTTTAGTATTTTTTATTTCTAGCGAAAATACTCAACCTAGCTATGATTATCTAGTGGGTGAGAGTCCTGTTGTTCTAAGATACAGGCAGGTTAACTGCCTACTTTAGATACCAGTCTCACACTAACATTGTTTTAAGTTAAGTCTTCCTGACAATCTGATGACGAATAGAAATTTTAAATTCTTATAGTCATAACCAACCTTCTTCGAATGTGAATAAAATGTATTTAAAAAATAGAATATTATTTATGCACATTAAAAACACGTTTTAACCTATCAAACTTTCGATTGATCTTCAAAAACGAAACTTTTCGTTTTGTTTTTGATAATATGTCAACTGGTTATTAGACAAACATTGAAAATATTTTTTTTTTTAAATCTTAGGTAAAGGTTTTTCAAATTTTAATCAAAGCATAATTCTAAAAATTATAGTTAGGCATATAAAGGTGTGGACGTGAAAATGAAGACAATGCTTTGAACAAGATCAAAGCATAGAAAATATCCAAGTTCTAAGAGACAGTTAGAAATACTAGAATAGAATAGAAAATAGAAATAGAAAACATCTTTATGTAAGCTTTACAAACGCACTTATGAATAGTCAGTACAAATTAAGAATTCTACCGCCGTGTTCGGAATGTTGATCATGTCGAGAAGAACTGGCAAGAAACTCGACACTTACTCTTTTCAATGTAATAATGTTCCCTTATACTAGTTATATAATATTAATAATTATTAATTATTTTATATTACACTTCAAAATCGACTCCATCCCACCAGATGTTAAGTGGTAATGAGTTCCTAGCTGAAGGGCGACCAGTACAGCATAACATAACTACCAGTTATCTAAGTTACAGTTTTCCCTGTGTGCTGCACACAGGGAAAACTGAATACTCCATATTAACAAAAACAAAAATACTCCATATTTATCATCTGTCTCATGCATATATTCCGCGGCTGGCGGCGGGTGTGTGGCACTAATCGACTCATGCATAATTTATCCCAGCTTAGTGGCTGAGTCTTCCCGCTGTCCACACTCGCTTGGGGATCCGGATTTGGTATTGGTTTGACAGGTTATGTAATGATTTTACTACAAGAATTACAGTTTTTTAAACACATCGTCATGTCTTTCTTCGGGGGGACCAGATAGAGCAAAGAGGCTCTGCGGGGTCCACTATTGACTCCGGTAGCACCGGTTTTGCTGTTCACATTATACTTGTTGGATTTTTGTAGAGATTAGTTCTCGCGTTAAATTACGATGGTTGTTACAGAGCGTTAAAATCTCAGCAAATATTAAGTTTTAATACAATTATATATTAACTGATTAATAAACGAACGTTGTGTGTTTTATTTATTTATGCTTATATTTTTAAATGAAACTGTTACTGTTTTTCTCCTGAACAAAGGCGTCTCCGAAATGTTTGCTTATTTAATTCAATTTTGTATTTTCAAATTACATTATTTATTAGGTTAGGGATGAAATTACATAAAGTATAGTATCATTCAAGATACCTACTCAATCTGATTTTAAAAACAGTATATAATATTGTGGGAATAGGGTTGTAGGTAGCGACTCATGACCACAGTAGTCGACAGCAAAGGGCCAGGCTTTAGGGTAGCGCCATCTCTTAGGTCCCGGATACCCGAGTCTGGACGTGGTACCATCGTTGTTCCTGATTTCTGCAACATAAGTACTTACATAAAGGACTTCCTTTATGTTACTTACCACAGTTTTAAAGCAGTGTTGGTAATATTGATCAATATTTATTTCTTATTCCATTATCTAAGCGTTCACAAGATAAACAATGACGCTTAATTATTCTTGTTAGCAAGAATGTCGACCAAGTACGAATACTTTAAGTAGTGTGAAGGAGGTTGGGGAGGTTTAAATATATCCGAGGCATATGAGGTTTCTTACAGTGAGTATATAAGTCACGAATCTCATTGCCCCGGACCTCGACGACAAGGACAGCCGTATGTCATCTGGATGAAGGTCCATTCTCATCTCATTATTCATGCTCTGCAAAACCGTGAACCAAAAGTCTACGAGTCCGCGAACTAATCGGCTCATGCATAATTTATCCCGGATTAACGGCTAAGAGTTTTGACACAGGACATTTTACCTCAGTCTCGAAGCAGTCCAACAGACATTTTCTTTTAGTTGGCATTTAATTGTTTTAAATACTTTCCTTCAACGAGGATTGTTACTTAATTCAGTTAAGTTTTCATCTACAAAATGCATATTTTTTAATGTAATCAAAAATTAATCATAGTCGTTGTCTATCGTTTTATTTTGATAAATAAAACAATGCGTTCGTTTTTTGTTATAAGTACATAAAGTCTTGTTTAAGCCATACAATACTTATTGCGAAACAAAAAAAAATAGGTTTCAACTTATGGACTGCTTTTTACCTTCAAAAATACTTACATAAATCAAACACTCTCGCGTAGTGCGGCCGCCACCGCGCGGTGCGTGGCGGTGACGTCCGCACGATGCGCGCCAGTTAGACTTCTTAATGTGTGCTTCTAACATTAGGTTAATAAATTAGAGCGGTCCCCCGACGCGACAAAATTTAATCGAAAAATTCATAGGTGCGGTCAACAGCAGGCCAAGATAACCATTTGCAGTTCAAAATTAGCGGTTATGCCTCCGACATAAAGGTGGCACAAAGTTCCGAGAAGATAGTCTGCCACGCTTTAGTTGGTACTTACCTAGTGTCAAAAGTTATTTTTTGCTTTTTATAGGGTTTAGCATTTTTAGCCTTTTGTCATAATAATTGCGTACTTTTTTTTGGGTCGGGGGTTTATTATCACATCTTGTTAGGCTTATATGAAGTCAACGCTAAATGCTTGTTATTTGATATAACAAGATCTTTATTGCAAATGTAGGAAAAAATGAAAATACCAAAGAACGGCTAAAATATTTCAAAAACTTACTTGCCGTTTAAATCTGCAACTTAAAGCAGTTAATACAAAACACCGAATATTCCCATTAAAGATTTTATTTTATTAAGTTCTTTTATTAAATATTTAGTCTGTTTAAAAGGATACTAAAGTTGCACTTTCTTGTAACTTCGAGAAACATTCACGCTTAGGGATAACTTTAACCACTGCGACACTGCAATCCTGCAAACGTTAACTCTAGTTCTAAGGTTTTTTTTTAATAGTTAATTAATAAGTGGACTGTAAAAGAAAAGGTCGCTTTTGACGCCGACGCAACAATAACAATTTAGTGAGAAAACAACGCAAAAGGACAAAACAGGAAAACATTTAAAAATATATGAAATACAGCTTCCTAACTGTAGTTACTTATACTGTGTTGCACTGTCCGCGCCCGGGGTCCAGTCTCGTCTCCGATTATGAGACCGGAATTTTAAGCTAGAATCCTAGATGGAGCTTAGATTAAGCTAATTAACATAGTCAAACAGATACAAAGAAATGTATTTCCATAATATCATCCTGCGTAAATGAACGATTTAAGAATTGTAATTCTCTGCCTGCTAGTTTACTTATTCAATAAATATGAGATCCGGACTGATTATTTTTATCCAGCTTCCCAAGTTTTAATGAGATTTAGTACGAAAATCGATAGCATTAATTACTGTGGATAAATAATAAGCAATCCCATATATCATAAGCTAGCATCATAAGTTAATAATAATAGTAAAAAAATATATTCAACACATCTGTCAGTATCGCTACATCGACTTTTCTGTATGAAAATTATAATTTAAAAAAATATTGTACAACATCACATACATTGCCCGTATATCATAATTAGCTTAAGCACATGTTTTACAGAAAACAGAAACAACGACGACATCACAACGCCCAGACCCGAGACACTACGGGAAAGTTCGTTTTCCAAGATCCGATTCCAGGTCGGATCAATCTCAAGCTCATAAAAATGGCGCAGACCACTGAGGTTGTCAAAAAAATATAAAGAAGAAAAATTTGCCTATTTGTTTGTTTACGTTGAAAAGGCTCTGAAACCACTAAGCCGATTTGAGAAATTATATTACTGTTGGGGCGTTACACTATCCTCAAATAACACACAGACTAATAGGCTACATTCTGTTTTCCAAAAAATCGTTATTCTTACTTCTTTTAGTTCTAAACACATACAGCAGAGAACTTACCGGGGGCTAAGAGGTCAATACAACAGACAATGTATCGCCTACGATAATATGTGGTTAGCTCAGTTGAAAGAGCAGCACGCGCGACACGTGAAGGTCGTGGGTTCAAGCCCCGCACCTTAATGGGAAATGAAGTTTTTCTGTATCTTTAAAAGTTCGCTGGTGGGGCGGGAAGCACTGTAAAAATTGTAAAAATATATTTTAAAAATGTTCAAAGTCTTTTATTTGGTAATCAAAAACAAGCAAACATCATTAATAACATCAAGATTAGATTTGAACATTTAGTCTCAAGTCTAAATTTAATTTGTCTTACGGAATGTAATCTAATTCGGAATTCTGTGTTGAAACTTATTAACCTCAATTGTAATAGATGTCATTGTTAAAACCACAGGACTTAATAATAATTTGACAAAGGAGAATTTCCCAGAGGGGAAATGTCTAAACAGAATTCGTTAAATCTACTCCCAATATTCGCACTTAATTCTAAGTATTAAGTTTCTAATTTCTTCATCATATTTAAAATATATGTTGTTATCCAAGAAGAAAATCTATACTTACATACAAAATCTTTACATTTTAATTCAATGAAACTGCAAAATTATTTATGAACAAAAATTATGGAAATAAAATTAAGTTAAAAAAAACGTATGATATGATATATCCCCGTACATCATCAGATCAGCTCCACGTCAGGAAAATATTGCATTGTCACCCGATTTACATAAGCATGCAAAATTTCAGCTCGATTGGTAAACAGAAAGTGGCTCAAATTTAGCTTGCAAGATTTCATTACAGACAAACAAACAAGGCAAACAAACATCGGGATAGGTGAAACTAAATAAAAGCTTGTAATAATAAAAACCTTGGAAGATTTGCCAAGCGAGAAGGAAAATTATCTTATTTTATTTTCCGAAAATATACAAACATTAAATTTATTCAAAAATAAAACAATTTTTTCTGTTTAGTTAAAAAAAAACTAAGTAATAATAAAAAATCGAGACATAAGAATATCAGATTCGAACAGTTGCAAAATAAAAACAACTTCAAATTATGCCGTTGCTTCATTTACCTGATAAAGTCGAAGTAATTTTGTATAAAAGCTCAGACTGAAATAATACAATTTATTTTACAATGCACAATTATTCAAAAATTCCCGGGGCACACAAATCTTTTAAAAACGAATTTGTTTTCAAATTTTGATGCAGGCCAGCGTACATCTCATTACCAAGTTTCCGCATCTTATCGCAAAGGGGGGCTCAGTAACCCTGTGGTCCGGAGCATTGAGGCTGATCTTGCCACTCAACCTTGAATACCGCACAGGGTGAAGCGAATACGGATCCTGGGCCGCGGAAAGCAGGTGGCTTTTAAAGGTAGAGGTGGATTTGAAAGGAAAAAAAGGTCCTCCACCTTGGTGTGTCGTTGCCGACCTTCCTTTTCTTCACTACCTGGTAGTGGCGCGTTGGCACGCAGGGCACGATTCGCAGTGAGCCGTTAATAAGGTACAATGTTTACCGGCCTCCCTTTCGTCTGCAGTTGTTGGATCTCCAGATATCATTCGACACTCGGAGGGAGAACTGGAGTGAGGATGTCCGTCTTGGCAGTAGACAGCAGAGCCGCAAAGGACATCCGCAGCGGAGACCAGAGAGAGATGCCAGGCGTTGGGTAAGCCTGTCATCCATTACCTTGATCCTAAGGGGATATGGGGATATGGCATGCCAGGTGTCCTTGCACGCTCCAGCCGCGCGCGTTTTAAGCGTCTAGGTGGGCCGCTTAACAGCAGGCGCAGTGGGGAAGCCTGCGTAGAATCCGCAAGAGATCTCGACTTCCCCACAACTACGCAGTGTTGGCCACCTATATACCATTTTTTGTTCCCCGCAGAAAGTGATGGCGCGGTAGGCATTGCTAACTCGATTAAAAACAGGTAAATATTATTACACTGTATTATCGACAAAAAAATGTCATGTTTGTTGCTTAAGACTTCCCCTATGACGGTGTGCAGCGACCAATGACGGTGAATATACAACGCTCACACAAACAGCTATTCCTAAGACTACACCGAAGCTAGTTATATAGTCCACAGGGCCGCATAGGGATAGCTCGGTCGAGTCTCCTGCTTCGTGCATTTATTCATGCACTCTCAGAGCTGCACCAAAAGAATCCTGCCCTGTCTCCGTATAATCGGATCATGAATATTTGTTGTAGTTTTCCTGCTTTCTTTGATTACTGTGAACTGGCTGGAAGATTACTGGCATTCGTTTTAATGGAACTGACTGGAGTAGATGTTTTACAAGTGGGTAATGAAGTGTTTGTGAATAGGACAAATTTCTACAGGAGAAATAAGAGCTCTGGCTTTAAATGTTTTTCCAAGCAGGTTGGTTCTACCCAAATATCAGCGCTACTGTTGAGTAACCCAGTTGACTGATAAATGTACGGAGTGTGAGTTGATTATCTTGTTTATACTGTATTTTAAGGCCATTAAATAAGTTCAGTTCTTTCTTTGAAATGGTCAATTATATAATTTTTAAAGAGCATAATAATTAAAGCGTAGAATAGTAAAAACTGCACGTTTACAAATAAAAACATGAAAATATAATAATATACAGGAATATTTTTTAATTACCAGAAAAATTTTAACCACAGTATCAGTATCAGTTACTTATTACATTTATGTATTTATAAATAAAAAAACGCACTAAGTAATTTACCTCTTTAAAAGAAGTAAATAGCAGGCAATCTATCATTTTACTACGACTAGCGCGCATCAATACTACGTTTTCATTGAATAATCGCATCGTTTCCCTGTTTACGCACACACACTCATAACGCGGGTGTGTGGCGGGGGAGACGCAGCGGGCGGGGGCGCAACCCCTCAACACCTGCGCCCGCGCAACCTACTAGTTTCGTCTTGACCGTTGACCGTGACCTACTTAACGTCACATGACACGCGCGCGCGAAATTAATCACTGGACTGAGAATTATTTCTTGTGGCCCAGGCCACACGGTTCGTTTTACGTGAGCAGACATGCTCAAGGACGAGGAAGACCGGCGCTCTCACAACACTTGTACGACGACGTGGTTGTGTACTTCGAAGAAGACCCGCGAGGAAGCACTAATGATGCCGCTCGTCAGTTTGGCATATGCTCAGTACTCCGCCTGGAAAATAATTCATACGGACGGCTTGCATCCATACTATTACCAAAAAGTACAACAGCTGACGTCCGTGGACCGAGCGCCAAGGATTGCTTTGTGTAATTGATTGTTAAACAATCCTAACGCCGATGTATCGTTTTCGAATGAATGCCTGTTTACGCGGATTGGAGTCAATTTTTTTATTGAGATTAAGTGAAGTGTTTATGTTAGTGAACCAAACACAGTTGAAGTGTTAAAGCAGTGAATTTTAGACGCTTTTAACCAAGTGCGACGACAACAAAATGTCCTTATTTCTGTAAAAGGAAACTGACATAAAAGGGCGCGCCTGTGCATTGATAATGAAGGTAAACATTTTGAACAATTATTAAAATCCGTGTAGGTAGATGTTGTGTAGATTTTAGGACAATACAAAAGTAATGCACACAATAAATAGCTCTTTAAATACGCCAAGATTCGTTTAAATTGTAGGTTAGGAGCTACCTCTTTATGAAAACGTGATATTTTCGACAAATAAGTAGATACCTAATAACTAAAACGTAACGTAACGTGTTGCGTCTTTCCTAAGCAAGAAAAAGTATTAAGGGATACCTAGTTAGATTACAAAATGAAAGTGTTTTGACTAATTTGATTATTATTACGCTTACGCGCGGAAGCGCCTTTTGGGGAACTCAGCTGAGTGGGCGTTGTCAGTGCACTCTCAACCTTATTCCGATTTTATGTTAATTTGTTTTTCTTTGAGAAAGGTAGTAAGGTAGTAGGAAGTAACCTGCGATAGTGAAACAAGATGTCGTGCGTATTTCATTGACATGTTGCGTGCCAATAGTTTCATTGAGTAAAAAGACGGATGTCCACACATTTTTTGTCAATTTCAGTAAAAAACAAAGCGTAATAACTCTGTCATTTTTAATCGAAAAAAAAATCGGTTTGCACTTTTACAATTAAGACCTTTGTCTGCATACGTGATTAAATTTTTTATGGTAAATAAAAAATAACGGTGTATAAATGAATTTATATATCTAGGACTTACAAATTTCAATAGTGCTTCACGCCACACTAGCGAAAACATCACATGCGTTGCTCAGATTCTATGGTAAGTAGCTCATGCACTTGTTTTTCAGAATTCAGAAAAACGACGGTATCACAACACCCAGACCCGAGACAATAGAGAAAAAATAGCTTACCATACTACCCGACGGGAAATTGAACCCGGAGTCTCAGAGATTGCCCGCTCGTCTCTCGCCTACGGAGGTCGTCAATCACAATATATGCTGAAATCAGTTTTTTGGTCGCTAAGCTGTACTCATGTATGTAATGCCATTTTTTCTACTACGAGCGTCACTGATAGCTGGTAAGTCCATTTGTTTCCTATTGTTATATACATGTTTCATACTGCACCGAGTCGAGATCAATGACCGAGGGTGAAGCCACTCGATCACCGACGCTTTAAAATGATACAATATACAAAACAGCAATTTCCCGGGCACGTCGCCATTGTATTAAATAAAAAGGGACTTGAACCTTGGAGATGACTCCTTTTCGATTTTGTATCGCTTATATTATATCACTAGTGTTGCTGAACTATCGATAAAAAAGCTCGATAGTTTGTAGCTGAAAAGGTTATGTCGATAAGAATATGGATACTAGACTCGTGTCTAGTGGTTTTAGTTTTGATTTACGTTTTCAGGTTCCTGAATTTGATGCCAGTCGGTCAGAATATGTTTTGAACGTAGCAACGGGTTTCTGATCACTAACTCGCATTAGCTTAGGGTGATGGTAAAGCCAATATCCTTTGTTGTAACGATGGATTAATTACAAAGTGGATCCTTGTTCTGTATATGACACCGTAAGATTATAAACATCGTTAGATTAAAATCTATCTCGTGAGATTGTAAACTGTCGATAAATTGTGAACCGTAACATTATGATTACAGTTTAACGCATTGTTTTTCGCTATATTGTAATCTATCGATACGAATCGGTCAAATTGTGAACTGACGTTAAACGGAATGCATCTCGCGCGCCTATTGGTTGAACGTTATGTGCCCCCCGCTGCCCCGGCATTCGCCATATTTGTTTGTTGCCTTAAATATATTAAATTGTAATCACAATGTTAGGGTTCACAATCGATCGACAGTTTACAATCTCACGAGATAGATTGCAATCTAAAGATATTTACAATCTTACGGTGACATATACATTACTTTCACTTTATAGACTAGCCAATAGGGCACTCTTTCCATAGGCAAAAGTAAGATATCGAATAAGAAAAAATAAACTCTGTTACAAAACGATTCGTTTTTTTCTTATCTTGAAAAGCAAAGCTTTCTGATTAGTGCGAAAAAAACGTGTCGTAAAAGATTCCGTATCCAAAAATTCGGATACAACTTGTTAATGGAACTAGTAGTGCTCAATAACTTCGAACGACGGAATTCTTAAAAACTAAAAGTCACAGGAAGAAAAAGTCGTCGAAAATACTTATCAAAATCTGGAAATAAAGTTCCTCGGAGTGTCCCTTAGGAATTGAATCTGTAACGAAGTCATCAGTCAGAGAACTATGGTGACAGCTAAGTGACAATACGTGGATCGTACGTAGCAGTGTTGTTATGGAGCTCTATATCCGTAACCGAAACGATCGGATATCCGAAATAAAATAAGATCCGTAACCGCATCCGAATCCGATGTATAAGTTTTAGATAGTTTCGGATAGGGCGGAGTCTGACTATATAGTGTTTAGTAAATTCAACGTGTTGTGGCTAGTTTTTGTATAAGAAATAATTATATACAAAATCGAGTAGCTGAAAAAAATAATTACTTGTTTAACTGTACAATTAACGTCAAATCATTTATATTCTTATTTGTATTTCACTTCTACACTTCCATAAAAATCGAATATCCGTAACCGATACTATCGGATAATCAGAAATAATTTCATATCCGTAGCAGTAACCGAAACCGATATAATATTTTACATATCCGTATCCATATCCGTATCCGAAATTATATATCTACTAGCTGTGCCCGCGACTTCGTTCGCGTGGACTACATCCTTTTATGGTCGGTTTTACCCCTTTCTCGCCTAATATTCGAAACAAAATGTAGTCTATATTTTAATCCAAGTTTCGAGCTATATTTGTGCCAAATTTCATATCTCTAACTTCAAAAATAAACATTTTTCCATATAAACTTCCAAAGGTGGTATTACCCCCCTCCCTCCCTTATTTTCTAATAAAAAGTAGCCTATGTCCGTTCTTGAGATTCAACGTATACCTATACCAAATTTCATCAAAATCGGTTGAAAGGTATAAGCAGGAAAGCGTAACAGACACACAGACAGACAGACAGACAGACAGACAGAGTTACTTTCGCATTTATAATATTAGTAGGGATTAGTAGGGATAACATCCCTGGTACGTACTACATGACACAAATACCGATAAAAATTGGAGCACGCAAGCTCTTGAGGGGATTGTGAATCCGCTAGCGTAGTGTTGGGACTCTTGGAACTAATTCCCTTTGCAGTACGCGTTCAAAACTACATACTTATCAGTTGGAAGAACAGCACACGCGATACGTGTAGTTCGATTTAAATTCATGATTGAATCTCACACCGCAAGGGGTAATAAATTTTCATTATCCATTTGAGTACAGTACAACAGGAAATAAAAATAGCTATTAAACGTTAAGACTAAAACAACATCCAAATCCCTTGGCCCTAAATTTGACCAATCCGGGCCACAAGCGGATACTAAATAGAAAGTCTGTTGCAGACCTCTGTAGCTACAAAATACAGCAAGTAGTTAAAAGAGAGATCTCCTTAATGGAGGAGACGCTCTGAAATGCCATCCTTACTGTCGTCTCACCTGCTTTTGTCAATAGACTGATCGCAGATTTACCAAAGAGAAAAAAAAAGTTTTTCAATACTCAAGACTCAATCATTTATTGCTCTCTAATGTAGTACAAAGGTGTTATATATGTATAAATATTTTGACCATTATAGACCCTGTTTTATTGCAATCGAAGAGAGGCGATTTGATGTAGGTACATAATATCAATGCCCGGATATAAATATGCTTAAAAGTTAAAAACCAAATATTATTCTTAAAACATTTCATAATCTATCTTCTAATTATTATTTTAAGTAGTAGTAGCATTAATTAATTAAAACATTTTTTATTTCTTTTATAAACCTCTAGTTAATATCCAACTGATGCAGTACTTACTTACAAGGCTTAATGTGATTAGGTACTGAAACGTATACAAACTTAGAATGCTGACTGTACAATAAAATAACACACTTAATGCGACATCCCAGATCATATTTTTTAAAGTCACACTCTACATTTCGTAATTGGTGCTCTGTTCTCTCAAGTAATATTATCACTACATAGTATAAAACAAAGTCGCTCTTTCTGTCCCTATATCCCTATGTGCGCTTACATCTTTAAAACTACGCAACGGATTTTGATGCGGTTTTTTAAAAAAGACAGAGTGATTCAAGTGGCAGGTTTTTATTTGCAATAGAAACGCCAATATTTCTAAGTACTTACATTATATCCGTGCAAAGCCGGGGCGGCTCATTAGTTATAAATAAAATAAGTAATATTAAATGCGCCAGACAACCACATCAATCACCTGGTCTCAAACTAAGGCTTCCCCTTGTACTATGAGGACCAGACGACGGATACTTATTGGGGGCGTTATCCCAGTACACCCAAACCCATTTCAGTTTAGAAAAGTTCGTTTTCCAAATTGACCTGACCGGGAATGGAGCTCGGGACCATTCACGCTTTGGCCGCCTACCTTAGCCGTTGCTCAGTCGACATTGCTCTCATTTTGTGGTAAAAAGCAAAAGAACTTGTGTTACAGAAATCAGAAGCAACGATGGTATGACAATACTTAGATTAGGGAGAATATAGAAAACTTCGTTTTCCATAACCGGAATCGAACCCCAGACCTCAGAGATGGTGCGACGAAAAAGGCATCTCCTCTCGGCTATAGAAGTCGTTGTACTAAGACTTGACAATCGTATTGCGTATTGTGGCCCAAAATAAACCATTTCTGCATTGAATGTTGATACCCACATCCACCACAGATACACGAACAATTAATTATCTATTGTGTCTGAGATTCCTGGTATATGACAAGTTACCAGTTAACAAGCCGGCGTTGTTTCTAAAATTATTTGTAAGTTGTTATAGAACAATATTATTTTACAACAGAATATAGAGCAGAGTTTTCCATGCGGTTGTATTCAGGGTATCTCTTATTTAAGTTACACTGTTTGATTACGTCGTTCTATTATGCCCCAGTTCTAAATATTTTTTGATTCGTAATGTATCAAAAATTAGTATCCGTTTTTCTACGAGTTGTTAATTCTAATTTCAAATTTACTTTCCATATCAGCTGTCATCAATCGTCCGTCGGTCGTCTTTAGCTTACGGATCGTATAATTTATTACTATCTGTAACTAGAATAACGGACCTATTTTTCAATAATAACGATAAATATTGTTATGCCCACGTCATAAGGTATACAAAGTCCAATGTAAATAATTGAATGTACTGTTGACCTAATTTTATTTGTTACTCAATAAATGTACTACTTCTGCCATCAGAAATCAGAAACAACGACGGTAACTCAAGACTATATATTTACCCGACCGGAAAACGAACCCGAAACTTTAGAGACGGCGTCACACCAAAATCCGAGCTGGTCGCCTCTCGGCTACGGTAAGTGATCTTGATTCAGTTGTGATAACAAAATATTCTTATTTTTAAACTACTAAATCTTTCGTCCAGTGAATATAGGTATAATAAAGGTCGATTAAGAGTTATTTGACCCTTTTATTAACATTAGATAATTAAATAATCCAAATTTCAATTTGCAGATTAAAAAATAACTTTACCAGTGCACGAAGTCATACTTCGGAGATAAGCAAACCATCAATTAATGCTGCTGCAAAAAATACAAACGTATTTTAATAAAGATACTGACATTGCTTTTAAGTAAAGGTCAGACTGCAATTAACTTCGAGCATCTTCTAAAATATTCATTCCATTATTGTTTATTGTAGTAACCGCTAAATGAGTAAAAAAACAATCTAAGTAAGTAGGTACTCAGTTTTATTTTGTTTTTCCAAATTTTTTTGTTCCATTTTAATAATTGAATTGCAAAGTTTTTTATACAATGTAATAAAAAAATCACTGGAGGGCCTAAATTTAGTAATTTGAAGGCAACTTATTTTTTATTTATAAAAAAAAAGAGAGGTAGGGCATAGCGATTTATCGCTCGAACTGGAGCAGCCCGACTGGTGAAATACCTCCACCTTACAGAAGACCGCAGCTAAATAGCAATCACTTCCGTGTTGTTGTGTTCCTGCGTGTGAATAAGGTTTCCAGAGCTCCTGGCGGGTGCTACATTAGCAGCAGGGGTCAAGCCTTCAAGATAAGGGTGACAAGTCTAGATATTTTGGCATTGAATGAGACATGGTTGAGGGACGGGGGGGACGACAAAGCACCCAAACTTAAGGGATACAGATTGATGCATTGCCCAAGACCAGACCACATCAGAGGAGGACGAGGGGGTGGAGTTGGATTCTATGTGAGGAGAGGCCTTAATGTCCGTGTTTGCCATCACCCCGCCGCTCCAATGGTCGAACAGATGTGGCTGAACGTAAGAGTCCACAACACGACAGTTGTGATTGGCACCGCCTACAGACCGCCACGTCAGGATCTAAATATTTTCCTGGATGCTGTTGCAGAATCTGTTACATCTTTCACTGGACATGATGGACTCATACTGGCTGGAGATTTCAATGTTAACCTACTGGAGGCTAACGGCAATAAATCAAAACGGCTATTTCAGTTCCTGCATAGCGTCAATCTTGACCAGGCAGTTAAGGAACCCACACATTTCACAGCTGAGAGTTGTTCCCTTATTGATGTGCTTTGCACTGATACACGGGTTCTACAGCTAACAGTGAAACACACGCCTGATCTGGGGCGACATGCTATGCTCTGTGCGGAGATGAAAGTAAAAAAGGACAAGCCACATCCGCGCTTTGTCACATCCAGAACTCTAAATAATATAGTGTTGGAACAACTCAACAAAGATCTAGACAATGTAGACTGGCAACACTTTCACAATATAGCTGATGTTAGTTTGCAGGCCAACATATTTACAAATTGGATAATTACACTATTTGACCTGCATGCCCCAGTAAGGTGTTTCAAATCTAAGCATCCCCCACATCCATGGGTCACCGACACTGTTAGGTCCATGATGCGCACTAGAGATAGGTACCACAACCACTTCAAGCTGCACAAAACAGAGCAGGCTAAAACTTCCTATAAAACAATGAAGAATATAGTTCTAGAAGCTATTGAATATGAGAAAAAAAGCTTCTTCACAAAAAATATCAACAGCAACATCAGTAACCCTAAAAGACTTTGGCGCAACCTAAAATCCACAGTGGTGCCAAATAAAAAGGATGTGACTGATCTTCCATCGCACATGAATAACCCTGACAAAATTAATGAGCACTTTCTCACCATTCCCGGCAGTGAACTGGTCACAATATCACAGTTGACTTTCTATGAGCACCACAGACACAGTCCAGCCACATTTTCACTGCAGCCGGCATCCGAGCAGGAAGTACTGAAAATTATAGAAAGTCTAAAGTCAAATGCAGAGGGCAGTGACAAGGTCTCTCTGGATATGATAAAATTGACCATGCCTCAATCATTAAGTGCCATTACAACTTTAATTAATAGGTCTATACTGGAGGGCACCTTTCCTGATATTTGGAAAATAGCGGTTGTGAAGCCACTACCCAAAATTAATAACCCTTCCACTCTGAGTGACCTTCGTCCCATTAGCCTGCTGCCTTGTATTTCCAAAGTCTTGGAGAAGATTGTATGCAGTCAGCTTACAAAATACCTCGAGGACAACAACATACTCCCACTCAAACAGTCAGGGTTCCGTAGGGGCTTTGGTACGGCCACTGCACTAGCTGACGTGGTAGACAACTTGTTGGCAGCACAGGACTCAGGTCAGATCAGCATGCTGTTGCTTCTGGACTTCTCACGTGCATTTGACTCGATAAACATATCACTGCTGTTGTCGAAAATGGCCTACTATGGACTTGATACCAACTCGATCAAATGGTTTCACAGCTATTTGATAAACAGGCAACAGTATGTTGAGCTGACGAAGTCGGATGGTACTAAAATATGCTCGTCAACAAAGATTGTCTCTCGTGGAGTCCCGCAGGGATCGATTCTAGGACCGATATTGTACATTTTATACAGTGCGGACATCATAGATACCATTAAACACTGCAAGTATCACTTGTATGCAGATGACCTACAACTGTACTACTCATACAGCCCACATGACCATGATGATGCAGCAGCAAAAGTGAACAATGATCTGGACAGAATCACTGAATGGTGTGAGTCTAACAGCCTGGTCTTAAATCCTAAAAAGTCTAAACTCCTGCTGTTGGGGTCTAAGAGTCATGTTCAGAAACTAAGCAATTTACCTCTATATGTACACATAAAAGGCAACCAGATAGAGCAGGTAGACAAAGCTAGAAACCTGGGGTTAATTATCGACAGCCGGCTCAATTTTGAATCCCATGTAGCAGAGTGTTCACGTGTATGCTTCTACAGACTAAGGTTACTATATAAAATAAGACAATACCTGAGCGAAAAAGTCAGACTAATGCTCTGCGAATCATTAGTATTATCCAGACTCAATTACTGTGATATTGTTTATGGACCGTGCTTACTTTCTAGGACATCCAAACTTATTCAAAGAGTGCAAAACGCCTGTGCACGGTTCTGCTTTAGTATTCCTCCTCGTTCACATGTCACGCCTTACTTAAATGCGTCTAATATTCTTAAAATGGAGGCACGTCGAAATCTGCACCTGGCCGCACTCATGTTTGGGGTAATCAACACAGGCAAGCCGAATTATCTCTTTGAGAAACTGACATGGTCTGGTCTCGCAGTCAAAGCAAGTTCCCCAAGAGATCGCTCACCCGCATATTTTCAGCAAGCAAACATCGCACCGTAGCCTTCAGAGGCTCTTTCAGATTTGCCGCCTCGCGGTGCTGGAACGACCTTCCTCCCCCGTTGCGTGAACTAAAAATAAAAAAAGGATTTCAAATAAGATTGAAAAATCATCTTTTGAATATCCAAAATGAAACAAACTTACCTTCAGTTTCCTCACGACACGCTAAGGGCTAGGCTGGCCAGACTCCAGACATCGCTAGGGCGGCCATCTATTCCTCGTAATTCAGCCCGCAGCATTTTACTCGTCGGACCAACGTAAACGAACCATCAACCACGCTTGTCTCGCTTGCTTTCTTAGCCACACACATAACCACAAAACGTCTAGCCAAGCATTACGTGGCGTGCTATGGCTGAAAATGATGTTTGGTCACTGAATGGCCTGCTGTGAACTATTATCTGTGTTCTTCGTCTAATTTGTTTTAATTCACGTAAGTTAAACCCTTAAATTTACCACAAATACATAGGTACTTATTATTTTCACCGGCGATCACTCGATGTCACTTTGTTTGTTTTTAGTTTATGGTTATTTTTTGTTTTGTTTTCTTTCCTTTTTTTTTAATATTACTCTTCCTTGTCTATTCTTTGACATAGAAGACAACGGTCCATTGGAGCGAACTTTCGTACGATGGATCGACTTTTATAGATAAAAAATAAATTTAAAGTCACGATCCCTATGCACTCATTCCTTGTCAATGTTGTATGTCTGTCTAACTGTGAACCGTTCTTATTTTGTTTTGTCATGTTTAATCGTTTAATTAGCGTGTTGTGTCTAACTCTGTTATGTTTAAAGTAAAGTTAAGTGATGGGGGGAGGGGGGGGGGGGTAGCTGATATTAAATTATTTTATTTTTGTGCTTCTCTCTCTCCCTTTCTCTTATTATTATTAGTATTTTTTCTTTTTCTCTTTATTATTCAGTTCTTTCTTTTTTATCAGTTCTTTCTTTTTTTTTTTATCACCGCGCCACTCAGCTTAAGGTTCCGCCAGAATACCAGCGCTACTGCGGCATCCAATGTCGTAGTAGCTTATGCTGAGGCTGGGACCTTGTTAGCTGCGCAATCACTATGTTTTTTTTTTCTTTTATTTTTATGTTAGTTTACTTCTACTGTACCTATTAATTGTTTGTGTCACTTTTATGTCTGTGTTCTGTGTATTGATTGTGTGCTAATAAATAAATTCTTATTCTTATTCTTATTCTTAATAGATTTATTATGCTGTACTTGTCATCCTTAAGCTAGGACCTCATTACCAATTAACATCAGGTGGGATGAGGTCAATCTTGAAGTGCAATATTAAAAAAAAACCGGCCAAAAGCGTGTCAGGCCACGCTCAGTGTAGGGTTCCGTAGTTTTCAGTGCATCACAATACTTTTTTTTTTTGGCCAGGGGAAATGCCTTCGCACCGTCACCCTCTGTCACGGGGAGACAGAGGGTGGTGTGTCGGACTTGCACCGACTAAAACCCCTGGGGTGGTCCTCTCTGCGCAAAAGTGGGGGGGGCCGGGATGCGCGTTAGCGATTCGACACAATCCCCCCCCTACGCGCAAGTGCAGCGCATGGCGCAGCGCGACTCGGTGCGGTGCTTGCCGCACTACGGGGCATGCCGGACCACCCAGCCATGCCCCGTTTCCTCGATCGGCGCCAGAGTCCCCTTTCTGGCGCCTACGGATTATTCATCCAAATCGGCCTCTGCCCCCGACATAGCGTCGTCCGGGGCGGGCCTTAAGTATCTCCACTTAAAGTTACAAAAATGGGCTATCAGATACATTGAGAATAGAAAAAATATGTAAAGGAAGAAAAAAAATGCTAGCATATACGCTTAAATTACTACTTTAGTTAAAAAAATATTTTTAAAAAAATTTCAAAAACTATTAAACCCATCAGGTTCAAAATATTTTACCTAGAAAGCCTTTATACAGAATATTAATATTCTAGATTGTTTTCATACTTTTTGAACTTAGGGTTCAAAAGTTAGAGGGGGGCACAATTTTATTTTCTTTTGGAGCGATTATTTCCCAAAATATTAAAATTATCAAAAAATGATCTTAGTAACCCCCTGTTCATTTTTAAATACCTATCCAACGATATATGACATGTTGGGTTTGAAATAAAAAAAAAAACACTCCTCAATTTACGTGTAGGGGGGGGGGGGGGGGGGTACCCTAAGTAAACATTTTTTTTTTTGCACTTTGTTGACGTGATTAATATACATATTTGTACCAAATTTCAGCTTTCTAGTGCAAACGGTTTCTGAGATTATCCTCAGACGGACAGACAGACAGACAGACATGGCGAAACTATAAGGGTTCCTAGTTGACTACGGAACCCTAAAAATGTACATAGCAATCATGTAAACTTAATATATGTCTCTCTAACTTTTAACTTTAAGGGATTGTGTTAATGTTATCAAAACAAATTACCACTAGTGACATCTAGTTATCCTGTTGGTAAACATTCCATGTATGTGTCATTCTTTTTTAAATAAAACGTTAGTCTGTGTCAAGTACTCTGTTGTTTTATTAGATTGTTACTCTGAATACAATTAAAATGTTTAAAACTTTTTATACTCAATTACTTAAACTCTCAAAGAAAATAATTATAATATTTAAAAATGCTGTGCCTATTTGCTATTAGAGTAAGAAGCTTCAGCTGGCTTCTATAAATAAATAAATATTAGACAACATCACATACATTGCTCTGACTCTGTGGTAAGTAACCTTAACACGTATGTTGCAGAATTCAGAAAAAACGACGTTACCACATCACCCAGACCCGAAAACATAGAAAAGTTCGTTTCCTATACCGACCTAACCCGGAAAAAATAGCGCTACGTCAAAGTTCGGCCCGCATACCTCTCGGCTACGGAGGTCGTCACATAATGAAATGGAATAAAGTAAAGGTTCTTTAAATTTTTTCTTATCGCCGCCTTTGTATTGATCTTTCAACGTCTGCAAATAAATAAAATAAATGGAAACTCACCTTAATCCTGTTATTTAGTACCTAGTTTCGCGATAAGTGCCAGAAAAACTAAAAAATGGGCAAGATTATTAGATTTATTTGTGAGTCTTTTTATGCCA
This sequence comes from Glyphodes pyloalis, assembly GCA_037074685.1. Taxonomy (NCBI): domain Eukaryota; kingdom Metazoa; phylum Arthropoda; class Insecta; order Lepidoptera; family Crambidae; genus Glyphodes; species Glyphodes pyloalis. The sequence continues at coordinate 19,481,441 of JAYKKO010000003.1, read as the reverse complement.
AAAGTGGCCTTGACATTGAACGAAAAGTTGGTTTACCAAATGCTTTTTGTTTAGTATTTGGGGTATAGACATTTTAAGGGCCCATTTCCAGCTCGGACAAAGAATTTTTCGAACAAAGCTCGGGCTTGAGAACATGAAAATATACTTTTCATATTAAATCTGATTAATGTTACTTAAAGTAAATTTGGTTAAACATTTAATGATTATGAATCAAACACAATTGTAACTTTTGATTTCTAAAGATTTTATGCAATCTTCTTTTGAGATTATCAATTTGACGATATTTGTAATAATTTTATCCTTCAAGATTGGTGTTTATTCAACTACAATCACCTTTACTAAGGTTGATAAAAGTAATGAGGAATTTCATTTGTTTTGTTAGGTTGGTGATCAATATAAACCGCAAGCCAAGCGAGCGCAGAGAGCGTGCAGCAATATCTTAATGCTTATTTATGAAAAGACAGAATTAAAAAAGTATTTTAAATACTTATTTAAAAAAGAATAAAAAAAATATTACTCTATTCCATCTCAATATCCTTAAAAATTTAACAGACAATATCGGCATAATTTTTTTTGGCATTTTGTACTACTAACGTGCTTTGTGCTGGCATACTTTAGGGCCCTACCTACAAAGTTTAATATACCATTCATCCGATTTTTAGATATTCGAGCTGCCGTACATACAACTTGAATCCTTTTCTATACGTGATGTAGTTAAATAATACATCTGCAAATCGTACCGTGTAAATAGCCAAAAACGACCAAAAGCAATTCAAATTAAGCTAGATACTCTTTTTATGACCAGTGCTAACCTCCTGTACGATCCCAGCTCAACTTATTCGACCTTTCAAAAGGCCAAGGATATAAAGATCGATGAATACTATTACCCAGAGTCTTTGTGAGATACAAATAATATTCTTAAAGAACTGGGTCTTTTGTTGAGTCCGCTTTTTGAGTAAAAAGTCTATTCTGCGAGTTATATTCGATATTTATGATATTCGTTATCTTTTGATAGTCTGAAAAGGAATATTGATATTTGTTCGAGTTTTATTGCCGATGAAGGCGCTTGACAAAAGATAGATTTTCAATATGGTCCGCCCAGCGAGTCTTGCATCTGAGGGCATTATCAATCTAGTGACCTTGTTACCCGACTTCCTTAAGTAGGGTAACAAGGTCACGTTTATAATTAGAGCAGCCTGTACCGTTAGATTCAGAATCTAAATTGGTTCAATTGTGATTTGCTGCAGACAATGATCAATTAATCATCAAACACGAATAACTTACACACACCTACATTACATTTACTGTTTCCGAGCAAAAGATAAGAATTAAAAATAAAAGGTTAAATGAAACCCTCAAAAATACTTATTTAACCTAACCAAAACTAAAAGGCTGACCACAAATTTAACATGTGAGTCACTTGAGCTCGGCCGACTAGTGCCTCAATTAGTATTTCTTTCGCTCAAATTAAAAAAAAGGTGCCGATTAATTTTTTTCTCCAAACCTTAACCATAAACAACTTAAATAAATTAGGCAAAATAATACAAGAAAATTTAGATACCTTGAACTTTCTTCTGTCTCCCGTTTTTTGACAGTTTAAATCTCAATTTTATGATAGTGTTTCGCAAATCTATCATAATAATTTAGGCACCAGAAAAAGGCAAAAATGGAACCAAAATATAATGAGCAGCATTGTGTAGGCTGGGCTTTGCCGAGATATTGCGGTGTGAGAGGCTGCAATAAATTAAAACTTTGAGGCTTCACTGAAATTGGATCTGATGACATCCGTAGCAGAGAGGCGAGCGGGCCGGACTTTAGCGTCGTTCTATCTCTGAGGTCCTGGGTTCCCGGTTGGATCAATTTGGAAAGCGTAATTTTATTTATTGTCTCTTTGGTACGACGTATTGAACTAAAAAACTACGTCCTATTCATACTCATCATTTTTGATATTTGTTAAAATCGAATTTTTTTCGTTGAAGAAATTGTCATATAATTAAACTTTTTTCTAAATTTATCCAGATATATAAAGACGTAAAAATATTTGTAACTTACTGTTTTCAACACTTTTTTTTACAATTTTAGCCTGTCTATTTAAACTTAGGTCTCTGAAATAGTTGGACCAATTTTTATAAAATTTTCAGAAGTTGATGTAACAAGGAGTATAAAAATGTTAGCCTACACTCTGTCTTCATAGTATGATAATGAATCTGTGAACTTAATAACTTTTCTGTTAAATTCTACACAGTAATTACACGGGCACAGCTAGTGTAAACACTATTAAAAGATTAAAAGTTTGTATATTTACGAGTACAGCCGATAAATAACATCATTTCCAAGTAAATCATCAAATTCGTACTTGTTTATTGTCTCTAGAACAAAACGAAGTGCTACAAGTAGATATAATATAACATAATTAAGCTATTGGATCAAAAACGAATGAGAAAAGACACCCAATAGTCTCTCATTATCAAGGCGAAGTTACTTAAAATAACAACAAAACACTCAATAGCTCGTTAATGAACTTCGGTAATGAGTCGTGCGCGGCTCTCCTTTGATTCGCGTCTAATTGCCACCAAGGCGTAATTAAATCATTTCTACCCCTTTCACGTCGAATCATGACATACAAATTTCTTACAAGAGAAAGTAGGTGATTCAAAAGTTTGTTAAATATTTAGCTACCAAGAGAAATTACTAATAAACAAATATTTTTTTCAATATCTTTAGTTATTTTTACTTCGAAATTGACTTCATCCCACCTGATGTTAAGTGGTAATGAGGTCCTAGTTTAAGGGCGACAAGTACAGCATAATAAATCTGTTACTGGACTTGTCGCCCTTATCTTGAAGGCTTGACCCCTGCTACTAACGTAGCACCCGCCAGGAGCTCTGGAAACCTTACCCACATGCAGAAACACAACAACACGGAAGTGATTGTTATTTGGTTGCGGTCTGCTTTGGAAGGTGGAGGTATTTCACCAGTCGGGCTGCTTCAGTTTGAGCGATAAATCGCTATGCCCTACCTCTCTTAAAATTTGTTAGGTTCCGTAGCAAGATCTAATTTTGCTAAGTTAAAATAAAAACGTAGAATACGGATATTTGCACGCGATTGTTTTTTTGAGATATCCCTGATCTTTCTTTCCGTATGAATGTTCATAAAGCCATAACGAATTCATCCTTAGCGATCTTTCTAATGATAAATATAATATTTATAATTATTGGTATATTCGATTCCACTAACATACGTTTTAAATTTGTTTTTAAAGCCCTTTTACAATGACAATTATGTTGTACTTGTCGCCTTTAAGCTAGAACTTCATTACCACTTAACATCAGGTGGAATGAAGTACAATATAAAAAAAACTATTCAACTAGCCGTATGGTAGAATGCATATATAGGCGATTTAAACTATGTTTTGGTGAATGATGCAATCTATGTGTAGATAGATAGTGTATATATAAGTAAATTCTTAAAAAAAACAACGTCATCGCAATTCAGCTATTAACAGCTGGTTAGCTATTCTTCACCAAACGTCATTACTTTTGCTTCCACTTATATAAAACTCACTCCAAATATGTAACACGTGACAACTAATACAGAAACGATTTAATATTTAATCCTTTGTTCAGCTCCCGTGTCCGGAGTGTACGGGTAATTAGCGATCCCGCGGGACTGCACTAATTAGCACTAGAACAAGCTAGTTATGGAAATAAAAGCGTCCCCGAGGGCGCGGCCGGGCAGGTCTCACGTTCGGATAAAGGAAGTTGGGATGTAGTTTAAAAAGCCGGTTAAGTGCGAGTCGGACTCGCGTAGGAAGGGTTCCGTACCATTGAGAAGGTTAACAACAGAAAATTCACAAATTTCATTGAACATTTCAAATGTACAAGCGATAGAGTAAAAATAAGCAAAATTTTGGATGGTAGGCTCCCTTGATTATTTATTTCATTATAATTTATCGCATTTAAAGAAAAATAAAACTAGATAGTGGTGACCTGACGCTGTTATTAGTATCAATCAAGAAACGGTAAAAAAATCACTGTTTCACAAAATTATCTAAAAGACCAAAATGTCAACTCCCATTGCGTCACGTTTGTTATAATGGATCCCCTCTTTAATATTTGTTTTATTTATTATTTTTTTGTTACTAGTCACTAAAAATATTATCATATTCGGTGAAAATTTCAACTGTCTAGCTATCACCGTTCTTGAGATACAGTCTGGTGACAGATATCCGGACAGATAGACGGACGGACAGACGGCCAGCGAAGTCTACTGAAACTACTTTACTGATTACTGAACAGGGTCCGGTTTTTGCCATTTGAATACGGAACTCTAAAAATGGTATTCGCAAACTTGCCGGGCTAGTAGTTTTAAGTGCCCACTTGTGAGATAAGGATGAACAGAGTTCTACGTACTAGTTTGTATGTTTAAGATTCTGTGGTGGAGAATAAAACACTGAACTTGTGGTCCCTCTTGAGGAGATTAGAGATCTCTTTTACTGCAAAATGTAATTTTAAACCTAATAATAGAGAAATTTAAATGCTGCTAATGGATTTGTTTTTCTTTTTTTTTTACATTGGCACAGTATGTTGATTCCACCCAGCCTGATGGTAGATAGGAACCAACATCACGATGACAGCGAATTTATATCATAATATCCCATCCGTTAGTGACCCATGTTTCTGCAAGCTCCTTTTGAAGGAAGCTCCATGTCAAAGGAAGGAATTTATAGTTTATCTACTATAAGTGCGGGATCAAGATGGCAGGTTCTTAGAAGCCCCATAGTCTTGAAAGCATCTTCTGTGTCACAAATGTGCAAACAAGCAAATAATAAGGATTAAAATAATCTAGCCCAAAATGTTTTCAATTTTTAGACTATGGCTCTTGTCTTGTCATTCTAAATCTTTCTTTTATTTGAAAAAGGACCTCTACCACGCTTGATGAAAGTCAAAGGGTAAGTGAAATCCGAGACTTAGGTTTAATTTTAGACAGTAAACTTGACTTTCATAAACATTTGACTACTATATGCAAAAAGGCTAGCAAGATGCTTGGATTTGTCATACGCACGTCATCTCAGTTTGACGGACTGGGAGTCACATTGGTACTCTACAACGCCTATGTTAGAAGTACACTTGAATACGGTGCTATTGTTTGGAGTCCTCATGAAGAGAAATATACTCTAATAATAGAACGAATTCAGCGGAAATTTGCGCGTTGGCTGTATAAGAGGAAATATGGTTTTTACCCTTACCTATGTCCTTCATTATTTGTGTCTGGTATGGTAGGACTATGTACCCTTAAACTTAGAAGGGCTATGCAAATGATAGCGCACTATTTGGCTATCTTGCGCAATAAGATAGATAGTCCAATAATTTTGAGCAGATTAGGGCTATGGGCTCCCAAGCGTCTGTGCTGGGATGAGCAAGGGACCGTGGCCCCGCGGCGGCGGCCGCGCCTACTCCTGCGACCCCAGACGCGCACCCGTTACGCCGCGCACGCACCCACCACCCGTGCTTTTCGCCTGCTCGGGGATATGCTCGCTCATGACCACGAGTCTGACCTATTTGCTGACAGTTTTGGGCAACTTTGTTGCAAGGCCCTTGTATTTTTGACTTTTAATTTTGACATATTGTAATATCAATTATTCTTAAATCTTTATTAACCATTTGACATGAACATTTTCCTGTATAATTTGACCTCTTTTCTATTTGACTTTTGTTATTACTGTTTGATATATGTGACGTACGTTTTGTTTTATTATCTTCCTATGTAATATTGAAGTAAATTCTGAAATTAGCATGCTGGCGATTTGGGAACACTGTGAGTCAGCATGCATACTGTTGAAATAAATAAATAAATAAATGATCGAATGTAACTTCTTTTGCAGTTTGAGAATTAAAACCACGACCATACGCACTAAAGCGTTCTCGTTATATGTAACTACTGTAACTTTTACCAAATGGGTTTCATTATAAATATTGGAATTCTTGGTGTCAACATTTTGAATGTAGTCCAGTACCACGGTTATCTTGAGCAATCCAAACAGGCCTCTAAGTAACTTGATGTGCTCAACATATCCCGCAGATACTACATCGGCCCATCGCCTATAGCTTTATAAGGCCCAGGTTCGGCCACATACTGCTCTCATCTGTGGGCAGGGGCTCCCTAGCACCAACTTCTCCATCTAGGTCGCATTCAACGCAGGACCATTCGAATAGTTGATAACCAGAAACTTTCCGATCAGCTTAATTCTCTGGAGTTGCGTAAAGACGTTGCTTCCCTATGTATCCTCTATCACATATACCACGGGAATGATCTGAGAAATTGTCCGGAATTATCCCAGCCGCTACTTTTCGCTATCGTTCAAAGCGACAAAACATACATCCCCATCATCTAGATGTTTGACAGTTTACAACTGAACGTTATTCTCCTACAACCAAACTGTGGAACACATTACTCACTCAGCGGTATTTCCGGACTAATACGACCTTCAAAAAGACCGTATCTTTGAAAGGCCGGCAGGGCTAGCTCGTTTGGTGTTGCAAAGGTTTGAGCGGCGGTAGTTACTTACCCTCAGGTGAGAACCATGAGCTAGTCTGCCCGCATGTTCATCAAAAAAATATATATATCAGTATTCAAAACCTCTTTTTTTCAGTAAAACCAAAGCGCTGTACCGCGTACAAAAGACCGTGATACTATCTCGTCCCGATACGAAGCAAACGTTTTATGCCACATTAGGATTTCTCCCAAAATACGTTTTTATGGGCACAGTTCTTTATCATACACTAAAAGATTCCGAAACGGAGCCGCGATGAATACAAATAGCAGTATTGATCCCGTCTAATCTTCGTAAGCATCAGACTCATAGTTGGCATTCGAAAAATAACTTCCATTGATATGCACGACCCATGAGGCAGCCTGATTTTGTTTGGGAAGGATCGTAAATTATCTGCAGATCAATCAGAAAGGAAATATACGATAATTTATATGATATGGGAATCTTTGTTTCTCTTAATTTCGAAAGATAGACACAACATACCTACTTTTATTTAATAATGCCTTTATGTCGTGCGCATAAGATCGAATATCAAACTGCAAGTGATAACCTTGACGTGCTGTTGACCGTACATTTATGTTTGATCTGTATCAGGGTATTAAAAATACATATTTTATTATGTGTTATGGTATCACCGTTTCCAATATACATGTTTGATATCTTAATTTGGGATAAGGTCGATGTATGTGATGTTGATCGATAGCTATGTCACAACATTCGTAAATACTCAGCCATCCACAAAGCTACACCTCGGACGAAGGAAAAACCGTCAATGGTATCACGGTTATCAAAACACGTGTTTTATACCTTAATTTGGGATTAGGCCGATATCAGTGTTGACTCTGGTATCTATAACACTTGTTTCACATACCTAATTTGAACTTAGGTCATTGTTTGTGATGTTGGTATATAGTATATTCGTAAATACCCAACCATCGACAAAGATACTCCCCGGACGAAGGGAAAAGCGTGAATAAACCGCTCTTCTATTTGTCATCTAACCCTCGACTTTAATATGAATACATGGGCGTCTCCAGAATCCGAATTGGATTTTATTTCAGATATCAGGATTTGAACTGGCACCGTGAATGCCCGATAAAGAGCGTTTTAGTCGGCAAGATGTATTGGCCAGCCCGGCGGTCGAGTCACGTCCGTCGAATTTATAGGGTGAAGCGAGCCGTACTTGTGCTAGGGATGGGATGGGTGTTCGGTCAAGAGAATCTTTAAATATATTTCGGCAGTGAAAAAAAAATAGTAACTTTTTATTTAAGTTTGAAGACCAGAGGACCGGCTTTTTCCTGGGCCAGTAAATAAGTCTGGCCATACAAGGAGGGGGCTAAGGCAGCTTTCTTGGCATCATGCTCCTTGGCAATGACCTGGGACTATTTTTTTATTTGTTGGTTTAATATGAACATATCTAATAATATTTTTATGTACATACTTTTTGATTTTATAATGATTTCAAAAATTGCGCCATGCAGCTTATTTAAATATTTTAAGGTTAAAGTAAAATTTGTTTTTTGAAGAAAGATTTTACTACATTAAATTTATTAAAATGGTCAAAACATGCGGTTAGCTCAGTGACGGTCGTGGGTTCGAGTCCCGCACTACAAGGGGAGAGGAAATTATTCTGTTTCTTTGAAATATTATGAGAAAATAAGTTGTTGACCCACGTCATTTCATTGGTATTTTCCTTGTGTTAGTACTACTGCCATTGTTATTTAAACTGTTTTTTTTATAGTGCACTCCAAGATTGACCTCATCCCACCTGATGTTAAGTGGTAATGAGTTCCTAGCTTAAGGGCGAAAAGTAGGTATAGCATAGTAAAACTGTTACTAGACTTGTTGCCCTTACCTTGAAGGCTTGACCCCTGCTACTAATGTAGCACCCCCTAAGAGCTCTGGAAACCTTACTCACACGCAGGAACACAACAACACCGGAGTGATTGTTATTTGGCTGCGGTCTTCTGTAAGGTGGAGGTATTTCACCAGTCGGGCTGCTCCAGTTCGAGCGATAAATCGCTTTGCCCTGCCTCTCTTAAATCTTTTTGTAAAGATCCTAGATTACTGACTGTATCTACTTTTTAATGTTCACCTTCTTTATTTTTTTTTCTTGCCTTTCTTTAGTAACGGTCCAATGGGGACCGAATCAAAGCCGAAAAAAGTTTTCCCATCCCCAATGCTGCTCTAAAAATGTACAGAACAAATTAGGGATTTGTTACATTAGGGCAGATTGTTGTTGATGACAGGGCGCACAAAAATGGTTCTAACTGCCTCTTCCGGATGAAACAAGAGGCTTTATTACGAACATATATTGTTGTGACATACATATATGTGTGAGGTGGAACATTTTAGTTTATTTCTTCAAAAGCACCAAGATACTTTGTATATTCGGCATATTACCGTGACGTACTTTTGGCCGTAATTGTGCCTTTGTGGAATATCTTGATAATTATTAGAAAAAAAGCCAAATAAAGACTTTTGTGAAATTTATATAATAAATTTGTTGGCTGGTTATAAAATTGAATAATGCCTAGTTCCAATATTTGAAAAACGATCCATTCTAATTGCGGATAGTCATAAATTGTACGAGGTGTAAACTAAAAACGACCGACGAATTACTAATGACAACTTATATGGAAAATAAATTTGAAATGAGAATTAACGACTCGTAGAAAAACGGATAGTCAATTTTTGACGTATTACGAATCGTAAAATATTGCAACTGGGCATAAATCACATATTAAATCTAGACAATAAGTGTTAATTACTTATTACAGTAAACCGAATCTTAGTGAAGACGAATCATTTTAAAAATATTGTTTAGGTTTCATTATAAAATTGTTGAATACTCTTTGCAAACAATGCAAAGTAACTCCATCAGAACATCATGTATCATGTAGAACGAAGCCCGACAGGGCAGAAAGAATTCAAACAGAATTCTAGGGCAGGATGATGCGCATCTTCGTCTACCAACGGCTCCCTACAGTTAGAGACGTTACACTCACATCCACTGATTATTAAATCCAATAGCCTACTGTTGCAGTTGTACTTATTATTATATTGTTTCAAGTCTGTAAAGTTTAAGAAGCTGTATAAAGCTTGAACAAAAATATCTGCATCATTGCTAAAATTAATTATGCTTAACGCAGATCCAACTGGGGACCATTGAGCCGAAGAGATGTTAAAATCACCGGTGATTAAGTATTGGTCATTAGGATTATTAATAACTGAGTCACTAAGACATTCAAAAAAGTTACATAAACAGTCAAAGTGTAAAGGACAATGAGGAAAGTATCCACAGTATATGTGCAATAATTTGCCTTTCGAACGTGACTTAAAATCAACTGAAATCTCGATAACATCACTGTACCGCGCACTGTGCGATTGTACCGCGCCGCTGACTTTCAGGTAATAAATGATAAGCTTGCCTGTGTGGATTGGCAAGTACTTCAGGAATGCACTGATGTAGATGTAGCTATTACTCTATTATATGTAGATGTATGATGTAATTAACGGGATTATATCTTCACATGTTCCCGTTAAGACATTTAAAAATGACACTCGGTTCCCTCCATGGTTTTCCCTAGCTTTCATCAAAATCGTAAGAGAAAAACTGAAGTACCATAAAAAGTGGAAAATATATGGCAGACAAAGTGATTACGACACTTTTAGACTGGTGCGTGAACGACAAAAGCGTGTACAGCGTGAATGTTATGATAAATTTATATTTAAAGCCGAAATGAAAATAAAAACAAATAGTAAACGTTTTTGGACATTTATAAAATCTAAGAAATCTTCTAATGATTTACCTGACTCTATGTATTTTAATAAAAACATTAGTTCAGATGGAATTGAGATAGCTAAGTTATTTAATTTATTTTTTCAGTCAGCTTTTGAAAGCCCTATGTCTTCTTCCACTTCCTCACCTCTCTTAACGACGCACGCAAATGCGGATCGCGTGGTGTCGATTGGTTCCGTTGAGTTATCAGTGGCCTTAATTGATGAATATCTAAAAAAACTTGACATAACAAAGGGCTGTGGGCCGGATGGAATTCCACCTTTGTTTTTAAAATGTTGTCATAGTTGCCTTGCCTTTCCACTATTTTTATTATTTGACTTATCCCTGAGAACTGGTGTGATGCCGCGTCTTTCGAAGCAGTCTCATGTTGTCCCTCTTTTCAAGTCTGGTGATAGACATAATATAGAAAATTACAGACCCATTTCTAAGATGAGTACCATACCTAAACTCTTTGAAAAAATTATTTACGATGGTATTTTTCCCCTTGTTAGGACATTGATAATTGATGAATAGCATGGTTTCGTTAGTAAGAAATCAATTGAAACGAACCTTTGTGAGTTTGTACATAAGGTAGTGACTGCCATGGATCGTGGTGGTCAGGTGGACGCTGTGTATACTGACTACTCCAAAGCGTTTGACAAAATTCCCCATAATAGACTTATACAAAAAATTGCTGCAGTCGGTATACATGGTGATCTTCTGCGTTGGCTGGAGTCCTATTTAAGGGAAAGGAGCCAGGCAGTTACGATTAAAGGCTATTGTTCAAGTTTTGTTCCAGTACTGTCCGGTGTACCGCAGGGTTCTCACCTTGGTCCTCTTCTTTTCAATATTTTTATAAATGACGTGGTTTCCGTTTTACGACACTCAGATGTTCTCATTTATGCAGATGATATGAAGATTTTTAAGAAAATTGATTCTTATTCCGACTGTATTCTGCTACAAACTGATCTCAATAATCTTTTAGCTTATTGTAAGGTTAATTGTTTAATGCTAAATCCTAAAAAGTGTAATTCAATAACATTCACCCGTAAGACTATGCCTATAGAATTTGATTACCACTTAAATGAGGAGAAACTTATAAGGGTAAGTGAGGTGAGAGATCTTGGTGTACAGTTGGATTGTAAGTTGTCTTTTAATAAACACATTGATCTTATTACAGCTAAGGCTTTCCGTATGCTTGGTTTCGTCGTTAGAACTGGCAGAGACTTCAGATTATGCTCTACTCTTGTGCTTTTGTATAATGCTTACGTCAGATCAATTCTGGAATATGCTTCGACAGTTTGGAATCCTCAGTATGGGGTTATGGCTATTGAGAAAATTAATAAAAAAATGACCAAACACATAAACTATAAGGCCTTACAATATGATCAGCCCGTGCTTACTACTCCGTTACTTATACATCGTCGTCTGGAAAGAGATCAAATGTTTTTGTTCAAAATACTGAGAAATCATGTAGATTCCCCGTTTCTTTTAAAAAATATCTTTTTGAGATGCCCTCGGATGGGTTCTTGTTCACGTAATTTATTTTCGGTTCCTTTGTGCAAAACTAAATATGTCAAAAATTCTTTTGTTATGAGATCATGCACCATACATAATAAACATTTTAACGACATTGACTTATTTAATAATAGTATTTATAAATATAAGATGTTAATTAGAGATATAATTTATATTTGACATAAACTGTATTTAACACTTAGTTTTATTTTTGACATTCCATTTTTATGACATTGTATTATTATTATTATTTTTATGACTTTGTATTTTTTTTTTATTTCTATTTCTAATGACATTGTATTTTTTTTATGACATAGTGTTTTTAATTATTTTCTTGGCACCAAATTTAGTATTTTTTTTTGTTTTTTAGATTTTTAGATTTTTGATAATTTAAATATACATTTTTGTTCAATTCAATTCAATTAAAACTTTAATCTTTTTTATCTGTGGAAACTTAACTGATTTGTGTCTTATTTATATTTGTAGTAGCTGTATGTGACTAAAAATTGTATGTTTCCCTAATAAATAAATAAATCACCCCAAACCTATATCTTCCGGGAAGATATTGGCTAGAAAGTCAGTACATATGCATGCAATAAGAGTATCTAACTTATTACTATGAGTAAACTACTTTGAACCAAATCACAAAGCATGAGTTTGATCAGTGGCCGGGGTACAGCACATCAAGGTCAACAATTGCAGTTAGATTTTAGATATGCCCGCGACACAAGGACAATGTAAAGTTAAAAGGAGTAGTATCACGTGTTTCTGACCGTACCTACACAGTTTTGAGGTAAACTGGAGTAGACCAGTTCCCAAAGGTGGCATCTGTTCACAAGCATCGTGTATGTGTCAGTCATCGTTTTAAAAGTTAGCAAAAGTTAAAAGCGTAAGCAAAGAGCAAAAGAGTAAACTTATGGGTGAAGTCACATGCAATATTTAGAATCCTTAAGCAAATAAAACTAAACATAGAAAAATAATTCTATAAAAATATACCACTAGCTAAAAAGCATTTTCTCCGAGGAAGAACTCCTTATTTTAAATCCTTAAAAAGGTTTCAGTCATAAATTCTGAATATGTTCAGTTCTACTCTCTGGTTTGATAGTTGGAAAGTTCGCTAAGGAAACACACGGGCTTTCGTAAGTATTCACAATACATTATTAAATAAATGTTGAACATCACATACATTGCTTTGATTCTGTGGTAAATGTTAAGCACTTGTGTTTCAGAAATCAGAAACAACGACGGTACCAGAACACAAAGACCCGAGACAATATAAAAAAGGTGGATATATTGCTACATTGACCCGACCGAGCATCAAATCCAACATCAGTGGTAACGTGGCAAAGTCCGGCCTCTCGACTTAGTAGTAACAGTTGGGTGGAAGTTAAAATATACCAGGGAGAAACAGCCATGGGTACTGACATACTCGCCATGTCAACCAAATGGGGCTATGTGATATTTATACCCGAGCAATACCGGGAGTCGAACCTAGCCAGATAATTAAACCACTAGACGATCAAGGTGCTACGAACTAATAAAAACTTATTTACGACCGTCCAATTCACAGTTGTAACGACTTCCTGCGGCGCAAAACAGCCCCGTGTGTTCGGAGCCAAGTTTTATCTCAAAGTAACCATATTCCCCATCAACTTTTGTGCACTGGCCCGTCTCTTAATTTGTCGCAAACTCGCGATAAAAGTTCCGTCGTTAGGACACTTTGTTTTTGCGGTGCGTTCATTACTAGATTGATTACTTTGACTCGAAGTTATAGGAAGGTTGATTGGTGGAGTAGGGGCCGAAACGTGAGAGTTTTTTGGCCGTGGAAATGCGTGACGGACTGTACCATCACCTAGGGTAGATGACGGCGTGTATGGGACTTCCCTGCCTTATGGAGGGGAGGCCTAGAAAGAGAAACACAACTACCACAGCATCAAAAACCAGCACAACAAATGCACCCAACTGGTTGAAGTTTTTCACTGTGCCAAAGATAGAACTTAAGCCAAATTTCAATGTACTGAAATGAATTGATTTATTTGTGCAAGTGAATTTATTACAATAAATTCTTTTTAATGTAAATTATTTTTCCTACTACACACTCGACACTGGCCATGTTGAAAAGGGGCGTGCGACGCTAAACTCATTGTCAACAATTATATACATGACAACATAGCATAATAAATTAACAATACAGTTTTTGTAGATTCGGATTGACATTTTAATTTAATCACATATTTTATCATTAAATAAAAGCTTGTAAAAAGTCTTGTACAGTGTTACAAGTGTTATTTGAAAAAGGTTTATTATGTTAATACAAGAAGCCTTTTTCAAAAGACATGTTTTGATTGGATTTTTAAATGATTTAATTATTCGTGAGCAAGTCAATAATACTTTGTGGTAATTTATTACACATTTTGATACCCTATGAAGAAATTAGTACTTTTATGAACAAAACAAGCAAATTTAGCAATGTTCATCATACTTGTATGCACCATTTCAGTCTAGTGTTCATTGTATTGGTTTATAAACACTTAATATATTAGGCAACACTAATCAGAACGATTTGATAGATTGGATTCAATGTGAATCAATAAAGAGGATAGGAATGGAAGACAAGTTACTGTTACATATATTTACGCAGCCTCTAACGTGGGTTAACGTCTCGTTAATTTCAGCCGAAAGCCTTAGTAAGAGTTATACAAAAAATATACTTACCAACTTTATCGTATATTTTGCCATTCAAAGGTCATTCCGAAGAATCAATATGACTACAATACAAGACGGAGCGGGATTGTCCGCCATTATTCGGGGTCCAAAAAAGAGTGAAAAGAACTGTAAGGGCGGCGTTTCTCACTTTTTCGCATGTATGCATCTACTGTGAGGACTATAATTTATCTCAGATAGCCGCGTCTGGGCACATAAATCACGTAGCGTTTTTCACGCGCGGCTGCGATAGGGAAACGTGGGAGCGTACGGGAACTAAATTGGTACTTACACGCTTGAAAATTCCGTATTCAGTTTTCCTTTGGGGGTTATTGGGACTGCCTGGCCATGCAGTGCCTCGGGCATGTTTGCAATCTCAAACATTGATGACTTTTATACCGTTCTGTACAAACAAGTCGCTTCTGAAGTAGAAAGCGAGGGACAGTACCAACACTCTTCTAAAGGTGATTTCAGAGAGGGCAGATGGCCTTACACAAATGTATATTTATACGCGAGTAGTCGAATCCTAACTGTATGCTTCATGTAATACTTTCATGTAATACTTTTAAATCGTCTACTGCCAGTTCAGAACCTATATCTACCGAAAAGACACTTGTATTAAACCTAGCTATAAGTTATTTACTGCTAGTATCTAACTTATAGCTATGAGTAGACCACTTCGGACCAAGTCATATAGTTTTGAATCGCTTGAAGTGGCGATTTCCCAAGTTGCGGCTTTTTATTTACATGTAACCCCACGTCTACCGTGAAAATAAAAAAAAACCGCAGCGTGTCCGAATATAATTTAGTACCGTATGTCCCCAGTATTTGGAGCGCGTTCGACCTTCCTCGCCTCTTGGTACCCGCATGTATAAAAAGGCAATGGGCATGGGTTTACAACGATTTGTTGGTTATGTACAAGTATATGTACATACTACATATTTACCTACTTACCTACTGAAAGTTAAAACGTACCTAAGCATGATTATGTCCGAAACTGCAGCTACTAATTTACGTGGCTTTATTAGCAAACCCAATTAATTTCAAGTAAACTTTAAATATATTTAATAAAACCTGCATCAGAAAATAATAAAATCTAAACTCTGTCTTTTTAAATAAACATTAATCGCTTGGATGTACTTACATAAGTACTTTAGCTGCTTTCAAACTATTAGCGTAAGAGTTTGTTCGTTTTTAATGTTAAAAAATACAAATATTGTATATAGTGTATAATGTAATATAGTGTAGATTTGTATTTGTACGCGATACGTTTCTTCGAAACCCTACTTAAATATAACTTGAACGATTGTAATAATTAATTTATGGATTTATAAATGGCAGGATGCAGTAAGAATAACAAACACTTTTTCATAAAAAAAGTACGTTATTACAACAAATATCGATGAAATTCGGTAAGAATACTCATACCTACTTTTTGTCCCAAAATACCCCGAAACAAATCACGGGCAGCAGCAAGTTACGCATAAAATGGAGTTCTCAATATCCTGAGCCTATTTTTATATTCGCAAGGTTTTAGTTATTTTAGCATAATCAATAAACTTATTACTACACTTTTATTATTTTTCGGGTTGCAAATATTTATTGTTATTTTTATTTTTTTTTTATAATGCACTCCAAGGTTGACCTCATCCCACCTGATGTTAAGTGGTAATGAGTTCCTAGCTTAAGGGCGAAAAGTATAGCATAGTAAAACTGTTACTAGACTTGTCGCCCTTACCTTGAAGGCTTGACCCCTGCTACTAATGTAGCACCCCCCAAGAGCTCTGGAAACCTTACTCACATGCAGGAACACAACAACACAGAAGTGATTGTTATTTGGCTGCGGTCTTCTGTAAGGTGGAGGTATTTCACCAGTCGGGCTGCTCCAGTTCGAGCGATAAATCGCTTTGCCCGGCCTCTCTTAATAACTCATTGCGATGATAAATCATTATGATGTAAAAGTAAGTATTGATTTGAAATTCGTTTCTCGATAAGAATTATTAATGGCCGCAGTTTCATTTGTAATGCACTCATTTCATAAGTTTGTGTAATTTCATAAATAATCTAAAACAAATCGCTCTTACAACGTCTAACAAAGTTCACTGTCCCTTAGAAGTTATCGTATCCAATAAATTATTCTAACTTTCATTTATCACAGTAAAAGATGTAATTAAATAAGAATTTATCTTCACTCGCCATCGTAATGAGTTATAAAGTGGGCATTTGTGTAGAATTACTCGTAAAATCGAAATAATATCTTTTTGCGTCTGGCACGGTGGGATTATTAGTAAAGTTGTCTGTTGAGATAAGCACGTTTTTATTTACAGATGTTACGTTGTAAATGGCTTGCGATGAAATTGCTTAACAAAATATTTATTTTACAATTTAATTGTAAAACTTAACTCATCCAGAACAAGTATTTGTGTGATGGAAAAGGTTTGTGTTTTTTTTTGTAGCAGAATCAGAATCAGAATCAGAAATTATTGAATTAGCACACACAATCAATATACGGTACATACACAATAAAGTAACATGAAAAAAAGATAAACAGTAAAATTAACAAACAAAAAAAAATAAAGAACATATTGATTGCGCAGCTAACAAGGTCCCAGCCTCAGCATGAGCTGCTACAACATTGGATCCAATGCTGCAGCAGCGCTGGTATTCTGGCGGAACCTATGGCTGGTATTCCGGTATCAGTGTACATATAATAATATATGTAGCAAATGTTTACAAATGCATGTCAGATAACATATTGTGGAATATGCATCGCCTTTATATCATGCTCATAAAAATTAACATCAAACTGCTAGTCAAAATACGACACCATTTTTATTTAGTAGTTAATACGAACTACTTACTCGACGTTTCGGTTAGGTTGCACCAACCGTGGTCACGAGCTGACAATGGTGTCACGTTTTGTCCCGTTAATTTATTTTAAATCTGCAAGTATGTGACTGCAACGTTGACCTGTTAACAAAATTAAATTTTTGTTTCAAACAATATTTTCTTAGGCTACTTCAGGATCAATTCAATGTATATGATGTTGCCTGGTTATCATTGGTCATCTTTAGTTTCGATTCACTATGTTTACTTATGAGTGAAATAGAAGAAACAGACGGCGCAACACACTACAGTATTTCGAGTAAGAATGACCAACCCCAATGGAAACCTCGAATCGACGAAAACTATACAAAGCACCTAAGGCCTAATATGAAGCATTTTGTTTATTTACTTAAACCTGCTACTTACATTGGTGCATTTTGCATTTACCAATGTATGAAGCAAACAGGTGGGAAAGTGGCGCGAAGTGTATTTGTTTTTGTGTCATTCTATGTTTTTTTTTACTTACAACTATCCCTACAGGTAACTTAACCTAATGCGGTAACTTATCCATCTAATATCATAATTACTTAATAATGTGGTAACTAATAATAATTTGTGCTATTCTTGCAAATGGTCTCATGTAACATGAAAATATGTCCACTGTTTATGAACTAAATTAATAGTTTGCATTGTTCGAATAAGAGGGCATTTCGCCAGATTGTTAATCCCGGGCGCGAGCATTTTAAGTCACACTAACATAAATGGATCTGTGTAAGTCCTGATTTAAGTAAATTGTTATTAAAGGCTAGACAGCCCACCTCACCAACGCTCACTCCTATAAATTTACCTGTCTTACCCAATATCCTATACTGGTTATTACTGTGACTGCTGGACTGGTTGTGGTCGGCCGGTTGCGGCTAGCCGATCGTCCTAACCCATCTTAGAACGCGTCTTTTCTTACTTATATATGGCCCCTGGTGTACTGTTTCTGTCGGGTTAGGCATTGCATCCTGGTTGGATGAGGTGCGTCAGTAAATCAGTCAAAAAAATCCAAGAAAAACTCATTTTTTTAATGTGAATCTCGCACTTTTAGAAAACGCGATGATTTCGCCAACGTCAATTTTTTTTAAAGAAACATGTATTATTAAACATGTAATAATTAATTTCTGGGACGAGAACTCAATTCTTTATTTAAAATAATTATGACAAGACCTGTTATTTTTTTCTATCGCGCTTATTCCCAACAGGACATACAATGAAAATTCAATAGAAAAATAATTGACGTGTAAAATGATTTGTTGTAAATATATGAACACGCTTCCAGTAAACATTTTAAACGTGTAACCAGCTCTTTAAAACAATGTTTTATCAAGAAAACAAGAATTTCAGTGAAACTAAAGCGTACCAAATATATATTCTATGTTTAAACGGAAAATTTCATGTTAAAATTCTGAACGCTTTGAAAGTTCCTCCCACACACGTTGCTCTATTACTTTCTGAGTAAAATATATATGAAAGCACGTATTTGAACGTTTAATTTATTGCCTCGGGTTTTCTATTATAAATGTTATTTTTTTTGTATCACTACATAGTATAAAACAAAGTCGCTTTTTCTGTCCCTATATCCCTTTGTACGCTTAAATCTTCAAAACTACGTAACGGATTTTGATGCGGGTTTTTTAATAGAAAGAGTGATTCAAAAGGAAGGGTTTTATTTGCAATAAAGAATAGAAATGCCAATTCTTCTTATTGAAATTATAAAAAAAAATTAAAGCTAAATAAAAAAAAAAAAATTTTTACACAAAATAATATTTTCATGATCTATTAACAATTTAATTTTGTAGAGATTAAACCAGCGTCGCCTCTTGTCATTTGTTAACCACTGGCACATTATCCATACTAATAATATAAATGCAAAAGTAACTCTGTCTTTCTGTTCGTCCGTCCGGCTTTCACGCCTTAACCGCTGAAACGATTTTGATTACATTTGGTATAAGTATACATTGAACCTTTAGAACGGACATAGGCTACTTTTTATTTTGAAAAAAGGGAGTATACAGGTAATACCTCTCTTGAATGTTTAAATGGGAAAATGTTTATTTTTAAAGTTACAAAAGATATTTAGACGCTTTTTCACTATTACCACACCCATATGCAAACTCTCTGTATGACCCAAGAGTTGACTGGTAGAGAATGCCACTAGCTACCTGTTTTACTTTATCGTTCAAGTTTTAAATTAATAAAACAAAGTCAATATGAAATTCGGCACAAATATAGTTCAAAACTTGGATTAATGAACGAAGTCGCGGGCACAGCTCGTCTTCATAGATTTCTAAAAAAATATAATATTATGTATCTGGCTTTCGCCCACATATAAATAATGACTGAAAATGTATGATGTCACAAACCCAATCATGACATGTTTATGACGTCATAATTTTCATTCAAAACAAATTTTATGGAAAGGTCGTCATAAAAAGTAGCCCGCATTTGACCTCCATAAAGCCATGGCATATTTAAGGCGTCTTTACAGAGTTCATCGATCAAATAAACTGTTTTAAAATGTGTTACCAGTATGAACGTCTATTTACGTCTAAGAAAGGTAAAGGGTATTTATTGTCCTTTCTACATAATCGTTGTGTTGTCTTCAATGTTAATGTGTCGTTCGTGTTTGGTTTATGTACCTACAGTTGCCGTCAAACATATTGGAGCAGACAAAGTGACCAAATACTTCTGAATAGTTTAAAATATCAATAAGTTCCATACACTACAAGTTATCATTAATATCTGAACATTCATTACCTCAAAAATATCTAAGCAGATCCTAGTCCATAACTTCTATATATAGGTATAATTGAAAAAGTGTCTCTTAATACGTGACGACCTCCGTGGCCGAGAGGCGAGCGTGCCGGACTTTGGCGTCGCGCCATCACTGAGGTTCCGGGTTCGGTCCCCGGTCGGGTCAATATGGGAAACGAACTTTTCTGTATTGTCTCGAGTCTGAGTGTTGTGGTACTGACGGTGTTTCTGATTTCTGTAACACAAGTGCTTTAGCTACCAAAGAATCAGAGCAATGTATGTGATGTTGTCCAATATTTATTTATTATTTTAAATACTTGACATTGACGGAATCACTGCGTTATTTATAAACGCAGGATAGAGTCCATAGGGGTTCAGTTGTTTAGGCGTGAAAGCCGGACAGACAAACATAGTTACTTTTGTATATATCTATAATATTAGTCTGGATATAAGTGGTCGCGGTCGCCGAAAATCTCATGTGACTACATTTACAAACGATTCGTTAAAAAAATGAACATTTTAAAAAAGCTATTTTTTTCCTATTGTTATTGTGCAGAGATGGTAAACCTTTAGTAGTATTAAAAGTCTATCATCAAGTTTTAATTTTTATTCAAATTTTTTTATTGCATTCTTCAGAAATATATTGTAGATTGTAGAGTACATGTAACACACTTTGGCAAATGTCGTGTCACTAAATAAACATTTCTTTCTTTTTTTACTTACACACGTTTTGGGTCCTGATGCGTACTAT
The DNA here is from genome assembly GCA_037074685.1 of Glyphodes pyloalis. Taxonomy (NCBI): domain Eukaryota; kingdom Metazoa; phylum Arthropoda; class Insecta; order Lepidoptera; family Crambidae; genus Glyphodes; species Glyphodes pyloalis. The sequence continues at coordinate 19,460,510 of JAYKKO010000003.1, read as the reverse complement.
AAATATAGGAGAGAGATTTTAAATGAATCTATTTTTTTTATATATTAGAAACAGAAAAATTTTATCTCCCCTTGCGGTGCGGGAATTGAACCCACGACCTTCACGTATCGCGCGTGCTGCTCTTACCAACTGAGCTAACCGCAAGTTATTGTAGGCGATGAAATTTTTCTGCTGTATCAACCGTTAGCCTTTCGGTAAGTGCCCTCTGCCGAATATGTTTATATCTACATACTTAACGGCCCGTGGTACATTCGTTGCAGAAATGTTTGAAAACCACGGAATCGAAGACACCTGGCATCTTAATCGATTTTATTATTTTTATAGTACTATACGCCGTACTAGCGAACTTTAAATATTAGAAACAGAAAAATTTTATCTCCCCTTGCGGTGCGGGAATTGAACCCACGACCTTCACGTATCGCGCGTGCTGCTCTTACCAACTGAGCTAACCGCAAGGGGAGATAAAAATTTTCTGTTTCTAATATTTAAAGTTCGCTAGTACGGCGTATAGTACTATAAAAATAATAAAATCTATTATTTTTTTATGTTCTTGAGTGGAAACTATCTGTATAGATGTAGCTTGTCTGAATTTAATAAGAATAATTGGTATCGAATTAAAATAATAAAATTCACTTCTCTAATTCTGTCGAAAGTAGCTAAAGCACTTTTAAATTACACTTAAAAGTGCACTGATTTATCATTCTTTTCGGGAGTCGGGAAAAAATCCTAAAAATGATTCTAGTATCTAATACGTCTAGCGACAAAATTTTATCCAAATCCATTTAGTACATAGTTTGTGGCGTAAAAAATAACAAGGAACCTACATTAAAACATCCATTTTTTAATATTAATTGGCTATATTCAGAACTGATTATATAATAATATACCGCGGCGTTTTATCACACGTATTGTTTTTATTTTGCCTGAAAAATGGCGTGAAATTAATTTAACTTTGTCTATTTTTAAAATTGTTTGTTCCCTAATACTCTACGGGATCGCTTTTATCAATATTGTCATTTTCCGCTTCAATTTGTTGTTTTATTCTAACTTTCCTTAACAACGGCCTTTTGCTTAACGGTATACTCAGTTGTAGTAAATAAATTCAGGATGTAAACATAATTATTTCATCCTAAGCTTGCTTTCTGCCGCAGTTTTTAATTTTTTACGATTTATCCGTTACAATTATGGTATTTAATCTGTAAAGCTACCTAATGCAGTAGTTTTTGCGTGAAAGAGTTACATACATCTATATATACAAACTTTGATATACTATTTTTTGTTGTGTTATGCTCCAGAGTTATTTAAAAAGTACCCCTAAATATTATGCTATTTATACATGCTTAGCGCCAAAGGAATTTTAACAATAAATTTTCAAGCAAAAATAAAACAATGTGTGTTCTTTTAAAAAATAACGAGTAAAATGTTTGTGACTTCTGTGCTTTTTGTTGTAAGGCAAGCAATAATTTGTTATGTACGATACTCAAGTCGTCACCGTAAACACTCAGAATGCGATATAAGATCTTATGCCTATGACATAAGTGGTATAAAGTCCAAAGTATATACATCTGATGTGTTTTTACTGTACATATCTAGGACTGAGTTTGTGCTATCTCTTCAGTTTCTCGGAACCTATGTATTGCCATTTAGTATTTCATTTAGCTGCAATATGTTTTATTAAGTGTACATATATAAGACCATATTTTTGTTTTCTGTTATTATTTTTTACTTAATAGGAAGACATATTTTGCAAAAAAAAATTAAAAACAGTTTTTGATTCCCAAACTTGTCTATACAGCATAGTCTAAATAGCATTTGACGACCTCCGTAGCCACTAGAGAGGTAGAAGCAAGCGAACTGGACTTTTATCGTCGCGCTCTCTTTGAGGTCTGGCGTTCCATTCCCAGTGGGGTCACTTTGTAAAACGAACAATTATATATCGGATCGGTTGCTATGATATCGTCATTGTTTCTATAGCACAAGTGCTTTAGCTACTTAGCATAGAATTGGAATAATGTATGTGATGTTGTTTAATGTATTTTTTCTTTTTACCCGACTTCCGAAAAAGGGAGTGTAATGTTTTACAAGAATGTGTACGTATGATGGGGGATAGCCCATCTCTTTCTACAGCCTAAAGTGCGGCTTGACGAATTTTGACATATTGGGATGTGTCATTTCATTCTTCATTATATTTCTTTTTTAATATTTAGTTACATATTTATTCATTTTACAGTATTTTATTATTTCCTTTTTTTTCTATTTGACGACAAAATGATCTCATAACGAGATCGGTTTTCCCTTTTGAAGTAAACCACGGGACCCCGAAACGCCAGGAGACGTCGGTACCAGCTGTAAGTAGGTCGCCCGCCGCCTAAGCTCGCTACACATTATCATAATAATGGGATCTTTACTTGTCTCAAACACGCTTTGATCGACGACCGTCGCGGATCAAATGTGACTAGACTGTTTTGAGGCTAATGTATCTTACGTGATTCATCTAGAACGCTTATAGGCGTACTGTGACCTTGCTCTTGGATACATGACGTCTGTAATGGGTTAACGTGAAGGTAATCGATGTCTGTACTTGTACCTTTATCTAATACCTACATTTAAACTATCAATTTAAAGATTTATATACAAAGTAGCGACACGTCTTTGGTTTACACGGGTGCAATGTAGTGTTGCTGAATAATCGAACAGCAACAGTATGAAGTATTAAATATTTTCATTGGTTTTCGCCGGTAAGACAAGGTCATAAAGTTCAATTTAAGGTGGTAACTATTTTCCCCTTGCCGATTAAGTATTAGGGGCAACATTACTGATTTTTAAACTGAATTATTTACTTAGACTAATATCCGAAACCAATGAGAAATATTGCCTCTACTGGTTAAAAGAGTATTGGTAGGCAGGGTTGATGACCCAGGTAGTATCCGTGGTCTGGTACTCAGAGTACAAGGAAAAGCCTTATTTTACCAGTTAATTAGTGTGTGCGTATTATTTATCATCAATCATCTAACATTATTGTCTCGGGTCTGGGTGTTGTGGTACCGACATAGCATCGTTGGGAACAATGTAAAACAAAACATCTTTAAAACTATTGTTTTCGACACACACCGTAACAATAAAGCGTCCTTTTGCTTGAACATGCGAAGCTCCTAATCCGCGGAACACTATTTCGCACTGCTCGTAATCGCTTACATGCAAAGCACAGAAGCTGTCCCATCTTATCAAATTAACGTCGCTGCCAGAATCTATTAAAGCCTCGAACGTTTTCCCACATAAAACTATGCTTTTCATCGGCCTATGCATTTTCTCGGCTTTGTTTACATTCACGTCACAAGAAATGTCATTATCACACTTCATGCTTGAATTGTCATTACTACCACTATGCAAACACGAATCGCCTCGCTCGTATTGGTTCGGATCCGAGTGAACATCGACGCACATCGCCTTGCCGCCAGTGTAGCCAACCTCACGCCGCCATTTCGTTTCGTTCGTTCGGTCAGCCGTCTCGCTCGCTCTCGTACCAGCACCTGAGCCGCCATTGCACTCTCTCGAAATATGACCGAATGAATTGCACTTGAAGCACTTCGTTCCTCGTTGCTTATCTGGGCATTCCGATGACACGTGATTTTTCCCACCACAATTATAACAAGTCTTTGATGATGATAACACATTATGCTGCCTTTGCGTGCGATGATGATTAGTATGATATTGTATGCCTCCTCGTCGTTGATTTTGCAGGTTGCAGCCGCTCCTCATCTTCTCCTTTATTGTTTCATACACCCGTAGTTTTTCTTTGAGGTCAGAATACGAAGTAACTCCGTACAACATCATTTTGTTGATCTCGTCGTCCATTATGCCGTCCACGATATACTTTATAGCGACATAATCTGGCATCTCGCCGCGTTTGCCCAACTCCTTCATCACCAACATGTAATCAATACACGGTTCATCTGGTCGCTTTTTCCTGGCACTCATCATTTCGTGTACCGTCTTGATGTCAACTGTGTCTGGAAATTCCTTGGAGATTGCCATCTTTAAATCTTCCCAACATTTAAATGGGCGCTCCGATTTGAGCCAAAGAGATGCAGTACCCGTTAACGACCTTCGTGCAATTAACAAGGTTTGCAACTCCAACCAGCCAAATATCTCGCTGTTGTCTTCAATCTCCTGCACCCATCGTGTCACAGGATACGTCTTATCTTGACCGTTGAATGCAGGGATCAATTCCGCCGACATGTGTAACGTGTTGGGCTGCGTCGTCGTTGCAACAGCCTCAGCGTCTTCGTAGTCGTCCTGTATGCTCTTGCGTCGCTCCTTTGTGTCCTTAGGCATCGCGAATAACGATTTCTGCAATTTCTAAGCGTCGTCGTCGTCGTCGTTGTAACCGTCGTTTTTTGCAGTAACCGTCACTCTCAGGATTTTCGCGTCGTTTCGCAGAAATTCCAGTCTCTCTTGATCCCGGACGAGCCCCCAAAATTGTGGGTTCAGAGAAACTAGGGCTTTTTGCGATAATCCTTATTTATTGAATTTTAAAACACTTTTTATTACAGAGCAGTTCGTCGTCCGTCTTCGATTCGTCATACACCTTTTCTCACTCATTCCTTCTTTCACTCATTCGTTCATTCTTCCCTTTCCTTCATCCTACGTTCCATTTCACTGCGCTTTCGTTCCGTTTCACATTCTCACCATCCCACATTAATATCTGAACATTCATTACCTCAAAAATATCTAAGCAGATCCTAGTCAATAACTTCTATACATATAATTGAAAAAGTATCTCTTAATACGTGACGACCTCCGTGGCCGAGAGGCGAGCGTGCCGGACTTTGGCGTCGCGCCATCACTGAGGGTTCCGGGTTCGATCCCCGGTCGGGTCAATATGGGATACGAACTTTTGTGTATTGTCTCGGGTCTGAGTGTTGTGGTACCGTCTTTGTTTCTGATTTCTGTAACACAAGTGCTTTAGCTACTTACCACAGAATCAGAGCAATGTATGTGATGTTGTCCAATATTTATGTATTATTTTAAATACTTGACATTGACGGAATCAGTGCGTTATTTATAAACGCGGGATGGAGTCCATAGGGTTTCAGTTGTTGGCGTGAAAGCCGGACAGACAAACATAGTTACTTTTGCATATATAATATTAGTCTGGATATAAGTGGTCTCGGTCGCCGAAAATCTCATGTGACTACATTTACAAACGACTCGTTAAAAAGCATGAACATTTTAGAAAAGTTATTTCTTTTCCTATTGTTATTATGCAGGGATGGTAAACCTTTAGTAGTATTCAAAGTCCATCATCAAATCTAGCACATACCTACGATCAATTAATAGGTAAATAATTCGTATTTATCAAACACTTTATTTCAGTGTTTTAATTTTTATTCAAATTTTTTTATTGCATTCTTCAGAAATATATTGTAGATTGTAGAGTACATGTAACACACATGTACTTTGGCAAATGTCGTATCACTAAATAAACATTTCTTTCTTTTTTTACTTACACACGTTTTGGGTCCTGATGCGTACTATAAATATAGGAGAGAGATTTTAAATGAATCTATTTTTTTTATGTTCTTGAGTGGAAACTATCTGTATAGATGTAGCTTGTCTGAATTTAATAAGAATAATTGATATCGAATTAAAATAATAAAATGCACTTCTCTAATTCTGTCGAAAGTAGCTAAAGCACTTTTAAATTACACTTAAAAGTGCAGTGATTTATCATTCTTTTCGTGAGTCGGGAAAAAATCCTAAAAATGATTCTAGTATCTAATACGTCTAGTGACAAAATTTTATCCAAATCCATTTAGTACATAGTTTGTGGCGTAAAAAATAACAAGGAACCTACATTAAAACATCCATTTTTTAATAATAATTGGTTATATTCAGAACTGATTAGATAATAATATACCGCGGCATTTCATCATACGTATTGTTTTTATTTTGTCTGAAAAATGGCGTGAAATTAATTTGACTTTGTCTATTTTTAAAATTGTTTGTTCCCCAATACTGTACGGGATCGCTTTTATCAATATTGTCATTTTCCGCTTCAATTTGTTGTTTTATTCTAACTTTCCTTAACAACGGCCTTTTGCTTAACGGTATACTCAGTTGTAGTAAATAAATTCAGGATGTAAACATAATTATTTCATCCTAAGCTTGCTTTCTGCCGCAGTTTTTAATTTTTTACGATTTATCCGTTACAATTATGGTATCTAATCTGTAAAGCTACCTAATGCAGTAGTTTTTGCGTGAAAGAGTTACATACATCTGTATATACAAACTTTGATATACTATTTTTTGTTGTGTTATGCTCCAGAGGTATTTAAAAAGTACCCCTAAATATTATGCTATTTATACATGCTTAGCGCCAAAGGAATTTTAACAATAAATTTTCAAGCGAAAATAAAACAATGTGTGTTCTTTTAAAAAATAACGAGTAAAATGTTTGTGACTTCTGTGCTTTTTGTTGTAAGGCAAGCAATAATTTGTTATGTACGATACTCAAGTCGTCACCGTAAACACTCAGAATGCGATATAAGATCTTATGCCTATGACATAAGTGGTATAAAGTCCAAAGTATATACATCTGATGTGTTTTTACTGTACATATCTAGGACTGAGTTTGTGCTATCTCTTCAGTTTCTCGGAACCTATGTATTGCCATTTAGTATTTCATTTAGCTGCAATATGTTTTATTAAGTGTACATATATAAGACCATATTTTTGTTTTCTGTTATTATTTTTTACTTAATAGGAAGACATATTTTGCAAAAAAAAATTAAAAACAGTTTTTGATTCCCAAACTTGTCTATACAGCATAGTCTAAATAGCATTTGACGACCTCCGTAGCCACTAGAGAGGTAGAAGCAAGCGAACTGGACTTTTATCGTCGCGCTCTCTTTGAGGTCTGGCGTTCCATTCCCAGTGGGGTCACTTTGTAAAACGAACAATTATATATCGGATCGGTTGCTATGATATCGTCATTGTTTCTATAGCACAAGTGCTTTAGCTACTTAGCATAGAATTGGAATAATGTATGTGATGTTGTTTAATGTATTTTTTCTTTTTACCCGACTTCCGAAAAAGGGAGTGTAATGTTTTACAAGAATGTGTACGTATGATGGGGGATAGCCCATCTCTTTCTACAGCCTAAAGTGCGGCTTGACGAATTTTGACATATTGGGATGTGTCATTTCATTCTTCATTATATTTCTTTTTTAATATTTAGTTACATATTTATTCATTTTACAGTATTTTATTATTTCCTTTTTTTTCTATTTGACGACAAAATGATCTCATAACGAGATCGGTTTTCCCTTTTGAAGTAAACCACGGGACCCCGAAACGCCAGGAGACGTCGGTACCAGCTGTAAGTAGGTCGCCCGCCGCCTAAGCTCGCTACACATTATCATAATAATGGGATCTTTACTTGTCTCAAACACGCTTTGATCGACGACCGTCGCGGATCAAATGTGACTAGACTGTTTTGAGGCTAATGTATCTTACGTGATTCATCTAGAACGCTTATAGGCGTACTGTGACCTTGCTCTTGGATACATGACGTCTGTAATGGGTTAACGTGAAGGTAATCGATGTCTGTACTTGTACCTTTATCTAATACCTACATTTAAACTATCAATTTAAAGATTTATATACAAAGTAGCGACACGTCTTTGGTTTACACGGGTGCAATGTAGTGTTGCTGAATAATCGAACAGCAACAGTATGAAGTATTAAATATTTTCATTGGTTTTCGCCGGTAAGACAAGGTCATAAAGTTCAATTTAAGGTGGTAACTATTTTCCCCTTGCCGATTAAGTATTAGGGGCAACATTACTGATTTTTAAACTGAATTATTTACTTAGACTAATATCCGAAACCAATGAGAAATATTGCCTCTACTGGTTAAAAGAGTATTGGTAGGCAGGGTTGATGACCCAGGTAGTATCCGTGGTCTGGTACTCAGAGTACAAGGAAAAGCCTTATTTTACCAGTTAATTAGTGTGTGCGTATTATTTATCATCAATCATCTAACATTATTGTCTCGGGTCTGGGTGTTGTGGTACCGTCGTTGTTTCTGATTTCTGTAACACAAGTGCTTAAGCTACTTACCACAGAATCAGAGCAATGTATGTGATGTTGTCCAATATTTATTATTTATTTATTATTATTACAAATACATTCATTACATAAGTACAAAAGAAATAGTTACCCGTTTTCTGTTTTTCCTTATGTAGGTATGCTAAGATCTTCAAAACTACTCAACGTATTCTTAACGTATATTTATTTACAAAATAAAGTAAAAAAAGAGAAAAAAAAAATTGGCATCTACATTGTCCAGTGCGAAGATGGGACAATGAATAATGCTTGTCTAATTTATGTATTATATATGAAAACATACAACATTATTTTTTAACGTGCTAACCACCAATATCCGGTAACTCCCCATATCTTATGGAAATGTTATAATGCTCTCAGATAACCCCATCACGGACAGATAAGTTGCTAAATTCGACAAAAACCCATAATAAAACGGGCATAAATCGACTAAACGTATTGTTATTACTTCCACGCAGGGTTGTCAATCTAACTTCTATATTTTGTTCTTTCTGATTTTACTAGCATGGTTGAATACCTAATGGTTAGCAATCTTGGCTGTACAACTCAGGGTCGTAGGTTCAATTTGAACCAGGCCGATCTCGTTTTTTGTGATGAACATTAGTGCTTGTCCTTAGTCTGTGTGTTTATGAATATAGTTATGTATTTATTCTGGTCACACTATTAGGTTTGTTTCAATTATTTTTTACTAGTATAGTTTTCAGAATTGTGAAAAGTACAATGTAACTCCTTAATTTTTTTAATGTTTTTTATTTACATTCGACTATTTTGTATCTCTTCATTAAGCTTCAAAAGCCAAAAGACTACCCACGGCGGCTAAGGGCACCCTTTAGTCTATAACCACATTTATATTAGAGGTATAAGAACTTATTTTTGACTGGAACCGTGTGTGAAGAAAAATACCATTGAGGTATAAAATTTAAAACACTTTTATATAATAATTTTTAAAACACTTTTTTCAAAAGAGAACACAATAACTACGAAAAAACTTGGCCAAAAACCATTCGTCTGCGTAGTGAATAAACTGAAAACCTGACTATAGTTATATTTCAAAGCGGGATAGTTCCATCAGAATACCAGTGCAATGAATACCTATTGGATTGCGTAGTGTTGTGGTATGACAGTATGATTATTATTTATTTTGCATTGTATTAAATGACGATTCAAACGTGTAGCATGCAACTAAGTAAATAAAATTAAGTAAAGAAATATTTCATTGATCTCATTGATTGGCAATATACGTATTTACTCACTTAAAAAAACAATGTGTGGCAACACACAGAAAATGCACTGAATATTGATGTTACGCACCAATATCCTGATTTTAATTTTCAGCAAGTACCTACATTGAGTTCGCTCTTCGCATTCCATTCATCTTACGACGTATAAAGTAATAACCTTACACAAGACATCATTATATCTCTGGTTCGACATTGATAGAGACTGGCGTGTGTATTTTCAATAATTAGATCTTCTAATTCAATCTGCATCGGCAACCCTACAAACGGAGTCTTGTGTGCGAGGGTAAGCACTCAAGCAATAATTTAAATTTATTATTATTGCGCTGCTTAATTTGCACTTAATTATTTAGAATCAAAAGTGTTTTACTAATGTTAGGAGGTAGGTTTTGTATGTGATAATAATCACGGGTAAATGTAATTTACAATTGGAAACGCATAATATACTGCAATTGATTCGGTTGGAATAAAAATGGCTTTCCAATTTAAAGGATATTTTTTATAATAAGCCATCAGATATGTTTGTAAATTAACTTGATATTTATTTGTGATATGAACGACAGTAATTTTTGCCGGGATATTCTCTGTTTACTTATAGGTTCCGAACCGGTAGCTTCATTTGCATTATATAGACGTTTCATAAATATTACTGGTGTAATTTACATGAATAAAATAATATTGAATTGAATTGTATATAATGTTGGTTACTCTGTCACGAAATTAGGTACTGAATGGATTTGGCTGAATTGTAGGAGAAAGATTGATGATAAACTAGATTAACGTATAGGATACTTTCTATCCCGAAACAACGCGAACGAAATCGCAGGCAGTATATAGTGTATTATAATGTGGAAGACTTTTTATTTTTTTATTTATTATAAGGTACTCAGACAGATTACTATCAGATACATATCCATATACTTAACATAACATAAATAGACTAGACAGTAATCCACAAAAAGCTACACATCATGATTTACACAAAGGTACTTTTCCAGTCAACATATCATATCGACATTATACTTAGGTACTATTTAATTACTATTCATTTTATAGAGTAATTTTATTGCACTCGGAAAGAAAATGCCACACCGAAAAAACACTAAACAAGAGGTTAAAGATAACCCTTCATTGTCAATGTATTGTCAAGATAAGACCTAACAACTTGTGTTAGGGCCCACCGAATAGGGCACAAAGTCTCATTTTCCGGGAAATAAAGGACTAAGCCAGGAATTATGTCGCCACAGTGCAGTCAAGAACCGTGACGGAATTTTGTTTTATTGTTATAATTACGGGTACTTAGCAAGTATCAATAGGGCTGTAGACTGATTACTGAACTGAAATATTTCTTAATACCTGTCAAAACTATTTGATAATGTTGTCAAAACATCTCAATTAGGATTATGTGAATTAATATATTTGGGATTACATTTTCAGAAATAATTTACAGTGCCATTATCAATTTAAGTATCAAAGCTATTTTTCATCCCTATTAAATAAATTATTATCATAAGTTTAGCATCCTTATAAAGAAAACTATTGAGGTTCTTGCCATTACCTTGTTGATTTTAAAAGGTGGATTCACTTTTAGTTTGTGCAGATTTATGTTGATTTATAAGTGTTACTGATTTCATTAACATGACTAAAAGTGTTTTGGGTTTTATAATTTAGTTACTTCTTTCAAAAAGGCTACCAACACTCACAACTACACTTATACTTGCAAACAAACTCAGTTAAAGTGCCATATAAAAGTGTGGTAACCAATTACAGCTAAATATCTCTTAATAATAATTCGAAACTAAACCATACTTGATTTTGACGACCTCCATAGCCGAGAGGCGAGCGGGCCGGACTTTAGCGTCGTGCCATCTCTGAGGTCCCGAGTTCGATCCCCCGTCGAGTCAATACGGAAGATTAACTTTTCTATATTGTATCAGGTCTGGGTGTTGTGGTGTCTCGGGTCTGGTACAGTCATTGTTTTTGATTTCTGTAACACAAGTTATTTAGAACTTACCACAGAATCAGAACAATGAATATGATGTTGTCCAATATTTATATTTATTTATTTTGCATTGTAACAGCCTCATCACTAAATCGGGTTGCAAGCATTTCAGAACAGAGCGGTTTCACTGGTAACGTAATTGATTATGACATAAACGCCACAAGAAATTAGAGGTGGGGCCGGAATGTGCGCAGTCTCATAATCCTTGCTTACAAAATATGAAGGTATTTCAGAGCCCTTCATCCACTGGCTGGAAAGCTGCGTTTTTTTTGTACAAAAAGGGTTAATGCGTAATACGTATTAATGTGGCGTAATGTCTGTCGGTTTGTTCACCCGACATATTGCGGTTATTATGAATAAAATTGCTTGTTTAAAGTTATGTTTTGGGATGTTTTTGCGTGGGACGTGGAAATGTTATGTACCGGCGAACAGCCGGAGTGTTGATTTAAATTTGATATAATGTATTTCTGCATAAAATTATTCCAACGTAATTTTGTTTTGTAACTTTTTTTGCTTTACCAAGATCGGGTTATCCTGGAGAAATGTTTTTGATGTGGTCCATTGTTTATTATTATTTCATTATAACACAAAAGTTTTACCAGGTGGGGTTCACGTCATATAAATTTTAAGAAAAACTCCAGCCTTTTTCTTGTTTTTTTTTTTAGCGCGGTGAAACGCTTGGCACACTGAGGTGACCGATTGTGTGGGACTCTTCTGCCCTGAAAAGGGCAGGCCTAACCACTTAAACCCCCAGGGGGACCTCATCACCTTAATGGTAATGCTGTGGGAAATTTTAGAACCACCACATTATCGCCGGCGTTAAGCCCCGCGCACTTTTTTTTTGTCGAGGGGGAAATGCCTACCGCACCGTCACTCTCGGCGGGGCACAGAGAGTAGTGTTAAAACCCACTCGGTGGCCAATGCTACGCAGTTGTAGGGGGGGCGGGATTCTTTGCGGATTATACTCAAGCTCCCCCACAGCGTCTACCACCAAGCGGCCCACCTCGCCGCGCAAAAACGCAGCTGGAGCGTATCAGGCCACCTGACACGCCCCACCCCCCTCGGGCCAGCAGTAACGGACGCCAGGCTTAAAACCCCACACTCCCTGGCCTACCGACAACTTGTTCCAATATTTTACAATTCGTAATGTGTCAAAAATGACTATCCGTTTTTCTACGAGTCATTAATTCTAATTTCAAATTTACTTTCCATATCAGCTGTCATCAGTCGTCCTTCGGTTGTTTTAAGCTTGCGCCTCGTATAATTTATTACTATTCGTTACTAGAATGGATCTTTTTTCAAATATTGGAACTGGGCATAATTTGATTACTTTTGGTTAAGTTGACTCAGTAGCCAAGTATTTTTAATTTAAAATGCTTTTTTCATCCAAAATAATATTCAAATAACATATCATCATGTGTGGGGATGATTATCGATGAAACACTATGATTATATTAAGATTTTCAAAATATAATAAAAACATATTTTACATTAGCAGTGTGTTTACGTTACTATTTAAATAAACTGTAGGAATAAGTGGTGTCACGCTAGAATTTAATACTCAATACTCGATATTTTTATTACATCTTTAGCGTTTACAAGGTGGTAACTTAAAATTAGATCAGTAAAGACCCTGTAAAGGCACTGCAATAAGAGAGAGGACGCTCATTTTTTAATAAAGCTAACACGATCTTTGATATAAATATAATAGAACAGAAAGAAAACGAAAAGAACACATACATTGGCATTAAAGTTATTATAGCTTTATTATTACATTATTAATTATATTTATGTGTTAATGCTACTCTAGTTTAAATAATATCAGATAGGTTTTCACATATGGTATAATACGACTTTTTAATTAGGAATTGTTTCAATGTTTTTATAAATTTTTTGTTATTTATTTTTCTTTGATTTTTTTTTGGTAGTTTATTATGTATTTTGATCGACATTACGAAACGGCTATTAGAGTGGAGTCATTCGTAAGGTTGGCAAGTTAAGTTTATTTCTGTGGCCCAAATGGTGAGTGGCAGGGTTAACGCAATATTTCTTAGTAAATGTGTGTTAAAAATATAATGAATAAAAGTAATGGATCAAATATACACTTATTATTTCAATTCACAGTTTAACTATGTAATAAAATGTATGTCACATCAAGATAACCTTTACTATTTAATAAGTTTACAATGTAAACTATGAAAAACAATTCAACATTTTCGTGTTAAACGTAAAAAGACTAGTATTCCCCCACTGCACAATGAGTTCCACATAATTTTAATTTTAAGTAAAACGACTTTGTATGTAATTAATATATGAACGCAATCGAATGTGGTCCTTATTCACTTTAGAATAAAGTTAGATTTCTAAGTGTTCCCCAATGCAAAACTTAGGACGAGTATGACTGCAACTCGTGGAATCGCTCTACTTAATCTCAGGCAGGCCAACTTGTGTTAGTGTTGCACGCCAATCGATATCGATAAATCGATAATGTTCGATTATTAATATCGATTTGTGATCGTTGTACTGAAAACGAACTTCTTTTTTCTGGTTGACGAGGAATGATAACGTTTTATGTTCTATATATTCTCTTTGTCTCTCTCCTACTCTAAATAATTATATCAACTTGTACGGCAGTGTTGGGATGTTTTTAAATAATAAGTGTCTATTACTTATCATTCTTTCTGTTCCTAAATTTCCAAAAGCATGTCAAGATTGTATACAGATATTAAAATAACTTCAACAAATTTATTTTAGGTATTAATGTTTTATGGATATTTCAGAACCAGAAACAGTTTAATACCTCTCACTAGTGTAAAATAGGTTCCTCTTATTTTCAAATTAAAAAAGAATGACCCATTTAACATAATTACATGAAAAACTTGATAAAAACATTTACAGTTTTTAAAAATGTTATTAAGAAATGAATAAACGTTTTGAGAGATCTCAAATTAATTAGTTAATAGCAAAAAACTTGGTATTGTTATTATCAGGAAATCACCCAAGTTTTTCAGAAGTTCATAATAATGCAGCATTGAGTGTGGATTGACACTTTTAATCCCTATTAAAAACAAGCAGTACTAATACGATTTTATTCATGAATGAAGTACTTATAATAATGTACAAGATTATTATATTTATTATTGAATGAATGTTATATAAAATCAATAATAATTTGCGTGCAATGCGAAACTTTGTAAAGGCTTAACTATTTAAGGTATAGCTGTGCCCGCGACTTCGTTCGCGTGGACTACATCCTTTCATGGTCGGTTTTACCCCTTTCTCCCCTAATATTCTATATTTTAATCCAAGTTTCAAGCTATATTTGTGCCTCATATCTCTAAGTTCAAAAATAAACATTTTTCCATATAAACTTTCAAAGGTGGTATTACCCCCCTCCCCCCCTTATTTTCTAATAAAAAGTAGCCTATGTCCGTTCTTGAGATTCAACGTATACCTATACCAAATTTCATCAAAATCGGTTGAGAGGTTTAAGCAGGAAAGCGTAACAGACAGACAGACAGACAGACAGACAGAGTTACTTTCGCATTTATAATATTAGTAGGGATATAAGGTATAAGAAATGTTCTCAATATTAGAATAAATTTCATCGACAAATCAATTACCAAAGCGACACCACTACCAGGTCCAGAGTGCGGACTTTCGAGTAGTTCGGACGTCGCAGAGTTGGGAACTTGTTCGATTTGTCCAAATAAAAGCGGGATCGGGATTAATTTGCTTTTTAAATAAGTCCAGCGAAACAGGCTCCTTGTTGGAATAACGTGGAAGGGTGGGAGGGCATTTTGTTGACGGGACTTCCAAGGATTTTTGGCGAAACTTTTACGGCTTTTTAGCTGAAAGTAAAGAGGGTGGAAAGTGGACCTCAGCTGTCCATTGCAAACTTACACCTCGGCCTATCACTTATATTATCGAACGATGGTGAAAACTTTGCAAATCCCGAAAGTTTTTGTTGAGAATTTGAAAGGAAAATACAAACAATGCATGTGAGTAAGGTTTCCAGAGTTCTTGGGGGGTGCTACATTAGTAGCAGGGGTTAGGCCTTTACCTTACGGCGACAAGTCTAGTAACAGATTTCTTATGCTGTACTTGTCTTCCATAAACTAGAACCTAATTACCACTTAACATCAGGTGGAATGAGGTCAATCTTGAAGTAAAATATAAAAAAAAATTAAGTTGCAAGATTTGATTACAGAACGACTGACAACGGGACAGGTGAAACTAAATAAAAGCTTGTAAAAAACAGAAACCTAAAGAGTAAGTTTGTTGCCTGTTTAAATTGCAGATGATTTTAATTAAGATTTTTAGAAAGAAAATCAGGGAAAAATATGTAAAGGCCGGTAGATAGTGTATAATAAGTTATATAACACGTCGATAAAATACAAATGTAGGTTCGCATATACAACATTTGGGTTGTATGTGGATCGCCCATCAAATAATTCAGCATAATACGTACAATGACACGGCAATAAACATTTTAAGAACACGTGTATACAAACAGTGAATTTGCACAAAATGCCTGCAATATCTACATAAATATATCGTTGATTATTGTTTATAGTTGAATACACAAATATATTATTTAAATTTGTATTGCGGCATAATGTAGTATTATTTTAATACAAATGTTAATATTAAATTACGTTTGCGTTAAATAAACGTGTCATCGGAAATTTACTCGTGCACCGCTGGTAATAAAATTTATTTTAACGTTCTTAACTCTGAACCGAGCAGTGCATATGCTAATTACGATCATTATTCTCCTTTGAGAGCATATTGCTCGTAGACCGCTCGAATGACGCGATTACGAGAGCAACGTTCAATTGATCGTCTGAATTCAGAACATTCCATTGTTGGAACTATTCGTAGTTGGTAATATTTTAGATGAACTATGAAGAGTTTAGTTCACTTTCAATAACACACATTTACCTATATAAAAATATAAACCTATATAACATAGAATTCTCATTTTAAAATAGTTAGATGTTAAGTCAAGAGTCAAATATTTTCGGTAGTTACATCGGTAACACTGGATCTTTATAAATAAAACTAAGCTACTTCCAGTTTGGAACGTACAACTACCAATAAACTTTCTCCTAATACAGGTTTCTTTAAACTTAAAAGGAGATACCCAACACTTGTAATGATCAACTTGTAAACAAATAAAGAACTTTTTGATTTTGATTTTTTGATTTGAATAAGATACCGACAAGAAAATGAGTCATTTTTATTTAAAAAAAAATAAGTATTACTAATTTTGCATCACAATATACAGTTACTTTGTTAATTGTAAAAAATATAACATCTATATAATGAATGAAGGGAAAAAAATGTA
Organism: Glyphodes pyloalis; assembly: GCA_037074685.1. Classification (NCBI taxonomy): domain Eukaryota; kingdom Metazoa; phylum Arthropoda; class Insecta; order Lepidoptera; family Crambidae; genus Glyphodes; species Glyphodes pyloalis. The sequence continues at coordinate 19,443,790 of JAYKKO010000003.1, read as the reverse complement.
AATTACAGTGTAATAACATAACTATGTGAACAAATAAAACATTTACGCTGAAATGTAAATACGAACGAATTCAGAAATACTGGACCAAATTGGATTATTCTTGTTTTTTTTATGCTCGAAATTGTCAGGTCAAGGTTTGTGACAAAAAAAAACATAAAATTTACCGAGATCGTTCGCGTCCAGCAGATAGTAATTTTTAGCCAAAATTATATACATTGATGAAAAAATATCGGCCAAAGAAAAACGGTACATTGCTCTGATTCTGTGGAAAGTAGCTAAAGCAAATCATTATAAAGGTAACACAAGGACAAAACCAAGACCCAAAATAATATATAAAAGTCAGTTTTTCATATTGATCTGACCGAGAATCGAACTCGGAACCGGAAATCGAAGACCAAACGTTAATTCACAAATTACAGTTCTGGGTCGGGATCAAAATATTAAACTCATACTCAAATATTTCTTTATTCAAGTAGATTTGAACCTCAGTTCCACTCAAGCAAATAATGAAAAGGAAACCTTTTTTTTTATTTTATAGTGCTTCACACCGCACTAGCGCACATAGATTATTTTCTGTTTCTTTAAAGAAAAATTTACATGTTATGTTTCTTTAAAACAACTAAAAAAATATATAAGTACGGTCGAATTGAGAACCTCCTCTTTTTTTAAGTCGGTTCAAAAAATCTTCAATACTTCTCACAATCCTCAGTGAGCCCTATGACAAGTCTCAGATCGATCCTCAAACGTATTTCCCTTAATCCGCCGTGATTGATCAGGGCGTATGCAAACTCCCTAAGTGGAGAAGTGAATGATTGCCTTTCATAAAACTCCGGCTTAACGACGCCAACTTCAACCGTTACGCTAAATATGCCACTTCGTTTGTTAATTTCGAAATCCGGATACCTATTGGTTCGGGTTTAGGGATGGAGTAAATGGAAGCAACTGGATTTCTAATTGTTCTTCAGCTGAGTAATGCACATAATCATAATCAATTAATTTATTCATGTTAGTTACAAGTAAAATTAATACAAACCGATATTGAAGCTACTGCCGGTTCGGAACCTAATCCTACCGAGAAGAATCCGGCAAGAAACTCAGCAGTTATACCTACTAATCTTTACAATATTTAGAACAAGAAAACTTAAAACTATGGTGTGTGAGCGAGCAGACAATCATGTCTATATGTTTTTCGTTTGAATGTTCATCAAGTTTGTAGTACCCTTTTTTCATCAAACATAATTTAATACTTTACCGATGCATGGGTAAGTCAATAATTTGACGACCTACGTGGCCGAGAGGCGAGCGTGCCGGACTTTGGCGTCGCGCCATCTCAGAGGTTCCGGGTTCGATCCCCGGTCGGGTCAATATGGGAAACGAACTTTTCTGTATTGTCTCGGGTCTGGGTGTTATGATACCGTCGTTGTTTCTGATTTCTGTAACACAAGTGCTTTAGCTACTTACCACAGAATCAGAGCAATGTATGTGATGTTGTCCAATATTTATTTATTTATTATTAATTTATTTTATTATTATAATAATACATTGCGGTAACTTGTTAAATATTTTTGGACTTAATCGAACGCCTCAACTGGTTTTGCTGTTTGAACAATCGTCTAATTAGGATACAGACATCTACCACATACATTAACTTGTAGACTAATCCAAGAATTGTTTTATGAAAATTTCGTTTGCTTACAATATATATTCCATAACGCTGTCAATACCTACATATACATGTGCATAGTTTCAACGCGAATCATTGTGTTTTGCCCGGCACGTGTAAGACTTGGTGAATATTTTAATTATCTCACGTTTTGCATGCTATTCCTATAAGAATTATTAATGGGTATAGGGGTTGAATAATGGAAACATTCGGATAACGGATTTCTAATCGTTTAATGCTATTTAAACAACCGTCCGATTCTGTAACAACAAACGCTTTGGCTACATACTTGTAATAAAGCAATGTATGTGGTGTTGTCCAATATTTATACTATATTGGATTGGCATATAACTAACAAAAGTCAGGTGATCTTGAATAACAACGCTATGCTTTTGAAACTGGTTGAACCTTTTTTAAAAGTGTTGGTAACTTAACAATTCGATCAATTGAAATCAAATTATGTGACACTGGCTGAGGTAGTAGGTATTTACAAAAGAGGCGTGGTTGCCTCTCAATACAAAAAAGAACAAGAAGAAGCTGGCAGCCAGCTTTCCTATACTTTACATCCTTTTTTTTAAATACGTAAAATTGAATTAAAAAAATTTGCTGTAAATTAAATAACCAAAAGTAATCATCCAAAAATCTATACCTAAATGTAATGGCGGCCGATTTTTTTAGGCGATTTATCGTTAATTTGAAATTAAGTTCGTCAAAAAACAACAAACAACTGCAAACCGCTTAATCAAATGTTAGGTTGTGAGCATTTGGTTTCATAAAACACAAATTTTAAAGGTTCCTCTATCTACTTTCACTTCAGAGTTTATTCATTGAGAAATAGCGGGTTGTGCTGCAAACGACAGCCATTTTTTAAATGTAGTCACTTTAAAAGATGATAAAAGTTGTCCATCTGTTTACAAAGGTCCCACATGAAAAGTTCGCTAAGAGTGCCTTCGCAAACTTTATATACTCGAGCCAGAGATAAAAATGGAAAAACTTGAGCGTACAAGAGGCAATCACGGAGTTCCGTAGCCCTTTATTTTGAAGATTATCTTAATTAGGTTGGATTGCATTGTAATGTATGGGATTTTTAAGAAATTGTTCGAAAGATCATGTTTATAATATACGTTTTAGAGATACACTTTATTTCAAAGAACATTAACAGAATTTCTATAAGGTTTAACAGACAAATTATACAACAATTAGGACAGGATTATGGCTAGAAAGCCGTTTTTTTGAGACATCCTCCATCTTTAGGTAGCACAAAAGGGCCTGCAAAATCATAAATTAAGAATTTAAAAAACTTATTTTAAATTACTATACCATAAACATACGCATATATAATGTTTAAATAGACCTAATAATCTAGCCTAGTATCTATTTATAAATTTCTATCATAATTTCACGCACTGCCATGGTGACACAGTATAAGTGCAATGCCGGGTAAGTTGCTCACCATACCATCAGCCATAAGCCAGTCAATCTTCAGTTGCGGCAAACGCTACCAAACCATGATGATGATGATGTGTTCCCGGCCGATTTCGGCCGCTTCAGTCTCCCCGACGCTGATGTGCTCGCATGTGGCTGATATAGCCAATCTTTTTTTTTATTAGTATATAAGTCTTCTAGATTGATCTCATCCCACCTGATGTTAAATGGTAATGAGGTCCTAGCTTAAGGGCGACTAGTACAGCACAACAACAGCGAAATGATTGTTATTTGACTACGGTATTTTGTACGGTGTAGGTATTTTACCAGTCGGGCTGCTCCAGTTCGAGCGATAAATTGCTATGTCCTACCTCTCTTATCTTCTTTTTGAAGATCCTCGCACATTAAGGGCGTGTTAGTTTAGCACCATTAATATAATCATAATTGATAGCCGCAAGTTTAGTGGTCGGGCTTTCGATTGATCGCGTTTGGTATCAAGATCAGAGCGCTGTTTGGGTTCAAAGCTTTGGACTTTGTCTTTCACCAAAGTCCTCCACTTTGTCCACTTGACTGTCTTATGCTCCCAGCTCTGTGACTCTATGCCACAACTCTTCATGTGGCGTTAAATCTTTACTTACTTCGACGATCTCCGTAGCCGAGAGGCAAGCGTGCAGAACTTTGGCATCGCGCCATCTCTGAGGTTCTGGGTTCCATCCCCGGTCGAGTCAATATGGGAAACGAACTTTTTTATATTATCTCGAGTCAGGTGTTGTAGTACCGTCGTTGTTTCTGAATTTTGTAACATAAGTGCTTTTGCTACTTACTGAATCAGAGCAATGTATGTGATGTTGTCCAATATTTATTTATTTGCCAAACAATACCACAAAACTGTTTTGTGGTACTCTCAAAATAAATCTCAGCAAATAAAAAACCTTGTACATCCGTCGTTAGTCCACGGACCCCAAAGCCAGCGATTTGAACGAGCTCCGGAGCTCTACAAATGAGCGGCGAGTTTATTAATAGCTCAAGTTCGCAACGAGTCCAGATGGGACGTGTAGCTCGACTTACACTTTGCTTGTGAATTTATTTTGCATCTGATTTTATTAAGACAGAGTTCATATCGGCGCATATTTTAATATTGAGTGCCTGCTTTTGTTTCTTGTGTACACTGATTTTTAATTAGGTAATAATAATTTATTGAAACCAAAAACACTTTACACAGATTATGGTTAGCGTTAACACATGCAGTAGTCTAGGACTGTGTCGTAAATGTTAGCGCCCACCTCAGAATTGAACAGGCGTTTCAGACATAGTTAGATATAACTTAACTAATTTATATATGTATATGTTTACAGTGCAAAGAAATGAATAATCTAGATTTTTGTGCAGTTTAATTATTTCATAAGAGCCTCTACTGTATCATAATCAAGATTAAGAAGCCATTCACTTATAATAATTTTACATCTGTAAATAGGTTCTTTATATATATTTAATTTTTTATTTAATTTATTATATAATTGAGGAGCAATGAAATCATGTTGGTGTTTTACCAATGCAAGTCTACATCCCAATGTCAGGCATATTTGGTCTTTTCTTCGTTTCTTAGCAAACAAATTAGGATCATAGATAAGAGTTTTGTGTTTGTGAAGGACAGTATTCAGAACAAATAGTTTACGTACAGAAAGCACTTCCCAGAAGCTATATATAAGGTTGGTCGGGTATCTGATTGGTTTGTAGGCCATAACTTTCAATACTGCTCTTTGTGCTCTTTCGAGTTGTAGAACATTAATCTTTCCTGCTGCACCCCATACTGTGATACAGTAAGTGATGACCGATTGAACCAGGGCAAAGTAAGCAGTCCTCAAAGTGGCAAGGTCAGCACCAGTTCTTAGTTTACTAAAAACAAAAATTAGCTTACGTATCCGCGACGTTAAACACTTGATGTGTTCACTCCATGACAGAACACTATCAACAATGACACCGAGATACTTGACACTGTGTGCCCGCGATATTTGTGGACGGAGCAAGGAAGTAGACTACAGTGGTGAACCGATATCGAAAACGAAGAGTCGGGCTGAGATGAAAGTTTTGGAGCAAAAGTAACAAATTTTGTTTTGTCCAGACTCAAGGTAAGCAAATTACGGGTCAACCAACTTCTGATAACACGCAATGCCGATTCGGCATGAGATCGCGCCTCTTCCCAACTCTGGCCATGTATTATGATCGCCGTGTCATCTGCATATGTTACTATATTACTATTTGGTAATTTTAGAAGACACAGATCATTTATGTAGATAAGAAACAGAGTTGGGCCGAGGACACTACCCTGCGGAACACCGAATGTCACAGATTCTGCCCGACTGGTGTAATTGCCAATAGTTACAAACTGCACTCGTTCCGAGAGATAACTTTTAAATATTTTTAATGTTATTCCCCTAATTCCGATGCGCTGTAATTTTGAAAGAAGAATGGGAACAGATACAGTGTCAAAAGCCTTTGTAAGATCTAAATATATACATAATGATTTTAATTTTGAATTTAAGTGTTTAACTACCATGTCAGTCATTTCTAAAATTGCGTTTTCTGTTGACTTACCAGTTCTGAAACCGAATTAATTTGCAGCTATGATATTATTAGAGTCTAAGTAATTTTTTAGTCTTTGGTTTATTAGTTTTTCTAAAATTTTGGATAAGACTGGGAGAACAGAAATGGGCCTGTAGTTGTTGACACTGCTTTTGTCACCACTCTTATATATCGGGTGGACCAAAGCTTTTTTAAACACTGTCGGAAAAATACCCGTGTTAAAGCATAAATTATACACGTAAAATAGGACCGGTATTAAAATATGTCTCGCTTCCTTAATTACTGAAGTAGGAATTTGATCACAACCCGTGGCACAGTTGTTCTTAAGTGTCAATATAGTGTATTCAATTTCTTTATAGTCTGTGTCCAACAGTGTCATGGAGTCCAGCTTAGAACTATTTGAATCTGTTTCAAGACAAGGGGCCATTTCATGGGGTAAACCATCAGTCATGGCAGATGCTAAATCCTTACCAACACTTGCAAAAAAAGAATTAACCGTGTCTGTAGCAAATTGGGGATCACCAGAGTTAGTCAATAACTCATCAGGGAAGAAAGCTCTTTGACCTAAGTTAGAAACTGATTTTATAATTTTCCATAGTTCTTGTGGGTTCTTTTTGTTTTTTTGGAATTCAGATCGTTCATATTCTCTTTTGATTTTTTTAAGTAAATTATTGCAAAAAATTTTGCAACGCCTATAAGTAGTGGTTAAAATTTCGTTTTGTGGTTGCCTTTTAATTTTGCGGTAGAGTTTATCTCTATGCCGGATACAGCGAAGTAATCCAGGTGTTATCCAGGGTTTTATTATTCTTTTTCTGCTAGGTATGGTAGTATATCGCATATTATTTGATATTACTGAAAACAGAATTTGAGTCAAGCGAGTGGCAGCGTGGTCCGCATTTTGACTGTTAGTCACCTCAGAAAAGTCCTTGTTTTTAAGTTCTGCCACACATGCCTGAATGTCAATTCGTTTTTTGGTGCGACTCACAGACTGACCCTTTACACTCAATGTGCATGAAAATATTAAAGGGGAATGATCCGTGAAAAGAGAATCCAATATTAGAGTCACAGAATGATTTTCACCCTTAAGTATCACATGGTCAATGCAGTTTCTATTACGAGTTGGTATCACATGAGATGGTAGCATGGAATGGGACGCTAACAAGTTAAGATACGAATGGGAGTTATTATCCGTGCTGTCCGGGGCTATATTAATATTAATGTCACCTATTAAAGCAATTGTTTTAAATGATCTTAGTGTGGTTAGAAGGGTGTCAAGTGAGTAAGAGAAATTTTCAATACTTTTAAAGGAAGGTGAGCGGTACATGGCGAGAATAACTACATTGTTAGACAGTTGGATAGTAAGACAGTTTGCATCAGTGATAGTAGGTTCATCAACCTTAGCAAATAATGTTTTCCTTTATGTAAACAACAACTCCATCGTTTTGATTAAAGTGTTTGGTGTACTAGAGTGACATAAGAAATGATACCACTCTACAGGAAATGCCCCTTAAGCTAGGACATCATTACCGCTCAACATCAGGTGGGATGAGGTCAATCTTGAAGTGCAATATAAGAAAAAAACGCGATACCATTTTTATTTAGTAGTTAGTACGAACTACTTCCCAACGTTTTGGTTAGGTTGCACCAACCGTGGTCACGAGCTGACTGGTCTCACTCGGCAATTGAAGGCTTGAGCCCTACTACTAATTTAGCACCCCCTAGGAGCACTGGGAACTTTACTTACACACAGGAACACAACAACACAGAACTGATTGTTGTTTGGCTGCGGTCTTTTGTAAGGTGGATGTATTTTACCAGTCAGGCTGCTCCAGTTTGAGCGATAAATCGCTATGCCCTACCTGTCTTAGCGTTTTGATCCGTTAACTTGTTTTAAATGTTTAACATGTTGATCCGTCTAAAACTGTCAATCATCCGTTCACCAAAATCACCCACTGTCAAACAATCCTGTGAACCCAACGGATTCCGTTCGCTAAAGCCGGAATAAATTTTTAATAACTTAAAAAATAAACATTTTCCCATATAAACTTTCAAAGGTGGTAATAACCCCATTATTCCCATTCCCTCCACCCCCTTATTTTCTAACAAAAAGTAGCCTATGCCCGTTCTTGAGGTTCAACGTATATAATAATAAATAAATACAAATTGGACAACATTGCATACATTGCTCTGATTCTGTGGTAAGTAGCTAAAGTACTTGTGTTACAGAAATCAGAAACAACGACGGTACCACAACACCCAGACCCCATATTGACCTGACCGGGGATCGAACCCGGAACCTCAGAGATTGACGCCAAAGTCCGGCACGCTTGACCCTCGGCTACGGAGGTCGTCGTATATCTATACCAAATTTCATCAAAATCGGTTGAGAGGGAAGCGTAAGAGACAGACATAGTTCGTTTCGCATTTATAACACTTATTAGTAGGGATTAGTATGGATTTATGGGTATCTTATATTTCCTCGAAGTATTTCGTATTAACTACTTAATAAAAATGGTGTCGCGTTTTGACCCGTTAATTTATTTTAAATGTTTAACATGTTAATCTGTCTAAAAATTTTCATATCATCCGTTAACCAAAATCACGCACTATCAACTACATTCCTGTGAACCCAACGAATTTCCGTTCGCTAACGCCGGAATCAATTTTTAATTTCGGCAGCGCTCTTTTTGCGCGAACAGCGTGACACGGTTTACCAACTGGCGTTTGATTTGTTAACAGTTTTATTGCGGGCTCCATCGGCCCCGGAGTTTTATGAGCTGCCGAGTGTGGAGTTGCCTTTAGATTGGCGGCCCTCCCAGAGGATTGCCCGAAATTTTGATACGTTTGATGTTTCCGGCATAGTTGCGAGTCGTAAATTTAAGCATCGGTTTCGAGTTTAATTTTGAGTGTAAAGTTTGGGGGTCGCGTGAAATGGTTGTTGGCAATTTGACGGTCTTCAAATGTGTCAAATTCTATACAAGTAATTTTACCTGTCAGGATAGTCATTAGATAAACAGTAGCAGAAGGGCACCCTGGTGCTATAAAATGTTAATGATTGTTCATTCTGAATATTTATGTTGCACGGCCGTAACTATGTATTGTCATTTACTGTTTCCTCTACCTAATGTTTGTCTGGAAGCAGTCGCTTCCTAATGAAAAGACCGCCTATATTGAACTATGATATATCTGCGTAGCCAATATCTCTAAAGTTTTTGTACAATCAAGTACATCTATCTATCGTACTGTTATACACTATATGTAAGTAGGGGTGCTGACAACCCTGGATAATGCTGCTGCGTCAGCATTCTGGGCAGGTCAGCGAGCTCGTTGCACGAGCAAGCCAGTCTAATTTCAACCTCTGTATCCATCGGTCAATTTCTAAATCATAAATAAAATTACTTTCAGTTTTAAAATAAAATTCCGTTCTAACAGCACGTATATATGTTTAGTCATATATAAAAGAAGAATCAATAAAGCACGTAGCGTTCAAACGCCAATCGAGTGTCAAGCAAATAGTCTATGTCGCTTAACTATGAAAAAGCTATTTAAAACAATTTAATAGCTTTTTCGTTATAGAGTAAATGATATGTTTGACGATCTCCGTAGCCGAGAGGCGAGTAGGCTGGACTTTGGCGTCGCGCCATCTGTGAGGTCCCGGGTTCGACAGACACACACACCGACATGTCAAACACCCCGTCGTTTTTGGGGGTTAAAAACGCCCATTCAATTAAGTTTTTGGACCCTGACTTTCCTCACCATCACATATACATGTTTTTAAAGTTATCGTTTATTAGTTTAGATATAGGTAGGCGATATATACAGTGTGTAACAAAAAGGTGAAATAAAATTTTAAGGGCGTGTAGGGTAGGTAGTGTGTAGTTCCAATGCGAAACCACAACCTCGTACAGCTATTAATTAGGGAGTAAATCGATGTCAAAGTTTTTACTAAAACTTATCGTTGATAACCCTATTAGATGTAAACAAATCATAAATCAAAATGAAGCAAAAGATTAAGTAGAATACAGATGTGCAACTTTGACAAATTTCAGTTGAGTGTGCAGTGATCGTGATCGTTAAGTACTTATTTAACACTACTTTTTATGGTTCCTACGGGTGGTGTTTAAAGTAGAAAAATGTATGCAAACTTCTACAGAATGTAGTAGTTTGAACAAGATCTAGTAAGTAATTTTTTAATACGTCATAAATCGTAAGCCACAATTTACCTTTAGTAATACAAATATTATCACACTTGCTTCTATGGAACCCTTCATGGGCGAGTCCGAATCCGACTTGGCCGGTTTTTAAATATGAGATGTTTGGTACATAACATAACATAACAGAAATAGTCAATATCATTTGTACTATATTATTTGTACTATCCATTCATACTTTTAAATATTACCTAAGGAATATTATTAGATCACAAAATCAGTAAATTTATTAAATACTCCTACCTACCAATCATTTCAACTTGGTGACCTTCTGCGCTTATTTTATCAATGACTAATCACGCACACAAAAATCACGACAACGGGAGTCCACGTGGACTGCGGCACCTTTACGTCAAAAGTCTAAGCGCCCGCACCAATCAGCGATCGTTACGCAAACATTGCAACAATGCGCTTAGCCAATAATATTATCCTGTCGCCTGTGTGACTGTCACCTTCGGACCGCTTTCCGGGTAGGGATCTAGGGATGCTAATCGATTGTGAAATAATCGATATTTTGGTAATTGATTATTTGCGTAGCACCGATATTAATTAATCGATTAATCTTAGAAATGCCGTTACATTAGAACGGTTTCTTCTAAACTTTTTCGTTGAGATCCTGCTAAACATGTTAAAAATGAAACACAGAATTCTCGGTAAAATGAAAAAATCTACAAATAAAAATATTTAGTAAGTATAAAAAAGTGAAAGTTTGAGATTACTAAAACTTTAGCTATGTTAGCTTATTAGTTAAGTAATATCTTTACATTTTTATTTTTTAATTTTAAAGTATTTTATTTCTAAAAATTAAATTTTACTTTTTTTGTCTGTGGAACAAAAGAACCGAAACAGAAAGCACCTTTTGTGTGACGTCATTAAACACTACAATTCGCAAAAGACAGCTGTCGGCGGATTCTATTTATTTTAATGTGACGAAACGATGATTTTACCGAGTAAATTGAATTATTGTGTCGCTAACCATATTATGAATTTATTTGAACAATTTCGATTTATTTAAAATTTGATATTTGCATAGAATTAAGGCGGAACGCCTTACGACCAGTATCGATTTGGTGTAAAGTGACGTGACTTGACGTTTACGCGCGCTTTTATAATCTGTTACACAAAATCTTACTATCACTGGTATTTTTTTTTCTAAAATCATAAATCGCGTTGCTTGGGATATAAAACACACATTTTACAATACTTTTTCAAAGACTGTCATTATAAAATTGTTGTTATCAGAAACAAAACCTCAACATTTTTTTTATCACTGCGTGTGACTGTCGGGTCAACATTTTAAATTGTTGTAAATATTGACTTTAAACATAAACTTAAGATAATTGACTTTCTCGATTTTTTCCATTTTCGATTAATCGATTAAGTTACAAAAATCTCAATTGCGATCGATCGATTAATCAAATCGAAATCGAGCATCCCTACGTACCTACGAGAATAGTGTTTTTAGTTGCTCGTATTCGTTCTCGTTGGGCAGTCGCTATCTAAACTTTCAAAATCTCATTCTTCGTCATTATGTCTCGCGAAGATCATTCTTTGTATTCAAATAGTGAATAGTATGAAACGATTTTATGTCGGGGTGCTTCATCCGGGAGCATCAATGGTGCTCTTGATCTGTATCGCCAGCGATTCATCGATGGCAGACCCTTTGCGGAGCAGCGGCTTTTAAGGTCGTACACCTGCTTCAGGAACCTGTGTCTCCGACTGCAGAGCACTGGCTCTTTCCGACCGCCCGCAAGTGAAGGTCGTCCTAGCACACGGGAGCATCCAGAGCTCGAGACCCCGATCCAGATCAGTTTACGCGAGTTCAAGTACGCGAGTTCAAGAATTGATTCCTACGGACTTTGGTCCAAGGGTCACCTTTTGTGAGTGGTATCGAAGCCGAATGAAAGAAGAAAACAGTGTCAGTGAAAATGTTCTTTGGTTTTTAGTGTATCCTTGTGCGCATAAGTGTTGGTGATAAGAAACTTAACAGGTACCTAGCACATACATAAATTAACATTTTCCAAGAAACTAATTTGTTTATTACACAAAAAATAGTAATTGGCAAATCGCGTCAGTTAAGCATATCAAAAAAATAAGGTTAGTAAATGACTGCCATTTCCGATAATTATTTGATACCTACATGTTGATTACATTGTAAGTTGTCCCTATTATGTTTTAATTATTTACTGACTCAAATTATGGGGTGCTGGCAATTAATGAGAGATTTTTTCAATTGTAAAGTCATGTAGTTCAGTGGGTAAAGTCATATTTGGGGTATTGTCCTAAAAACTAGACATTAACTTTTACGTGTACCTACATATGTAGTTATAAAAAGAAATGTACCTAACAGATTATTTCTATGTACTGTTTCTAAATAGTATTTTAATAAATGCATTTCGGTAATTATGGTTTGATTATTCATTCCTATTCCAAGTAAAATTAAGTAATAGTAGTTTCTAGTAGGCGGGTGGGCTGCGCGGGCGCGTAGCGGCGGCCGCGCATCAGCTGATCGCGCGGCGCGTCTCTGGTTGAGCGCGAATGACCTCAATAAGGGTTGTCAACATTTTCAGTAAAAAAACAATTTATTTAGTTAGTATGGAAGAAAAAACTTGTTTGTAATTAGCTGATATTAATACAACTGAATGTACACCTGCTATAGATACATACCCTAAAATATTATTTCGCCTTTTTGTTACACCCTGTATATGATAATTTACGTGAGCATACTTCAAGGAAATACCCGTGTCGGTTTTCATATCCATTATTTACAAGCAAAAATATGAACACAAAAAGCGAACAAATATATTTCATTTACAAATAAATATTATAAGAAAGAGTAACCAATAAAATTTCTGAGGAGATATAAATTCCCAGTGCGTAACAACTATCTTAGTCGCCTTATCCTTGCTCCGATCATTGCATATGTATGACATCATAATCGTAGTAAAATTGAACACAGTAGGTTAAATTTTACTTTACTCAAACAAATAGCTAGAGTGTTTTTTGAGATTTGCACTGTAAGTATAAAATGTGGACAAAATCACTTATGTACATTAATGGTTGTGGAGGCGCATATAGATGACTTCTACGCCATTCTAAGGATAAGGTGCGCCTCCTTGCTCACCAGGCTCAGCTCCAGCTCTAACGGCCTCCTTAAGGTGTTCTGAACCCTGTGGGACACCCACTTGTCTGAACAATAGGACAATTATCACACTAGTACTAACATTCGTTTTGTAAGTTAAAAATTGTAATAACACTAACACTATGGAACCTGGTTCTGATTTAAATTATTTGAACTGAGGAGAATTGGCTACTTGACAGTTTTTGAAAAAGTATTGTAAAATGTGCGCCCGTTCATTTTATATCCCAAGCAATTCGATTAATTTGAAAATAATCTAAATAACCAGAGAAAAATAAGATTTTGTGTAACACATTTAAAAAGCGCGCGAAAACGCCAAGTCACGTCACTGTTGCAATTATGACGTCAACGTCCTAGACAACGAACCGATACGCATAGGAACGACTTAATTTAGATAAACGGAAAATGTTTCAATAAATTCTTAATACGATTAGAGACACAATAATTCAATTTAATCGGTAAAATAATCATTGTTTCGCCACAATAAAATAAATAATTTTCGGCGACAGCTATCATTTCCGAATTGCAATGGTGGTTTTTGTTTCGGTTCTTTTGTTCCACAGATAAAAAAAATAAAATTTATTTTGCAAAAATAAAATACTAACTATGCTTTTAATTAAAAAGTACAAATGTAAAACGATTACTTAACTAATAAGCTAACATATCTAACACTTTTCATATTTTATAGTTAACACTTTCAAGTAGCCAATTATATTGCTCTAATTCTGTTGTAAGTAGCTAAAGCAATTGTGTTACAGAAATCAGTGTATATGAAAATTCACCGTTTCATTTACAAAGTGAACAAAAGTAATATAATTTTGGAATATTAAAACATTTTCATGTTGTTATATGTAACAAGTCTTAGTGATGTATAGCACACTTTTCATACGATCAAAAGCATGTCAAGCTTTGCACTTTAAACTTTACACCGCCCTTATGCCGTACGCATAAAAACTAATATCGAACAGCTAGTGTTTATCCTGATTGGTTCACCAGTAAGATTACCAAAAACAAAATACGCATACTTTTTCTTTTAACATGTAAACTAAAAAGCTATAAATACAATGCGTCAAAACGCGGCGTCACTTCTGCGCACAGTTTTTATCAATTAGAGACGTAAACACCCCACTATACTGAAATTTGATGCACTGTATCACATTTCTTATTTAGTTTTTGAAGTAACAAAAACCTTTTCGTTCAATTTGGTAATTTAACCGACGAACTGAATACAATCATTCATTATTTCCGAGTCATCATACCGAGCGTATAACAAAAACAAACAAAGGAACATCAAATGCAAACTATTGCCGGTCGTGTTTACGACGCCGGTGTTTTTTCGCCATTTGTCCCCGCCAACGCGCCTAACACATCAGAACGCACCATTCGATCCTTGTCCGCAAACGTTCCTAAGCGGCGAATGTAACAAATGGGCTCAAAAGTAACAAATCGGCCATCATCCGAGCCCATTCCGCGTGACATCCCGCCTAGATACGGCACGGACCGATAAATCGTCGACTATCGCTTCGATATTATACAAATCTGAGCGTTTCGACGGTTTTACAGAGATAGACGTCAAGTAAATTCTTGTAACTTTTGATGTGGTGGAAATAGGTTTTGTTTTTCAATCAGATGACAATAAGTTTATAATCTTTATAATATCTTTATTTCTGAAACATTAGTTACATTTTGTACAATTAACAGGCGGTCACTGTACTAAGCAACTGGCTTGTCTCGCAGCGGTCAATAAACAATTTCTTAACGAAATATGAATGTGCGAACGCACGATACGCAAGTTTACAAATTAATAAACTATATAATTGAAAAAAAAAAATGTAATTACATATCTATATATATATATATATATATATATATATATATATATATATATATATATATATATATATATTAAATGAGGAAACTTAGAAAAAATACACTTTGATAAAAACGTATATCAAACTAAAGCAAAAGTAAAGCCCGTGATTAACGTGTTGTGTTTGTTTGTGTGTGCGCGTGTGTATATATGTGAGTGGTGTGTGTTTGATGCGTGTGTGTTTCTACATCTGTATCTACGGTTTTTGTCTCTTTCTCTAATTAAGATATTAAATTTTCGGTCTCTTCGTAATTAAGTTTCAACAGGTACGATTTCGTGTTCAATTTGGCCATGACTAGCTGTTGCCTAAGACTCCGCCCGCATAATTTCACAATAAAAAGTATATTTGGCTTCCTTATGTAGGTATATACTTAGAATATACAAACTACCTACAGGCTAGTTTTGGTGCAAAATTTAATTTTAAAGTTTGCTTGTTTTTGTAATAAAAACTGTATTGTTTTGTGGTTCCGAACAGCAAGAAACATCATATGTTTGATATACTTGTAAGTAACATGATTATGAACATTTCTCAAGCCGTTCAGTAGTTTTTGCGAGAAGAAGTAATATACATCTACACAGCCATAAATACAGGCATCCAGACATCTAGACATTTTAACAAATTTTTGCGTTTTTAATATAAGTAGTATTCAGCCATTTCATTTGTTAATCCCACTGAAGATGGAACGGGCCAGACTTACGTATCTGGATGATCTTTCTTTCTTCTGATTTGATGATGACCTCCGTAGCCGAGAAGCGAGCGGGCCGGACTTTGACGTAGCGTCATCTCTGAGGTTCCGAGGTCGGGTGAATATGGGAAACGAACTTTTCTATTTTGTCTCGGGTATGGGTGTTGTGGTACCGTCGTTGTTTCTGATTTCTGTCACACAAGTGCTTAAGCTACTTACCGCAGAATCAGAGCCACGTATGAGATGTTGTCCAATATTTTATTATTATTTTATTTTATTTCTGTGACACAAGTGCTTTAGTTACTTACACAGAGCAATGTTTGAGGTCAATAGAATGTACACTCACGTGCACTGATCATGTTAACAACCTCAAAAGTGAACCTTGTGGTAAACGTCTTAGCAATTCAAGTGCTTAGGTATATTAACTCGGATAATTAGTATCGTAATATTGTACACAGCGTCACAGAAACATCTTAGCACACACACACAGAACCCAATTACGCTCCGTATCGCAAACGTCCCGCTGAATCGGCGATTACATTGTCCCGCGGCGTGACGTCACTCCGTCACGCGTCCCAGTATCGGGACAGACGAGGGTCCCGCGATATCTCGTAATCTACTTATTCAGATGGGATTTCGCGTGGATTTAAATTAAATACGAGACGTTACGTTTGTAAGACGAGCTTTAGTAATTACTTCAGTGTTTAGTGGGTTCTGACGGGTTTTCTGATGTGGTTGGCGGGCGTTTGTTTATGAAGCACGAAGATGTCTCGACGTGGTTGCGTAAACGTCAGAGAAGAAGAAAATGTTCATTAATACATGCGGACACAAAGTTTTAAATAAATAGGTAAATAAATAAAACTTGCTCCAATTAAAAAGTAATTACGATCATCAGATGCGGGTCACTATTCTCAAACATTATTTGCTCTTTACTGGAACTTTTCCTACCTGACTATCGGTGATGGCTGCGAGGCTTCATCATCTTCGCTGAGCTTTTGGGGCAGCGTGGATGGCTATCGCCCCTCTTATTTAGGCAACAACCGAAGGGCGCCCCCTAACGGGGCCCTAAGCTCCGGCTGCTACTGGGGTAGCTCGTTATTGAAATCAAACCTAGGACTTCAATATCGTATTTCAATTAACCATTGTCATACATTCAAAACAAAAATGTAGTGTAACATGACGCACTAGCTATCTCAAAATATAAAAAAAATAACAGAAAAACATCACCCCCTTTTGCATTGTTCCTTTTAACAAATGATCACCATTTTACAAACGATGTTTATACTAAGGAGTAGGAGTTTCATCCCCCATATGCAGTACTGATCATTTTTCTTTCTCAGTATTCAATAATAACATTACTTTGTGAAGAACCAAAGGTGAAACGTTCAGAAAATATTGGAAGCTTCTTCAAGTACGAGCGTAGGGTTTCCACGCTGTAAAGTGTACATTTTTAACATGTTTGGACATCATTACAAACTCTAGACTATATCCCTAATAATATAAATGTGAAAGTAACTCTGTCTGTCTGTCTGTCTGTCTGTGTGTCTGTTACGCTTTCCTGCTTAAACCTCTCAACCGATTTTGATGAAATTTGGTATACGTATACGTTGAATCTCAAGAACGGACTACTTTTTATTAGAAAATAAGGGGGGAGGGGGGTAATAAAGTTATATGGAAAAATATTTATTTTTGAAGTTAGAGATATGAAATTTGGCACAAATATAGCTCGAAACTTGGATTAAAATAAAGACTACTTTTTGTTTCGAATATTAGGGGAGAAAGGGGTTAAACCGACCATAAAAGGATGTAGTCCACGCAAACGATGTCGCGGGCACAGCTAGTATTTAATAAATGAAATGAAATGAAATGATTTATTTCTGCAAGTGGATTTACAATAAATTCTTTTGCACGTTAATTATTTATTATAATATTAATATAATATGAATAAATATCCAAGTAGTACTGTAAGGTTTCTAAAAAAACTTTTTGAGTCTTTTGTGTTCTTGTTTGCATTTTCCATTAATGGACACTTAAAAACATCAGGTCAAAACACGATGTTAATTTGGAATCAATTTTATTTTTCTTGATTTGTTTAGAAAAATAATCTGCTACTTAAAGTTTTTATTAAGCCTGTAATCTTACAAATATTGTTTCCTGTTTTTCAGAAAAATTTAAAGGTGTAATACATATATTGCTGTCTATAAGTTATTTCATTTTTAAAGTTATCGGTAATGGAATCGAATGTATTTATGATTTCGGTATATTTTCTATATGATTGATTGAATGGCGTCAACCCATTCCCAGCCAGGACACTTTGCCTAAACTGTTAAACCGCACACTAGGGGGCACACATTTTCGTAAGGAAAGACACGCTCTAGGATGGGATAGCACGGTAGCTGCAATCGGCTACTGACCACAACCAGTCTAATATTCACCGTTACAATCAGTACAGGATATTGGGAAATATAATTCGATTTTTTAACAATATTCACAAGTTAAAATTTCACATCTTCTTATTTACTTAACCCGGCCGAGGTGGGAACCCTAGGCACGAGGCAGAAATATGAATATTGGCCAATGGAAGTACAATATTGTACTGCCTGCGTCTGGGGAGCATCTTGTAGTGGTGAATTAAAATTTAAAGCGAAGGAAAGTTGCAAGCTCTTGTCAGCGAAATATCGTAGATATTGCTCTTAAGTTATCCTTTTCAGTGGCGTGGTAGATAAATAGGTGCCTGAAACGCGTGACATCCCGATTTTGATTCTCGGCTAATTCGGAAAACGAACTTTTTAATATAGCTCGAGTCTACTAAGTCTTAAACATTTAAAATAATTTTACAGGTCAAAACGCGACACCATTTTTATTTAGTAGTTAATACGAACGGTTGCACCAACCGTGGTCACAAGCTGACTCTAAGTAGTTCGTATTAACTACTAAATAAAAATGGTGTCGCGTTTTGACCCGTTAAATTATTTTAATGGAACGCGAAGGTCTTAAAATGTATATCTACTAAGTCTGCTGGGTAATGGGTTAACTCCTCTGTTGATTTCCGTGATCTGGTACACAAAGTATAAGGAAACGTCTTAGTTTGAGATCACTTGATTGATTGCCAGGTGTTTTTGATGTTAATTTCTTTGTTTCAACAAAATTATTCCAAAAAAGTAGTCCAAAACGTCTGAAGTACTCAGTTTTCATTGACCAATCTGGCTCGGAAACTTTCTTGTTGCTTGCTTTTTAAACGTCATTTTTTGAATTTGCACGAAATGTTCATTTTAAATGCTACACCTCGTCCACTTATACGTGTTCACCAACTTAGAAATATTATTAAGTTGTTAAGTTTCCTTTTAATTTCTTTTAGAACTGTCTTTCTTTCTTTTAGACGTGTCAATGAACCAGACCCTATTGACTGAGACTATTTCAATAGCTAAAATATCTGGCGTCTGGCAATTGAGAGGTTAAGGACCGAAATAGAAATGCAACAACATTTTGCGACCTAACGAAAATGTGATTTAAATATGTCATAAAAAAATTGGGAGATAATTAAATAATATTGAATTTATATTGAATTACCAGTGTCAACGTATGTTGTACATAAAAAGGGATAAAATAAAATAAGATTACCGCTTAAATTAAACATGTCCGTCGCATTTTTTGAAAAGATTGTTCTACGGAAATTAAATGGTGTTCATGAAAACTGACGTAACCTCTCTGTACACTTTGATGCATTAAAACACTTATACATAACAATGAAAGTATTGAAACAATGGTAAGCAAGTTTTATAGCATAGTATTTAAACGATTAAATAGGGCTAATGAGTGATGACTTAGATACAAAAAGTACATTAAATGAACTCTTTTAGTTTGAGTTTTAATATACAATAAAAACGAATATTTTGTTTTGATACAAAAAATACAATACATCACATGAAAGTTCAGTACAGGGATCTGTTTAGGTCACAATTTTGTAGAATTGTAGGTAGAAACAATTAGCGTTGCACTAAAACTAATCAAATTTCTGTTGATTCCAATAAATATGTATATTTTGCTTAATGGCGATTTGACGACCTCCGTAGCCGAGAGGCAAGCGTGCCGGACTTTGGCGCCACGCCATCTCTGAGGTTCCGGGTTCGATCCCCGGAATATGGGAAACGAACTTTTCTATATTGTCTCGGGTCTGGGTGTTATGGTACAGTGGTTGTTTCTGATTTCTGTAACACAAGTGTTTTAGCTACTTACCACAGAATCAGAGCAATGTTGTGATATTGTCCAATATTTATTTATTTATAATTACAATAATTGTGAAAATTATTATAATATTAACGTACCACGTTGCTATGAAGCCTATGATGGAAAAAAACAATAGTAATAACTGGTAACCTTACTATCGGAGCAAACATATATGTTAGTTATGTACTTTATAGAAAAATTATCTACATACTAAATTGCTTTTATCAATAAATACGGCTTGAATTCAAATTGCCTAAAATTTAATGTAACACGCGATAATCTGCCGCACTACGCTGGCTTCTGGTACACTTTAAAGCCCATAATCCCCTGATTTATCGTCTTAACTCACCAAACTTGGCTAGACTAAACTTGCTATGGAATTTAGACGGCAATTTAAGAGGGTCTTTTCTATACATCTATACATTAAAATTAAATTGAAGTGTCTGTTCCTTATATTAAAAAAAACACATTTTACAACATGCATATGAATATACAACCTGTAACGGAAAGGGGGTAACAATGTAAAGTAGGTGGATACTATACCTTGTATAGATTCTATATACGAAATCCCGAGTTAAAATAAACACTTTATTGTTTTTATGAAATAAAAAATGATTAACTATAATGACTGACTAAAACGTAAACAAACGCATCACAACACTATTGAGGTCAGCCACCCCAAATCACGTTATCACTTCACTACAATCACTGCGATCCTGAATTTCTCCACCTCCTTCCTCGACATGCGCGCCTAGTACTTTTCGGCGTGAGCGCGTGTCGGCTTGCTTGGGCGGCTAAGCACAGAGGAATCGGCGTTGTCACTAGGTACATTGTAGCGAACGTTTATGGAAACACCTGGAACAAACGAAATGAGGACTTATTAACGTGGCATAAAGACCAATTTGTTATTATTAATTACGTAAGTACAATTTTTACATAGTTTATTTTATTTCTTGAAAACCAAATTCTAATTGATAAATTGAGGATTTAGAACAAAGTTACCTACTTACTTTTCAGAGGAACGGTTCAAAATAGGTATTGTCCTTGAAGCTGGATGCATAAACCAGGTCGCCGATATGAATATGCGCGAACATTATGCAACATTTGTGGCGTCACTGTACAGAACGCGGCTTTGATGCTTTCTATCATCTCTTCCCTTGACGAGCATGCTACAGCGTACATCTTCCTTTTAACGTAGTCCCACAAGAAGAAGTCCAACGGAGTGAGGTCTGGTAACCGAGCTGGCCGTGTGATACGACCTCCTCGCCCAATCCAATGGTTTCGTAAATCTCTTTCTCTAGCTCTTGGTCGGCCATCAGGCTGCCGTCGGTTGCTCCGACACAGAGAATCATCTCGAATATTCTTGATTGCTCAAAGATATCACGAAATATCACTAGGCTATCCGTAGGAAGTAGGTAATCCAGAAAGGCAAAAACACGAGATGTTGTCACGGCGACGACAACACAACGACGTAACTGAAGTGTCAAAATGTGAAACGCTAAACCAACAAATTTCAGATGTGATTCAGTAAACACTAAAAGATGAACCACCATTGTGATATTTCAATTAATAGCATAATAGGTACATCTAACTCTTTCGACGATTCCAACCTTAGAGTAAGGAAAATATTAATAGACAAAATTTAATAGGTTTCAGAATTAGTATGAACTTGCGTCTAAATATTGATTATTGAATTTTGTAGCATTACAATAGATTCACTGACGTTTTAAAAGTGTGTACGGCTGCGAAAGAGTGTTCGTACTGAACGTCATCTGTCTCTTTTTCTCTTATGACTATTCCATGCTTGAGAAAACAGTACAAGTAGTCATTTCTGAATCACATTTTTAGCACTCTCTCTATTCTAATCTCTGTCTCTCTCTTACTCTGAGATTCCAACTACAAAGTTGTGACAATCAATATTAGGGTTCAAGATTATTTTACTAAAACTAGCAACAAAATAAATCTTTCATACTCATGGATTCCTGGTAGCTCCGTTACTTTGCATGGTCAAGTTTGAGGATTTAAAATGTAATTTTCAATTAATACTTTTTCTTTATTATGTTTTCGGCGTTCTTACGTAAAATTATCGTCTGTAAACCGATTTTACAGACAGCCATTTTTTTGGACATAACGTATACGATAAGATTTATCGTATTTTTGATAGTTTTACAGTATGGGGCACACAGTTGTAACATAATTTAATGTTACCAAGTACCTATTTAATACAATTTGCGAAAAATCTTTATACCGAAGGGTCATGAACATAATTTAAATGTTGGTATTAGAATCGCATCATTAATAGCATAATTTTATTATTGTTGAAATTGTAGTAACGAAATAAATTAAAATGCAGAACCCATTTTTAAAATTAGCACTATTTTTGTACCAGGGCCATAGTAAAGTATCATAGCTACGAGACCCGCCCATTTTTAGGGTTCATTTAAAAAATAAGCTTACTCATTTAGTGGAATAGTTTTGTTTATTAAATATTTCACCGCTTATTTTTTGATTTAAATATTTTTGATAAATATTTAAAAAATACTATTTAGCCGGAATCACTGGGATAAGATAGTTCTTGATACGACAAATTTGTTGATATCATTTTGTAACTGTTAGAACTGAAGAAGTTACATTTCACAATCCTTAATGTCAACTAGCTCGCTCATAACCTCTTTATTCCTTTCGAGAAAGGTGTTGTGTGCAAGTTGGAAATGTGAAACCAAAAACGCCTAGTTTTCGATTCAGAGTTACAATCAATATCTACTTTTCCTTTACTCACTTTTACGATCTGCACGGCATTCGATATTCAAATAACTTTTCTTTTTGTACGCCCTCATGACAAAATATGTTGAAACTACATTGATCACTGTTTGTCATCTTACATTTGCACATGTTTACAAAAATTTATAAAAGTTAGGAGATACTAGTTTAGCTTAGCTACTGTTCGTTTTTTTTTGTTTGTTAAAATGTAGGGAAATAATAATACAGATTATAATCCCCAATCATAAGAAATTGAACAATGTATGAAAATAAATATCTGGAACCCATATAAGATTATTTAATTGAATACCAGGAGTGCAGTGTGAGCTGATTGTTGTTGTTGACCCCACAGCTGTTACACCGTGAATACTGTGATAGTGTTGTGCAAGCGTGACTTAGTCAAAATTTTGACTTGTATTTGACTGATATTTCAAAAAAAAATATTGAAGCAATAAATGCGTGTACACAGCTACAAATGGTCCCATACAGTTTGTAACCGTTAACTGCTTTGGTATGTTTGATATTGTTATACCCTTTCCGTTACACGTTGTATATACGGTACATATACCAAAATAACATTTAAGTACATAAATAAATAACATTTTCGACACATAAATTGAGTTTTATTTTTTAGTGACTTTATATTTGAAAGATTGTACATCACACACGTTAAAGCGTAATGTAAGGTTCACATCAAATCATCTGCAATGCGTAAAAGCTACAAACTCGATGATTTTATTTATATTTAATATTACATGATAAACAAAAAGAAATAAAAAGAAAGTAAATTACTATTTGTTTATTTTTTGTTAAAAAAAAATTTTCTTTACTTTTCAATTTTTACACATTGGTGTGTTACTTAAACATTTCTAATCAAAAACGAATCTTCAAATTTATTCTATAATTATAATATCGTTTTTAAAACCCAATTCGACGACAAAACAGCACGTCTTGTAAAACACATCAGTCTCCTCTTAACAGATGCTTTTAAAAGATCCAGTGAAGGCCTTTAAGATGCAAATTTAATACAACTCGCGGCATTGCTAGTCCTAGTGTCTGTTTTATGGAGATCGGACCGATTGAGGCAGCTGAGTGAATCTTATTTAGGTATGAGATAAAAGTCAAATTCGAGGCAGATGTGAGGCTACTGACCTCTATTTAATAATTTGACCATACGTTTTGCTTAGAACTTAACTGTTCAAATAAACAGAAAAATTTAATCTTCCTTTGGAGTGGGATTCGAAATGACGACCTTCACGTATCGTGCGTGCTACTCTTTCAACTGATCTCTGAGAAGGGCACGTCTATGTTACGCAAAAAAATATTTTCGAAATTTTTAATATCGCCTGGTTCGATTTCGATAAAGGTATATAAATTAAGTTAATTATTAGATTAAATTGATAAGCTATCGCAAGTTTAAGTTACCTGTACATTTTTGTTAATCTATATATATAAAAGAAAGTCGTGTTAGTTACATTATTTATAACTCAAGAACGGCTAAACAGATTTGGCTGAAAATTGCTGGGGAGGTAGTTTAAAACCAGGAGAAGGACATAGGATACTTTTTTATTAATTTGTTTTTGTTTTTTTAAGTAATTTATTGCCTCTAAGGCGGAACAAAGTTCGCCGGGTCTCCTAGTAATAAATAAAAGTGCACTCTCTGTTCCTTCTCTCTCATAATCCAATGGGACGATCGACACAACTGGAGGAAGAATAGCTTTCTTCACATGCTAATAAAAAAATCAAAGCCTTCAACAGGATGGATCATTTTACTTAACATTGTAAGTAATCAATCTGAAAATGTTTCAACGAAACTGTCAAGTGAAACTCCACGGCATGGACTTAGTATAATAAACATTAGGTCCATGCTCCACGGTCACAAGCCTAAGTTTGTTACCTCTAGACAGATTTTTTTACCCAACAATGACATGAGTCCTAACCCCCCAACTTTGCATCGTTTCATATAAGTATTGTTTTTAATTTAAATAGGCAAATCTGCAATAGTCAGTCATTTATCCGTGGCTGCTGTAGCGGGCACGTGCCCGTCGCCACGGTTGCGGGTAGAGCCGCAATATATTAATACATTTATCCGTGGCTGCTGTAGCGAGCACGTGCCCGTCGCCACGGTTGCGGGAAGAGCCGCAATATATTAATACATTTATCCGTGGCTGCTGTAGCGAGCACGTGCTCGTCGCCACGGTTACAGGTAGAGTCGCAATATATTAATACATTTATCCGTGGCTGCTGTAGCGAGCACGTGCCCGTCGCCACGGTTGCGGGTAGAGCCGCAATATATTTATACATTTATCCGTGGCTGCTGTAGCGAGCACGTGCCCGTCGCCACGGTTACAGGTAGAGCTGCAATATATTAATACATTTATCCGTGGCTGCTGTAGCGAGCACGTGCCCGTCGCCACGGTTATAGGTAGAGCCGCAATATATTAATACATTTATCCGTGGCTGCTGTAGCGGGCACGTGCCCGTCGCCACGGTTGCGGGTAGAGCCGCAATATATTAATCAATTAATTGTATGTGTATTTTTGTGTATTTAATCAATCTTAATTCAATTTATTCTTATTAAATTTTTTACTACTTTTTATATTTGTATTTTCATATTTATATCCCCCTGTTATTATTTTTTATTTTATTTAAATAATGTTAATTAATTAATTTATAATTTAATGTAATTGTAATCAGAACACTTGACATAATTGTTAATTAATTGTTTGTAATACTTGAAATAAACGATTTTTTTTATTATTTTAACAAAATATTTTTGTTCATATAGATTACATCAGTATCAATTATGATTATAAAGTCTCAATATAAATCAAATAAAGCTACCTCCGGTTTGAAACCTGTAACCTGTGTCGAGAAGATACCGAAGATATTAATTTCGAGAATGAAAAAAAAATTACTACTGAACAAGCTTAACACAACCCAGTATTTTTGACTCAGTCTGCTTCCTTATTGTTTAATTGTGAATAAACGTAAGAAAGAAAATCCCGTACCTCATAGTTAATTATGCCGTCAAATATATCACAATGAATACAGCCCTGTACTTTGAAGTACGCTTTCACGAGATGGAGTCGAGATTGCCTTCATATTCCCACTGTGCCCCGGTGTATTCTTCAACATTAACTTAGATGACAGAAATTATGCATTTTATGACTGAGTAATTAAACTCGCATTGTCGTCATTTACCAGGTATGGAATTAAACGTTCTGTGGAATTAGCAGTGATATTTCGTGTAAATTTATAGCAAACTAGCTGGAGCTCGCGTTTTCGTTCGCATTATTTTTGAATAAAAAATATTGTATATGTTATTTTGATCCAAATACGTTTAGTTGTTGTAAGGAACGTATGTTCTTTACTAAAAGTGGAAGTACTTCCGCCGAGCTAGGTGTTATCTGCTCGGGGACGAAGGCCCAACTACCATTCTTGGTTTGTTGTATATATACTTAGTGGCGACGAAAACTCTGATATCGCGATGTAGGATATCGATGTCATGTATTACGTATGGAGCGTTGTTTACTACGCCAATTCTGCTGACGCTGTATTTGTGTCGACTTGTAGGTCATGTCGTAGGTCGGCACAGTACTCCCCCCCTTTGGAGTCCAAGCACGTGCCCGATGCGTGTAGTTGCAGGGAGGCAGCTGCTGCTACGCCGGTGTGGACCAATGACTCGGTCGTAGGGCTGCGATAACCTGCTTCATTACACGGGCCCGGAACCAGGTGGCTTTGTCAGCTGAGGTGGTCCGGTGCTCTTGTCGTGGCTAAGCTGGCTGTTGAGGGTATGGAGACATGGCCTGATGCGAAGGCTCTGTTCTTCAAAGGCTGCTGATGTTCAGCTCAGTCGGGGTCACCAATGTAAGGAACGTATGTTCTTTACTAAAAGTGGAAGTACTTCCGCCGAGCTAGGTGTTATCTGCTCGGGGACGAAGGCCCAACTACCATTCTTGGTTTGTTGTATATATACTTAGTGGCGACGAAAACTCTGATATCGCGATGTAGGATATCGATGTCACGCATTACGTATGGAGCGTTGTTTACTACGCCAATTCTGCTGACGCTGTATTTGTGTCAACTTGTAGGTCATGTCGTAGGTCGGCACATTGTTTTTGCGTGAAAGGGTAGAGAAGATTTTCCATCTATACTTTTGTCCAAACTTTAATGTTTATGATAGGGCGACTTTATTCAACTTATTATGGGATGATAATAAGTATCCTAGATAATAATCTAGTGCGTCATTTATGTTTTTTTTTTTAATTTTGTCTAAATTAATTCATTTATCATACAATCTTACAAACTTTCACGTTTCATATTATTCAAATAAACTTACAAACGTTTATCAAATAAGTACATTTACTAGAGGTATAATAAGGATATTCATTGAATTTCTCATTCTCATATTAATTGCACATAACCTACTATAATTGCAAATATGTATTCGTATATTCACATAAATTAATGTAGAGCCGTTTGTTACTTTTTCACATACAAACTTCTAAATGGATTTATACGAAATTTAGTGATTAACATAATACACAACACAACTTTACCTAATCCAGTATTCCATGCAATAACCTAACTCGTAATTTAAAAAAAGTGAACGGGTCAAAACGCGACAACATTTTAAAAAGTTAATACGAACTACTTACTCCTCGACGTTTCGATTAGGTTGCACCAACCGTGGTCACGCACGAGCGGCTTAACTTAACTTACTTTAAATGTTTAAAATAGAACGCGATAGCTATAAATTCAAAATCGTCTTACTAAAAAATCTCAGAGCTACAACAACAAATAAAAGAGATGCAGCCATTTACCACATGGCAATACCCATTTGAATGACAAGCCAATACCGAAATCCTACAGCATTTCATCGAATCCTTGTTCTAAATATCGTAGAAAACACAATGATTTACGAGACGTGAAGATAAATAATGCACAAAGAACCGGAGACAATCGCCGCAATAGCAGATCTTTCTGGAACTGTGGTTCTCAAAGTGGCCAATCATGCCCTCTTATGGGTGACAAGCGACATGCAAGGGCATTGCACGGGTACATTGAACACACTAATTATTTTTTCTATCAATAAAGTAAAAGAAAAGCTGAAACTACCACAAATTGGTATGTATAATCTTATCCTTTAAACCCTTTCTATTAAATCAATTTATCTATTAAAAGCGCATCAGTAGGGGAATGGTCAGGATCTTTTTTTTGTTTTTTATATTGCACTCCAAGATTGACCTCATCTCACCTGATGTTAAGTGGTAATGAGGTCCTAGCTTACGGGTGACAAGTACAGCATAATATATCTGTCACTGGACTTGTCGCACTTACCTTGAAGGCTTGACCCCTGCTTCTAATGTAGCACCCCCAAGGAGCTCTGGAAACCTTACTCACACGCAGGAACACAACAACACAGAAGTGATTGTTATTTGGCTGCGATCTTAAAATGCGGATCAAAAATAAAAAAAATATTTTAGTTTTAATAGCTATTAAAAACATAAGTTACGAATGTATGTTTCATTTGCTAATATAATAAAACAATACTTAGATATAATTACGCCAAGTTGCAGGGTTGTTATGCTACTGATGGGGAATAAATGTTCCTACTAATGACGTCATGCAATAATCCAATGTGTCGTTGTTATTTTTTGATTACTCAACAAAAACTTGTCCCATTTTTTTTTAAATAATAGCAAGGACAGCCAAACTTATTCAGCGCGTACAAAATGCGTGTGCACGTTTAAGGTTTCTTCTCGGTCTCACATCACGCCATACTTAAACGCTTCCAACCAACTTAAAATGAGGGCGCGTAGGATATTGCATTTGGCCACTCTTATGTTTGGAGTTATTAAGACAGCGAAACCACGATATCTATTTTAAAAGCTTACATGGGCCTTTTCCACAAGTAAATACACAAAACGGAGCTGTACCAACATTTTTGCGGCTGTGCAGCACCGCACCATGGCTTTTAGAGGTTCCTTCAGGTTTGCGGCCTCGCGATGTTGGAATGACCTTCCCCCACCTGTGCGTGATCTAAAAACAAGAACAAATTTTAAGAACAAGTTCAAATTTATTAGATTGGTTGAAACATACGATTAGACTTTGAACACGTTGTTTTTATTCCAGGGGTAATGTTTGGATTGATGGTTTTTTTTTAAGAACACAACATTAATTAATTTTTGTATAGTACCTACTTAACCTAACTTATCTGACATTCTTGTATTGTATCAATGTCTTTTTTCTAATATTGAACTTGATTAAAACATAGAAAAAAGTTAAAATATTTAGAGATATACTGGTTTGTCATCAATATTGTTAATGCTTTCTTTATTGCATGTATTGTATAATAATAATTGTTAACATTCTAACGCCACTCTTATGCGTGGGGAACTAGCAGGAGCCAGGGCTATTGCTATTTTCCCGGGCATTTGGTTTCCACCAGAATACCAGCGCTGCTGCGGTGTTATATATGCCGTAGCAGCATTTGCTGAGGTGGAACCCAAGTTGGCCTCACACGATACCTTATGTTTAATGTAGACTGTCTAATATTGTGTGTGTTCAGTAATTGTGTGATCGTCAATAAATAAATTTTTCTTTCTTTCTTTCTAAATAAAATTATTAGTCCGTTTCCTTATGCCCTTGCTTCATTTAAAATATCTAAATATCCATTTAGAAACACCCAGGTACATAATAAACACAAATCTTCATTACAAAGTTTGTCCCTTCAGGGTAACAAACCCACGACTCGTTCAACAGTCAGGGGTGGTAACCATTAAGGTTCGTCAACTTAATTATAACAAGAAAGTTTTAACTATTTTATTTATGTATTTTTTATAACTCTGAAAAGGCAATTAATCGAAGGTCATTGATAGATTTTCGCTACAATTAAAAGTGGGCGTTAGTAAAATAGTTTGGGAACCACGGCTACCGCTGAAGCTCTGGACCCTCGCCAACTGTTTGGCGCTGCTGAATTTTTAAAAGCACAGCTAGTTAAGTTACAATTTGAGAGGGAATTTCTTAGACTGTGAATAAAGTAGATCCTAATCCTTATGCAAAGGCGTGTTTGGTTGTTTCTTTGTTTGTGCACCGTTGCATTAAAACGGAGCCCGGAATGAATGTGTTTTTTTTTTCGGAAATACGTAGAGCTAGAATGCAGTTGAAATGCTTTTTAACCAACTTTGAAAAAAGGAAGTTTCTTTTGGTCTCACGCAAGAACGTTTATATTATGTGTGTTCAAGGGTACTGTCGTTAACGAACCGATTTTGATGATATCTCTCCGTTATAAAAGAGTAATTGTAACGATGGTACCATGATACGGAGTTTAGAATCTGATGATGATATCCCGGAGATATCAAGGGCAAAGTCAGTTGTTTTTTTGTAACAAATGAGATTTCGGTACGAATATTATTTATACGATTAGTTTTCCACTACAGGGCAAAATACCTCTTACTTTAACTTCAAGACATCATTATCATCAAGATTTAAACTTTTTGTGAAAAGATAAGTGTCGAAAAATCATGTTTAACGTAAGAATACTTATTTTGCCGGTGTCTTTTCTTAGATCACAATTGTGCATCTACAAAATCTTTGATCAAAGCGACTAATGGGTAAAAAAATCGAGTATGTAACGTCTACGTCATAAAATCTACACCTTTCTTAATTCAGAAAATAGACAGTAAGATAGATATAAAGACCGTATAAAGTATAATTAAAAAAAAATCTCTTTTTGTGGCCAAAAACTAAAAGAAAAAAGGCTGTACAAAATAGTAGAGACAAACAATTGCGACACTATTAACACCCGAGCAAACTGTACTTTCACAGCTAACGAAGTTGGTAGTAAGCCAAACTGATACTAAAGCCGACTAGCGCGGAGTTTGTTGCCCAAACACCGCCGTGAATATTAACGACACGCGTGCCGAAAGGGCGCGGTGTATTAACGAGCCGAACCGTTCGGCCCTCGGGCCTCGCTTACAGTTTGCGATTTATCTTGGAACTCCGTCTTAAGACCTTTCCAATGTTTCTCATTATTACAGCTTTCCAAGACATGTTGGTAAGCTTTAAAACGATGGTTAATAAAATGTGTCTTTATTTAAGTTCTCTGTTATCAAAAAAATATAAATAATAAATAAAGAAATATTGGACAGCATCACATACATTGCTATGATCCTGTGGTAAGTAGTTAATCAAAAACAACGACGGTACCACAACACCCAGACCCGAGACAATATAGAAAAGCTCGTTTCCCATTGACCCGACCGGGGATCGAACCCGGAACCTCAGAGGTGGCCCGACGCCAAAGTTCGGCACGCTTTTACCATTTTACGTGGGTTTGCATGCGATTAAACAGTCAAGTTATAGTTTGGAAATACTTACTGGAATTCAAAATAAAGACCAAATACATTAGTTGAACTACTGATACAGAAACTATGTGAATTTAACTATAGTTCCAAATCTATAGACTTAATATAATAAAACATATATTTGAAGTAGATCTATTTATAAAAACTGTTTTTATTGTAAATATCAAGTCTTAAGAAGAAATATTAAGTTAAACCATTTGTATCACGTGCCAAAACATATTCACAAATTAACTTAAATAGCATGTTAACATTTTGAAGTGACAGCCATTTTACATTCTAAAATTATCTATTCATAGATTCAAAAGGTGAGTATAGGTAATGGGTACATATGCAATTAAACAATCCACTAACAGAACTAACATGACGGCTAATCTTAGATGTCTGAAGTCTCTAATTTACAGGGTGCTCCTTTGAACGGCCAGGATAGCAAATTATTTATAAGTAAGTAATAAGTGTTTCTTGTATATATAATTTTATAGAACGGAAGGGTATTTGAATTTTTTTAAAATAACCGTCACTTCATACTTCTAATATTTAATTCAATAAGAGTATTCAAGTACAATAATCAAGACCTAGGAAACCTAATATACAATCTGATTCGACTAATACGTCCGTCACATCCAACCGCAGCGCAGCAAATGAGACCCGCTACAGCAAATCGCTCGTATTTATGTAACGTTGTTCGGCCCGGGCTCAGGCGCAAGGACAGGAGTAGGGGGATCCGGTAAAACGGCCGATCCTGACCGCGGGGCGTCCACGACCGCTTCTTCTTTATCAGGAGGATCCCTTTCGTCACTTTCGCCGTCAGACGAATGATTCTCTGCAACACATAAACACTTTGTTAGAGTTGATAAAGGAGTCTGATAATGAGACTCCATCTAGGATTTTAAGAAACATTTTTCTACAAAAATCTTCACTCTCAGACACAAGCGTGCACTCAAGCGTCCGAAGGCAAGGATCTCTACGTTAAAACTTTATGAAATCTCTTTTAAGTCTTGTGATAGGTTTACTTGTTGATAAAGTTATAAGCAATACTTAAATGGAGATTAAACTAAAAATAGAATGAAAAGAAACATGCCTAGTTATCAGCAATAGAACTCCGGATTTCCATTACCAGTAACAGACAAAGAAATAACAGAACCGTCCCAGTATATAAGCTATCTTTGCTATGTACTGGCACAGAAAGTACGACAGAGGCCCCACGTTTGCTTGTCACCTTCACGAATGCATATAGAGGCCCCACGTTTGCATTTATGAATTCGTGAAGCAATACTTAACGACCAAGCCACCAAGTGAACTTGTCGTGCAGTGTCAGAGGCCCAAAGTTAGCATGACCACCACCACTCACCACACTCAAAGAAAGCAGAGCAAGAGTCCGGTGTCCACTCGCCGCGCCACAGTGCCATATGCTCCGCAGCCGCCTGGGTCTTCTTGCCATACGACCCGGCGAGTAACACCAGCTCGTAGCGGTGATGTGGTAGCGCACGCACTATCTTGTAAGGGCCGCGCATACCGGAATCCAGCTTGCCAGTTGATTGCGATGCTTTATTCACGAATACGTAGTCTCCGACTGCAAAGTTGCGTGGCTGTCGTCGACCCTCGTTGACGTACTCGTCCTGGCGGCGCTGGTTGGCCCCAAGTAGCTCATGAACTCGCTGTCTCCTAAGAGCTAGCAAAGCTTCCCGATTGGGATTATTGTCCAAGGCGACATCTCTTACCAAGGACCTTATTACTGGTGTTGCCGCTTCTATGCCAATAAGCAACTGCAGGGGTGATATCTGCGTGGTGGTTTGTCTAGTAATGTTTAGGGTGAGCTGAACTTTCCATAGCACATCAGACCATTTGGAGCCCTTATTACCGACTTCAATACGCAACATGTTGAGTATCGTTCGACAATACCTTTCTACTTGACCGTTCTCATGATGCATACCAGGCGTTATGAAGTGTAATGAGCTACCTAGTCCATTAACCCAAGTTTGAAAGCTAGAGCTTTCGAACATTCTACCACGATCGCATATGATGGTAATTGGAGTGCCAAATAGAGAAACAGCGTTAGAAAATACTCGCATGAGTTCATCAGCATCTTGTCGATATAACGGATATAGTAACGAAAATTTTGAAAATGAGTCAATTACTATCAAAATGTATTTAAACCCATTGGATTCGGGTAATGGACCCAAGACATCAGTGTGCACCATTGAAAATGGGATATCCGGCTTTGACCAAGATTCAATGGGTTGGTGAGGAGCCCTTGGTACCTTTTTATATGAAAGGCATACGAGACAGTGACTGATGTATTTTCTAATGAATTGTCTCATACTCGGAAACCAAAAATGCCGTAAAATTAAATCGGTGGTTCTGTCAACTCCAACGTGGGCATGTTCATCGTGAAAAATTCTTAATAAACTAAGCCTATGTCCCTTGGGTATGAAACATAAAAATCGCGGTTCCTCCCCTTTAGTGGTATATTTATGATACAAAAGGTCATTTTTAATCATATACCTAGTTGAATCTAACTCCCCGTCTCTTAATTTAGCCATCAAATCTTGTGTCTCTGAATCTGCCGTTTGAGCGATCTTAGCCCAATTATTGGGATTACGTATATGGGACACATTAACAGGGGGGTGCCTACTTAAATAATCAGCGTGCTGCATTAATGACCCTTTTCTATAATCTAAGGTGAATCTGAAGTCCTGAAAATAAACCCACCAGCGCGCCACCCGCGGCAATAAGTCCTTCTTACGCTCCGTCAGCTTCAAAGAGTTACAATCCGTCACTACTTTAAAGTCAATGCCAATCAAATAGTGGCGGAAATGTTGTAACGCTCGAACAATAGCCAATGTCTCTAACTCGTAACTATGATACCTCGATTCAGCGCCCTGAGTGGATTTACTGAAGTACCCAACTACCCTTTTCTTTTTGCCCGGATGCTCCTGAAGCAGGATAGCCCCATAACCGACAGCGCTGGCATCGGTATGTAGCTCTGTGGGTAATTTAGGGTCAAAAATCGCTAAAACTGGCTCATCAGTCAGACAACGAATTATATAGTCGCGTGCATTATCCTGTTCTACACCCCACAAAAATGTTTCGCCTTTTCTTAATAATTTTGCTATAGGAGCAGTCTTAGAAGCATACCCAGCTATATATCGCCTAAAGTACCCTGCGAGGCCGAGAAATTGTCGTATCTCTTTCACATTATTCGGCTTAGGAGATTTAACAAGAGCTGCTACCTTTCCTGGGCTCGGCCGTACCTGACCATTGCCGATCAGTCGTCCCAAATACTCTACCTCAGAGTCTAGGAAGGTGCACTTTTTCAAGTTAACTGAAAACCCCGCGTCTCGCAATGTCCGTAAAACGTCACGTAATGTGTCAATACCCTCATTTACCGTATCCGAAAGTATTAGAACATCATCAATGTACGTGAGGACCTTACCAGTGTCTATAAGGGGTTTAAGAGTCTTTGTGATGACTCTTTGATAGACTATAGGAGCGTTGGCCAACCCGTAAGGCATTTTTAAGTATTCAAAATGCCCCTCGGGCGTCACAAACGCTGTTTTGCTGATGGAGTCTTCATCTTTTAACGGTAACTGATGGAACCCTGTAGCCATGTCAAGGCTTGTAAAGAACTTGGAACCGCCAAGCTTATCAATGTGGTCATCTATTAGCGGTAGGGGAAACCTTTCTTTAACCGTAATGGCGTTGAGGGCGCGGTAGTCTACGCACATCCTATCACTGCCGTCTTTCTTCTTAACGAGAATGATAGGACTCGCATAATCAGACTGTGATTCACGTATGATACCCTTACTCAACAGATCGTTAACAATGTCGCGCACCCTACCTTTTTCATCGACGGATAGCTTATAAGGACGATGACTAATGGGGGTAGATGAGGTTAATTTAATTTCCATTGCCCCTGTGTTCACTGTAGAGGTTGCTGTACCCGTAATGAAGATATCCGAAAATTCTCTTATTATTCTCATGAGACACTCTCTCTCGTCACCTAAAAGGGGGGTCTTTATATTTTCAATCTCTACAGTGTTCACATGCAGAACAGCGTCTGAAATAGTTGAGCGGATTAGACGTTGTGTTCCATTAGTTCGAATATACGTAATGCCTTGACGATTTAAAATATCTGTTCCAATTAATATCGGCGCGTTAATACAACTACTTGGAACAACGTACAAGTCTACCTCTAATGATACATCCGGAAATTCTATAACAGTCGTCACGTAAGAAGTCGATTCAACCTCCTGGCTCCCTAGACCTCGCATTAAACGATAAGAAGGGATTTTATTAAAATTAAAATGTTTCAAAACAGACTCTGAAATCAACGAAATATCGGAACCACTATCAATCAGTATATCAACGGGTACCTTTTGAATTAAAGCCGGTATTACGTTGTTGAGTTGGGATTCGACTCTGAACAAAAATTTACACTAGGTCGGTCTTTGCCATTTGATACTTCAGAGCGCTGTTTTAGGAAACACGAATCAACAGAATGTCCGTTACGCTTACAAAATGAGCAATATTTCAGAGACCGCTTATCCTTCAATGCAAGAGAGTTTGGTAGAGAATTAGGTTCGCTTTGCGAAACTTCCGTCTCAGTTTTAGACTTTTTTGGACAATGCCATTTCTTGTGACCGATTTTCCCGCAAATCAAGCACTTAATATTGTTATCACCACGGGGTGCCTCCCTCTTACGCGGGTAAAGCGACCCTGAATTATTAGACGTACGGAGAGCACTGCTGGAGCCCTTAACTTCGTTTACCGGTTTAACAAATGCCGATAAAAATCCTACTAAATCGGTTGGTTGCAATTTAGCGTTGGTCGCGGCGGCCTTAACTTGGGGATCAGAAATGCCCCGCACAACAATTGCGACTTTTAAATCATCTGAAAGTCCCTTAACAATGTTAAGACGCAAAAGAGATCTACGCGCATAATCAGCATAGGTTGCATACTTGCTAGAATTAGAGCACATAACTTCATATAGTATATTGGCAACATCTAATTGACGTGGACACAATGAGCGAAATTCTGTTTTAAAATTTGACCACGTGCGCTCGTTAGTGACCCACTCATTGAGCCACTGTTTCGCGTCACCCCTCAAACACCCACCGACACGTCCGAGGCACTCACGATCATCCCAATTATTTATCTGACGCGCGCGGTCAACTTCTGTACACCATGTATCAAATTCATGTATGTTAGGATCAAATGGAGAGATATAAAAATGTTGCGATCTTACTTGAACAAACGAAGATAGTGCTCCAACAATCCTGTACGCAGTCTCCTGCTGAGACTCTGGGGCGCGCGAGTAACGGTCGGTCGTAGGCTCTGTTGACACCGTAGCTCGATCGCCTGCCAGGGTCGGCTGGCGCTGCTCGCTAGGTGGATGTGACGGAAAAATATTGGATTGCGATTCTAATGGCTGTAGTTTAGTTTCAAGTGTGTTAAGTCTCGTCAAAATTAAGTCTAAAGCTTTGTCACGTGAACTCTCACGGCGACAACGAGAAGCACTGCGAGAATTGTCACGCTGCGAACGCACAATATCACGGCTCCGACGTACACTAAGCCGCCGATTAGGAGAGCGATCCCTACTACACCTTAACGTTGGCGTATAACGGCTAGCGTTTGACCTATTACGGTGTATACGCGACCTAATCCTCTGCCGCAAACGCTTACGCGAATAATCACGTTCCTTGGATTTAGATGTACGCCCGGTCATTATTTTTAGCGAAAAAATAAACTTACACACCGTTAAAATTTAAATTTAAACAAATAAGATGGCAAGAACGGATAAGGAATCACGTAGAACAATCCCACGCACTGATTTTATAGAACGGAAGGGTATTTGAATTTTTTTAAAATAACCGTCACTTCATACTTCTAATATTTAATTCAATAAGAGTATTCAAGTACAATAATCAAGACCTAGGAAACCTAATATACAATCTGATTCGACTAATACGTCCGTCACATCCAACCGCAGCGCAGCAAATGAGACCCGCTACAGCAAATCGCTCGTATTTATGTAACGTTGTTCGGCCCGGGCTCAGGCGCAAGGACAGGAGTAGGGGGATCCGGTAAAAATAAAGTAAGTAATAAGCACATAACATACAATTGTTTACGGTGGTCACTGCACTAGGTTCGCAGACCTGTGTCTTAGCAGCCGCAAGTAAGCTTACAAATATTGTGCTAAGCTAAAAGTTTTTACAGCTCCGGAACCGTTACATCGAGAATTGGGTAAATTAAAACAAAAAATATACCGTTTCTTTATGTTATACATTTGTATAATATATAACCGAAAAAAAAACAAAATAAAATAAAAATACAAAAAATAAATTAACAAACGTCAGTATATATATGTACAGACAAAAGCATGTCAGTCTACACGTTTTGACCATTGCACTGCCCTTATCTCGTACCCATAAGAACAATATCGAACTGCAACTGCTTACCTTGACGTGTTGTCAACTTGACAATCAAGTGACCATTAGGAAAAAAAAAATTGACTGCGTCCAAGTCATCATGTGTCATATTTTTTTGTAAAAAAAATCAAATTAACACCAAAATCAATTGTTTGGATGAAAATAACTAACTAAACACTTTATTAATTACTTACCTACTACACTATTGCCATTTTTACATTTTTAATTTTATAATTATTAGTTGAGACAGCAAGTACTATACTACAAAGGACCAAATGTGTTTATTGATCAGAGTAAATATTGTTTGAATCTAAAACAAAGAAAGTCTAGAACTTCAAGGTATGCAAAGTTCTTTGAATTGAAACCCTTCATTAGCGTCGTCAAGAGAACAGCCTGTATAACGCAAGGTGTGTGTAATTAAATCAATTGAAAGGTCTAACGCAAGTCGACAGACGCCCTCATTAGAATATCTTAATTAACTCGTGTTGTTTATCGAATGACGCCTCTATTTCTCATATCTTATGAACTGTAAATTCGAAACAACGGATTGGTGCCTTTGTAAGATTTAATTAATACAAGTTTCGGGGTCGCAGTCAATTGTTTGTGTATTTTGTGTCGCAGGGGATCGGTGAAATTAGAGATTTCGCGAAATGCGAATGCGAGTGTCGAGTCAGTTGCGATAGTTGCTTGAATTGCTGTTGAAACGAGATTCCTCCACAGATTTTACATGTAATCCATTAAAAACTTTGTTTTTCGTACATTTTCTACAATTTTTTTTTGAGATTTGACACGCTGTATCAACTTTCAATTTTTTGGTAATGTAATTCACGAAGCAAACAGATAGATGATTAATAAAAATTACCAATCGACGTTTCATATATCAAATTTATATTAATAAAAGAGTTTGCCATTCTCTTCACATTCTGTTATCATCATTTTATACTCATAGTGTAAGAGAAACTAAAAATTTAAGCCCAGTTTCCTAATGTGGTTATTTAGTGTATTTGTTTTAATATCACAATTACCTACTTTCATTACACCAGGCACCTTAGAGATTTAAAACAAAACGAGTTCAACCCTAATTTAACACGCTTCTTTTTGGTAGATCAGTGTAGAATCAAAGCGATTCAACCTCATTAGTTAATTTGTCCAGAACGCCACAGATTGTCAAAAACATTAGTTCGTCAAGCGTCGGTGTCAAGTTACTTCAAGTCTTAATTCATGATCAGTAGCATTAAGCATCGTATATGGACTTTACACGAGGCGATTCTATACGTCTTATTTCAACATTCTGTCATTCAAGTCCATTGAGATACTCATAGTACGGTCAACGGCATATTAAAGTAAACACTCGTAGTTTATACAAAACATTCTGATATAACTTTTAACACAATGTTCATATATTGCGGGGACAAGTGAAGAAGATCAAACCATTATTAAATAATGTGTCATTTTAATATGCATGTTGCCCACCTTATAAAATTTTAAATGAGGTAGGGCATTGCGATTTATTTCTCGAACTGGAGCAGCCCGACTGGTGAAATACCTCTACCGTACAGAAGACCGTAGCTAAATAACGGTGAGTAAGGTTTCCAGAGCTTCTTGGGGTTGCTGCATTAGAAGCAAGGATCAAACTTTCAAGGTAACGGTCACAAGTTCAACAACAGCATTTTTATGCTGTACTTGTCGCCCTTAAGCTAGAACTTTATAACCACTTAACACCAGGTAGGATGAGATTAATCTTGATGTGCAATATAAAAAAAACTTTATGCAATCCCCTCTTAAAGGATTATATTTGCAACGACTCTACACGTACTTTTATAGAGAAATCTTTTTGTCGCAACATGCAAAGGCAACTCTAGCTAAACTTCTTATTTAATATGCAGACTAATGGCCTAATTGCGGTATCGTAGACGAAACCATCTCGTAATTACTACACAACACGCTCTAATTCTAATGCCCAGCTGCAGACGACTATGTATCAAACTACAGTCGACTGACCACTAGCGGTCTAGAATATTGCTTATGGAGGTCCACGTGTGATGTTATTTCGACTACTCTTGGATATGAAACTGAAATAGGCCCAGAAATATATTTGCATCCATGCCACAATTGAAATTGTAAATTTAATAAAAAAAACTAAATGGCATATATCGGACGCTATTTTGTGAAATAAAAAATATTTTTTTCCCGCAACGCAAGGGGAGATTAAATGTTTATGTTTCTTTAAATTAAATAAAAAAAAAGTTTAATTTAAAGACATCGTTACGACTTTGAAGGCCGTTTCGGTTTTATTTTATGTTAAATACGTTTTAGTTTATTTTAACATTCTGGTTTGCGTCAGAAGACAAAGACAAAAGTATTTGCGTAATTTAGAAAAAAAAGTACTCCCTTACGAGAATAAAATAAGTTTATAGTCTGCTGCGTTTTAATAACTGCAATATCAAATAAATTTGTGTGGCCCGTTCCACTTCAAAATTTAGATGCGGCTTGTGGTTGAAGTGGGGTATAAATAACTGAATAAATACCTGAATATGTATACTATCAAAAACTAGAAAATATACGTAGAAAATATTATAATCACATATTTGGATACTTTTGCTATATCATACTCAATAGCAATTAAAGCTACTATTTCTTTTAAATGTATGATTGAAACAAGTCACTCTTTCATGAAAAATCACAAACAACGACGGTATTACAATATACATACCCATGACAATATAGAAAAGTTTATTTTCAATGTAACCCCAACTGGGATTGATTCCAAAACGTCAGATACTGCCAACACTAAAATCCAGCTCGCTTTCAGCTATGAAGTTCGTTAAAACAATGTGTATTTATTTAAATACTACTCAATGCCCTAAGAAAATAAGGGTCAACTTTTGGACTATAACAAAAGTGTCAGTTAATAAAGTTATAGTGGTACTAAAGTGTTAAGTGAGCGTCGTATTTATTTACCCTTAACCCATGTTATAAACAATAACTCGTTTTGTCGAGCCAATTAAGTCAATGAAATAACTCAATATAAAGAAAGTTTAGGAAACACTGTACTTGGACGTCATCTTGCTTCAACGAACAATTATTCTCCTTTGAATTTCGCTGAACATAAGAAAGGGTAATTGGTTCACGTAACATGTTAACATCTCAGCCAATATCACTAAGTACCTAATCAATGTTATGCTCAATATAAAATATGGGTACATATATGCCGCAGATAGGCTAACACAAGGATAAAATAAGTATTTTTTTTTTTGGTTTTCAAAGAGATATTTTCTTAAAAATTGAAAAATCAAAATTAAAATATTTTATTCATATAAATAACATTAGCAAAACTTTAGGAATCATCCCTACATAAACCAAATCATGAATATGTCGTAGCCATCTGGTTGAATCTGCTATTTGATTGAATGACTTGCGCGTTGATTGAATTCCGACATTTAAGTCCATGAATAGAAGACAACTCATCAAATAGTTTTACTCTAAAGCATTGCCTATCTTGACTAACTGACAATTTTTACCAACTAATTCAAGGATTTAAAATAATCAAAGACTAGGACAGCCAGTTAATATTTTATTTTTTAACCTCTAAATGTCCAATGGTGGTGGACAAAGTGATTATTTAGATAAAAAAGAACCAATTAATAAAATCTCAGATGTCTCAGAACGATTCACGAAGAATGTGATTCAATGAACGCGCTAGTCATTCAATGAAATAGCAGATTCAACCAGATG
Organism: Glyphodes pyloalis; assembly: GCA_037074685.1. Lineage (NCBI taxonomy): Eukaryota > Metazoa > Arthropoda > Insecta > Lepidoptera > Crambidae > Glyphodes > Glyphodes pyloalis. The sequence goes on along the minus strand of JAYKKO010000003.1, from coordinate 19,402,691 downwards.
ACTGCGACAGATATGCTAGAATAAAAAGAAACGGATACTAGAAACCCATAAAAATGTGCTTAAGGCAGTCTAAAATAAGAATCTTATTTACAACTCCATTCGTTGTTTTGCCAAGTCTCCGCAAAAATTATTTCACACGCAATACGGAGCGTGAAAACTAAAGCTACAAATGGCGGAGTGAATGTTTAATGCCCAAGATTATGTCGGGTTTAAATAATAACTAAAGAGCGAACCGACTGTTCTTTGTGAAAGCATGAAAATGGCGAAAATAATGTAACTAACAATGCATGCACTGAAAAAATGAAAACTTTTCGTAAAATAAAAACTTTTTTTTTGTAAAGTGAAATGAAAGAAAGCAACTGTATGAGATCCAAATATACTAAAGCCAAATTAAATTAAATTATAAATACGTCTTCTACATAGTCATCGTTCGTCGTTCATAATCTAACTGTCACTCTCTCAATTCGGATATTCATATGCCTCCTCCACGCTACTCGCGAAGTTTAACGAAGTTAGACGAATACGATAGTGTAGAGAGGCACTTCGGCTCGCCTCGTGCTCGCCGCGTCAAACTTTGCCTCGCCTCGGGCGAACTTCGCGAGTAGTGTGGGAAACGAACTTTTTTATATTATCTCGGGTCTAGGTGTTTTGGTACCATTGTAGATTCTGGTTTCTTTAACACAAGTACTCTACTTACCACAGAATCAGAAAAATGTACAATGTGATGTTGTCCAATACAATTGAAATAAGTAGGTTCTAAGTGTAAAATAACACAAACAAATCTTACTGATAAAACGACCAATTTAGATGGATAGTCTGCCAAATATTATCTAATTTTTAGTATGAAGCGACCAAACCTCACTTCTTAGTGTTTAAAATGTTTTTATCCGTAAAAACCTTTTACTAAGAATCAGACTCGATTTATAAAGTGTCAAATAAGAAAAAACAGTTGAATAAAGTACAAAACGACATATATAAATGATAGTATAATTAATCCGTAATGAATAAGTAAGCATGCTAAGATTACCTTTCATTATTAATGCAGTTAGCTGTTAAAATACTTCGTAAAATGTAATTTTAACTTTATATTTACTGTATCTTGTGTTGGTAATCCAATAAATTAATAAATTAACTAATGACGTTCTTAATAAAAACAGCTTATACTTTTTCGCCTTGCAAAATTTTATTCGACGACGAAAAAATCGACCATGATCTTGACTTGAAATGTGCTTTTAGCTTCTATCGAGCTTAACAATTCATTAATTTAAAAACGATTTCCATTTGCACCTAAAACGAATTTGCATAATCATCCTTCCAATTTTAAAATGAAATACTTACCCAAAAGTTGAAAACCCTTTGAAGAATGACTGCCAGTACGTTCAACCCTTGCAAGCGATCAAAGGGTAACTCCTAGCAACACCCTTCACTAGTTTTATACAAAAAACAATGTTTCAACAACAGAGCGTTTTGTTTTTATGCAGTCTATGAAGTTTTTACGCTTTAATGTGTACGATCATTGAAGTGAGAACGTTAAACTATTTATTTCTGAAGTATTTGTATTCAATTCAGATCGTGATAAAACATTTAGGTAACTATCCAAGCACTTCAATATTCATGGTGACTAGAGTCTCAAAATATTTTTTTATAATAATTTTATTAATCAGTTAGTTTAAGAGTTTTTTTTATAATTTTCCAATTTTAATTTGCGTTTGATGAATAAATAATTTAGTTTGAACTTTTATATGTCCACACTAATACTATAAAAGCGAAAGTAACTCTGTCTGTCTGTTTGTCTGTCCGGCTTTCACGCCTACACCGCTGAACCGATTTTAATTAAATTTGGTAAAGGTATACGTTGAGCTTCTAGAACAGACATAAGCTACTTTTTGTTTCGAAAATAAGGAGGGACGGGCGTAACACCCCCTTTGAAAGTTTATATAGGAAAATGTTTATTTTTTAAGTTAGAGTTATGATATATGAAAAAAAATATTTCAAAACTAGGATTAAATATGGACTACTTTTTGTTTCAAATATAAAAAAAGAAAAAAACGAATGAACTCGCGGGCACAGCTAGTATATTACAAATACATTTCTAAATAATTAAATCACTATTATCTCAATGATATAATATATTTTGTGAATATTTAATTATTATCATAACACTCTTTTTCAAAAGTCCTACAAGAAATACTTTAGAAGAGCGCAATTGTGCTGCGAGATAGTGTTTTTATTGTTCATCTTCTAAAATGTCTTAATTTATAAGAAAAATTTTTAAATTAAAAAAAAAATTGATTTAACTTTAAATTTTAAAAGAGGCAGGGCAAAGCGATATCGCTCGAACTGGAGCAGCCCAACTGGTAAAATACCTCCACCTTTCAAAAGACCGTAGCCAAATAACAATCACTCCGGTGTTGTTGTGTTCCTACTTGTGAGTAAGGTTTCCAGAGCTTTTGAGGGGTGCTACATTAGTAGCAGGGGTCAAGCATTCAAGGTAAGGGCGACAAGTCCAGTAACAGATTTATTATATTTCGTCGCTTCATTCTTCAGATATGATATAATTACCAGGTAGTCCCTCTGTTTATCAGGCAACGCTCACACAATTTTTAGAGTTTTTAAACTAGTCTAACAGATTTTTTAAAATAAAGAGTAGTTAAACGAATCTTTTTGTATTTCCGGTTTCACCATAATCTCGCATGGCGCCAGTGGCGCTGTTCATTCCTCTGTTGTGCTCGGTAGCGCTCGCACGTATCAAACTAAGTCGGTAGCCATGCCCAAAAGAAACGCACAAGCGCGTATCGAACGCTATGCAAGAAAGATTAGGAAAATTGAAGAACGCGAAAAGCGACGAAGAATTATATCTCCATTTGATTCATCGTCGGAAGACGAAGGTAAGCGAAAACGTTATAACTTGTTCCAACAGTGCCTATGTAAGTGTTAATTAAACAATACGCTGGTTTTGTTAGTGCTTTGGGATTGACTGCGAGTCAATAACTCTGACGCTTACCAAAACGCAATATTGATCAGCGACTTTCTTATGCATTGGGGTAGACTGCGAGTCTACAACGATGACATCCAGCAGAACATACGTAACTTCTAAAATAGAGGTATCGTTACTCTGCAAAATCAAAAACCGAAGGCTCCAGCTTTTCGTGTTTCTTTTTATTTGTAATACCCACATGTTTGATATTTTTTTTCGCAACCTAAATATAATTTGTATTTTTAGGTAACGAGGTTCCAAATCATAATACGGACTGTGAAATTATTCCGGATCAAATATCGATTACACCGGATATAGCCACGGAACAAAATCTCAGCGAAAACGTGGAACAAATTAACGACCAGTCAGACCTCAGCCTGCAGGCTGAGTCTCCAACCAAAAATGATCTCGATCCCGAACTTTTGTCTGCTTTGGGTGAATCAACATCCGAAAGTCCTGAATATGGCGACAGCATCCACGATAATCTGTCTAAACTGTGGCTTCCCTTATTAAAAAAAGGGATGCCTAAAGAAAGCAAGGACAAAACGCTAAAGGAATACCTCATACCGGATAATTGTAGACTCTTGCAAGCACCAAAATTGAACGCAGAAATATCGGCTGCTATCCCGGATATGGTGCGCAATCGTGATAAAACAATTGTCGCTTCCCAGCAACAACTTGGCCTAGGCATCACAGCAATCAATAGAGGTTTAGATGTCCTCTTGAAGAGCGACAATAAGATCCAAGCAATGAAACACTTTAGTAACGGTTGCCGTTTATTGTGCGATTCACATAGCTTAATGTCAAAGAACCGAATTAAGCTAATCATGCCCAGCTTAGACAGGACCTTTCTGCATATGATTGCCGAGTCTGAAAGAGACGAAACGTTATTTGGATCTTCGCTGTCGGAGAAGATAAAGGCCGCTAAAGCCATAGAAAAACAGAGCCTTCAGATCAAGAAGCCCATACTAAAGCCTCAAAAATCGACAGCAGCTCAGCCCACTGGCCGGTCTGGATCCCATCAGGGAAACTGGGGCGCGCCTCCTCGCTATCCGTCAGCGAACAGGGGGGGGCGAGGAGGTTATCGGAGACCACAAATGGCGTCCACTGTTCGTCGCCAGTACAATGCCCCGACAACGCAACCGCTACGCGCTGCAACCCTGGACAAGCCCCGTGCCCTAGCACAGAATCACCACTAGCACAGGTACATGCCGGTAGGCTTACCCTTTTTTACGATTGTTGGCTAAAAATCACGAGTAATAAGGTCGTACTTGACTGGATCAAATTTGGTTACACTATACCCTTAAAATCTGTTGTTACTCAGTGTGATATCCCTCATAATTCAATTTCACAGGCAGAAAAACTTGATATCTTAGAAGCCATAAATAATTTAATAAAATTAGGTGCTATATTACAGTGTCATGAAACTCGTGATCAGTTTATATCTAGAATTTTTCTCACTCCGAAGCCTAATGGGGATAAACGCTTTATTTTAAATTTAAAACCCTTAAATAAATTTATTCAAAATAATCATTTTAAAATGGAGGATTACCGTACTGCCTGTAAATTAATACCGTACGATGGGTATTTAGCGACAATCGATTTAAAAGACGCATATTATCTTGTACCTATAAATCCTTCACAACATAAATATTTGAAATTCCAATTTCAACAAGACGGCTCATCCAGGACATATCAGTTCTGTGCCCTACCCTTTGGGCTTTCTGTTGCCCCACGTGTTTTTACCAAGATCTTTAGAGAAGTTGTAGGTCATTTAAGACGTAACGGTCATAAATCTGTATCTTACTTAGATGATTTATTATGTATAGGAGATACTTACGAACAGTGTCTTAGTAACGTTAACGAAACATTAAAGTTACTCAAATGCCTGGGATTTGTAGTTAATTATGAGAAAAGTAAATTGACACCACAAAAATCGTGTAAATTCCTTGGTTTTCAATTTAATACGCAAGACTTAACGCTAAGTCTCCCTTTAGATAAGCGAAGAAATATTGCAAAGTTGGTTTCTAAATATTCAAAATTACCATCATGTTCCATACGTGAATTTGCTCGACTCATAGGAGTGCTTGTGGCTGCCTGTCCGGCCGTTAAGTACGGATGGATGTACACGAAAATCTTAGAACGACAAAAGTATTTAGCATTACAAAAAACCAATAATTACGAAACAAAAATTAAATTACCCACAATAATTTTAAAAGACCTCCATTGGTGGTTATCAAATATAGAAAGCACGACTAATTTTATGAGACCTCCCAATTTTGAAACCGAAATCTATACTGATGCCTCTATGTCAGGATGGGGCGCGGTATGTCACGGTAGCACGGTAAACGGTAAATGGAAGGATACAGAGAAAACTCAACACATAAATTATTTGGAGTTGATGGCTGCTTTTTTGGGTCTTAAGTCATTTGCAAACGGTAAAACCAACTGCGCAATATTACTTCGCATTGATAATACAACTGCTATCAGTTACGTGAACCGAATGGGAGGCATACAATACCCCCATCTCAATGACTTAGCTCGATCAATATGGGAGTGGTGTGAAGCGCGTGATCTTTGGATATACGCATCATATGTAAATACAGTGAAAAATTGCGCGGATTCTGCATCTAGAATAGTCAATCCAGATACAGAATGGACACTATCTGATCAAGCTTTCCAAAAAATTACACACCATTTTGGCGAACCTGATATAGATCTATTCGCTTCGCGAGATAACGCCAAGTGCTTGCGATTTATATCGTGGAAACAGGACCCAGATGCCGAGTCCGTAGATGCATTTACCATCAGCTGGCATTCAGAATTTTTCTATGCTTTCCCGCCATTTTCGGTCATATTAAAATGTCTCAGAAAAATTATTGATGATGAAGCTCACGGTATATTTGTTTTTCCCCAATGGCCATCACAACCTTGGTTCCCATTATTACAAAATTTAATCGTATCCGAAATAATTTATATGAATCCAAATAAATACCTTTTACAATCTTATTTCAGGGATCATCATCCCTTACACAAGAATCTTACCCTGGGTGTCGCGAAGCTTTGCGGCAAGCCTTTATACGACGAGGCGCCGATGCAGAGTCAGCGACACTGATGTTGGCTTCGTTCTCCGAAAATACAATTAAACAATACAATACTTCGCTAAAACTTTGGTGGCATTATTGTACAGTTAACAATGTAGACAATATATTTGAACCTTCTAAAATACATCTCTTAAAGTTTTTAACAACACAATTCCAAAAAGGTTGTGCCTACGGTAGCCTCAATTCGCATCGTTCTGCTTTATCAGCCTTAGTTGGAAATAATATTGGCTTTAACGATTGTGTTAAACGTCTTCTCAAGGGCGCGTATAAACTTAAACCTACCAAACCTAAATATGTAAATACATGGAATCCTCAACAGGTTCTAAACCACGTCTCAGAATGGTACCCTAACAAAGAACTGTCTTTAGAAAAAATAACAAAGAAGCTTTGCATTCTACTTGCAATATGTACTGCTCACAGAATGCAAACTATATCTTTAATTAAGCTGGAAAATATTTTAATTTCACATAACGGAATTAAAATCAAAATAATGGATATTATTAAAACGTCTGCGCCAGGTAAAAATCAACCCGAGTTATTTTTGCCATACTTCAGGGAAAATATAAACATTTGCCCAGCCACAGCACTCTCAGACTATATTTTGTTAACCAAAACCTTAAGATCTGAGAATGTAGGCAATCTGTTGTTAACATACAAAAAGCCACATAAACCTGCGCATACTCAGTCTATCAGCAGATGGGTGAAGCAAGTGTTATCGGAGAGCGGCGTTGACACCAGTGTGTTTGGTGCGCATAGCACCCGACATGCATCGACCTCAACCGCCAGCTTATCTGGAGTCAGTATCGAAACGATACGCAAAACTGCAGGCTGGACTAACTCGTCTAATTCCTTTGCCCTTTTCTATAATCGGCCCATTTTAAATGAAGGAGAATTTGCCCGGTCTGTTTGTTTATTGCCAACTAATTCGTTTAATAATTAAATTAAGAAGAATGAATATGTGTATGTAACTTGAAATGTTATGTTATGTTCATGTGTAATATAAAACTAAAACTTATGAAATTATAAAAATAAATAAAAGTATGATTTAGTAAGCATTTTGTTTCAAAACTTCCCTTCTCTTAACATCTACCTGGTAATTATATCATATCTGAAGAATGAAGCGATGAAATATAATATGTGATCAAACGAACTTCCCAAGTGAAGTTCGATCAATATTATATGAGTCGCTTCATTCGAAGATATGACTACCCTCCCACCCTAAGGTTCACCCATAATTAAATAGGAAAGTTTTGAAAGCATATGTAGGTAGATAACAACTCTGAAAAATGAACAGCGCCACTGGCGCCATGCGAGATTATGGTGAAACCGGAAATACAAAAAGATTCGTTTAACTACTCTTTATTTTAAAAAATCTGTTAGACTAGTTTAAAAACTCTAAAAATTGTGTGAGCGTTGCCTGATAAACAGAGGGACTACCTGGTAATTATATCATATCTTCGAATGAAGCGACTCATATAATATTGATCGAACTTCACTTGGGAAGTTCGTTTGATCACATATTATGCTGAACTTGTCACTTTTAATAGCTTAAAAGTGACAAGTTCAGCATATTAAGTGGTAATGGTCCGCTAGGACCATTACCACTTAACATCTAGTGGGATGAGGTCAATCTTGGAGTGCATAATAATAAAAAAAATAAAAAATAACTCGGTAAGAGATTTTTTTAACATGCCCTAAGATAACACAATTAATAGTCCGATTTTTTCTTTAGTTTTACAATTCATATTTAAATTTTTCAAAATATGTTTTCAACGTGAATTCTAATTCTAAGACGTTGATGCTCGATACCAATTTACGTTTTTTAGGTCACTAAAAGGTACTTTGTATTTTTTGCCTTGGTCTACGAACGTTCATTAAAATTAAATAAACACGCTGTTGAGTTGCTTTTTGTCTCTTTTAATTAAAGAAAAAAAACATTCGAACAATTTTTAGGAGCAAATAAAATATCTGAAAGGCTTTATTACTATTTACGAGCACAATAAATGCGTTTAAAAATTTTAAACAACGAACTTATTTTTCAAGCCTTATTTAGTTGCGTTTTGAAATACTTGTGTTGTTTTGAAAAGTTTCTTAATTGAACTCGTATTTCAGTCGGATGGAATCAAAACCGGCTTTATTTATATTTAATCACGTTTTACTTTTTACAAAGTACATAATCCGATGTTGATAATCTATTTTTGTTACTCAATACAAAGGCAAAGGAAAATTGATCCAATATACGTTTAGAAAATTAATAAATAAATAAGTAAATGCGCCAGACAACCACACCTAACTAAACTAAGGTTTTCCCTTGTACTAAGAGTACCAGATGACGAATACTAACTGGGAGCGTCATCCCAGTACACCCAGACCTAATTCAATTTAGAAAAGTTCGTTTTTCAAATTGACCTGACCGGAGATCGAACCTGGGACCTATGGCGCTTTGGCCGTCTACCCTACCCACTGCGCCACCGAGGTCGTCAACCAAGACATAAAAAATAATACCAACCATGCCTATTTGCATGCGCATTGAGTCTAATTTCTCATATGAAACGACAAATGTTTTTTTTGATTGACTGATAGCATACTGCACTCGAATTTTCAACCATCAGCAGCTGACGCACTGATTTGCCATTTATTACGACGTGATATAATTGATTCAAGAGGCGCATCCTACGCCGCCATGAGGGTAGGAAAACAAGGGAATATTCATTTTTCACTCACTCGTAACTACGCAAGATACTTTCTCTTCTAAATCCATTAATAAAAACGTCTTGCATAAGCAATAAATAAACCAGATAAAGATCAGATATTACCAATATTCTATTAGCTACTTCTAACCTCTCTTTTGTATTGGGGGCCGAGCCCAAAACTTACACAACGGTTGTAGCATAACTGTTTTTGCGCCAAATTCCGGGCACTCCGTTCAGTAATTTGACTGCTATGATTTAGTACGCCCTTGGATATTGGGATACTTTTATGGAAGTTCCCCGGGGCTCTTACCGTCTCCTGCAAACAATGACGGCGTTCATTAAGTTCCTCGGGTTATTTAAGCTCGCGCAAACTTGGGGCACTAATGATGTTTGAATTTCTGCTTTAATAAAATATGCATTAGGTTTAGTCTGCTTTTTACAGGAGAAAGAGGAGTTGATTTAAAAATGTTCTGACGTTCATATTTATATGTGCACATGGGGTAAGGTTTTTAACATCAAGTGACCACAGAGTTTATTATTTCAGCCAAATAACTTTATTTTATAGAATTTCGAAAAATAGTGTTCCTCTAACTCATATGCAGTTCAATTACATGAAAATTGATAACACATCACTGATCAGATTACAATCTCAATCGATTTATTTATGTAGTTTAAAAGGTAATTTATAAGCCTAGTCAAAATTAATATATACCAAAATTGAAGCTAACACCAGTTCTAAATATTGCTGCTTTGCTGCTAAGAAGAATCTGAAAATTTATCTGTTAACATAAAAATATTATGTATTTTTCCCAATAATGCAAAACATTATCTATAATAAAGGACCTAACCTTCTCGTACCTATAATATTATTTTAATATTTATCATGATTGTTGGTGCCTTTTCTCATTGAGTATGATAATTTTTTTAATGGATTCTACATCTGTTCATGGAATAGTCAAAATTGCAATAAGGTGTTTGTTCAACAATCTATTAAATGTTTTATTTGGTTGACGATGTCTGATCAGGGAAATTAATTATACTGTTGGAAGGCCAGGTAAATAATCGATCTCGCCTGGTTTTTTGTCGGCCTTGTCTATCTATCGTCCCATCAGACCATGAGAGGGAAGGAAGAGAGAGTGTACTTGTGTGTTGTGCCAACGTTCGGGCCCTTTACACCAGGTCTGCGCATTGGTTGATCTCAATGATATTTACAGTCTACGCCGAAATTACTATTACAACCACGTAACAAAAGCGACAAAACGTGTCACTCATCTGTATTTTGATGAAGGTAAGCTCTCAAAATATGTCCCTTACACCATAGCAATATTTGCGCCTCCGCCGCCGCACGTACGCGTAAAATATTCAGACGACGTCAATAGTTCACACCTTAATGCTAGCGTAACTGAATCGCGCCCGCGGCAGAGAGCGGCACAGTTCGTTGAATACGAAGCGCTTCCTTATTACGTATTCAAATTTAAGTCAACATAGCCTGGCGTTTAGAAGGGACGATGCGGCAAACGACGAACAAGGAGTCCTTACTCACATTTGAAAGAAGTTACAAGACTAGTTTTAGAACAATCCATAGCCGAGAAGTGAGCTGTAGACCTGACTCCTCATCTCTGAGGTATCAGGTTTGAGGGTCTCCACCCTCCCACCACGGGCCTAAGATCCCTCTGGAAGACCCACACACGCTGCAGTCACTCTCGATTGCGCTAGAACCAGCAATAAAGTCTACCTGTCTGTAAGATCCACTCGCACTGCAGTCACCCTCGGCTACGGAAAGGTCCAGAACGCATTTTCTATCGAAGGAAACAGGATTGTTGATTTTAACGCCACTGAACATTTCGTGTCATAACAAATTCTTAGTCTGGGTATTTATTGGATTGAATTATACTTTTTTTTCTGAAGTAACAAAACTCATTAGGTAAATAAGCATTTACAACGAAGTAAGTGAGAATAGTAATTGATTTTTAACAGGAAGGCCGGTTCAAAGTGTGTCTGACGTGCTTTTGACTGCACAATAGTTTTTTTTTGTTGCAGTTCAAGATTGACCTCATCCCACCTGACGTGAAGTGGTAATGAGGTCCTAGCTAGTACAGCATAATAAAGCCATTACTGGACTTGTCGCCCTTAGCTTGACTTGGCCCCTGCTACTAATGTAGCAGGTTTTAAATTTTATTTTAATTCTTTTAATCTACCTGCTATTCACAATCATGACCTCAAAGCCAGCTTTCTATATCGTGCCCTATAAAAGCACCCAAGAAAACGTCTTGCCACGAACAAAAAATGTATCGAACCCTTTAGGGCTTGTTGAGAACGAAAGCGGTAATATATTTATGGATTTACCGTGTTGCCGCGTTTTGTCGCGCAACAATGACGCAAATACGGAAATGGTAGACTCCACATAAATTGGTGCGAAACGATTGAGTGCAAGGAAGCTTTGACGTGTATGTATTGGGATATTCACTTATCATTTTTCATTCTGTATGCAAAGTATGTTTGATGTCACGGGTAAAGTGAATGGTGACTAATTTGAAGAGGAAGAAATCGTTCAAGTCGTAACTTATTGTTTGTGTTTTAGTATTCCATGCTGAAATGGAAAAATGGAACCTTGGAAGTCTCTGCTGTCTGTCTGTTTGTCTGCCGCCACGTTGTATGACATATAATGTGATAACAAGCAACGCCTAAAAGATTCACAGGATAATCACATTTAAATATTCAATTAAACAAAAAGCACACACACACATCACCCTTAGTTAGACACACATTGTCTTTGTTACAAATAAATGTACCTTTTTCCTTATTTCTCAATATCAATATCTAAAATATCATAGGACAGCAAGTCATTCCCAACACAAGCTGCATTACTTACTGGTGAGACTTAACACATGTATGTACCTGATTTTATATTGAGATATAAAAATATTTTTTATTTATTATTATACTATTTTGATAGAGGTTTCCATATTAGAGACTATTGTTCATTTAATGATACGGAATCTTCCGTTTGCGAGCCCAATACACACTCTTTGGTTTTGGTTACGGAAATTAAAAAGGCATATATTTTTTAGGAATAAAAATACCAGTCTTACCAGTCAATCCGATCTCATCTTTACATCAAATGTTTATAAACAAATTAAGATGTTTTTTTGTTAGAAAAGAGATATTCTGACTGTGATACCATGAAAATGGAAATGAGGATCTGATGATAGTATCCCAATGAATTAAATATGAAGCTGGTTTTCAAAAGAAAATTATCCTCACTCAACTTTTTAATTCGCTTCCAACCAGTTAGTATACTAACCGGTTGGAAGTAGTATACTACAAACGTGTTATAAGTAGAATTAAAATGAAACTATCCTAAACTTAGATCTATTTGCCGGAACACTAAAGCCCCACTGCATTGTTCAAAACTGAGACTTACTTAGTCAACCCCACTTTTTCCACCCATCCATCAATTAACGTCGGAATAATCTTATCTTTAAACTCCAAGAAGACTCTAATTAAACTGAACTTTGGATTGATACGAAATGAATAGTTCTCGCAACATGTTTTTTCTTCATATTATTTTTATTTCATTGGCAGCTTTTTTAACGAAATCTACCTCTGCCAGTGTCTAATAAATGATAAACTTCACGATAAAAACACAGTGTTTAGTATTCTAAAGCTTTCAAAGTATTTCTTGGAGGCCAATATCCAGTTTAATCTTGTTATCAGGCACAATTGACTTGTTTTAGTTAATTAAATGCATAACTTTATAGATTACCTGCGGTCTGTCGCAGCTTTGCACGCGTAGATAATATCCCCGTTTTTTTCACATTTTCCACTATTTTTTTTTAAATATTGCACTTCAAGATTACCCTCATCCCACCGGATGTTAAGTAGTAATGAGGTCCCAGCTTAAGGGTGACAAGTACAGCACAATAAATCTGTTACTAGACTTGTCGCCACTACCTTGAAGGCTTGACCCCTGCTACTAATGTAGCATCCCCCAGGAGCCCTGAAAACCTTACTCACACGCAGGAACACAACAACACAGAAGTGATTGTTATTTGGCTGCGGTCTTCTGTAAGGTGGAGGTATTTCACCAGACGGGCTGCTCCAGTTCGAGCGATAAATCGCTATGCTTTTATTAGAGTGTAATGTTATATAGCTTAAAGCCTTTCTCGACAAACGGACTATCCATCACAAAAAGTAGTTCCTGAGATTAGCCCGTACAAACAAACTTTTCGTCATAATATTAGTATAGATTTTATATATCTCACTATTTAACTTTACAGTACAGTCGCCGTCAGATATATCGGAGCAGACAAAGTGACCAAATACTTCTGAACAGTTAAAATGTTGTGTTCTATACACCACAAGTTACCATTCATATCTGAACATTCATTACTTCAATGATATCTAATGCAGAAGTTGTGGGTGCAGTTAGTTTTAAACAATATGTTAGCTTTTGTATTTCACTGGACAAACAGACACCAAAAGCATATAATGAATATCACTAAATGGCAAATAAGAACCAATGAATCAAACTGACCGCTTTCCCTACTAAAACCGAATCCCTATAACTCGTTTTAATATTTTTTATCGCGAAACAAATGGGCGCAGATAAGAGACGTTGACAGTAACAAGTGGGTCTAATTTAACTTTTGGAAATCTTTACGAGTTCCCGACGCTTCGGATGAATCCAAATGAGGGTAGGTCCCGTAAATAGAGACGTCCCGTTTTGTCCACTAGAGGACAGAGGAAGAGGGACCCGAAGAACCCCTACACGCGTTGAAGGGTCATTAGTGAGGGTTCTGTCGAAACTAACATACTGAGTAATTAAAAAGGGCCACGTTAATTTCGAGTTTGGTATGTCGGAATGCTATAAGTTCGCAAATATTAACAAGTTTAATGGCGTATAAAGGAGTTGTCAAGAGAATAAAAGGTCCAAGTTAGACTTTCGGTCAGGGTAATTAGGGAAACGCAGCCAAATAACAATCACTTTTGTGTTGTTGTGTTCCTGCGTGTGAGTGAGGTTTCCAGAGCTCCTGGGGGTGCTACATTAGTAGCAGGAGTCAAGCCTTCAAAGTAAGGGTGACAAGTCTAGTAACAGATTTATTATGCTGTACTTTTCGCCCTTAAGCTAGGACCTCATTGCCACTTATCATCAGGTGGGATGAGGTCAATCTTGAAGTACAATATAAAAAAAAATCCGGATTGTACTAAATCTTGGTGTTAGTGCCTAATATCAGGTAAATAGTATAAGAAAAACTAATTGAGAGCTGTACATTCGTGTGATAAGGTGCATGGAAGAATAATTAAGCTTGAGTATAACGGCATTTAGGCTAATCCACCAATATATCTTTCACTGCCGGGCTGTACTGAACTATAATCCACTATTGGATTGGTAAATATAATTATTTACATACATACATACAGTCACGCCTTTGTTCTGGAGCAGTAGACAGACATCCTATTCTTCCTTTTGCCATGATATTTAATGTGACAAACCGGCTTTGAGCGGTTCACTTTTGGCTTCCATGGGGAACTTGTGATGGTTTGTGAGAAGCATTGCCGAATTTTATCTGTATGTTTTTTTATTGCAATCTCACGAGCGGCGAAGGAAATAATTGCTACTTCCGAAGTTAGCCTTTTCTGAGGGCAACGTGATACGCTCGTCGTGAATAGATTTATTAACACACAATCAATTTACAGTACACAGGCATTAAAGTGAGACGAAAAAAAGATACAGTAAAAGTAAATTATAAAAAAATCAAAAAAATAATGATTGGGCAGCTAACAAGGTCCCAGCCTCAGTATGAGCTGCTACAACATTGGATCTAATACCAGCCTCTAGAGCCAGCATGAGCTAGTATTCTGGCGAAACCTTAAGTGAGTGGCGCGGTGACAAGAAAGAAAGAGTAGAAGAAGAATGACAAAAAAAGAAAAGGAAAGACAGAGAAGAAATATCCTCCCCCCCCCTCTCCTAAGAAGACTTTTCCAATCTCTTTCAACACGCATAAGCATATGAAAAGACGAAAGTCCAACTATAATTGCACCGCAGTACTTGAACACAAAACTGCAGACCAAACTTCTAATTTCAAAGAGCCCTTAATTTGAATAAAGTTTCCGGTCTCACACGTGAAAAGGTCGAGCGAAGGTTTACGATCGGTTTGTATCCGACTTCGGTGCTACTTTTATTGCTATCCCTGGCTGTTTGTCCATGGATTTATTTGTTTGTGGCAGGTTTTGATTGCTTGTTTAACAAAGTACCGGAAATTAAGTTTCGATTTTTGACCGACTTTTTCGCACATAAAGTTTAGTAGTAGAAAAAAACGTTTTTCACGCACGACCGGGAACTGGAGACCTTAGACATGACCTCTTACCTATGGAGGTCAATCTTATTGAAATATTTAAAAGGCCAATATTAGGTACCTACTTTTCTACTATCAAACGCCTATAAGACTCACAAGATAAAATTATAAGAAAGTCATAGTGGCAGATTCAAATAACTAGCTAAGGTTACTTGAATTTTATAAATGGAACACAAAAGTCTATAAATCTTTTTACTATTAAACGTCATTTTTTCGCTTTTTTTCATATTTTTAGCTTGTATTTTTTTCTTTTGTTTCTTTGGCTTTACTGTTTTTTTTTATTATATGTGTTATTTCCATTTCATTCCCTTTCTTTTAACGTATTTAATTTTGTTTTTCAATTTGTTTCAAAACTTCTTAAGCGTCATAAAACATTTCGGACTTCTTTAAATAATTGGAAAACATCGCATACTTTGCTAAGCTGTGGTAAGTAGTTTATGCACTTGTGTGTGTTTATGAAATAAGAAACAACGACAGTACCACGACACCCAAACCCGAGTAAATATAGAGAAGTTCGTTTTCCTTATTGAACCGACCGGGAATTGAATGACCTCGTAGCAAAGAAAGTCGTCAAACTTATTTTAAATCTCAACGTAGGACGCGAAAGTCCTTATTATGTTTTTTACTATCAAAACTCAATCAGACTAACAAGATATAAGAATGTCACTACAGTGGCAGGACCAAATAACAAAAGCCCCGTATGCAAGCGGCTACAGACTAGCTCGTGAGGATGCACCGAGCAGCTCCAATATCTGGTGAACAACGGCGACGCGCGTATTTGTCTTGCGGCTAAGAGGCCGCGCTTCCATCGCCCAGGAGCAGGGCTGCTACCTGAAATGTATGACGTTTTTTTGTTGAAGTCAATCTTTTTTATTCATAAATATTATATCACTTACCGGAGGCTAACGGTTGATACAGCAGAAAAATTTCATCGCCTACGATAACTTGCGGCTAGCTCAGTTGGAAGAGCAGGACGCACGATACGTGAAGGTCGTGGGTTCGATTCCCGCACCGCAAGGGGAGATACCGGATATTCGGCCTAATCACTGGCCGGATATCCGGTATCCGGCCAAACAGCTATCCGTTTCATCTTTATAATACACCTACCGGTGTTAAAAAAAAAAGAAAAAATGTAGCAGCCCTGACAACCTAATGCCTCAATCACTCAGAGCGAGCGGATTGAAAGCGTATTTGGTTGAGCGCGCGAGTTTTTCTCACTTAGCCGGGACGGGGCCCTTTTTAAAACTGAACGAATACATATCCGTTCTTACCTTGAAATTATCCTCAAAAGGCCTGTTTGGTTTTGGGAAGGAATTATTTGGTGCGGAAATGATTTTCCGTGTTTTTGTCGCTGATTTTCTTTAGCAGTCTACGCGAGAAAATATAATTCTAACATTAAAAAGGTTGGATTCATGATTCAGTTCAAGTTTAAAAGCAATCAACGATTGCAATATGACCACCTTTCGACATATAAATTAAAGTTAATGTACTGCTAAGCGGAGACAATATCAGTACATTTAAGTGTACTTCTTTATGTTTTTGTTTAGCCTATTTATGTTTTGTTAACCCCCGACGCAAAAACGACTGGATGTTCTAAGTTTGGCGTATCTGTGTGTGTGTGTATCTGTCTATGGTATCGCAGCTCCCGTACAAATTAACCGATTTTGATTTTGCTTTTTTTGTTTGAAAGGCGAATTAGTCGGGAGTGTTCTTAGCTATGTTTGATAAAAATCGATCCAAGATGGCCGCCGTCACAAAATTATGAATTACATGTTTTAACACAACTCCTACAATATTTGTATTATATAAAAGGACTTAACTAGCAAAATAAATTAGCAAAATATTGAAAGGAAATACTAAACGACCTGTTGAGGCCGAAAAACAAATCTCCAACTGCTAATAACATCACCAAAAAAAAAACAAATCAATCCATTCGTTATTCTTGAACCGAAACTCGATAAAAATCTCTCGCACACAAAATTATAACTGTTTGTCGAGCAAATTGAACGGACGAATATTAATTTGGACTTCACGCATGACGGCTCGGGCAAATGAAATCAGGGCCTGTTTCTGACGGAGGGTCAAAAATCTCTGTCAACAATTGCAAACGTTTTAATGTGCGGAGGTAACTGGATTAGGATAACGTGCGCAGACCTGTTTTGAATGAAAAATGTATGAGCGCGAGAGGGAACGGACGGTTGGGAGCATGCCCGACTATACATTAAAGACTTTGAACCGATCTTATGGCGTCAGCATAAGAACTGTAATCGAACTGTTTACCTTGATGTGCTTTCACCGTAATGGCGAAGTTGAGACGAAACGTGCGAAAGATTTTTTCATGCTAATTTATTGACGACCTCCGCAGCTGAGGCGTGCGGGCTAAACTTTGGCGTCACGCTATCTGAGGTCCCGGGTTCGATTCCTTGTCGGGTTATTATGGAAAACGTAATTTTCTATTTAATTATGTCTGGGTGTTGTGGTGTGTGGTGAACAATGTGTGTTATGTTGTCCAATATGTATCGCTCGAACTGAAGCAGCCCGACTGGTAATATACCTCCACCTTACAGAAGACCGCAGCTAAATAATATAAATCACTAATATTCACTTCTGTGTTGTTGTGTTCCTGCATGTGAGTAAGGTTTCCGGAGCTCCTGGGGGGTGCTACATTAGTAGCAGGGGTTAGGCCTTCAAGGTAAGGGCGACTAGTCCAGTAATAGATTTATTATGCTGTACTGGTCGCCCTTAAGCTAGGAACTCATTACCACTTAACACCAGGTGGGATGAGGTCAATCTTGAATATAATTTTTTTTTAAAAATCCAATGTCCAACAAAATAGTCAGACATGGTTTCTTCATTATAAGAACCAGGGTCCTTACCACTATGACACGGTCGCTTGTGTATTAAGTAGAAAGTAACCCTGTCTGTCTGTTTGTCTGTCAGGTTTTCACGCCTAAACCCTTGCAGTGTGGTTGGTGTAAGGGAAGATTACATATTTCTGTTTCTTCAAAACATTAATTAAAGCTCGCTAGTGCAGCACATAGCGCTATTTTTTAAAATATTATTAATAGTATCGATCTGATCGATAGCAACATAAATGTCAATGGCATATTTTTGGTTTATTTTGGGTAGACACAATCGATCGAATCGATAAAACCGCAACACTCTTAAGGAACTACATACGAAAACGTAATCCGTCACATACTCTGCCAAAGACGTTCACACAAGTCTTGTATTACACGATGCAGTAACGAGATGCAGTCTAATCGCAAACTTCGTTAGTGAAGTGAGCTAAGCCGATTGCAGATTTAGAATTTGGTAGCAATCGACTGATGTAGCTTGATTCCACAATTTGATCGAGTACTACTTTACTGTTTCCTTTCTTACTTAGCTGTTTCTCGTTACCTAGTTCATGTTATTTTGGAATAAAAAGTATGGCATAAGTTCGTCTAGTATCTTGTCCATCTTTTTTGCAATTTTCATACAAACCCATTAAGTATTTTTTAAGTGAAAGAATGTGTACTTTCAATAATATGATATAATATTAAAAACACTTAAGTATGCAGTTCAAATACATGTGCTATGGAAACCAGTAACAACGGTTGTTTCATACAATATTCTTAAAACCATACTAATATTATAAATGCGAAAGCAATTCTGTCTGTCTGTTTGACGCTTAAACTACTAAACCAATTTTGATGAAATTTGGTATAGGTATACGTTGAATCTCTAGAATAGACAAAGGCTACATTTCATTTTGAAAATAAGGGGGACGGGGGTATAATACCTTTGAAAGTTTATATGGGAAAATGTTTAGTTTTTAAGTTAGAGATATGAAATTTGGCAAATATTTGGAAAGTTGGAGTAAAATATGGACTACTTTTGTTTTAAATATTATGGGAGAAAGAAAGAGGGAGAAAGGGGAAAAGCCGACCATTTATTATTGCTTGAAAATAGTTAGTCAAAACAAATATAAATCTCCAGACAAAAAAGTAATACAAATTATAATTACACAAATGTTTGTATGTTTATTTTTTCGTTTTATTTACCTGCCCGCCAACATACAATTACGTGCCGTCATCTAAATTCTATTGTAAAAACAATCTTCAGACGTTATAAAGAAGCAAAACTAAGTAAAACGAGGAAAGATAATCCCTCAAACACAGACGAGACGGAGTGCAGCTGTGCAGTAACGAGACGAGATCTAATCAAGACTCCACCTAAGCGCGTTGAGCCATACCTCCCCCCCCCCCCCCACCCGCTCCCTTTGCACACCCCACGCGACGCACAGACACCTACACTTCACAAAAAGCAAACAAGCGAAATGCTATCCGCGAATTTAGAGGTATCCCTCGAAGCACAATGATATTGATTCCTAATCTATTCCCAGAAGCACATTTTTTAACTTTTATTCCAATTTCAGACTAGCGTTTTATACGCGCGTATACGCGGTTTTGGAAGTGCACGTAGGCGCGTATAAGCGCGCTTTTAGCACACGCTCAACACGTACGAGCGTTGACGCGCTTCTAAGCTCGTATAAGACCCGCTAGAGTAACGCAAATAGTAATGTTTCTTCTTTAGAATTCATGTTGATACTGACATAAAACAACTACCGGTTCGAGCGGAGACTCGCCGAAATATACCCGTTTACGTGAGTCCCGTTTTTTGAAGCGCGTAATGTAGCGCGCGTGTAAGCTGAAACAACCGTATACGGGCAGAAAAATACGCTGATCTAAAGCCGCCCTTAACCCCAACAAAAAAACGACGGTAGGTTACGAAGTGTTACATGTCTATCTTTCTCTGTGTGTGTCTATCTATAGTATTGTAGCTCTTAAATGGATCGACCAATTTAGATTTTGTTTCTTTCTGTTTGAAATGTGACTTAGTCGGAAGTGTTAACAGCTATGTTTGATATTAATCAAACCAAGGTAGAGGTCACCTTAAAGTTTCAAATTACATATTTTGACATAGCTCCCTCAATGTCAATATCAAATCCAAGGGCTTATGTGGTTCTAAACCATTTGACAAGTTTTAAATTTAAGTAATAACTAGCCCGCCGCGTCTTCGCACGCATATTCATTTGTTAAAAACAAAATTTGATAAATGAAGAACCATCTATTTAATAATCATTTTCAGAATCATCTACTCCAGTGTTTCTCAATAATTGTTTTGCCATAACCCGGTACTTTTCATACAGCCCTTTCGTGACCCACCTAATAGTTTTAAGCTGGTTCTATTCGATTAAATAATACACATTTATTATTTAAAGAAAATATGTTTTATTAATTATTATGATCATGTTTTGGTATCGTATTTTAGTCATTAAACTCACCCTAGCTGCTAGGGTATTTCGAGTGCAATCATTTACATTGCGTCGATCGAAAGTAGGTATTATATTTAAAACAAGGCGGAATTGTTGCGACCCGGTATTTATTTTGATGGCCCGGTACCGGGTCGCGACCCGGCAAATGGGAAACACTGATCTACTCAATAGTCCGCGCATAGCTTAAGCATTGGGTCTGGATAGGTGAGCCCGTTCTTGTGTTAAAGTTACAATAAAAAGTGGCATTGTATTATAGTACCATCGTTGGTTCTACTTTCCACAACCCAAGTGTTCAATCCTGGAATCAGGTTAGTGTATAAGATGTAGTCTGTTCCTTCTAATATAAAACATGTGGATGATTATTTATATGACTATTTCAATGAAATTAAATATGTAAGCTAGACTGATAATATACAAGAAAAACATTAGACATAATATATTTATATATTTATATTGACCAACATCACATACTTTGCTCTGATAGCAAGTAATTATAGGACTTGTGTTACAGAACATGGAAACAATCTTTGTCCCAAAATACGGTAATCAAATTCAGAGACAAGAGTTAGTATTTTTTTTTATATTACACTTCAAGATTGACCTCATTCCATCTGATGTTAAGTGGTAATGAGGTCCTAGCTTAAGGGTGACAAGTACAGTACAATAAATATGTTGCTGGACTTGTCGCCCTTACCTTGAAGGCTTGACCCCTGCTACTAATGTAGCACCCTCCAGGAGCTCTGGAAACCTAACTCACACGCAGGAACACAACAACACCGGAGGGATTGTTATTTGGCTGCGGTCTTCTGTAAGGTGGAGGTATTTCACCAGTCGGGCTGCTCCAGTTCAAGCTATAAATCGCTATGCCCTACCTCTCTTAAATATATCAATATTAATTGTCCAATAATCAAATAAGACAGTTGGGTATTTAGTGGATTACGTTAACCAAACCGAAAACGCTTTGAGAGACATTTTCTGCACCACTATAAGACAGAAATTCAATTTGTTAAATTTCGCTTCGCTCAACAAGCACAGTGAAATAACATACCGCAAGATGTGCTAGACATGACGTAACATCCGTTACAGGCGTCTTCATTGCGATGAGATGAAATCTAATCGGGCTAAACGTCTACGCGAGACATACTAATTATAGAACCGAGGCCATTACAATTAATAAAAATAAATAAATTATATTTTTTTCATGTAAAACTTTGTTGCGCAGAAAAGAACAAAAGGAAGACTTAATGCTAGGGGAATGCTCAACCAGTCAACCCTTGGGTCATGCAGAGGGTTTATATATGGGTGCGGAAAAGTGGTAAAAATTACGTAAGTAATAAAAACATCATAACAAAAAAATAAACTAAACATCATAAATAAATTTACGCTTTTTATACATAATACTTTTTTCTTGTTACATATAGGGAAACGCCATTTACATAATGGCAAGACCACTGATGAGATTCACTTTAATGGCGTTACGTCAAAGGGCAATTCTATACCCGTTAAATTAGAGAAATTAAGGACAAACACTGATATAATAAGGCTTAAAATAAAAATAAGTCGTTTAAAAAATGTAATGGACAAATTAATGCTTCTATTTATTTAACGTAAAAGATAAATATGTCTTTTAGCTCGAATATGCAAAAGCCAGACGTAGTTTCAGTTAGTAATGAGAGTCAATCTAATAATACCATACCCTATCCGTTAAGGACGTTAGAGCGCTTCTACACGAGTTAAGCGACCTTTGAACATAACTAAATCATAGTAGAAAGAGAATTACTATAACTAAATTGACTCATGCTTCACTATCTGACAAAACAGATAGAAGAATTTTTAATTAATTGAACATTTTACGTTCACAATAGGAGAAGATAAATAAATAAGTTTGAGCTTTGTACACTGTTTAAGGAATCTGCTACTAACTTCTTACAGTTTTGTTAAATCTTTATTTTTTTAATGTAATGTTGCAAAAAACTAACTAACGATAATCTACAGCGCGCTTTTGGAAATTATACAAAACATCATAAAAGGGTTAAGAATCGAGTATAATAATCCGAACTTTGTCATGATACAATGCGAAATATCTTAATTTAACGATTAACCTGAATACACTTCGCTTAAAATATATAATGTTACATTTCGTGTAGTTAAGGGAGTAATTTTATTATGGCAATATAGACTAAAAGTAGCATTTTTAAATAATGAAAGTTAAAGTTAGTATAGCTAGATATTAGTTTTTGGATGAAAATCAACTTAAAACTTTAAATTAAAACACATCTTTTATCGTACTTTAAATAGACTCAGCATTGAGAAGAGCCTAAGCCGAGTTAAGTAAACACATTATGGCGCCTTCACACCAGTTAAGCGACCGCCAAGAGAACCCATTTAGTGAGTTAGCACTAACCTAATCTCAACCGTCTGGGGAGTTTAAAACACATTGCTGATCTGAGAAAGTAATTTTACTCTTTGTTACTCTTATTTGATTACTAAGCACAGGAGACTATCAGGGAAATAAAGGTGAGACTTAATCATTTCGATTTCTTACCTCTACCTAGAGTGGATATTTTTCGATACAGGTGGTGACCCAGCTTCGCAGTCAATAACTTGTTTTTTTTTTTACTTTAACATTCATTCTTTGAATTTGCATAAACATTTTTTTTTTACTTTAACATTCATTCTTTGAATTTGCATAAACAATACATTTTGTTTGAATTAATGTAACTAAGTACCACCTTGATTAAAGGAGTGGCCGTAGTATGCGATTAACTGATTCGAACTTTCACAATTCTTAGTGTGCACTAAATGCTTAGAATATTTTCAAAGACATCGTACAAAGTGACCCTCAATTCACATATACGATGACCAACACATCAAGGTTAACACTTGCGGTTCGATTTTAGTTCCTTTTCCTACGGCATAAGGGCGAAACAAAGTTCGAATTGCGTAATCTGACGAGAATTTTACGGTAAATTTAATAAAATAATAGAATAAAAAGATATATTTACACGAGCCTAGTCGAGTGGAAATTTTCATTACTTTTGTTGTTACTTAGTTTGTACCAGAAAAATAATCTCACTTAGGGGAAGGAATAGTACAAAACCTCATTACGTATCTCCAGGGAAAGGAAGTTTAACAGTATCTAAGGCATATGTTAGAGCTCTATGTACAGTTAAGGGCTATATAATATAAACACTAAACCTCTTCTGACATTAACGTGGGGTTCACTTTAGAATGAGTTTGTGCACATGTTAGCGCACGTGACTGTATTTATGAAATAGCTTAGGCTTCTAGAGTAAAGTAAAGACTAAAACATGTTGCTTTGAGGTCGTAACACCCAGAAATCCAGACACAAAAGAAAACAAATTATGTCTTGCTTTTAAAAGGACATAATGCGTAAAATGACTTGGTATAATATAGCACTATTTTTAGGGTTTTTGTTAACCGATAGGACTCTCCGCTCCTTGACAGATGGGTGAGGACCCATATATAAATAAATAACTTAATAAATATTCTGTATTTTACTAACATTAGTTCTTAAGAAAAATTGTTACTAACTACTAAATATGGGCCAAGTGGGCCTACTTAATGGCTTGAAATGAATGGCTTGAATTTAATCAAATTGATAGTTATAAATATTTTCTTTTCACTAGATTTGTTTTTCAAAGCCCCTTCAAAAAACAAAATAATTTGTATTCTAGCTCTTGTATAAATATTCATGTATTAGAACTTAAGTGATAAGTAAATTCAATTAAACTTCATAATAATATAACTAATGCCATGTCAAAGATGAAACACAATCTAATAAAGACATGTAAGCATGATAAAGCGCCTCTACACTCAATATGGCGGCTGTAATTACTAAATCAGAGAGCAAACTCACGAATTTACATTTCTCATCATAATATGACGAACAGATATTGCTCTAATTTGGTGGTAAGTCACTAGAACATTTGTTTTACGTGAAATCAAAAACAATGACGGTACCACAATACCCAGACCCGTACAAAGATCTAGTAGATTTTTTTACATACGGCATAAAACGTAAACCGCAATTTGCCTTTGAATTAAAGGCAAATCATCATGAACTCTAATATAAACTTTTAGATTATATGACTTGCTACTACGAAACCCTTCATGAGCGAGTCTGACTCGCACTTGGCCGGTTTTTTTCAGAACCAATTCAACTTCAACCGGAGGCCATTTTAATTACAAGCACATCCCAAGAGAAAGTAAACGTATTAAGGTCACTCTACACAATGCAATCAAGCTTGCGTCGGTCGCTAATGACGTTACACCCTCTGCGCTTTAAGTTTTAAGCTTCAGTTAACGTTACGGGGATCACTAAGAAAATTTAATTCGTTCGTCACTGACATGAGAAATCAGTATATTATATATTATTTCACGTTTTGAAACAAAATATATTTTATGTGACTCTTTCAGTAAATTATTTTATTTCTAGTTAAGTTAGTATTCTGATTTTATTACTTTGATAGTTTAGCATTATAGTTTTTATAATTGCAATCAAGCCATCTGATCATCAAACAACGATAGGAACGGGCTCAATCACCACGCTAGTCAAATGGAGGTGATCATAAAACCATACCTTTACTAATATTTTTTTTTATATTGCACTTCAATTTTGACCTCATCCCACCTGATGTTAAGTGGTAATGAGGTCTTAGCTTAAGTGCCACAAGTACAGCACAATAAAGCTATTACTGGACTTGTCGCCCTTACCTTGAAGGCTTGACCCCTGCTACCCACACTCCCCAGGAGCTCTGGAA
Source organism: Glyphodes pyloalis (assembly GCA_037074685.1). Classification (NCBI taxonomy): domain Eukaryota; kingdom Metazoa; phylum Arthropoda; class Insecta; order Lepidoptera; family Crambidae; genus Glyphodes; species Glyphodes pyloalis. The sequence goes on along the minus strand of JAYKKO010000003.1, from coordinate 19,377,454 downwards.
ACCTTACTCACACGCAGGAACACAACAACACCGAAGTGATTGTTATTTGGATGCGGTTCTATGTAAGGTGGAGGTATTTCATCAGTCGGGCTACTCCAGTTCGAGCGATAAATCGCTATGCCCTACCTCTCTCAAAATTTTAAAGCTGAAAAGTTTCTTTGTTCTTTTGAACGCGTTAATCTCGAAACGGATTAAAAAAATATTTTTGTATTGGATAGTTCATTTATCGAAGAAAGCTTTCGGAGCTAAAATTAATAGGAAATGAGGAAAAAACGGAAACAGTACACGTGCAAAACCGTGGCGGGTCACTTATTTTTATCGATCATACATTTCTGGCATGATCCAGCTATGAAACTCATAACTCATTACCACTACAACACAGAGGCAAGGCATAGATAAAGCATTATTTTAAACTGCAAAATGTTTACTTAATCACGACCCAGCCTCGGACACGTTAAGGCTCCTCCACACAACTTAATCAACGGTTACCGATAGTTAACTTAACGTAATGGCTTCCCCGCAGCGGTAAGTACGTTCGTAAGGGCAGTTACTAGAGTTATATTGAAGTTAGCTTTTGAATGTACTTTTAGGTACTGAATTAACAGACATTGAAGAAACAACACTAAAGTACTAACTATTCAAGGAAGGGGTTTTAATCGAGGTAAGTAATGGCGATGCAAAACCGAAATTTTGGTTTGATGGCAGGTAGTGGGAGGATAATTACGGTCGTAAGATATACACGTACCCTTTATAGCGACCTCCGTAGCTGAGAGGCAAGCGTGCCGAACTTTGGCGTCGCGCCATCTCTGAGGTTCCGGGTTCGATCCCCGGTCGGGTCAATATGGGAAACGAACTTTTCTATATTGTCTCGGGTCTGGGTGTTGTGGTACCGTCGTTGTTTCTGATATCTGTAACACAAGTGCTTTAGCTACTTACCACAGGAACAGAGCAATGTATGTGATGTTGTCCAATAATAATAATATTATACCTACATTAATAAAACTTTAAGCTTCCAATTAACTCCTGAGCTTGAATATAACAAATATAATAGCACTGAAAAATTTACAGAGATTTTTTTAACAGACCTATTCAAGTACAATTTACGCGTTTTTTTTTTAATTTATTAGCATTTATTTATCATTTGGAAATGTTTAAGAGTATTTTTTAGTTTGTAGTAGTTGTTTAATAAATAAATCAAAAAATATTGGACAACAACACATACAGTGCTCTGATTCTGGTGTAAGTAGCTTGAGCACTTCTATTACAGATAACAGATAAAACGACTTTACAACAACACCCAGACCCGAGACAATACAGAAAAGATCGCTCCCCATATTGACCAGAAAGGAAATCAACCCGGAACCTCCGAAGTGGAGCGACGCCAAAGTCCGGAGGTCGCCAATGTGTTGAATATAGTAAATGCATTATGGTTGCATTTTATATATTACTAGCTGTGCCCGCAACTTCGTTCGCGTGGACTACATCCTTTCATAGTAGGTTTTACCCCTTTCTCCCCTAATATTCGAAACAAAAAGTAGTCTATATTTTAATCCAAGTTTCGAGCTATATTTGTGCAAAAATTCATATCTCTAACTTCAAAAATAAACGTTTTTCTATATAAACTTTCAAAGGTGGTATTACCCCCATCCCCCCCTTATTTTCTAATAAAAAGTAGCCTATGTCCGTTCTTGAGATTCAACGTATACCTATACCAAATTTCATCAAAATCCGTTCAGCCGTTTAGGTGTGAAAGAGTAACAGACGGACAGACAGACAGACAGAGGTACTTTCGCATTTATAATATTAGTATGGATATTAGTATGGATTATTTAAAGAATTTACTCAGATAGTGTAAATTTTTTTGACTTTAAATAATTAATTCTTTTGACTAATGCCTTAATAACAAACAATACGTTCTTGTTACGGATAGTAATAAATTATACGAGGCGTAAGCTAAAAATGACCAACAAACTACTAATGACAGCTGATATGGAAAGTAAATAATGGAACAGTATTAACGACTCGTAGTCGGTTGGAGAAAAACGGATCGTCATTTTTGACATATTACGAATCGTAAAATATTGGAACGTGGTATTAGTTGATTCTTACAACCCAATCAGTAGCTTTGGATCTTTAACTGGCCGTAATTGTCTTTTCGACCAATAAACCCGTCTTAAAGAGGCCATTCTGCGGTAAGAACTATTTAAATAAATTAATGGCTTCCCTGATTGTCCGATATCTTTTAAAACACGTTACTGAAGTTTACAAAGTGTAATTAAACAATATAAACTCACCGGCACGGAATCTTGACTATTTCTATGGCATATTACTTCATTTAAATTTAATCTTTGTTAACTTTTTTATTGTTTAATAATGTTTTTATAGATAAGGAATAGTTTCATCAGAAAAAAAAATAAATTAAAAGGGTCTATTTCAAAAAAAAATACGTAATTTTCAAACTATGCATTAAAATGCAACGGTGACATGGCTATAAAGTGGAAATTTTCATAAATTATGTATTTCTGTTCCGCTATAACAAAAATACGGAGCTGAAATCAAAACACCATAATACTCGTATTTAAATATTTTTATTTCAATTTTTTTTATGTAGTTATATGTAGAGAAGGTGGACTTAGTGCTAGAAGCATTCTCTACTAATCAACCTCTGTGTCATGGAGAGGATCCGTTTTGATTTAATGTCAGTTTGCGTTTTGAATGTTTGAGTGGATTTCTTTTTAAGACGCTGTTTTTTTTAAAGTAAGTTTATTTCCACTAATTGACAGAAACAGACGTCGCCTTTCAACATAGAAAAAACACACTTACTATGATGAAATTAATAAAGGAATTCTTGTCTCATTTTTCTCACAACGCTTGTTCTTTGTAGCTCCGTCTCTACACAGAGACCTTTACGTCTCAGTTTATAGCGTTCCGTAAACAATGAAGTCAAGAGAGCAAGCGCTGGAATCACCGGCTTCAACCGATATAGCGGCGCTACAATTACGGGGATCGATGTTAGCGCTTTACCGACGCGCTCTACTAAAAATAGAGAATCTAACTTCTTTGTTATACTTTATATTTAGCGATGTTTTGATAAATAGTAAGATTTTTTATTTCCGTCCTTTCAACTAAGTTAAATAAAAAATTCATATTCATAGTTTGGATTCAACAGATTATAACATTTTGTCCCAAGATTTATCTGCCGTCAAATGTCTCATATGCGTTTTCTGAACCGTCATCTCAATTGCCGGATTGCTCCGATGCCTCAAAATCAGTCAGTCACCAAAAAATTACCTTAGCAGGTGCTTAGCGCACACGCGCGTACTATACCAAAAATATAAAACACATATCTTTTGTCATGTAAGCAAAGATTTACAAATACACTTCGTTAATAATTAGCGCGACTCCAATTTTTTCTTACAGTATTTACTAATAAGTGACTTAAGCTCCACTGAACTTTAATACGCATTGTATTATCTTCTTCTTTTGTATAAAATTTAAGGTTAGACCGATATGGATAATGTTGGCTTTGTAATAATTGTATAGGTCCAGAGCAGGTTGAAAAGGTTAGGAATTTGGAAAAAAACTTGACGGCACGACGTTCACCTCTCAGTGAAGTTGTTCTCCAACTAGTCATCATTTTTTTATTAAGTCAATGTTTTTTTTTCACACACATTACATTAGTAATATTATGAATAGTCTCTGTATAAAGCAAATGAAGCTACCTCCGGTTCGGAACCTAAAACTAAACGAAGATACTGATTAAGATTAATAAAAACTGAAGAAGATTATTTTTGGAAGTAATAAATTTTATAGAACTTTAATTATTTATCTTAAAAATGTAACTGACGGACCAAAAACAATCATTGTTGTTTTATTTACTAAGACATCATTCCTATTGTTTCCTGTATCACTTTTCCTTTTATATTTCCATCAAATTGGAGCAGCCTTTGAGCCTCGACTCCATATTCAAAGGAACACAAAGACATAGTTGCTCTGTTCCAAATCCTCGTTCATATTACATGTAGGGATGGCGACGTGAGGTTTTAAGGATGATTTACTATTTTAACCATTGATATTAGATTATTGTTGGTTTGGTGTGTTTGATGTATGTACATTTTTATGCAAACTACCAGCGAAAATTGATTTAAGCGAGACCTAGTAAGTAGTTTTTTTAATACGTCATAAATCGTAAACTGCAATTTACCTTTAATTTAATCAAGTCGAATATAAACTTTTATATTGCGTTACTTGCTGCTACGGAACCCTTCATGGGCGAGTCCGACTCGTACTTGGCTGGTTTTTTTATTCATTAAGTACCTATATACAGGTAGTTTATTACATAGATACGTAAAGTCTAATTAGGTAAAGGGTTATCGGCCAAAAACTCGCTTGTGAGCAGTGTGTGTTCTTACCATTGGCTCTCTAAATATGAAAGGTTACAATTGTAATTTTTTATGTATTAAAAAATAGGAAAGAAATGCATTTTTTAATACCTAATCTGAACCTTGAAACGGGACTAAAAATATTTTAATTTTAATTAAATTTTAATAAGATTTTAAGTTTTATCGTTAATGCAAAATTGAAAAAAAAATTACATTACATTTAGTGTGAATACCAGGTTCTTATTTAAATCAATTTAAAAATCTACGTTTATTAGGAATCGCCACCCCTACTCACATTCCCTTCGAACTATTTCGAAACGGACTGCAATTGTGACGATGAAGTCAATATATTGTTTCAGTTTTTATCTTTTTACGCACTTCTATGTGCTACAGCGAAAGGTACATCCTGTCTACTCTTCCTGAGGCGCTTATGATAGCGACAATGGTTTATAAACTGTATATAGGTAATTTATTAAACTTGAATTTGTTAAAACTAATTTCTGTAAATTTTTCTGTGCAATAAAAGTGTCTATCTATGTTTAAATTATAGTTAAAATCTGTGCATCTATCTATGTTTTGACTTAGTATTTGTCAGTTGTCTTGTCAGAATAGGCATCAGAAGGGTTTTGAGTATGTAGTGCGTATACCTACACAATGAATAATTTAAAACAATAACAAATGTTTAAATAAAAAAAAATAAAAAGAAAACATTATTATTATTATTACAATAGGTGTACGAATCAGTTTTGACTTTGACTGTTCTTATTTAAACGCTAATATCAAACTGTTACCAGTTTTTTAAATTGGTTGATAATGACGCATGGTTGGTCCTGTCTGCACAGTCAATGCTTACAACACAAAGGCGCTTCGCACTATAATCTCCATTCAGTGCACAGTTCCCATCGAGCTAAACCGAGGCTAGGCCACAATAGTCGCGGGGCTGCAATATGAACGGGGATCCTTTTGAAATACGAATACGATATTACGAGCGCTGACAATTGGCGGTAAGGCACAAGGGCGTCTACTCTTGAAAACGAAATATGTCGGATCCGATGACGTTTAGTATTTTTTATTGCTCATTATCGCAACTAACACACTTCGAATGCGAATAAAGCGTTATCAAAAAACAAAATATTATTTATACAAATCAAAAATCACGTTTTAATTCCCTAACTTTTGATCAATCTTCAAAAACGAAACCTTTCGTTTGTTCGTTTCGTTTTCAAGAGTAGACGCCAAGGTACGGTTGTACACGACCTACCGATATGCATTCTTTTGCGCGTCAATTAATTTTCTTGTCCACGTGGAAAACTTACTTTAAGCTCGATTGTGCTCTTGAAACGAGCTTTAATTTAATCATTGGCCTCCACGGAATCCTTGGAAAGCTAAAGAACATGGAACCCTGAGCATTCCGTGTTCTTTAGCTTCTACCGTGGAATTATGTTATTCTCACGTGATGTTAGCTGTCTAGTCGATCCTATAAAAAAGCTAAAAGATTGCATTTCACATGCATAAGTTACAAGTATCGAAACCGAGATGCACGGTTGGTCCTGTCTGCACAGTCAATGCTTACAACACAAAGGCGCTTCGCACTATAATCTCCATTCAGTCCACAGTTCCCATCGAGCTAAACCGAGGCTAGCCCACAATAGTCGCGGGACTGCAATATGAACGGGGATCCTTTTGAAATACGAATACGATATTACGAAAGCTGACAATTGGCGGTAAGGCACAAGGTACGGTTGTACACAACCTGCCGATATGAGGATTCAGTTTTATGACGCACTAGCTTTCCAGCGCGGCTTCGCATGCGTCTCCGTTGTTTTTTTTTACATTTTCCACTGATTTTTCTCTTCTACTAGTCGCAGCTTGATGTCAAAGTCTTCCTTGATAAAGGACCATCCAACACAAACATATTTTTTTCAATTGGAACCTGCGGTTCCTGGAATTGACGCGTTCAAACAAGCAAACAAACTGTTTGGTTTTATAGTATACTAGCTGCGCCCGCGACTTCGTTCGCGTGGACTACATCCTTTCATGGTCGGGTTTTACCCCTATCTCCCCTAATATTCGAAACAAAAAGTAGTCTATATTTTAATAGAGCTATATTTGTGCCAACTTTCATATCTCTAACTTAAAAAATAAAAATTTTCCCGTATAAACTTTCAAAGGTGGCATTACCCCCCCCCCCCTTACTTTCTAACAAAAAATAGCCTATGTCCGTTTTTGAGGTTCAACGTATACCTATGCCAAATTTCGTCAAAATCGGTTGAGAGGTTTAAGCGGGAAAGCGTAACAGACAGACAGACAGACAGACAGAGTTACTTTCGCATTTATAATATTAGTAGGGACTAGCGGTCCACCATATACCTATAGGGTTTTGTAGCCGTATGATCGAATTTGCATCGATTTATTAATCGACAGTACAAATGGGATCCAAATAATATTTAATTGATTTGCCCAACGATCGTATTCATATTATCAGTTCCTATTTTTAGGCAATATCATCGATGTTAATCGGTTGATCGATTGTAATTCATTATATTGACAAAACCTTTTTTTAATAACGAAGGGAAATACCAATGTATTATATCAATTAAATTAAATTAAATTAAATAACATTTATTTCAGATAAGTAACATCCATAGGTGTTAGTAACAGTTAACTTAAGGGGTATTGTTAGTAACATAATTTTTAGAATTCATGAAATTATTATTTTAACGAGATTGGGTTCTAATACCTACAGTAATCACCGAGACATGCGAGGTTCCGGGATCACTCTCATCACCAAACACCTCCAAAGTGGCGATGTACACCTGTCCGCTAATGTCATCAGGATGCTATTGTGACTGCCTCGAATCCTGCTAATCAGGGAGACTGTTTTCTTGCGGATGATAGCATTAAAACTATCAGTTTGGTTTTCCGCAAACATTCCCGATGCGCTGCAATATCGAGGCAGTCCCAACAACATCCTGAATACATTATTGTACTGAATCCGCAGGGCTTCGAGCGACCGTTTAGTGTGTTTCACCCACAGGTTTCCCGTGTACATATTCTGACAGTATGCTTTAAAAAGTGTAACCTTAACTTGACCTGTACATCGGGAAAATCTGCGGACCAACATGTTCCCTCTTATTGCCAAAGCCCTGCGTTCTCTCTCGATATCTGCATCATCTTTGAGGTCGCTAGTAAGAATATGTCCAAGGTATTTAAATTGAGTGACATATTTAATGGGTGATCCATTAAGGGTGATAGTCTTACCATAAGTTTCAGGACGTTTACCAGCGGCTTCAAAGACCATGTACTCCGTTTTTTTAACATTATACGAAAGCCCGTGACTAGCAGCATACTTTTCACACACTCTTAACATGTCCACTAGACCCCTCACCGTGGGACTGAGCAGCACCATGTCGTCTGCATAGCTAACATTATTGATACTAATGCCATCCACTCGACATCCGACACGCATGCCGCTCAGCTCCACGATGAGATCATTTACATAAATGTTAAAAAGTTTGGGAGATGTCAATCCCCCCTGTCTCACCCCGCAGTCCAGCACATACGCTTCTGAAAGAGAATTTGCCCATCTCACACAATTGGTTTGATTTGCATACCAATATTTAAATATATTAAGCAATTCCACCGGCACACCCCTGCCCTCTAACTTTCTCCAAAGCACATTATATGATACAAGATCAAATGCCTTAGACAAGTCAAGGAAACAAGCGTGAACCGGCGTTCTGCGTTCCCTATAGTACTGAACAGCATGCTTAACACTCACAACAGCGCTTTCAGTGGATAGCCCGGGGCGAAACCCGAACTGTGCGTCATGTAAATTCAGATAATTTCCTAAACAAGAGTCAAGCAGTCCATCCAGTATCCTAGCAATTGTTGTTGCTAGCGAGATGGGACGATAATTGCGTTTGTCGGAGACATCACCCGTGCGGTTCTTTACAATGGGCACCACTATAGTCTTCATCAATTCGTGTGGTAGATGAGAATGACTTAAACACAATGTAAAAAACAATGAAAGCACCCTAGGTAGGTGCACCCCAGCATGTCTCAGGTGTTCAACACTGATACCATCGTGTCCAGGAGATTTTCCACCGGTCATTCTCTTTAAAATATGCCTAACTTGTTTTGCAGTGAAATGTAGAAGCGGTCCATCTGCCGAACAACTACGTATACTATCACAAGGGGCAGCTGAGGCTCCAAGCGGCGAGCTCACTCTGAAATGATCTCTAAACATGTTCGCTATATCAGTAGTATTTCCAACTCCGTCCACGCTCACCGGGAGACCAATGCCACCGTCTAGTCTCCCAGTAGCTTTCCAGAACTTACTAAAGTTTTTTGATGACCTGTGTTTCGCTAGGATATCCATTTTTAATCGGTCTTGGTTGTTTTGGCACCATTTCAGACGACTTCTAAAAATTTTACGTGCTTCATACATGTTTTCATAATGGATGCCAGAGTCTGGTCGATTATACAATACCCAAAGTTTAAACTTAAGCCGGGCCTCCACGTGGGCTTTACGAACGTGCTTATTCCAGCCACACAGATGTTTCCTCCGACCGTCACAGAAACGTCGCTCCCCGCTTGTTTCCACAGCCGCGCTACACAATATTTGTACAATGCGATCATACAATTTGTCCAGTAAATGCCTATGTTCAATTAAATTACACGAACCATGACTACATTCTCTGAATTCCGAAGGAAAATCTATGTCTCGAAACTTATTGTTACATATATCATGATATCTTTCTATTTGGGAATCACTCCTTTCACCCCATACAACGGAGTTACAGGGTGTGCTTCGTGACACTACTTTTGACCTTATTACATTTAGGTTGCATTTAATTAATAGTGGTAAATGGTCCGATATAAAAAAATCCTCTAATACACTTACATTAACAATCGATTGAGCGGCCGACATTGACACAATACAGTGGTCTAGCCATCGTTTGCACCCGTGGGCTTCACTCACAAATGTGTAAGTGTTAGATTGCAACCCGAGTTTAACTATGTCAGCACAAACCCAAGACTGATCAAGACAAAAATTATTGAGTTCATTAAAAAATAACTCGTTTGGATGAGCATTGAAATCTCCCAATACAAATATACTTTCCACATCTGTGGTCGCAACAACTGCGTTAATTTCACCCAATACCTCAGCAAAAGTCGGCAAGTTTTCTATAGAATTGGTTGGCATATATACAGAGAATACAATTATAGACCGATTTCCTATTGTGGCTCGGATTGCAGCCAGCCGGGTGCTATTACATTCTATGACCGTAACCTTATCAAAAACACCCTTCCTCCAAATTATTGCTACTCCCCCATACGGCCTTCCAACCAGCAAGCCTGCCGACGCGTCTACAGCAGATTTACCGGTGTATTCAAAATTTTGAGAAATAGTTCCTAATAACGGAATATCATGAGGGAGCAGCCACGTTTCCTGAAGGGATACTAAATCACAAAAATCACAAATCTCACGAATATCATCAATCGATCGTTTGAAAGACTTACAATTAAAACTTGCTAATTTAAAATCGCACAACGGGGTTAAGGACATCACAACTATTGTTTAGTAACTTTTACTAAGTTCTCTGGTTTAGTTTTGTACACAAATCGAACGAAACGCCTAAAAGTAATTCCATTGGGCCAAAAATTATCATCGAGAAATAAATCTAGTTTACTCCTAGATACATAAAGCTTATATGCATTATACTTTTTTACTTTTTTCATATTTATGATTTTTAAGGTCACATTTTCACTTGTTTTATCCCTAATGTACGTTACAATGTCATCCACACTTGTATCCTTACTGACGTTTGAAATTAAAAGTGGCACTTGAACATCTGCTGCCTTAAATTTACTGTCTGGATTAGGTTCTGCACAGCCTTTTTGACCGATCAGTTTATAGCGCTTAGACGACTTGTTTCTCACTACTTGCCATTCCGAGTTAGTCACCCCTACTATTGTCTCACAGTTCACTTTTTGATTAGACACAACAACTCGCGACATCGGACGTACACTTCGTTTCGTAGAACTCGATTCACGTTCACACGACGCTCGAGCCTCAATGGTAGGAGACAGGCCCACGTCACACGCGCCAGCCTGCGAGAAAGCCGGTTTCGTCGAGTCCGATGACGACGCCTGGTCGATCTCCGAACACAGCTCCATTCCACTCGCTCCCGTGAGGCCGGCGTATTCGTCAAGCGCGCGACAACTCCTCTCTTTCTTTTCGCTTGAGATCTCGATGTATGATGACGACGCTTCCTTTTCACCTAATATCGTGCGATCGACAGGGACAGAAACGTTCTGAGCGCTCGATTTAAATGACGAGTGTACCGTTACTGACGGTGGATTGTTTACATTTTGAACAGCTGTTTGAAACGGAGATCTATATTCCGGTTCATACTGAAGACCGATGGGACCGCTGTCTAGCAGTTGAAAACTATTTTGCAAACACGCACCTCTTACTTTGTTTATCCTAGAATCAGACGGGAGATCATTCACTAAAGACGCATGCTTCATATGGTCTACTTCCTGCCTCAGTATTTCAAAATTTTCCGTTGTTACCATATTCTCTTCCAGGACACACAATTGATTTTTCAGGCTTAATATATCCCTTAGGAGTCGAGTTACATCAACGTGATCAAAGGTGACCGGCGGGAGCTTATGAAGATCTTTGGCTACGAAAATCGGAAAAATTCCAGGGTCAGCGCTCTTCAATAAGGCGATCATATCGTCCAGATCCTTTGACATCCTCTTCTTTCCACTCTTCTTTCGAATTGGCATCCTTTTTCCAGAAGGCATCGATTCGAAGAGAAGAGCCTTGGCCTCCGCAATGTCTTCCACAGTGAACGAGGAGGTACACAATTGATGTATACTCTCCTCATCCATAAAGTCCATCACATTGTTCACAAATGCTATCACCTCGTTTATCACTATGTTGCAGCTTACACATTTCACAGTATTAGAATTCATTTTTTCTAATTGCTCGCGAGCGAGTGAGTCACCGGTCTTCCGAGACGGAACGGCGCGCGTCAGTGCGTGGTGACACACACTGTGAGAGTCAATATATACCGTATCGTCACCCGAGGGAAGTGACGGCGTGTGTGGGACTCCCCGCCCTGAGAAGGGCAGGACTACCCACTAAAACACCCCGATTGGACCTGATGGCCGTTAATAGTGATGCTACGGGAAACTCGGCTCAGCCATAACTACCACAGTACCACCGGCAATTATTGACAATACCTACTATCAATGAAATCGATTAAATTAAAACTGTAATTAAGTAAATTCTATCAATTTTATTAATTAATGTAGATTTTTTTTTATGATATAATCGTCCTTCATATTCAGAAGATAACGTTAAAGAAGAATACGGTACTAATTATAGTATCGATAGTTGTATTACTTTAGAGACGTAGACAGAATCGATTATCGATTATTCAGAAACACTATTATAGGGTATAAATATTCGATTATTTGACGACCTCCGTAGCCGAGAGGCGAGCGGGCCTGACTTTAGCGAGCGCCATCTCTGAGGTTCCGGGTTCGATCCCCGGTCGGGTCAATATGGGAAACGAACTTTTCCATATTGTCTCGGGTCTGGGTGTTGTGGTACCGTCGTTGTTTCTGATTTCTGTAACACAAGTGCTTAAGCTACTTACCACAGAATCAGAGCAATGTATGTGATGTTGTCCAATATTTATTTATTATTTATTTATTCGCTGAGTAATAAATAATTTACGAAACGGGGTTGGAATTTTGTATGAAAATCCTGTTTTTCATGTAAGTGACTAGAAATTCAAAATGTATGCTCTGAAGATGATGTGGAGGTGTGATTCAAGATTGACCTCATCACACCTGGTGTTAAGTGGTAATGAGGTCCTATCTTAAGGGTGAAAAGTACAGCATAATAAATCTGTTACTGGACTTGTCGCCCTTACCTTGAAGGCTTGACCCCTGCTACTAACGTAGCGCCCCCCAGGAGCTCTGGAAACCTTACTCACACTCAGGAACACAACACAGAAGTGATTGTTATTTGGCTCCGGTCTTCTGTAATGTGTAGATCCTTGGCATCCATGGAATTCTTATAAAACTAAAAAACACGGAACGCCCGTGTTCTTTCATTGTATAATATCACTTTCAGGCAATATTAGCAGTCTAGTTGTTCTTACCATGGCCAGTAAGAAAACTCAAAGATTACAATATTTCACACGCACAAGGTACAAATATCGAAACAGCTTTATTAATTTTATTTCATTCGATACAAACATTGAACCAGGTACATACATGAGCCGAATCGTTTTCCAACTGATTTACTATGCATTGTAAAGCGACTGAGGCCGGGCTTAAGAGCTTACGAGCCACCAGGTGGGCCGTTAATTTATTTAAAGAGTTTTACAGTGAAATTGCCGCCTAAAGGAGACACTTACCGGTGTAGGAAGATTGTTGAGACCATTTAACGGACAATAACCTGTGATTGGTTCGTGGAATATATTTATTTATTCATTAGCGGCCTCCCGCCACTTTGTTCACGTCTTAGTCTTTTCAAGCAATAAATACAGATGGCCGATTTCATACCTATCTCTCCCATAATTGAAACCAAAAAGTACAAGTTCATATTTTGGTTCAAGTTTTGAGCTATATTTGTGCCAAATTTTATGAAGTTTCGAACCTTACACCGCAAGGGGAGATGAAATTTTTCTTTTTCTTTAAAGTATTTAAACTTCGCTAGTGCGGCGTGAAGCACCATATTTTTTTAAAAAATCTGTTTATGTATTTATTGAAAACTGTATTGAACAAAAAACATCAATCTCTAGGAGTCAACTCTTGGGTCAAGTACAAAATTTTAATATAGGTGCGGTAACAGTAAATAAGTGCGTAAATAATAAAAAACAATACACTACGAATAACACTACGATTACTATTAAATATATACGTTTTTTGTTTTTTTTTTTATATTGCACTTCAAGATTGACCTCATCCCACCTGATATTAAATGGTAATGAGGTCCTAGCTTAAGGGTGACAAGTACAGCATAATAAATCTATTACTGAACTTGTCGCTCTTACCTTGAAGGCTTGACCCCTGCTACTAATGTAGCACCTCCCAGGAGCTCTGGAAACCTTACTTACACGCAGGAACACAACAACACCGAAGTGATTGTTATTTGGCTGCGGTCTTCTGTAAGGTGGAGGTATTTCACCAGTCGGGCTGCTCCAGTTCAAGCGATAAATCGCTATGCCCTACCTATCTTATGTAAACGTATGTATACGTAAGGTTTTAACAAGAAAATAAATATTTCATAAAACTATTTATGCATTTAATGTGAAAATCTATAGATCTAGTTTTTATAACACTCAGCTTATATGCTTCTTATTTTGTGGTCACGTCAATCTATGTTATGTTCTCAGATATTGATATAATTATTTATATCTAAGAGAACACATAGCGTCCTTACCCCAGTGAAACCATGCAGCCAATTAATGTTACCCTAATTTGGAGTTCCCTTTAAACACAACCCACAAATATAAGTATCCTTGATACAGACCCTAGAAATGCTATGTTAGATACTTCTCCACGGTCATAAATTAGTTTTATGCGAGGTTTATGTAAAAACAGTGCAATAAAACAGTTTTCCGGTTGAGATGGAGTCGGGGGATTGAAAGAATTGACTCATAACTCAGAGTTACTTTATTTTAGAGGTTGCTGTTGCGTTATCTCGTTCGCACCTTACGTAACTCAAGGGTAATGTTGCCAGGGTCTTAAAGTTTTCCTTTAAGGTAGGTTATATTTATTACTTTTGCAAACTGTCAATTGTTTTATTCACAAATCGTCATTGATATTTTGTAGTGGTGTATATTTTGAACAGTGGACATATATGATACGAGTAATTAAGATGATTGCCGCAAATTCTGTGGACAAGATGTAGGTAAGTGAATGCTTTGTGTTCAGGTCATACAGTCTGTTTGACGACTTCAATTAATGTTCATCTGAGAGATTTTGTATTCATGCACACTAAAACGTGACTGTGGTATTAGCGTTATGTGGCGAGTCGTACATTCCCTTTGATATTGTTGAATGAAGCGATAGCTGGCATTATGTCATGCTTGTGAACAGGTACCACCGTTAGTGACTGGTCTGCTGCATCTAACCTCTCAAAAATCAATTCTTAAATAATTATTTCTTCACTCATCAAAATGTAACTTAATGATTTGGTTAAAAGTGCACATCGTAATAAGTTATATCCAACATGTCATCCTTTATGTTGGTCTTGTGAGTCGGATAGTCTTTAGACTGTATCAAGATAGGCTGGTTTATTCAGCGCTTACAAACTTAGGAATCACTACATAGTTAATGAAATAGACACTTCACATGTGACAAAGTAGAATTGTACAGCGACCGAAATATTGACTGTACATTTATAGTTTCGCCTCTGGCAACACAGCGTCTCGTGTCTTTCGAGCAGCCAAATAGGTTTTATTATGTTTCGACGCACTGTTTCTAGGCATTTTCTTGGGCGGAAAATACTAAATGTGCCAGAATAATTTACTTATTTGGAGCGTAAATACGTTTACCTACATGGAAAATCCATTCTGACTGACGTTCTACTCGGCTTACACGGTGTAAGGTATTCATAACAATGTTGTAAGATTAGATAGATAGATAGAAAGAAATACTCTACTGCACAACACATATATTCGTTTTACAGACAATTTAAAGTACAATACATAATTAAGTAGAGGGAATAGCAGATGAATTATTTGGGAGACAATAAGAACATTTTGCGCACCACAGATAACAGCAAAAATATCGTGGCGTTGTTAAACATTTAACGGTTAAATTTCCATTACCCTTCTAATTTAGTTTTATCTAACAACTTTTTAAAGGTACAAAACGGATAACTTAATCTTAAAGAAATATATTATTTTATGAGAGTTATTTTTAAATGTTATTGATAATATTTTAAAGAAACCGAAATAAATCACCACCACTAGCAGTGTTTTTCTGTTCCTTAAAATATTTAAAATTCGCTAATGTTGCTTGTAACACTATACACAATTTTAAAAATATCTTATTTATAATGTCTAATTATTTTTGTTTATCTTTTTTTTATATTACACTTCAAGATTGACTTCATTCCACCTGATGTTAAGTGGTAATGAGGTCCTAGCTTAAGGGCGACAAGTACAGCATAATAAATCTATTACTGGACTTGTCGCCCTTACCTTGAAGGCCTAACCCCTGCTACTAATGTAGCACTCCCCCCGCCCCAGGAGCTCTGGAAACCTTACTCACACGCAGGAACACAACAACACAGAAGTGATTGTTATTTGACTGCGGTCTTCTGTAAGATGGAGGTATTTCACCAGTCGGGCTGCTCCAGTTCGAGTTATAAATCGCTATGCCCTACCTCTCTTTAATTTCATTATTATGATATTTTTTTAAATTACTTGCACACTGTTTTATTATTACCGCACCTATTTACAAACTTTGCATGACCTAAGGGTTGACTGGTAGATAATTCCCCAGGGTGAAGTCCGCCTGTTATACTTTTTTATGCAATAAAGATTTCAAATAAATAAAAAAGAAAATAAAATAAAATGAATAGTACTTACTACTTAGTTGTAATAACTTACTAATGACAGGAATCATTTCTATATGTAGACCGTTTAAAAAAGCCACAACGCCTAAAAATATTATTGATTTTTTATGTTAAATAAGTAAAACATATTTTTTCGTTTATTATTAGTAAATCTCCCATGGATAAATAAAAAAAACGTAACTGGTTCATTTTTACAAACTGTTCTGTTTTACAAACAAACTTGCCTACTTTTTTAAACGAGCTACTTTCTCTTATATTTACATCAAGTTTACTACTGATTTTCCACTTTCGTTATTACTTGAACGTGATTTTTTTATTCCAACATTAACATAAAAAAATATTCTTCATTTTTAGCAACAAAGAGAGTGCTTTCATTGAATTCATTAATGCAGAGTTTTGCTAAGAAAAACATTTGCTTTAAGAACGCAACTTGTTATTTGCCAAGATCTAACTTGTTTGCCGCAAGATGCGAAGTTCGAGACTTTCGGATTAGAGGGTTCCGTAAGCCGTGTTATTGTCTGAACAAGATACCGCAAATGGATTTGAAGAGTGCCATGACAGTGGTAGAGAACAATTAGAATCATCTTACCAACCTTGGGAGGGTGTTGGCGATATGTGTTAAATTAGCTGTCTAATGTGTTGTTTCCCATCGCAGTATTAGAATAGAATAGAATAGAAAATGCCTTTATTCATGTAAACTTTTACAAAAGCATTTATGAATCGTCAAGTCAAGTAAACTACCACCGTGTTCGGAATGTTGTTTCTATCGAGAAGAACCGGCAAGAAACTCGATAGTTACTCTTTATAAAAACTGACAGATATGGTAGGTATAAATAATGCAAAAAAACAAAAATTCAGTACATTTAGTATTCGAACTCGGAGGGTGATGTTTCGAGAACAAAACAATTATTTTTTTAGTCCATCTTATCAGTTGTATTCTGAAAATACTGTGAAGACACAAATGTATGGTGAAAAAGCCCACAGTTTATCGCGAGAGGTTTGGCTAGGCTAGGCTATACAACAAAACACTGCCGACGGTGCTGTGGCAGTCAGGGGTCGACCGATATCCCATGGTGCCGTCAATAGGCGATGAGAAGGTGAGGAGGGTTTTTAGTTCGGGTAGTCCCCGCCCCCTCTGTGCGGGGGAGTCCCACACACGTCGCTGTCGTCCCCACGGCAGCGATATAGTGCGCAAAGGTATTTTCCCCCTCAAAAAAAAAATATATAACAAAACAATGCAACCGATTAGAGTGAAGAATAAGTGGAAAATAAAGAAAATTCGAGAATGGTACGCTTGCGAGTGAAGCGATGGTTGGCACATACGTCATTCTTGTGAACAGGTGCCACCTTTGCCAGCTAGACACTGCTACTGTAACTAATCTGCTCACTTTCTTGATGGTGTATTTTAAAGTAGACAGGTTCCGAACCGGCAGAAAAATCACTTAAATATTCAATAATCATTCAAAAGTGTGACATATAATCTACATCGAATAAAGCAATAGTTGAATTATAAACTTTGAGACTTTTGAGATCCATTTTAAACATTTAAAATAATTTGACGGGTCAAAACGCGACACCATTTTTTTCCAGCCATACTATACTTATTAACTACTAAATAAAAATGGTGAAGCGTTTTGGCCCGTTTAATTATTTTAAATATTTGAATTAGACTTTGAATATATAATATTTGAAAGTTAATAACACTATTACCGCACCCATTAACAAACTCTCTGCATACCTGCACTGGTAGAGAATGCCACTAGCATAAAGTCCACTTGTTGTACTTTTTGTGCAATAAAGTTTTTAAATAAAATAATAAATAAAATATGCCAAGATATACATAAACACCAAAAATCTTTGAAAATAATTTCCACTCGCACTAAACGCCAACATCACCCCGACACCCGACGTCTCCTCTGATTGATTTCAGCAATTGATCAATGCAAATTGATCGATGTCCCACCGCGGCCGGCCGCGTGACGGATGCACGGAACGGGGGAAACAAAACGTCCTGATTTGTCTTAGCTCGGATACGAAGGTGAGGATGTAAAGTGCCGATTAGGAGATTAATGTCATGCAGATCTATGTACGTTTAAATCTGTTTTTTTTATAGTAGCTATTATATAATTATATTTTGTATAGTGGTTTCAGTTGGTACCCGTTTTTGTAAGGACCCGTTTTGAGCCCTTTTTTATATTGCACTTCAAGATTGACTTCATCCCACCTGATGTTAAGTGGTAATGAGGTCCTAGCTTAAGGGTGACAAGTACAGCATAATAAAGCTGATACTGGACTTGTCGCCCTTACCTTGAAGGCTTGACCCCTGCTACTAATGTAGCACCCCCCAGGAGCTCTGAAAACCTTACTCACACGCAGGAACCCAACAACACCGAAGTGATTGTTATTTGGTTGCGGTCTTCTGTAAGGCGGAGGTATTTCACCAGTCGGGCTGCTCCAGTCCGAGCGAGAAATTGCTATGCCCTACCTCGTTTAGTAGGTAGAATCAGTTCTAGATTTAAGCAGCAGCAAACAATCATTGCAATATGTACCATGATCAATTAGTCATTGCAACGCACTCTACAGGGCTTCACATGTATTTTAATCCTAAGAAAATATGTCAACTTACTCCATGTAAAATGCAATAGGTAAAGATATTCAATTGATTGATGTTTGAATCCTTATGGTGAGCCAGAAAGAGAAATCCTTATTCTTCTCTCTGCTTTATTTACTTACCACAGAATCAAAGTAGTGTATCTAATATTGTCCAATATTTATTAATTCATTATTTATTTTATGACGGCCTATTTGCATCTTAGGCGGAACCAACTTACTTTGTCAAGTATTTTTATATTTTTAAAGAAACAGAAATTCTCATCTCCTCTTGCGGTGTGGGACGGAATTTTTATTTTTGCGGGTGTGGGGACACCCCAGTTGGCCTTGCTTGGTCCTCCGCAGATTTGCGGGAATGGCTTATCGCCTTTGGCTGTTCCTGTCAGTCCCCCAACCACCCAGGGGAGACTGGACGGAGCGGTTTCCTAAGCGGCAGCAATTTTGACGACGCTATGACTATTGTGGGTCTCCAGTTTCTCATGACGCTCTCACTAGGTGATAAAGAGAATGGGGTTTTAAGTTAGCGTAGTCGTACGAGCGGGGAAGTCCCACACACGCCGCTGTCATCCTCATGGGAGCTGTATGGTATAAAAAGTATTTTTCCCACCTCAAAAAAAAGGTGATTCAAGTTCGGCTTTAACTGTAGTCTTATCCAATGAGCCAGCCGCTATCCCCACCACATAGCACCCCTACTTCAATCAGAACTCATCACTCATTCACACAGCTACCCAGTCGGTACTTCATTATCAAACTTGCCAACATAATTTCGCGATTCCAAGACGAAGATTAATACGCGTGCTTCAAGAAACTTGTGCACGTAAGTTCCGGCGCTTGGACGGTTAATTAATCAAAACTGAAATTTGCTTAACACTGTAACGCGACTGAGTACTGCAAGCATGGGGCCGAAATGTCCCAAGTTCAAAGTTTGCGAGATGTATGGCTTTAGTGATTTATTTATCTTTGCTAACATTATAAAGCTGAAGAGCTTGTTTATTTGAACGTGTTAATCTCAAGAAATACTGATTCGATTTGAAAAAATATTTCTGTGTTGGATAATCAATTTACTGAGGACAGCTTTAGACTTATAACTTCGCGCTGCGACCAGTGTTAAAAACGACTCAGTGGAAAATGTGAAAAAAAAAGGCTTATAGAAAATATAGTTGTAACTTCGTCGGTTAATAACCTTCTGTCAAAAATGTGTTTATCAATCTATGGTTGTTCCTTTGAATTAATATACAGACAAAACGCATAGGTCAATTTTTGTTATTCTTAAAATGAAAAATAGTTGTTCAATATGCCACATTGTGAAAATGAAAAAAAAAATAACATCAACAAATTATGTCAAATGGGGTATCGTCGTATATTTAACGCCGTGAAAATTTTTGACTTTATTTCATTCTAGAGTTCTACGCCGTGATTTCCACCGTTAACAATTATTATTTTCAAATTCATATTAATTTAATTCCAAAGACCAATAGCATAAATATAATGTGGGCTGAACAGGCCCTCAGAATTTTCAATGTTAATGGAGAGCCTGTGAGTTTGTCAAATGATTTATCAAGTCGCGGCCCGAAATGACTGTTTCCTTGAATTTAAATAAATTGACAAAATTATTTTATACATTTATTTCTTACAAATGTTTTGAAGATGATACGAAGACTAGACACAGTTGATTATTAGAAACAGAAAAATTTTATCTCCCCTTGCGGTGCGGGAATTGAACCCACGACCTTCACGTATCGCGCGTGCTGCTCTTCCAACTGAGCTAACCGCAAGTTATTGTAGGCGATGAAATTTTTCTGCTGTATCAACCGTTAGCCTTTCGGTAAGTGCCCTCTGCCGAATATGTTTATATCTACATACTTATCGGCCCGTGGTACATTCGTTGCAGAAGTACGGCGTATAGTACTATAAAAATAATAAAATCGATTTAGACACAGTTGGTCCAATAGTTAGCTTAAGAAAAAATGTGAGACACATTTTTTTTTATAATGTAAACAATGTAGTAAATAAATTTTAACGTAATGTACCTAAGATACATTACGTTAAACATTAGCGTAAAGTTACTTCTTCAGGCAGTTTCATATGAATTAATGACGTAAACACGCCTTATTTGCTTCAAGAAATTATGTTTTCATTTTAACCGCAAACAGCCATAACTTCGTAAGACCGAATGTCTTTAATAATGGAGATTACAGTCGGATAATCCGAAAAAAATACAAAATCAGATTTAAAATAATTGATTTTTAGGATAACCATATAGTTGACTCATCAATGTAAGAATAGAAGTGCTAGGAAATAAATTATATTAATTCTGGAAAGTCACCGATGACGCGCGGGCCTGTAGACTTACAGCGTCAGCGGTCACGTTGCGCCTGTTCAACGCCGCTGCTCGGATTAATGTCGCAATATGTGGATTTGCGTACTGCTTCGTTAGATTTCACATAGAAATAGTTAATATAACACCTTTTAAAAGCCAGACTCAGTTGATTTTCTATTGTGTCTGGTTGTCTGGGTCTTAATACGATCGAGTCGAGAACCTTTTTATGAAGTTGGTTATGTTAAGTAAAGCATTACACTCGCCAGTATGTAGTTTACACTTCACTATCATCCATAAGAACCCTATATTTTACATACTAAGCTCGTGACCTACTTGACACCAGAACCTGGTATTCCAAGAACCCTTTATTGCTCGCATAAGTTATTCAAGCCGTTATCGGTTCGCCATTCACAGTGCATTCGACGTGTTATAGACGTCACCATTTAGGTGAGTTGTGCAACGATTATAGCAGAGTGCGCTTTTAGACTGGAGCCAATCGGAAGTCGCGTGAATTTTATGGTGCAGACCCTACTTGGTTAAAAGTACCACTTCAGATTCGACCTGCTCTTGCCTGCTGTTCAATCTTAACTAATATTATAATAATCATAAATATTGAACAAAATCACATCCATTGCTCTGATTCTATGGTTAGTAGCTTAAGCACTTGTCTTACAGAAATCAGAAACAACGACGTAGGTACCACAACATCAAGACCCGAGACAATATAGAAAAGTTTGTTTCCCATATGGACCCGACCAGGGGTCGAACCCGGGATCTCAGTAATGGCGCGTCGCCGAAGTCTGGCCTGCTCGCCTCTCAGCTATGCAGGTTGTTAAAATTATGAAAATTAATATATATGAACATGAATTGTGTGAAAACTGGTTACCCATAAGTGCCACATCGTCGTCGACGAAAATTGCTGACCTTTAGGGGGTCGCTCCATCTGGTCTCCCCTGGATTGTCGGAGGACTGGCGGCAATGGCCGAATTATCTTTGAAAAGTGATTTTAAAACCCACTGACACTATTGATTTGTTAGCGCTTTGATAAGAAAAACATCACTGTAGTTCCGAGTTGGTATGGATCTAAGTTTACTGGGTTAGTTTAGAATTGATTGAGAATGGTAAATAGTTCTTATTTTCTTCCTAATCTTACGTAGTGTACGCATTGTTTTTGACAAGTGTCAAAATAAATGAAGTTGGTACAATTTAGAAACGAATAAATTCTAATTCTTAACTTTTAGGCATGTTCTATAATCTACATTTTTCTCGGATGTTATTTCGAAGAATAAATCACGCCTTGAAAAACATAACTTTTCGAATAAGAACAGCAAAAATCTTTTAAAAAGACATAACATCAAATGTTTCCTATGCCAGATTATCGAGATTTCTTTCCAAAATAAATGGTCCAACGACGAAAAATTATTACTAACGAACCACGCTATCAGCCCCTCAACATCCTTATACTTAAGACGCTTAACCGATTATAAATCTTACTGAACCGAGTTAAAACCTAAATCAGAAGGAATAATCGGATATTTAACCCTTTAACGGTTTCCAATAAAGTCGTTGGAGCTAGTGTTGCTGTAGTATCGACGGTTTTACTATATATCGTTTTTATACATCAAATGGTCTTTAATTTGAATCGATATTATCGACTAATTAGAGCTATGAGTGCAATATTATAGATTTCACCAATTATATTGTTGCTAACAAAAGATGAACTCTCAATAGTAACGGTTTTATTATTTTTATAGTACTAAACGCCGTACTAGCGAACTTTAAATATTAGAAACAGAAAAATTTTATCTCCCCTTTTATCGCCTACGATAACTTGCAGTTAGCTCAGTTGGTAAGAGCAGCACGCGCGATACGTGAAGGTCGTGGGTTCGATTCCCGCATCGCAAGGGGAGATAAAAAATTTCTGTTTCTTATATCAATAGTAACGGTTTCTTTAATTGTGTTGTTCGTAAAG
This sequence comes from Glyphodes pyloalis, assembly GCA_037074685.1. Lineage (NCBI taxonomy): Eukaryota > Metazoa > Arthropoda > Insecta > Lepidoptera > Crambidae > Glyphodes > Glyphodes pyloalis. Next base: position 19,354,550 of record JAYKKO010000003.1, on the reverse strand, counting down.
ACTATGAATTAAGGAAGAAAGAAACGACTATTTAGTGACCTGGCATACATTTATGAATCATACAATAGTTTCGACTATTTGTCTGTATCGATCGATAGTTCATCAATTTTAAGATTGTTAACAATACTCATATAATAGTTTTAAATAATCACAACGATATTTTTAAAGAGTATAAATAACCGGTACTGTCCATTGTATTATTAATTTTTACAATTTATATGCCACACGGTATGTCTAAGTGCAAAATTAGTTATAAGTTCAGCTTTATTTGTAATATGAACGACAGAGTTTCTTGCCGGGATCTTCTCTGTAAGTTATAGGTTCTGAACCGGAGGTAGTATCATTGGCATTTTATACATGTTTCATATATATTACTGATGTAATTTACATAAATAAAAGAATATTGAATTTGAATTTATATCCGTACTTTTGAAAGTGGTATCTATGAATAGTTTTGCAATTGTTATGTTATCATAAACTGTCGACTTATTATCGATAGTCAGCCACCAATAGCCAACCATTTTTTTTTTTTTTTTTTAACGGGGAGAAATGCGTGACGCACCGTACCGCCACTCGAGGGAGAGTGACGGCGTGTGTGGGACTCTCCTGCCCTGTGAAACTGTGAAAGGCAGGCCTACCCACTAAAACACCCCGGTGGACCTCATCGCCCTAAACGGCGGTGCTGTGGGAAGCAGTGAAAACCATAACCACCACAACACCGCCAGGCGGAATGGCCGCTTATGCGGCCCCATCTTCTCCCCCCTGGATAATCGGGGGGGTAAACGGGGATGGCCGACCCACTGAACCATCCCCGCCTCGCAGTGAAGACCGTACGTGCAATGCCGGCTGAGGCGCCCTCACACCAACAGCCGGCTGGTCTCCATGCGGCAACATGGCGCGGACAAATTGACGCCGCGCTCTGAGCCGTCGTCTCTTGCGGCACGCGGGAGCGGACGGGTCATTCTCCCGATCTCTTTCAGCTGCCTCCTTCCGCGACATAACGTCCTCGCAGAAGGAGGCAGCCGCTCTCCAGGCTGTCTCACTCCCGAGCATGGCCTCTACTATACTCGGGAGTGAGAGACTTGGCCCTACTGCATTAACAAGCGCCTCGCGCTGACTCTGCCAGGCCGGACACATTCGCAGCGTGTGTTCTGCGGTGTCCTCTGGCGCCCCACAACTAGCACACGCGGGAGTTTCTTCTCTTCCTATTCGGTGCAGATATCTGCCGAAACACCCGTGCCCTGACAGTACCTGCACCAGACGATAGCTTACATAGCCCGATTTGCGCTCGAGCCAACGCAAGATTGCCGGCCCAAGTGCATCTAGGGTCCACCGACCTGAACAACAACCCTGAAGAGTCACAGACCACCTCCTAATCATATCTTCCGTTGCCTCCCGCCGGACACGACCTAGGTCCTCTGGGTAAAAACGTTGCCCAGAGGATTTTTTCTCCGCCTGCCAACAATAGGCCCTTTTCAGTACTTGGGCCTCTAATTCCCAGGGGGGTGTCCCTGCGAGGGCGCATGCTGCGTCAAAACTAACCGTACGATACGCCCTACAAACCCTCTGAGCAATAGCCCTTTGAGGGCGGTGAAGGGTTCTAACATTCTCTCTCTTTAAGGAGTCTGCCCAAATAGGTGCACCATACAAGGCCATGCTTTTTAACACACCACCATAGAGCTTACGGCATTTGGCTCGAGGACCCCCCAAATTTGGCAGCAACCATGACAGAGAGTCCGCCGCTTTCAGGAGGCGCGATGACAGATCTTTAAAATGTGCTCCAAACTGCCATCGCGCGTCCAAAATTAAGCCCAAATACTTAATTTGGGCTCCCACTGGCACCCTAATACCCCCCACAACGATATAAGTGTTTAGAGGGCAGCGCTTTCGAGGCCCGGGAAAGAAAATGGCCTCGGTTTTTTCAAGCGCTACCCTGAGGCCTAACATTTGAATGCGCCTCGCCACTAAAGTGCCACCAGCAGCGGCCAATCGCGCCACTGCACCAAAATCCTTCCCCCGGGCAGTAACCAACGTGTCGTCAGCATAACACGTGACCGCCATTCCCTGGAGAAGGGCACCACGAAGCAGCCAATCGTATCCAATATTCCACAAGAGAGGCCCCAAAACGGACCCCTGAGGAACACCGGAACGAACTACATACTGACGGAGACTCCCATTTTTATCGATGCAGACCACTTCTCTGGCTGCAAGGTAGTCTGCAATCAATGCTTGCAGGTATTCAGGCACCCGATGAAATTTGAGAGCCTGTAAAATTGTAGAATGAGGGAGGGTGTTAAAAGCATTGGCTATGTCAAACGAAATAGCCAATACACCCTCTCCTCTCTCCCACGATTCTAGCACCAGCTGTTTTAAACTGAACAGGGCGTCAATCGTAGAACGCCCTGTCCGAAAACCGTATTGAGCCTCCGGAAGGTCAGGACCGACTTCTCGAAGGTGCTCTTTGAGACGACTGGCCACGATTCGTTCAAACAGTTTTCCAACTTCGTCCAACAACACGATTGGCCGGTACGCCGACGGGGAGTCCGGTGGACGACCTTCCTTGCGGAGGAGGCACAACTGCCCCTCCTTCCATAGTTTTGGGAACTTTCCGACCGAAAAACAAGAGTCGAAAAGTTCCCTAAACTTTCCTTCCATCATGGTCGCACCCAACGCAACAATTTTAGCCGGAACCCCATCTGGCCCTGGCGCCGTCTTCTTGGCACGGAGACGTAATGCTGCCGTACCAAATTCCTCCTCAGATATCGGCGGGAATTCAAAAAGGACAGACGCAGATGCGGACTCTAGCTCCAAAGAAGAGCCCATCGCCGGAGGGGCAAAACCAGCGTCGCAGTCTGGGAATAAAACCCGGACTATGCTGTCAAGCAACTCTGGCTCGAGAGTCTCGGTGAGTGGGGCACCGATGGGGCGCAACTTGTTTCGTGCTGCCCGATATGGTCTCCCCCATGGATCTTGGTTGAGACTTTCTAATAGCTCTGCCCGTGCGGAATCCTTGGCAGCCCCAATGGCGGCCTTCAGACTTTGCCTTATCTGTCTGTAAGCCTCGTACAGCAAGGTCTCATTTTCGAGATCCCTATGCATTCGGCGCCTACTCCTGGTGTATGCCCGACGAGCCGCAATACACCCGGCCCGGAGATTTGCGAGCTCCTGCGACCACCAAAAGCAGGCGCGTCGGGGAGGTGGACGACGGGACCGAGGCATACTGGCATCGCATACGTCGGTCAAGGAACTCCGAAGATGAGCCGCCGAAACGTCCACGTTTGGACCAACTAGGGAAGGCGACAGCCAATCTTGTAAAAAGGCTGCTTCCCTAGCAACTTCCCGATCCAGGCGGGCCAAAGCCCACCTGGGAAAAGACGGCGATCTCTCCGACCTGCATGGCCGGCTAGAAGAACCAGTTGAGACCACAAATCGCACATATTTGTGGTCCGACAGCGTTTCAGTTGGATCCACTCTCCAATTTGCCACACGTGCGGCGAGACCAGGGGTGGCAAACGAAATGTCCACCACAGACCCTCCCTGCTGTCGCACGCAAGTATGAGTAGAACCCTGATTCAAAAGAGAAAGGCCCACTGCAGCTGCCCACAATTCCACCAACTGACCCCTCCTGTTAGTTGAGGCAGCTGGATTTCCCCACGACAAAGACTTTGCATTGAAGTCACCAAGCACGAGGACTTGTCGACCCGAGGAGACCGTTCGGTTGATAGCCCCCTGAAGGACTCCCAAAAACGATTCGAATTCCGACAAATCTCTGTTTGGGGAGAAATAAATGCCATAAATGGCAACGTCACCCCACAGGGCCGAAACGAATCCAGACCCTCTCTCAAGGAGTGAGAGAGGGGGAGAGGACGACGACTGACCTTTGCAAATGGCTACAGTACTATCACGATCACCCAGCCAGCTCCTCGGGACCGAGTAGGGTTCGGCCACCACAGCAACGTCCACCAACCACTCCGCCATTACCTGGAACAACATGTCCTGGGCTGAGCGGCAGTGGTTGGCATTCGTCTGGAGGAGGTTGAGTTGGGCCATTATGACACAGACATTTCAACCTCCTCTACTACAGCCGGACTAGACTCAAAAGTGTTTGGCCGGGCCTGCGCCTTAACTTTTCCCTTCTTTAAGGGAGGTCTACAACTCCTCCCTCCCATGACATGGCCGGAGGGCCGCCCACTCTCAGCGCCGACCTGGCAGCTTGGTGTTTTCTCGTTGCAGGCAGCGGCTTTGTGTCCTGTTTGCCCGCACCGGAAGCACTGGTCCTTACGCTCGGCAGGAGAAGGGCAAAGAGGGCGAGTGTGGCCAATGCCCAAGCACTTGTAGCACCGGAGAGGCTGCTCCTCCAGTGCATTGACCGACGCCGAACTAAATCCTATGAGAAATCGGCCGCCGTCTAAAACAGCCTTGGCTGCGGCCACAGGACACTGAACACGAATAGTGCCCATCCCCATACGTCCCTTCCTTATCTCTCCCGCTTTTACCTGGTCGGCCGGGCAGTTGCCTATCCCGGCAACCTTTTCTATAATCTCCAACTTAGACACTGAATCATCCAGGTCTGAGATCACGATGCCCGCATATTTCACAGGTCTGACGACCTTGGCAAGACCTTCTCCTATCGCCTCCCGCATTTTGGCTGCGAATTTGTCAGCCTTTTCTACCGATTCAGCCCCCGGAAACTCAATTAGCCGAGCGCCCGTCTGTGTTTGACGAAAACGAAGCGATGAAGGCAATGTGATTCCCAGCTCGTTGAGATCCATACCCTCCCGAGCTCGACGGAGCACAGACGCAAAGGTTTCTCCCTTTTCCGTAGCCTCTGCAGTGAGAGAAATGACCACTGCAGCGGTTTTAGGGGGAACCAACTTTAGTTTCGGCTTGGAAGCCAATGAAATTTTCTTTGACGGGGGATCTGTGGCCTTAGCCGCTATTTTATTACTCCCCGCCAACGAAGACGACTGAGGAATGGACTGAGGGATGGAAACAGATCCAAACGACTTCTTCTGCTTTCTTTTTCCCTTCTTAACAACAGTCGACCACCCCTCGTTTGCTGGGGTGGTCGAAGGAAGCAGGAGAATCTCTTCAGGCGCAGAAATCGAGTCCGGGTGATAAACGGCTTTAGGCACGACCTGAAGAGCCGGCTTTGGAAGGAAAGCAGATTCAACCACCTTGAAAGGCCCTGACACTGGCGCATCAACGGAAGCGGGCGTTGCTCCAGAGCCCTTTGTCTTCTTGGCCCTTTGAAGTTTTGGTGGTTCAGGGACTTTAAATGTCTCAGACAGACGCTCCAACAAAACGACGGGTTCCCTCTTACGGTCCGCCGACAGTGACGGGCGGAGCTGTTTTTCGGGGAGAAGACGACCCTCCAGCCCCTCTATGCGGGCGTTAAGCCGGGCATTTAATATAGCCCTCTCCTCTAACATAATTTTGCGAACTACAGACTCTACAGTAGCCGCGTCCGTCGTTGAAGATCCTGATGCTGAGACAGGAACTGATTCTACGACTTCCATCCCCATCTCAACAGAGGTCAACATCGAGGTTGGTTTCGGTGACGTGTTACCTGATTTGGTGAGCCTGGCTATGGCAGCCTCCAACTCAACCACCCGCTTTTGTTGGCTGACCAATTCACCCTGCAAGCGATCCAACGTCGCTTGAAGCCGGGTGGTCTCTTCTGAAGAGCTCCGCTTGAGAGCCTCCTCACAAATTGCCTTCATGTTTAATGCACTTTCTTTAAGTGCCTTCTTAAAGGTCCACTTTAAATTAGAGGACCTGGATATCATGGAAGCGGAACCATCCGCCTCCTCAGCCATCATCTTTTGCAAATCCGCTACCGATTTCCCCTCTAAGGATGTGGTAAGGGGAACACCGTAGCCGGCCTCGTTCCTGGCCTTACGCAGTTTCTGCTCAGTGGCTGCGGCTTGCACTTCAAGTTCTAGCTCAAATGCAGCTCTATTTGCAGCATTTAACTGCCGCTGCGCTTCAGCCCGGCCGACATAATCACAAGTTGTGTCAGGTTTTCCTCGTCCTTTTTTTGACTTGTTCTTAGCCATCTGACTCTTGGACTGAGGGGTATCTGACGACGACCCCTTCCCGACATCTGAGATAGGGCGCTTGCGCCTTCGAAGATACTTTTCACGCTCGGATGTAACAGACATGTCTGACACATTGGTTAACGTGTCGGACTCATCACCCGTCAAATTATCGTCTGGCCTAACAAAGAAACTATTGTTAGACGCTGACGCTATTGAATCCGCAGAAGGTGCGCGGCTCCTCACTTCATCAAATTCCCTCTCCGACACACCTGAACAAACGGCGTCACATTCTACGTTCAAAGATGCAGTATCAGATTCCGACGCATAGGAACAAGCGGCGTCAAACTCCGCACCCACAGGTGCCACTACAGCAGACTCTTCACTTACGTCATTGGTTATTTTTTTAGATTTGGGTACATTCATGTTGATTCCCACGAGAATAACGGTTCAACGGACCACCGGGGGCAGAGCCGAATACCCCCAGCTACCCTCATACTGCAACGGGGGCGGGCAGTCCCGTGCAGGGAGGCCGATACCACCGACCACGATCGGGTTTAACCCACCCGATCACCATCCCCCCCGAAGAGAGATGGCCCCGACGCCTCGAGCACTCACAACGTCGGAATTAGGGGTTTTTTATTGTGGCTTGCTCCACTTGAGCCAGCCAATTAAGGCAAGCCCCCTGGTCTGGTCGAGCCGATAGACGTGATCACCAGACACTCGACCAGGAAACAGGCTGCCCGACGGTGGCCGAAGCCTGCTGCGACCGATTGCTATAACGCAGTCGGCCCAGCCCGCCGCGCCGCGAGGCTGCCCCGCCATACTACGCTCCAAAGAGCACCAACGTCGAAATGACCCTCTTGGCCAGGCCAAAATCAAGGCCCCCACAGGGCGAAGGAATGCGACGATGTAGAACCGACGAAGACCTCGCACGACTTATTCCCCCCTCCTCATGCCCATCCCCCCCCCCCTATAGTTTGGTCCGCGGGAGCTGAATACACTCCGACCCCCGACTGCCGCCCGCAAGGGCATCCCAATAAGCGGGAAATACCTTGCGTGCGGCAGCAGTGAGCTTCCCCTATCCGCCACCTGGGGACGCGCCACGTCGGGGTTCACATCCCCGCCCACTACGACGCCGCAACACGACGCCGCAGCGGGTGCGTGGACCAATAGCCAACCCTAGTTGAAGCGCTGCGAAATGCCTTTTTCCCGGTAGGTGGCGTTTTGGGAGTTGGATTGAAGATTCTCGCTGCTAACGGGCAAATAAACACCGGTAGCTTTAAAACTCCCCAAGCGAGTCAGGGTTGTTTTATCGATGCAAGAATGGAAAGAACAGCTGACTCAGACAATTAATACGAGATGTGGGTTTTGAGTGGTTTGTAGCAAAGTGGCAAATTCGTTGAATGCTACTGGAAGGTGAAGCATCAACGATCCGATTAAAAGTCAAAATTGTACATAATTATTAATGACTAGTGGCTCGCCGCGGCTTCCCACGCATACCTACTATTCACATATTCCTCTGATTCTTCGCTCCTATTGGTTGGATTAGGATGTGATATAGCTTAAAGCCTTCCTCGGTAAATGGACTATCCAGCACGTTCGTTCCTGAGATTAGCGCGTTCAAAGCAACAACCGCTTTAGTGGTAATCGGGTAATCTGTACTCATATAAAATGGACCGCATTATATCGCATATGTGCGAATGATGTAGAATGTCAAGGAACGTCTTAAGTAAGTATCCACGTGGATAACTTACCTTAGACCCATTGTGCCTTAAAACAAGCTTAAACTGGATCATTGGCCTCCATGGAATCCTAGGGAGGGTTTAGATAACAGAACTCATATATCATCATGTCACCTGAGATGCACCACGCGATCATATTAATATTAAGCTCTTTGCAAATGTCAAAATCGATTTATCTCAATGCATACTCTGCTGATTGGCTGAAAAGGCTGAAACGATTTAAAGGCCGTGTAATTCAATTCCGTTCAGCAGTTTTTGCGTGAAAAAGTTACAACAAATATACATCCAGATATTTTAATATCCAGACGACCAGACATCCAGACGGCCAGACGTTTAGACAGTCAGATATCCAGACATCTAAATATCCAAAAATCCAGACATACGGATATTCAGATATCCAAACATCCAGACAATCAGATGACCAGACATCAGATATTCATACATCCAGGCATCCAGCCATCTTGACATCTACACATCCATAAATCTAAACATTCTTCAACTTGCGCGTTTATGTATATAAGTAGAACTATATGTATGTATAGTATCGACGTCAACGCTCACTCGTAAACAAGCCTTAAGTGTTTCCTTAGAAGAAACGTAAATTCTCCCGCCGGTTTCAACGTCATGTGGAATCCGTATCATAATGCAGAACGCTTGTTCCCACCTGTTTGATGGACGGCTTTGTTCGCCTTCTGAGGTGTTTGCACGTGAGATTTTAAGGCTTTCTTTAGAATAACAGAGGCAGCGGAAGGTATAATAATAATTTTAGCTAATAAAATTTAAAAAGTTTTACGTAAATAAACATAGGACCTATTAGTAATGAATTGAGGGCAGCAAATATCTTAGCTGTAATGACCTTAGACCTATTAATGGCTTACTGCATACTCTCAAGACTACAGTTAGTTATTCGAGTAAGAAAGAATGAAAGTAGATACCTACTGGCATCCTAGTTGTCGTCTAGGACTACCACTTCAGTTGACTCTCTTAAACTCTTACTAATGCTACTTAAACGAAAGTCACTTTTGTCTTCAGGTGAATTGTTTTTAATGAATTATGTCATACCAAAATGGATTGTACAGAAATAAAACATTTATTGTCTCAACTTACAAACCAAACAAAACATAATCTGTTCCAAACATCAATGGATTGTGAATGAGGCCAAAATAATAAATTCAGCTAATGCTGTCTTGAGAAGGTATCCCCAGCAGCTGAGGTTTTTAACTTATCCTTACCCTTGTGAGATGTTATTCTCGGGAATATTGTGGTTTTACATTACTGATGTTACACAAATTAAATATTTTCCCGCCAACCGCCTTCCCGCCGCCGCGCCGGCCATTTTTTAATCAACTTTGAGTTTCTATCATCACCATCAACATCACCAACAACTGACTATTATTGATTAGGTTTCCCATTTTATTAGGAGCATTGTGCCAAATTTATAACATCCATCGCCCACCTTAAATTAATGGTTAAGTTTATATGTTTTGTTAACCAAAATGCCATTGCAGAAACATTGGAAGACACCTCTGAGCCTCCCCTGGAGCCATTGTCACACCGTTTACCATTTATACGAGTGAGGGTCCAGCTATAAAGTGTGAGAAGCTCTAATTTTGTCAGAACGTATTTTGTGTAGATAGAAAGTATAGGGGTAGGCGTGTGAATAGACAACACTTACTAATATTTAAATTGAATGAATGAACACAATTTTAGGAGATAAACCTCGAATGCACGCTTTACGAAGCAAATGTTTCTTTTTAGGGTTCCGTACCTCAAAAGGAAAAAACGGAACCCTTATAGGATCACTCGCGTGTCTGTCTGTCCGTCCGACTGTCACAGCCGATTACTCTGAAACCACTGGACCAATTGAGACGAAATTTGGTGCACATATGTAAGTTAAAGACCCAAAGGTGCATGTGTAACGTAAATAAATAAATTATGAATTTGGGGGTCAATTTTGGTAAATAACAACATTAAAAAAAATATTCGCTAACCATATCGTGTGATATATCAAATGAAAGATATTGCTATAAGGATTGCAAATATGTATCATTTATAATCTTGAAATAAATAGTTTTTAAGTAATTTAAGAAAATAGGTGAAAATTGTTTAGGTTATTGTGACCTATGAGCCCACCGTACGGAACCCTCTCCACGCGAGTCCTACTCGCAGTTAACCGGTTTTTAAATTAAGTTACATACACACCATGTAATTAGGTTGAGTTTGTGTTATATGCAACCATATAGATAAAAATAGCGTATTATTTTATTAGCATATTATTATTGATATTATGAACTGTTGGAGATTATAAGAAAACATTTTGAAAACCCTCCGATAGTTTAATATGTTGCTTAAATAACAGTTCTCTCTAGTCCTAAGTATTGTAAAAATTAGGTTCCGAACCAGCTGTTCACGCATGCATGCGTACAATGGTTGCTAGTCACCTAGCAACAATTCTATTCATTATTATTCTTTGTCATTGTTTTTTACATTCTATCAATTTTCATCTTCGCAAGATATTATTTTTATGTTACTTTATTTTCAATTATAACAAGATCTAAATATTTGAGCGCATTGCACACCAAGCAGCTTTGCAGCTTCAATTTTAGTTTATAATCATTTTGGCGGTGCATAAGCGTTACTTGTGAGCAACATACATACTCGTAAATGAATTGATTATGATTTTTATTATTTTAACGACATAAAAGCTAATATCTAGAAAATAGGCTGTATATCAAGAACCGACGGCTAAATAGTTGAAAATTTCCCAAACTATTAGATTAAGGTGGTTTTAAACAACAAACTATTGGATAACACAACAGGTAAGCCCTTAAAATATTCAAAAAATAAATTTTGTTTTTTTATTAAAAAATCTTCACGATCTTAATCATTCAATTCAATTCAATTCAATATCTTTATTGCATTTCACATGGAGTAAGTTGACAGATTCTCTTAAGATTAAGTACATGTGAAGCCCTGTAGAGGGCGTTGCAATGATTCTATATCATCTCAGCAGCATGATCTTATCTTTGACAGTAACGAACAGTTGGTCAAATTGCTAAAAATGTATGCATTCGGCTACGGAACCCTAAAAAGGTAGACGTCATTCGCCTCAGTTCGCCATATATCGACTCTTACATCGTGAAACACGTTTTCCCGTTATGTGTTTCGAATCAAAAGAGAATGATACTAACTCACCATTTATCTGATCGGCTCCTCGGATGACGTTTCGTTCGCTGCGCCATCTATCTGTCAGATAACGGCCTTTATTTATTTTGTGCCTGTGAAGGTCAAGGATTTTTTGTTCCGCCGAGTAGGCGTTTGAAGGAAAAATAGGAAAGTGTAGTTTTCATACATTTTTTTCCTCTGTAATCGTCTTTATCTACGCTAATATTGTAAAGTTGAAGTGTTTGTTTATTTTTTGTTTGAATACGCTAATCTCAAGAACTACTGGTTGGAATTAAGGAAGTCTTCTTGTTTTGTATAGTCTCTTTATCGAGGACGGTTTTATGCTATAAAAAACCATGCTCCACCAGTGGAAAATATGGGAAAAGAACGTGGATGGTACAAGGGGCCACTAGTTTAAACATAAGTTTGGGGAGCCAACAAATTATTTTTTGTTTATTCGAATTGCAGTTTATATCTAATAACAAGTTTCATTCAACAGTCGAATTCGTACAGTTTGTAAGTTAGTAAACTAAAAATCTAGCTCTGACATACAGATGGACATGACGAATACATTAGGGTACAATACGTTACGGAACCCTAAAAATTCTTAATTTTAGCCCGTTTACCCATTCGGAAATGGATTCGAATTAAGAAACTATGATTTGTCAATGGAGTAATGATCCAGTTAGAAAATGTACGGTTAAAAAAGCACGTCAGATTTTAGACTTTTCACCCTTGTGACACGGGCTTAAGAACTATAATCGAATTGCAAGTGCTTATCTTGATGTGCTGTTCATTGTAATATTAAAATTTGTTTTTACTATAAATCTCTAAAAAACTTACATCATATCATCGTAAGCCCGAATGTCCTTTTAAAAGTCAGACACTATTGATTTTCTGTTATATCTAGTTTTATAGGTCTTACCAAAAATTAGTCCCATTAACCTAAATTTAATAACTGTTCAAAATTTACTTTTACACTTACGAGGTTAAAGTCATTATCTTCTTTTCATTGTCAATTACTTATTTTGGTCAACCTCTAGTGACTTATTGGCTGGCATAGCGGATAAAGTGTTCAGATCAAACATATTGCCTTTATTCCTGAAAACGTTTCTTGTTCGCCCTCTCAATATAAAATCCTAGAGAAGCTATTATCTAATACGGCGTTCATATAAGGGGAAGCAGAATTGGCTGGTTCCCGCGGGAGCCGAGACAGGACGTGGGAACAGGAGCCGTGTCCGCGATAGTGCCTGTCGGGGCTGTAGGGGGAGACGCAGGGGGGGGGGGGGTCTCAATAGTGATCCTTTACGAGTATACTTCAAGTTTATAAGTTTAAGAAATAAGTTTTTATAGTAAAGTCCAGCAAAAATATATGCATTTCATACTCGTATTAAAATTAAAAAAATAAATATATAAATGGAATGTTTTGTTTTTTAATAACTCTTAATCATAATCATTATATCTAGCTGTAAGATATTGTAGTAATAATATTACTATTCCCTTTTTTTCATTTCGCAGTGATCTTTGCATCGAGATGTTAAGACACTTAGTTCACATATATTTGCCATCGATAGATTCTTACTATCTCTTTAGACAACTTTTATTTTTTTTAATCAAAACTTCATTGCATAAAAAGAATAAAAGGTGGGTTTTACGCTAAAAGCATTCTCTTCCAGTCTATTTTCGGGCCATGCAGTTTATAGGTGCGGTAAAAGTAAGAATGTACGTATGAATTTGACTATTACAAAATATACACAATATTACTAAAAACAATAAAATGAACGCTCTATTGATAAAATTTCAAGTAAAAATAATTGACATAATAATAAATAATAATAAATAAATAAATAATAAATTCTTTATTTATCATAAACTTAACATTCTAATTACAATGTGGTGTTCTCAACTGCAAAAGTTATAAACTGTAGCGCAGTGAGAGCGCCCTCTCTCAGACAGTAGTTTAAGTTACATACTTATAAGGTAAAAATGTATCACAATGAAAATAGGTATATAAAGAATAAAAATTAAGAATTTAGATAGCAATTCATTTGTGTGTGTTTGTGTGTGAGTGAGATTGTAAGTGTTTGTGTGTGTATGTGTGTGTGAGAGAGAGATATTTGGAGCTGTACCATATTACTGTATATATTTTAGAAGATCTTCTGATTCCTGATACGAGAGGACCACAAGCCAAGTAAATAGTTTACGTCTACAAGCACTAGAGGGCAGGTGATAAATTTGTTGTTTTTTATTGGCATAATTGTATAACTTAGCACTGAGATGTAAGTAATGACGACCGGCAGCTTTAGTGTTACGCTTCATAGTAGGACATACTATGTCTGCTCTGCGTCTTTGAGTCAAAAGTTGACGACCAAAGGCTAACTCTCTATGCTTCCGGAGAATGGTCTGCTGTATGAATAATCTTCGAACAGACAACACATTGCAAACAGAAAAGAGGTCGTCAGTAGGATAACGGAAAGGTTTGGATGTCATCACCTTTAAGACCGCTCTTTGCGCCACTTCTACTTTTAACATGTGAGTTTGCGCAGCAGCACCCCACACTGTGATGCAGTAGGAGATAATTGACTGTGCAAGGGAGAAGTAAATTGTTTTGAGTAGAGCAATTTCGGCAATGTTACGCATCTTCTTAAAGATGTGGATTAATTTGCGAATTTTGGGCGTTAGAGAGTGAATATGCTCCTTCCAGGATAACCAAGAATCTAGGTGTACGCCAAGGTATTTAATAGACGGGACACGTTCCAACACAGGGCAGTCACAAGAGACATCAGGTGATACACAGGTATGCACAGAAACTGTTAGGTGATCAGGTGGCTGAGTCCTCGCAGTGTAGGAGAAGGTGAGGTATTTACTCTTCGATACATTTAAGGTCAACAGATTTGAGTTTAACCAGCGAGTGACAGTTCTCAAAGCCAATTGAGCACAAACATAAACCTCTTCCCAATCTCTCCCAGACACGAGAATAGCTGTGTCATCAGCATAGGAAAATAGTTTGCTGTTTTGCATATTGAGATCACATAGTTCATTCACATAAATGAGGAACAATGTCGGCCCGAGGACACTGCCCTGGGGCACTCCAAAAGAAACGTCTTCTTCACTGCTAACTACGTCATCGATCACAACAGCTTGCCTACGACCCGAGAGATAGCTTCTAAACATCTCCAGCGACAAGCCCCTTATACCAATCGTATCCAACTTTCGCAGGAGGATGGGAATGGAGACAGTGTCAAATGCTTTTGAAAGATCTAAGAATATGCCCATAGACTTACGGCCTGTATCTAGATTTTTTATAACTTCTGTTGTAAGATTTAGTACGGCATCCTCAGTAGACTTTTGTCTCCTGAAGCCAAATTGGTTATCTGATAGAATGTCGTGCTTACTAAGGAAATCAATCAATCGTTTGTTGAGCACTTTTTCGAATATCTTGGAGAAAACACTTAAAACTGAGATGGGTCTATAGTTGTTGACACTATCTTCATCCCCGGCCTTAAAAATGGGGTGAACCAATGCCTTTTTGAACGCTGTTGGAAAAGTGCCAGTAGTTAAACATCGGTTGAACACTGAGGTTAGGATGGGACTCAGTATTTGTTTAGAAGCTTTGACAACTGAGGTTGGAATTCCATCCCAGCCCACAGCACAATCGTTCTTGAGGTTGTTTATAATACACTCAATTTCTCTATCTTCAACATCGAACAGTGCCATGGACTGAGATGAACTGTTTGGAAAGGTCATAAGTGTGCTCGTGACATTTGGTGAATCGATTTTAGACGCCAGTTCTTTACCTACATTTGCAAAGAAGCTGTTTACTTTGTTGATATCTTGACATGAGTCATGACTTATGGTTAGCAGTTTATGTGACGGATTTTCTTTATGGTTCATATAAGAGACTCTTTTAATGATCTTCCATGTATCTTTGGGATTGTTTGTGGCCTTAGATAACTCATTTCGCTCAAATTCAAATTTAACTCTTTTGAGTAGATTATTGCAGTACGTTCGATATCTAGTAAAGATAATTTTATTCGTTTCATTTTCTTTGTTTTTTAAAAATGTTTTATGAAGTTTGTCTCTATGGCGAATGCATCGCAGGAGACCAGGAGTCAGCCAAGGTTTAAGTATTCTCTGGCGATTTGGGGTCTTAACTTTTATAGTGTGTTTGCTGACAAGAGTAGTAATTATATGGACTAATTCTGTTGTAGCCAAATTAGCATCTTGGGCTGCCTTGATATGAGTGAAGTCGGTTTGCTTTAAATCTGAGAGAATGGCAGACATATTAATTCGAGTGGTAATTTTATTTATGGGTTTTGTTTTAGGTTTAACATTAGCTAAAAACAGGATGGGGGCATGGTCAGTGATATTAGTGTCAAATATTATTGATGTGGGGGTATATGGAGAGCAATATATGAAATGATCCAAGCAACTATTTTCACGAGTAGGAGTCGTATAAGCCGGAGCTAGACCATGGGAAGCTAAGAGGTTGAGATATTTTTCGCTATCTACAGTAGTAGTGTTTATATTAATGTTTATATCCCCAGTAACGACTACCGATTTTTGTCCTTTGATTTCGTCCAGCACACGATTCAGGCTTTCTAGAAATTTGTCGATTTTTGAATACGAGGGAGATCGATATAGTGCAACTATTGAAATGTTGTTGAGTTTTAATAAAAGGCAGTTCGCGTCCTGAAAGTTTGGAATAGTCACTTTGCATGTAAGGCCATGACGAATATAAACTACCACACCATCGTTTTGTAATATAAATTTAGAGCTATGATGAGTATATCCAGGTAGAACGGGAATAAGGGGACAGACTTTATTCCAGCATTCCGTTAAAACAATGACATCAACACAGGTTTTAATACGATGTAGTAATACTATAAGCTCGTCAATATTTTTATTTATACTACGGATATTTAACTGTAAGATTTTTAAGCTTCTTTCATTATATTTGTTTAGCAGTTTTGATATATCTTCAGGGGAGGATGTAAAAATGTTGGTTTCATATAGTCGATCCATTTCAGAGTTTATGTTTAAGATGTTGTCACTCATACTTCATAGTAAAGCAAAACTTAGTTTCAGCAGCAGATAAGCGTAGGTAAATACGGTAATTGGTACAGCACCAGCAGTGTGATGTGAAGTGAAAAAGGATGTGTGGAGTGTGTGTATGTGTATATAATGTGTGTGTATATGTGAGTGATACATAGAATAAACGATGACATGTAGTAAGTTGTTGCAAAACTATATCTAAATACTTGTACGAACAGAGAATATCTCAACTTTAAAATGAGTGGAATGAGAGTTGAGCAATATAAGAAAATAGTATTACGAAAAATCATTAGTCACAAAGGGCTATCAAAGGCTCTCAGATCACTTTCGTCTGAGACCTTTATTAATTTATCTCCTTCACGCTTCTTTAGAAAGATCTTACCACCTGTTACCCAACAGAACTTAAAGTCATTCAGTTTTGCAAATTCTCTTGCTAGGTAATGCAACTTCTTTTGTTTCGTGGAGAGATTTTCCGAAATAAAGATTCTCTTAGATGTCCATTTTATAAAGTGATACGCCCTATTTATATTGTAAACGCCAAAGTTTGTAAAAATATTATGGTTAGTTATTCTTTCACGCAAAAAATACTGAATGAATGCGGATAAAATTTGGTTCGGAGAGAGAGGACATAATAAATTAACATAAATACTTAGTATACGGAAATAAAGCGGGTCAATATCTAGTGTGTTATAATAAAAAAAATAAGTAGTTAAATGTGATTCGACAATTAACTTATTCATCATCAATATAAAAAGAGAGTCTTGCGGGCCAGTATGGCCATAGTCAAAGTCAAAGTCAATATTCTTTTATTCATGTAGATTACATTTGTAATACTTATGAATCGTCTCTATACAATGCAAATGAAGCTACCTCCGGTTCGGTCCATGCTAACGGTTAGGATATTACGGTATCAAATACTTTGTCATCTCGGTGGGCTTAAAAACTCCGAATTCCGACACACGTTTGTTCGACGTAATGCTACTCCGAGAAAACGTTTATCCAAATCTAATTCAACACTAACCAAGGCAGAGTTTACATCTCTGGGTCAGTATCCGTATCCAATAGCCACGATCCTAAACAGACGAACCAGTTAGAACTGTCAATCAACTAAAATTTAATAAGCCTGATACGATTTCTGTTTGTGAACGAAATTAAGCACAGTAGGTAGTTAGAATGATAGAGAAACAGTTACTTGAGGACGAACTGTTTGCTTAGGACTAAACCGCTCGAGACCTACGTTTGAAACAATTGTTTGGTATAATTCGACTACTTTAAGTGTTCGGTGTAAAGTTATCAGATAGTTGAATGTCAAGTTTATGTGACGGGTGGTAAAGGCAGTAAATTAAGGACCCTTCTGGAATTATGGACGTTTGATGATAGGGCAATCGGCGCGGGTTTTATGGCGGAATCAGTCCGAAATATCAAATGTGTGGCTGTTAAATTAAATTAAATTCGTGGTTTGTTCCTCGTAATGCTTGTTCGAAGACGGAAATATTTGGTTTTTTTTTGGCAACCTATGCCATACAAGATGGAGGAATGAAATTCATCGGAGTTTTTGTATGTATGTCTACCGATTATTTGAAAATTTCTGGATCGATTTGAAAAACTATTATGTAAGAAAGAATACGCTCGCCAACTTTTCCAAGTAATTATGGACACATGAAAATTATTGTGAAATTGGTGAAGGGCTTTAACAGATATAAATAAGTCAATTTGATCCACTGTAGGTACTTGTATATGTTCCTTGATTACCTACTAGATAACTTCAGGGCTGGTTTTACGGCTACCTTAAGGTTGTCATGGAGAGATCACTTCCTCGCGATAAAAACCAATTTCGGTCATCATTTTATGCAATAAAGTATAACTATATATTTTATTAATTTTTTTAAAGTTCGCTTTATACCTGGTCCGAATCACCAGGAGACACATCGTAATCCAATACGGCAAACCTCCAATAACCCAAATTGGTCCTCCAGTGTCCCGGCTGTCCCGTCATCCCAGGGGATTGATTACGCGTGTCCCTCATTAGGGTCACGTCCATCCATTCATTATTTATAATTACCTCTCTACCTCGACCCGCTGAGAAATCATTTATCATTCCAATTAGACCTAGAGAGGCTGTGACAAAGTACTATTAATGGTATTTTTTCATTTTGAAAAATTGTTCTTGTGACGTATTATAATAATTGGTCTCCTTTGAATTCAGTGGAAATTAGTCGAAGATTATTTCCGATCTGATTATTTTCATTCTAAGTATTCAAAGACAAAATACCTACACTTGAAAATGTTCCGAGCTCAGAGTATTGTTCCAACTTCTGCTGGAGTTGTTCCTTAATGATTATGTTTTTAAAACAAATTTAGGGACTAATACATTAAGTCTATTATAACTAAATAAAATGAGTCATGTTACTTGATTAAAAAAATATATTATTATGAATTACTAGCTGTGCCCGCGACTTCGTTCGCGTGGACTACATCCTTTCATGGTCGGTTTTACCCCTTTCTCCCCTAATATTCGAAACAAAAAGTAGTCTATATTTTAATCCACGTTTCGCGCTATATTTCTGCCAAATTTCATATCTCTAACTTCAAAAATAAACATTTTTCCATATAAACTTTCAAAGGTGGTATTACCCCCACCCCCCCCCCCTTATTTTCTAATAAAAAGTAGCCTATGTCCGTTCTTGAGATTCAACGTATACCTATACCAAATTTCATCAAAATCCGTTCAGCCGTTTAGGCGTGAAAGAGTAACAGACGGACAGACAGACAGACAGAGTTACTTTCGCATTTATAATATTAGTATGGATATAAAAATATTCAATTCTGTGAATAATTTAACTTCAAATTGTAAACTTTTCATATGTTTGATGAATAGTTCTATATTTATTATAGTCTGATTTTTTATCTTACTTTTTTTAAAGTGGCAACAAAGATACGTCATGGGTGATAATGTCGATTGTATTGCTACCACGGTTCATGATATACAGCCTGTTCATAGACGGACAGATAGAAACACGGACGCAGAAGTCTTAGTAATAGGGTCCCGTTTTGCCGGCTGCAAAATCCCAACGAAGAGATACAGACGTTTAAATAAATTTTGCTTCAAAAAGTCTAGCAGTTATCTAACTTAAAAACATTACCCTCCCTTCTTAGGCAGTCTAGTAAAAAGGAACCATGACATTGAGCGTTATAAATCATGAAATTTCAATTTACGCCAATAGATGGCGTTAAATGCTATACATCTGTCCCTACTATTTAAATTAACGTCTGTACCATAACCTAAGCTATTCTCCTAACAAACTATAAATCGAGCTACGGACAAATTTATTCGTTTTGTACTGCTGATACCGTTAAATGATTCAAGCTCCTTCATAATGGTAGTAAAGCGTTTATTACTAGTGATGCGACTAGAATCGAAAACGAATACTTTTTGATTTAAATCGGATAAATCGTAATTTATATTATTCTGTGATACATATTCTACTCATGTTGACTATAAACAAAAACCAATGCTTTTACTTTTCAACACAATCTTGTTATTTATTTCTTCGAGAACAGGTCTGCAAAAGAACAACATTTCTGACGAAAATCAAAAAAGTTTAACTGCAGCAAGTTCGCCCTTAAAAAAATCTTTTTTTTAGTAATTATTATATTTCCATTCATAGTGACTGTAACAATGCTTTAATACATAATTCTAATATAGTTCCAAAGCCAATGTAAGTGAACAGATACCGTACTAAGATACTCTATAAGACTAGCCCCCCTCAATAAATACAATACAATTATATTTTATTATTTTTATAGTACTATACGCCGTACTAGCGAACTTTAAATATTAGAAACAGAAATTTTTTATCTCCTCTTGCGGTGCGGGAAGCAGCAGAAAAATTTCATCGCCTACAATAACTTGCGGTTAGCTCAGTTGGTAAGAGCAGCACGCGCGATACGTGAAGGTCGTGGGTTCAATTTCCGCACCGCAAGGGGAGATACAATTTTTCTGTTTCTAATATTTAATACAATTTTAGCCAGTGTTAAAATCAAATAAACTATTCTAATGACTCAAATCATCATTAAATACCATTCGAATTATTTCGATTATTCGAATGAAGTTTAACTCGAGTCCCGTCTCTATTTATTACCCTCGTAACAGAACTTTTGCTGTAAACCTCCGGAACTGAGTATGTATTGCTCCTTTGTATTCAAAGCTTAAATTATTGCTTTATCAATATATATTATGATGTTGTTTACGACCATTCAGAATGTTTATGACGTATTACAGAGTGGGAGGGAGTTAGTTTCTTGTGGAGCTCTTTGTTGCTGCAAAGTTTAATAAATAAATAAATAAATGCGCCAGACAATCACACCAATCACCTGGTCTCAAACTAAGGTTTTCCCTTGTACTATGAGAACCAGACGACGGATACTAACTGGGGGCGTCATCCCAGCACACCCAGACCCAAGTTGATTTAGAAAAGTTCGTTTTCCAAATTGAGCCGACCGAGAATCGAACCCGGGACATTTCGCGCTTTGGCCGCCTACCTTAACCACTGCGCCACTGAGGTCGTCGATAATATAGATATAAACGTTATTAAATATAAATTTAACTGTTCATCCCCGGCATGCCAGGCATTCGATGTATCGGTCTGTCTGTACGAGTGTGGGTGTCTTTTGTATCGTAAAACCAACAAATTTTGATTTTAATATTTTTTGTTTTTTTTTTTATATATATAATGTTGACCTCATCCCGCCTGATTATAATTAGTAATGAGGCCGTAGCTTAAAGGCAACAAGTATATCATCATAAATCTGCTACTGGACTTCTCGTCCTTAACTCCTTCTAATAATGTAGCACCCCCCAAAAGCTCTGGAAACCTTACTCACACGCAGGAACATAACAATACATAAGTGATTGTTATTTGGCTGCGGTTTTTGTAAGTTAGACGTGTCTGGTCTGTTTGTGTGTGTGTATCTATTGCGTTGTAGCTCCCAACTGATAATCTGATTTTGAAATCTATTCTAGCAATAAATATAGCCTTTGTTACTAAAGGTTAATGAACTTTCCAATGGTGAAAGATTTTTTTAAAGCGACACGATAGTAGTTCATTAATTACAAACACACAAAAATACAAATCTTTACTCTTCATAATACCAGTGTAGATGATAAATTTCAAATCCTACCTACCTTTTGGGTGTGGTAATAATGAAAATTTCCATAATCAATTCAAGTATCGGTCAAGGTAAAGAAATAGAAATAGAAATATTGGAAAACATCACATACATTGCTCTGATTCTGTGGTAAGTAACTAAAGCACTTGTGTTACAGATGTCAAAAACAACGACGGTACCACAACACCCAGACCCGAGACAATATAGAAAAGTTCGTTTCCCATATTGACCCGACCGGGGATCTAACCCGGAACCTCAGAGATGGCGCGGCGCCAAAGTCCGGCACGCTTGCCTCTCGGCTACGGAGGTCGTCAAACACTTGCAGTTCAATTTTAGTTCTTATCCCAACCACTTAAGGTTGGCAAAGTCCAAAGTGAGTCTGATGTGCTTTCCACAGTACAATCCAATTGAAACGTCGGACAAATAGTTTCAAAAAATTAATAAAAACGGTACACATGCAAACGTAAAAAAAATTGTATGAATCGCAGTGCGTTTTGTGGTCAAGCCAAAATAATACAAAAAGCTTTATTCAAGCGCACATTTTTGAAATAAATTGTTTCGTGTAACCGGTGCCGGGTTGAAACCGAAGCTACGATAAATAATAGCCCAGCGAACTCGCTCGTTCATGTTAAACTAGCAGAAAACTTTGCAATATTAGAAACAAAAAAAAAATATCTCCCCTTGCGGTGCGGGAATCGAACTCACGACCTTCACGTACCGCGCGTGCTGCTCTTACCAACTGAGCTAACCGCAAGTTATCGTAAGCGATGAAATTTTTCTGTTGTATCAACCGTTAGCCTTCCGGTAAGTGCCCTCTGCCGAATATGTTTAGAACTACATACTTATTACTTTATTAACTTTGCAATTTAATCGGAAATTTGCATTGAAATGGAATGATTATTCATTAATTGTTAATGATTCGACCATAAAACCATTCTGTGAATTGTAGTAGAAGGTAAAGCATAAAACATGAATGTATTGGTTTTTATTTAAAATTGTTTGATCATATTTGATTGCTTGTTTGTTTGCATTTTACTAAATAAATAAATGTAAGATAAGTATGTACTTAGTTCTAAACATATTCGGCAGAGGGCACTTATCGGGGGCTAACGGGTTGATACAGCAGAAAAAATTCATCACCTACGATAACTTGCGGTAAGCTATAAATAAATAAATAAATATTGGACAACATCACATACATTGCTCTGATTCTGTGGTAAGTAGCTTAAGCACTTGTGTTACAGAATTCAGAAACAATGACGGTACCACATCACCCAGACCAAGTTAGCTCAGTTGGAAGAGCAGTACGCGTGATACGTAGGTTCGATTTCCGCACCACAAGGGGAGATAAAAATTATCTGCTTCTTTAAAAATATTACTTAATAAATTTGAAAAAAAAACAAATTATGTTATTTAAAAAAAAATTAGCGATCCTAATAAAACTGTAATGAAATTATTGGATTGGGTTACACAGCCACACTTTTTCAGTTGGAATGCTCTATAAAAATAAAACTGAACACACTGTAAACATGTTATGCCCAAAATCCAATCCATAGTGGATATATAGACAAAGATATATAGATATAATTTGATGTTCTTTTGATCTTATATCTTGGTGCTATTAAATGTTTATTAAAAAAAAAACAAACAAGGTTCCTTTTTCAAGATTATAAATAATAAATAAATATTGGACAATATCACATACATTGATCTGATTCTGTGATAAGTAGCTAAAGCACTTGTGTTACAGAAATCAGAAACAAAAACGGTACCACAACACCCAAACCCGAGACAATATAGAAAAGTTCGTTTCCCATATTGACCCGACTGGGGATCGAACCCGGGATCTCAGAGATGGCACGACGCCAAAGTCCAGCACGCTCGCCTCTCGGCTAC
This sequence comes from Glyphodes pyloalis, assembly GCA_037074685.1. Lineage (NCBI taxonomy): Eukaryota > Metazoa > Arthropoda > Insecta > Lepidoptera > Crambidae > Glyphodes > Glyphodes pyloalis. Next base: position 19,331,482 of record JAYKKO010000003.1, on the reverse strand, counting down.
GGAGTTCGTCGAAGATTAACCGAAAGTTCAATATTTGAATCTGTTCCTCAATTACACGAACAATAACATTTTTTTTTGATAGCACTTCATTCATATTTGGTTCGTTTTTGTTTCGAATACAAGAATTATTAAATTGAAATCCTTTTCCGATCCGATGTTTTGTTTCTGGTCGCCTCCAATACGGGATGACAGCTCCAGTATCGTTCCACCACGAGCTCGACGTAATATGGCGAATATATTTACATTTAATACAAATCAGTTCACTGGATTAAACATGAGCATCTTTTGAGTTTAAAGGAAGCACCCTTATTACGAGTATGTAATAAGAATATAATCCTATAACTGTATACAATGTGTTCATTAAGAAATTTCGATCAAAGATTTGTAACGCACAGTTAAGTATAATAATATTATTATTTTAATACGAAATAAATTGTATTGTCACTGGCCTGAATACCGATTGGGATGCCAAAGCTTTTTGCTTTTTTATTCAGAATTTTAAATTCAGGAAATTCGCCAGTATGACAGACACTAATCGACAGGGTCATGTAAAAAATTCTCAAAATACTTTTACCGTATACAAATTTACAATCAACATTTTTTCAACGTTGTTTCCAAATACATATTTCTCTTTTTAATTTGAAAGCAAATATACAGCGCTCGCTACAGTTTTTCCTATGAAATCTGAGCGCTATTTTTAAAAGTTTTGACGTCATAGTTTTGGAAATAAAATGTTTACGGGCAACTTATTTAATTAAACTCGAAACCAACGGCATAAAAGCTTTTCAATATTTTCATTTTTGTTTTCGCTCTGAGATCTCTCTTAAAGTCTATGTGTGTTGCTACTAGTGATGCCTAACTATCGACATTTTTTTCGTCTGTAAAAGACAGTCCTATCGATAGGTCAAAACCAGGCAATAAAATGGTTTAATCATATCGCTCATTAAATGCCAAACAGACGCGATCCCAAAAACCATTGTTTTACAGGACGTGAATAATAAAAAATAATAAATCGAATTCAGGTTTTTTTTAAAGGTAATCTATTTGTGTTATACACCATTGAAAAAAAAAATACCTGATTAGTTTTTTTACGACATGTAAAAAAAAGTATTTGGGATTGCAATGATCCGAAATAAATGAATTATTATTATTATTTATTTTACATTTGTTTTCTCCATTCAAGATGGGTATTCACCTATGACGCGGACCTTAATCAAGCGCAATAGGGGGTAGTGGTGATGATCCTGATGATAAAAAATTCCGTGTTATCCTGCAGGTGCTTAAAATTATAATTATTGCGTCTTTTTTGTATATAATGAGCGATATTATCAAAGGTATTTTTAAATAAATCATTGATACATTTAAAAAAAAAATTGTATGTTTTAAATGGACCGCGAAATATTAAATAAGGATGTTTATTACACAATTGTACATGAGCCATTTATACATCACCACTAATGACATGCCTTAGTCCAAAACGAAAGATAAATTTTACTTTTTTTTTATTCAGATTTAGCTAACACCGATTGGCAAAACCAAGCTTTTAGAATAGTGAGAATTAGAAATTGAATCGACTTTCCAATTGGAATCCTTTGGAAGGACCAGTGTAGTTTGCACTGCCAAAGAGTATATTACAATTTTTACGTTCTATACGGGAATTGGGTTTAAATTCAACTTCAAGGGAATGAAACATAATAAAACATAATTAAGGTTCAACGCATTTCGTTCAATAGTTTGAGTTGAGTTGAGTGAGAGGGAGTGAGTAAGAATGAGTTTTTATTAGACCTATTCTCCGATCAAACCTTTGCAGATGTAAGGTTACATCTGCAAAGGTTTGATCGGAGAATTTTAAGGTTAAAATGCCCATGTAAAAGAAGGCTTCAAACTGTGGTACCTAGGTAAGCCTTCTTTCAAACTAGTGTTGCCGTCGATTCGATTGTATATCGATTATTAATAGATTATGCAAAAGGGGCTCAAATAATCAAACAATCAATTTGATAATCGATAGTATCGATATAATCAAATATCAAAAATCAATTATATCGATACCCATCTTTATTAGATGTAATCGATTAATTGATTATAATACGTAGTCAAATACAGTATAATCGATATAGTCAATTATTAACAATTATTAGATTATAATTGTTTAGATTAGACAATACTATCGATTCGATCGATTGTCATATCAATTGTTAGATTGTTTGGGGGGGGTCTGGCAACACTATTTCAAACTCATTGGCTTGTAACCGCGCCTGTTATATGAGTATTGTCAACAATGATATAATTCCATAGTTATTTCACTCACGTTAGGGTTTATTTACACTAGACTAATGTTACACTTAGGACTTTTTTGCAATGCTTTGATGTATGTAATGTAACGGTGCGGAGGAAAATAATTTGCTTGCATTGCATTTATATGGAAAGTACGTAGAACGTACAAAATATTTGATCAAAAAATCTATCTAATAAAATTCGTCTATGGACAACCAAACCAATACTTACATTTGTGCTATTGAATACATTTAACGTATTGCACTTTTTAATCTGCAAGGCTACTACTCGTTTTTAAATCAAGTCTTACGACTGTAGGTGCAGGTTTTCTATAAACGAGTTCATGTTAACTTACTTATCTTTCGTAATCTATAGATGTATCACCAAGCATTTTACTGTGGTGAGATTATTTGTTAATACCCGGGTCCAATATTTGAAAAACATACGTTCTAGTTACATATAGAAATAAATTATACGAGGCGTAAGCTAAAAACGAACGACAGACGACTGACGACAGCTGGGCGTCTACTCTCGAAAACGAAATATGTCGGATCCGATGACGTTAAGCAATTTTTATTGCTCATAATCGCAACCAACTCACTTCGAATGCGAATAAAGCGTTATCAAAAAACAAAATATCATTTATACAAATCAAAAACCACGTTTTAATTCCCTAACTTTTGATCAATCTTCAAAAACGAAACCTTTCTTTTGTTCGTTTCGTTTTTGGGAGTAGACCCCCAGATATGGAAAGTAAATTTGAAATTAGAATTAACGACTCGAAACGAAACGAATAGTAATTTTTGACATTACGAATCGTAAAATATTGGGTCAGGGCATTAGATAATAGGCATTAGACTTATTTAAAAAATATAGTGCGGTCGAAAGCTCGTCAGACTAAATTCAACTTTGTACCCTTAGGTATCGGACATAAGAACAAAAATCGATCTGCAACTGTTTCCCGTGATGAGCTGTTTGCCGCAACGTATTCAAAATAACCTCCAAAACAAATCAGGTTAGAATCTATTATGGTACGCACGCGTTCGTCTTCCCCAAAAATAGCCGCGAATTTTCGCGTGTTAAACGTAGACAAGCAATCTCTGTCTCCTGACTTGTACTCCCCTCATGTCAAGCTGTCTAGTGTAAACATGAGGACTACAGAATCTTGCCACCTTTGCTCACCCGGTACTCTTGAGCAGGAAAAATATCCCGCTTTTGCACATTGCAGCGACGCGGAAGCAAGTGAGGTGTAAACACGTCTTAATTTGAATGATGTGTTGTAAGTCCGTGGGGTCCCGATGCATGGTTTTTATTTATAAGTTTATTACAAGAACAAAGTCAAAGGGGACCCAAAAGCTGGCTGCTACCTCGCCCAGCGTCTCTAAACTCAATCGCTATTCAGCTAGGCCAGTGCCTATTCCTGCCGGCATTTTGGGTACTTTATCCTGTGATAAATGGTACCTGTGTACGATCTTTGTTTATATCATACTAGCTGTGCCCGCGACTTCGTTCGCGTGGACATCCTTTCATGGTCGGTTTTACCCCTTTCTCCCCTAATATTCGAAACAAAAAGTAGTCTATATTTTAATTGAGCTATATTTGTGCCAACTTTCATATCTCTAACTTAAAAAATAAACATTTTCCCATATAAACTTTCAAAGGTGGCATTACCCCCCCCCCCCCCCCCCTCTTTCTTTCTAACAAAAAGTAGCCTATGTCCGTTCTTGAGGTTCAACGTATACCTATGCCAAATTTCATCAAAATTGGTTCAGAGGTTTAAGCGGGAAAGCGTAACAGACAGACAGACAGATAGACAGACAGACAGACAGACAGACAGAGTTACTTTCGAATTTATAATATTAGTATGTATATCAGTTTTTTGCAATGATATCACCAATAATATTAATTATTATGAACGCTAATGTTTGTCTTGTTTGTCTTGTTTGTTTGTTTGTATGTCTACCAAAAAGACACAGCTAAAAAACTCAGTAAATTGGTTGCTATGTATAGCAAGATACTGCTACTGTGACCACACATAGCTCACTTTGGACTAAGTCCTATATGTAGTTTTATTTAGATGAGTGATTATACAATTAAGTACTTAAGTAAGTATTTATTTTAGAGAGGTAGGTAAGCTGGGGCACACCAGTCCCCAAAGGTCTAAGTATTTTATTTATTTAAAACTTTATTGCACAAAAAAAAAAGTACAACAGGTGGAATTAATGCTATGGGCATTCTCTACCAGTCAACCTTTGGGTCATGCGGAGAGTTAGTTTATGGGTGCAGTAATAGTGACAAAGTGCATATGTAATCTAAAAAATAAAATAAAAACATAATACACAAGGATAGTAACTATCAAGCGTTACAAAATTCATTTCGGAAACAATTATGTTAAGTATGTCTGCTGTCGCCCTTAATAATGGAATATTAAATAATATTCGTTGTCATTCTATCTCGCCACTAACGTAGAGGTGGAACGCAATGCACTAGTTCCTAGCATCAATCACGGCTGTCATACCAGCGATTCGTCATAATAAATATGATATTTTGCTCCTATATTCACAATATTATTACTTTTGATATAACTGTCTGATTGGTTATAATTAGAACACTGACAAAATTGATCTCATCCCACCTGATGTTAAGTGGCAATGAGGTCCTAGCTTAAGGGCGACAAGTACAGCACAATAAAGATATTACTGGATTAGTCGCCCTTACCTTGAAGGCTTGACCCCCGGTACTAATGTAGCGCCCCCCAGGAGCTCTGGAAACCTTACTCACACGCAGGAACACACCAACACAGAAGTGATTGTTATTTGGCTGCGGTCTTCTGTAAGGTGGAGGTGTTTCACCAGTCGGGCTGCTCGAGCGATAAATCGCTATGCCCTACCTCTCTTTCAGTTAATTATTTATTTCAGTTATTCGTTATTTCAGTAAACAACATGGAGTAGTGCCACTATTCCACAACTTTTGGCCTTAGGTCTCTTGCATCCGTCTGTTCGTGGAAACCATTCTATGCTGCGTTTTTTGATAAGTGGATGCCATTTCAGAACATTTCTGTTCCATCAGCTATCGGTTCCACTAGCTATGTGGTCTTCGCATAACCACTTTAGTTCCACAATTCTAGAACTAGATCCAAGACACAAATTATGATAGAAATGTTCTTATTCCTGAGCCTGTCGCGTTAAAAAACTCCTAGCATATTACATGTAGATTAAGGTAGTTACCTACTGGCTCTATGACATAACCCATCTAGTGACAACTTTAGGAAACTATAATGACATAGAAAAATAATTTAAAATGCCATACCAAAAAGGATTGTACAGTAGGTAATAAATAATCCTTCGCTATTTTTGTCAGTCGCTGCGTTGCAGCACTGCTCACCACTTGAAAGGCATAAACGGAAGACCAGTGTCGTAAATGCTAAGTATTTGCCTTTTTAGTCATATAAGTTTCTGTTCTATAAATACTATGTCATTTCACTTAATAAACATTTCTGTCTTTTTTAGGCTCCGTTTACACTTGGTTAATGGTTAGTTGAGTTGAAAGAAAGTAACAGATTTATTATGCTGTACTTGTCACCCTTAAGCTAGGACCTCATTACCACTTAACATCAGGTGGGATGAGGTCAATCTTGAAGTACAATATAAAAAAAAGAAAAAAAAAGAAACATATTTATTAGGTTCTGTTTAAATATTATATTAAAACAACGTGGAGTTAACTTAAATGTTGACGATGAGTTCATACATTATCTCATTATCATCCGATTAGTAACAACAGATTCCATTGGTACCCTTTTTCCCAGTTCAAATATTTGTGAAACGATTCGTTCTCGTTACGGATAGTAATAAATTAAACGAGGCGTAACCTAAACACATCTGTTATGGAAAGTAAATTCTAAATTAGAATTAACGACTCGTAGTAGGTTAACGAAAAACGAATAGTTATTTTTGAGACATACTAATCGTAAAATATTGGGACCAGGCATTAGGCTTACGTTAAAGCTGAAACCAATTTCGAAAATCTGCCACCAAATTCGCGTAATCATCGAACTGTTCCAAGAATCCCAGTTAAATTACTTACACGTAATTTACTTCTGTAGTTAATCTTTTATTGGCATCGCCTACAGGGCCGGACTCTACGAAGCTTTAAAAACAGAAAAATCTTTTATGTTTCCCCAGGGCACATCTACACATAAGTTACAATTGATGTGTCCTATCGCCGGTTTCAACAAACAGTACCTAACAACCCTTGCCGAAAATTTCTTTTTTCAATGTACTTTCTAGGCTTTAGTACAGGAATTTTTATATGAATATGGATATTCCAAACACCAAAAAAATTCTCGCGTGGTTTCTGATTTCTATAATTATTTATTTATTATCTAACCGCTGAGTTAGAGCAATATATGAGATGCTATCCAATATATATTTATTTGTATTTATTGAGAACCATCTCTTTTTGTAAATAGGGCAAAAGGTATAAAAATGAATCGGAGGATTCTTATAATCTCACAGCTCTTTCTTTGTCCTAATCCGGCACTGGTTTCCTACACGCAATTTAGATAAGACCGCAGTCCACTAGGAAATAAAGAATGCTCCAACTTCGGGTAGTTAAAAAACTTTGGCAATTTTTTCTCTTGATTACACTTGATGGCGAACTAAGTCAAATTATGGCGTGTGGTCAAATTTGTATGAAAAATGTATACCTGGAACGATTCTAAGAATCAACGGATAAAATGAAAATTATATTGGACGAAAAAAAACTAAAAACAGTAAAACATACCAGTAACATTTTATTTCTATAACCTTTAACGGGATTACTGAAATCCAAAAATTATATTAAACGTGAATATTTGTATTCCATACATTCTGTGTTACTCTTTCATGGAAAACCACTAAATAACTTGATAAAAATCAATCAAATAAAAAAATACAAATATTGGATAACATTACACATTGCTCTGATTGAATAATAAGTAGCTAAAGCATTTGTGTTACAGATATAAGAACATCTCATATGGACCTGCGACATCAGATATCCCGGATACGGAGAAAAAGGTAGACGGGATAATAGATTAACATAAATAGTACTTTTTATCCCGAAATAACGCGAACAAAGTCACTGGCAACAGCTAGTTTTGAATAAAAGACGGTTTTCAAAAAGAAAATTCGTCACCTACAACAACTAACTGATCGTAGTAAGCTAACCGTAGCTTAGTTAGAACAGCATTACGCGTGATACGTAAAAGTAGTGGGTTTGAATGCCACTCAGCTACCAAGCGGTAACCGGCTGCCGCGTGTGAATCGTCGCTCCATTCGGTTGAACCCTAAGCAGCAGCCGGCTGTCGCGGTGTACCACTTGATATGGGGTTTATTGCACTAAAATGTTGGTAATTATAGTATAGTTTTGTATGAAGAATTTAAATCTTTTATGTCTTTTGACACACTATGCTACAACCTGAGCCAGAAATATTTCATAGTCTGTTGTCAATTCTTTTTCTTTTCGGTTGTCATTTTTAGGGTTCCGTAGTCAACTAGGAACCCTTATAGTTTCGCCATGTCTGTCCGTCCGAGGATAATCTCAGAAATTTGGTACAAATATGTATATTAATCACGTCAACAAAGCGCAAAAATAAAAACTAAAAATAAATGTTTTTTTAGGGTACCCCCCCTACACGTAAATTGGGGAGTGTTTTTTTTATTTCAATCCCAACATTTGATATATCGTTGGAGAGGTATTTAAAAATGAACAGGGGTTTACTAAGAAACTTTTTGAGAAATAATTTTAATATTTTGGGAAATAATCGCTCCAAAAGAAAATAAAATTGTGTCCCCCCCCCTCTAACTTTTGAACCATAAGTTCAAAAAGTATGAAAAATAACTAGAAAATAGAACTTTTGTAGGAAAATTATTTCGAACCTGATGGATTTAATAGTTTTTGAAATTTTTGAAAAAATATTTTTTTAACTAATAATTTAAGCATATATGCTAGCATTTTTTTTCTTACTTTACATATTTTTTGTATTCTTAATGTATCTGCTTTTAAATAAAAAAAGAGTTATTGAAATCGGTTTACGCAATCCGAAATTCCAATCATTTCAAATCAATTTTAAAACTACCTATACCAAACTTTAAGTGGGGATACTTAAGTATTGTGATGCACTGAAAACTACGGAACCCTACACTGAGCGTGACCCGACACGCTTTTGGCCGGATTTTTGCTGTTTGTGCGAGTGCGTCTGCGCATTGAGTGTATTTTGTTCGCTGTTTTTATTGGATTTATGGTAAGTACTGATTGATTCCATATAAGTGATAATGCTGCTTTAAGGATTAAGGTTTTCTAATTCGCTTTTAAAAATACGTCGTTCTAACTACTTAATAACGCCCAATAACGTAAGGATTATTATGATTTTCTGATTTGATGATTTTCATGAGAAAACTACTGAAAAGTATATTAAATATTTCATCGTCTAGAAGAATTCAAAACGTTTTGTCACTTATTAGCAAATAAAACCAAGTCGTTTGTTCAAATTCGAAAACAAATACTGCAAACTGGTTTGTTAATATTTGCAATTTGATTGAAGTGCTGTTTTCATAAGCTCAATTGATTTAAAGTATAAAACCCACAACGTTCGGTGTATTTGCAATCAGACAAAACGTTTCGCGTGGTTATGCAAATGGCATTTCGATTAGATTTAGTTACATTCGACTATTCTCGCGAGATTAAAGTGCTTGCCAATTTGCTAACGAGTCTTGGATACACACACCTTCAAGTATTTTAGTTTACCATCTTACTGTTACATCTAAATTTAAAATTGTAGACTTTAAGCAATTACGGGGAGCGAAAGATTGGTTTTATTTTTGAGTAGACAAATAGTTAGGACAATAATTCATAGCTATAAATATTGGACACCTTTCGTAGTGGGCATTTCTTTTAATTTGCGGTGAGTAGCTAAAGTGCTCGTGTTCCAGAATTTAGAAACCAAAACGGTATCACAGCGCCCAGACTCGACATAATGTAGTAGTAAAGTCAAGTCAACATTTGTAATTTCTACGCGTTCATGAGAAAATTTTATAGTTTAGCAAAACTAGTTTTTCTTCCTTTCCATTAGTCTTCGCCCTAGAGGATATGAAGGTTTTATTTTAATCCAATCCAATCAGTCCATTGATTATTGTTTTAGTTTTTAAGAAACTACATGCAAACCATTATTTGCTTATAACTCAAACTCAAACTCAAATATTTCTTTATTCAAGTAGGTTACATATAACACTTTTGAATCGTCATTGAATACAATGCAAAGTGATTCTATTTCCCGTTCGGAACCTATATCTATCGAGAAGACACCGGTAAGAAACTCAGCAGATCATTTACAGTATCAGTATCTAATTTATTATGTGTAGCTTACTTTGGACCAAGTCATATAGTTTTGGTTTTGATGAGTGAGTTTTTACTTTCGAGAGGTAAGCTGGAGCAGACCAGTCCCCAAAGGTGGCACCTGTTCACAAGCATGACGTATGTGCCAGCCATCGCTTAACGGACAATTAATAAAATAAATATGGATAAACAAATATTATAAATGGTAAATAGCTTAAACACTTGGGTTACAGAAATTCATAAACTACAGTACCATTACAAAATTACACTTAATATAAGGGTAGTAGTTCATATTTTTGGCCAACCGTAACTAAAAATCACGTAGGTTTGAAACTTAAAACTAATACCGCCTTTTTCATTAAGTTGATTAAGTTTTTAAGTAAAATTAAACTAAGAATTTCCTTACCTCTAAGACTAGTTAGTTAATTCCTGATAATGTTAGCTTCCTCCGTTAGTTGGCTCAAAGTTTGTTAAGCTACTGCGGAAGGATAAATTTTTCATAAGACTAACAGTATAATAAAATGTTCGCTCGACCTGACGAGGATGCAGAATTGTTGTAGAAAGAATCAATAAAGAGCAATTTACTTATCTATACTAATATTATAAAGCTGAAGAGTTTGTTTGTACGTGTTAATCTCAGGAACCACTGTTAGAATAAAAAAAATATATTTTGTGTTATAGTTCATTTATCAAGGAAGACTTCAAAAGCTAAGTTACAAAATGCGCACTATACCTCTGCCTGGGAAGATAGAAGCGTGTGTGCCAGTCCCCCGCTCACATAAAAGAGGATACTATCCTTTCAAGCTCACACGTGAAGGAAATGGATTTAATGATGCTGGCATAGGAAAATAATAAATTAACTATAAAAGCCACGGCACTCTAACTAAGTTAAATTTATCTAAGTCAAGTTTATTTTTCAGATACCTATTTTTTTCTTGCGGCAAATTACGTCCTTGATATCTTTGTTACGTGTGTCGGCCCACAAGGTATAGTTCCCCTTAATTTTTTATTCTGTCTAGATCCTATACATCCGATATTCCTTGAAAACTATTTGAACAGCTTTGTGAACCTGTACTCATCCTCAAATATTGTTATCCCATACAAACAAGTCTCAGTCTGAACAGGAGACTTCCTTTACATTTCTATTACTCTTCCAATTTTTGACGGAAATATTATGTAAAAGTCTAAAACCTATGCAATAACTTTACAGGGGTAGCTCTGAACAAAAATCAAAACCTCCAAAAGTAAAAGAACAAAAATCTAAAGAATTTTATCACTATTATTCTCTCAGAGATTGACTCGGAAATAAAAATTTCATTCGCAAAACTAAACTCATTAAAATTTTTTTTGAATTACAAAACTAAAGTAACAAAAGGCATAAAAACGTACACTAATGGTAACCAGGTATCAGACATAGAGGCAAATCCTCAAACAAATCTATATTAAGGTGGTGAACCTCTAGAAATGATTAATTCTACAGTATTTCTTGGCATCACTATTGATTGTAAACTACAGTGGGGTTTTCATATTGCTACCCTGGCAGGGAGACTTAGTTCAGCTGCATATGCAGTAAGAAAAATACGTAGCTTGACTGATGTTGAAACGGCAAGTAGTTTATTTTAGTTACTTTCATAGTGTTATGTCGTATGGGATTTTACTATGGGGTTCTGCAGCTGATGTGCAGACTATTTTTGTATTGCAAAAGAGAGCCATACGCGCTATATACGGTCTTAGAACAAGAGACTCGCTTAAAGAATTATTCAAAAAAATCAATATTTTAACAGTAGCTTCACAATACATTTTTGACTGTATTGTTTACGTACGCAAAAACTTACATTCTTTCACTAAGAAATCAGAATGCCATAATTTCATCACAAGAAATAAACATAAGCTTGCTGTTCCACATCTAAGACTTCATAAAATTAGTAATTGTTTTGTGGGGTTAAGTCTGAAGCTTTTCAATAAGCTGCCAGAAAATATCACTGCATTACCTATGCATAGATTTAAGTCTCTGATAAAAAAATGTTTAATGAAAAAAAGCTATTATAAAATAGAGGACTTTATTAACGACAAAGATGTTTGGACTTGATAGCATTAAATATGTACATTAGACATAAGCTATATTGTTAATACATTTTTTTTTGCATTATTTATACCTACCATATGTGTCAGTTTTTGAAAAGAGTAACTATCGAGTTTCTTGCCGGTTCTTCTCGATAGAATCAATATTCCGAACACGGTGGTAGTTTACTTGAATTGACAATTCATAAATGCTTTTGTAAAAGTTTACATGAATAAAGACATTTTCTATTCAAATTTTGCAATGCTGATACTAAATACACTACAGAAAAACTACGAACGTAGGCATGCTCCCGCCGCCCCGCCCGGTCGGTACCACCGCAAACGCTTCGTCCCGCAATTTTAAAATCTGTATTATCTTCAAAAATATTCATTTAAATCATATACTGTAAAGAGACATATAGATCTATATTAAATCACAAAGTATTTAAGGTATTTAATTGGATAAAGGATAATGCTGTATTGGTGTTGTTCGAAAATTAGCCATTATTTGTCGTAAAAAGTAATTATAAAAAAATGTTATTGTGGGATATCCGTAAGAGGTAAACATTTACCATCGCGGAGATTTAATTGTTACCCACGCCTCTCATCCCTAATAATGTATTAATTAACAAGTCTGGCATCACCAGCGTTTGCTTAAGGTGAAGTTTGAAGTATTAAGTGGAAAATGGATCGGATGCGCAAAACTGGCAATGGTAATGAGGTGCTCTTTACTACCGACTCTACTAATGTATTGAAAACATGTTAGGCATCGTCGGCTTGCGCTTAGAGCCAAATTTCAGTGACCAATTTATTGGATGCACAGAACTGACAATCGGAAGATGCATGCTTGATATTACGAACGCTACTAAGCGTCGAATAACACGACTGGCATCACCAGGGTTCACTATATGCGAAGTTTAAATAGGATATTTATCGGATGAACAACGGCAATTGAAAGATACACTCAATATTACTAACGATACTAATGTATCAATTAGTAAGTCTGGGATCACCAGCTTTCGCTTAAGCCGAATTTTAAGTGGCGAAGTTATCAGATGCACAGAACTGATATTTGGGCAGATAATGCAAAAATATCAACGATACTTTTGTTGTATTGTCAATTAACAAGTCCAGGAAAACAAGCATGTGCATAAACTGAATTCTAAGTGGCAAATATATGGATGTGTAGAACTGACAATTGGGCAGAGATTTTCAATTATATCAACGATACTATTGTGTTAATTAACAAGTATAGGATAACCAGCGTGCGCATGACCCGAATTTTAAGTGACGAATTTATCGGATGCGCAGAACTGACGAAAAGAGAATATTAACCAACGCTACTTATGTCGATACATATATCGATTAACATGTCGGGCATAACCGGGGTTAGCTTAAGGCGAAGTTTGAGTGGATAATTTATCTGATCCGCAGAACCGTCAGACAAGTTACCTCAACTATCGGTGTCAGGCTATTTTCATTTTGTTTAGAAGTTGCTTCGCCTGCTCTGCGTTAGTTTAGTACGAAGTTGTACGATGTGAGGCTAAAACTTGTTAGCAGCAGACCTTTTAGTTTTATGGATTAGTTCCTGAAAAATATTACACAAAAATAATAAACGGTTCTTACTTGAGAGACATGTGTTTGTACTATTAGCAATTTTTGATTTTAGTAAAGTTTAGGTACAGTAAACAGACTGCGCATATTTTTTTTAAAATTAGTTTCCTTAAAACAACAGAAATTGCTCTACATGTCAATTCTCAAATTTAAGTCAGTAACTTTTTTTAATAAAAAGTAAATTATTAAAGTAAATCTTTATAACGTATATCATAAAAAATCCCCGACATAAAAAGTGTAAAAAAAGCCTTTTATTTAATACCTATATTGAGGGAGTTGTGACAAAAAATTTTAGGAAATCCGTTATTTTCTAGCCGCGGCCATCTTTAATTTGAAATTTGTCATTATTAATATATTTTGATATTTAAGCCCTTTTATATGATAATCATATTGTGGGAGTTGTGTTAAAACATGCAATAAATAATTTTGTGACGGCGCCCATCTTGGCTCGATTTTTATTAAACATAGCTAAAAACACTTTCGACTTACATAATTCATCTTTCAAACAAAAAAATCAATATCATCTCAAACAAACAAACAAACAAATCATTTATTTGCACGAAGCATGGTAAACATAAGTACAGATGGTTTCAAAAACAATAGAACAATCATGCTTCACCTGGTCGGTATACAAATATTACTAATTATATGAAGCTATACATGTCAATTATTAATTTATACAATTTTATTTAGTTGAAACTATTATTATTATGTCCAAATTAAAATAAATACAATAATCTCTTATTTTATTATGTCATTTTATATTACAATAATATTGGTAAATTACAATAAATTACAATAAAGAAGACATAATTACAGTTGGTCAGTTAAAAAACTCCGTCAAAGTATAGTATGCTTTATTAGTTAAAAAAGTCAACAATTTTTTACGAAATAGATTAATAGGAGTATCTTTCATGGTCATCGGTAATTTATTGTAAATCTTATGAGCCATGCAAAAAAAGCTATTAGATTTTAGAGCAGTTTTGGAGACAGGAGCGCTTAGCTTGTCACCGTGACGTCTACTTCTCTTATACTGATGGGAGGAGGTGGAGGGAAACAGATGTCGATTTCTCCTAACAAACATTGCAGTTTCATAAATGTATAGAGATGGTACAGTTAATATCTTTAAGTCTATATAGTGAGGTCTACAACTGTCTCTATATTTTAAGGATCTTATGGCTCTAATACACTTTTTTTGTGCTTTAAAAACTTGTAGTTTGTTGGTGCTATTGCCCCAGAATATTATGCCATATCGTAAGATGGAAGCAACACACCCATTGTAGGCCATTAAAACTGTCTCTAAGCTAGCTACTCTAGATAGAGTTTTAAGAGCAAAAACAAATTTGTTTATTCTTGTGCATAGTTCATTTGTGTGTATTTTCCAGTTAGTTTGGTAGTCTAAGTGTAGTCCTAGGAATTTTGTAGATGTGACAGGTTGTATGGTTTCATTTTCATATTTTATCGATAGATTAGGTGTTTGTGTGTACTGTCGGAAATGTATGATTTTAGTTTTGTCAATATTTATATTTAAATTATTATTATCTAGCCATTTAATTATATTAGTTAATGTTATCATAATTTCATTTTCATAGGTCATATCATTTTTACATTTAATTATAATTGTGCTGTCGTCTGCAAATAATGTCATTGGGTAGTCAATACTATTAGGTAAGTCATTTATATATATTAAAAATAATAGAGGCCCCATGATTGTTCCTTGTGGAACTCCGTACTCTCATTTGTTCGGCAGCTGCGATGACATAGACAGATACACGTTTTGCGTCGGGGGTTAAAAATAATGATGACATTTCTATGATAAAACTAACGATATAACATCAGTTGAGTGGCTGAGTATATTTAATTTGCTTCATAAAAATCAAATAGTGTTTTGTCTGTAGTATAAGTATTATGTCTGTAGGTTTTATTTTAAAAACTTACGAATACCTACAACTTGCATTGAGTCATTTTTTTCTGTTTCTTATTGTTGAACTGATATTAAATTGTACCTAAAACAGCTCTCATAAACAAACATCTAGTAAAATCGCGTAAGATTAACCAGAAACTGAACTTTGTAAGCAAGAAATCAATGAAAACCTTTTATATTTGTTCTGGCATGGCGCCGGAAAATTCCGAGTAACTTTATGTGGGAGCTAACGAATGGAGCTTTAAATGTCACAGGTGAGATTATATTTAAACCTGGCTTTGTTTTATTCTTTCGATTGTTCTGAGTACAAATATGTTTACCAACGGGTTTCCATGAATGTTTCGTCATATTAAAAATGATGTGATATTTCCAACGTAACTGCTCAGAATATCATTATACTTGCTACGGTTTCTTTTGGTCGCAGGATGATATTATATAGCCGAAAGCCTTATCCAGTAAAATTTCCCCAAAATATATTTTTTCAATTTGAAATAAGCGCAGTAGTTACTAAAATCTGAAATAAGCGAGTTCAAATACGCTTTTTAACTGTATAAACTTAAAAATTGGTATGACAATAATGGTATGGACCTTAACGTAAAAAAATGTTCATTCATTACATTTACGCGGAAAAACAATACCATTCCAAGTAAATATTGTATCAATGGGATTGATTTGTGCAAGCTGCAGGTAACGAGAGACCTAGGTGTTCTTATGGATAGTAAGTTGACTTTTATCCCTCACATAAATCATATAATTAAAAGAACATCAAAAGCCCTAGGTTTTCTTATAAGAAACACTAAAGAGTTTAAAATCTCAACTAAAATGCTACTCTATAACTCGCTCGTTCGATCCGCTTCGGAGTGCGTAAGTCAGTACTTGTGGATGTGGTCTCCAAACAGTTTTGGAGACCACATTACGCTAATCATTCATTAAGGATTGAAAGGGAACAAAAAAAATTTACTAGACACCTTGCCTATGTTAGTGGCGGTATTAAGAGGACTCTTACCTATGAGGATAGACTATCACTTTTAAATATGAATAGCCTAGATAAGCGTAGGGACCTCTCTGATTTAGTATTATTGTTCAAGATTTTAAATAACAAGTTGTGTTGCTCGAAACTTGTGGATAGAATTTCACTTCGTGTTCCCTTGCGCTTGCCACGTCGTCTAATAGACACATTTGTTATTCTGTTTCGTAGAACTGTTTTGGGTGCAAACTCACCGATTCCAAGAGTACGAAGGCTATACAATAAATACAATCGATCCACAGATATTGATCTCTTTTCTGTTGGATGGTAAATAAATTTCAAAATTATTGCTCTTTAACAAATACGCTTAATGAGTTTTTATCCTACATTCTATTTTCATTTTAAAATATAAACTGTATAATTTTTAAAATATTATTTTTTAAGTCTTCCTAATTCTGTACTAGTTATAAGTGCATGATGTGTTCGCCTTTAAGTGGCTTAACATTTAGTTAATTTTTCAAACCATATTATTATCAAACATGTATTAGTGTGTAAGCTGATGGTGGACCTTTTTTTATAAAATAAAAAATAAAAATAAAGATTAAAAAAAAATTCCAGTCTCGACTATTTTAATGATACATCAAAGAAACGCTTTTAATGCCACTACCGGTATGAATCAAACAAATTGGTGTTCAGAAAATATTTATACAAATATTTTTGCAAAAGTTCCCTTTTCACTATATTAATCGAAGTAACTCGGAGTTAATCGAATTTTTCTATCAAATTTTTTAAGCCCGCCCACGTCAACGTCAAAATCTAAATATAATCTTCCACAAAAACGTAGAGAGTTATTAACTTTGAAAACTCCGTTATAATAAATTTTGTTTCAGTGAAGCCATTTCTTGAGGTTATTATCCGCTAGAAATTTGTGTAATAAACCGATATATCGAGTACAATGGGCTGCACAGATGTTTAGATATCGATATTTAATTTTAAATTACCTGATTAAATGACCTGACCTGGCTGATTCACAAACGTCGGAAATTTTGAAGAGAGGCATAACGATTTATTACTCGAACTGGAGCAGCCCGACTGGTGAAATACCTCCACCGTACAGAAGACCGCAGCCAAATAACATCACTTCTGTGTTGTTGTGTTCCTGCGTGTGAGTAAGGTTTCCAGAGCTCCTGGGGGGTGCTACATTAGTAGCAGGAGTCAAGCCTACAAGGTAAGAGCGACAAGTTCAGTAACAGGTTTATTATGCTATACTTGTCACCCTTGAACCAGGACCTCATTACCACTTAACATCAGAGTTCAATCTTGAAGTGCAATATAAAAAAAAAATATTCCGATTCAGAAAGTCAATTTTTTGTCTTTATCCAATCGTTTGTGTCAAAAAAGAATTTTCAAACTCGAATCTGATACCGAAATTTTGTGAAGAGGCTTTAAAAACGTCAATATCACAAAAACAAATGAGAATTTCAAAGAAAATGTTTTCGTGTAAAGTCGTTTGAAAGATAGAAAGTAAGTTTTAAAAATAGGTACAAACTTCCTATTAACAAATAGGTACCTACTTACTTGTAAAAATATCAAGTGCGTTTAATCATGAATAAAAAATAAATCCTAGGTTGAGCAAACCATGTCAAAATTTATTGGCATACAAATATTGTTTATGATTCGCTAAAAAAATTGGAAAACGTCTAATATTTTAGCCAGTAAGTGAAACTAAGTCATCGTTACAATAACGACGTTCAATGATGGACACCTTAGGGTCTACTCCCAAAAACGAAATATGTCGGATCCAAAAACGGATAGCAATTTTTAATTCTCATAGTCACATCTAATTCACTTAAATTGCAAATCAAGCGTTTTCATAAAATATAATACTATTTATGCAAACCAAAAACCACGTTTTTCCTACCGAATTATTGATAAATCTTCAAAAACGAAACCTTTCGTTTGTTCGTTTCGTTGTTGAGGGTAGACCCCCTGTGCCTTACAATGGGTAAACCCATTAATTGGATAATTCTTTATCCTGTTCTTTTTAAATAATTTGTATCACTAACGAAAAAGACATACATTCACTTTTATTTTCACTAATTCTTAGAAACTGTTCGTAAAATGGATGTTAACCTGAGCAATGATATAAATTTTCACCTTACAGGGAAATCAAAATTATGGTAGCTTTATTTTTATCGATATTTATTGGCACGTCCTTACTCCAGCTCGCTTCGTATAATATTGCATGACATTTTCGTAATGGCTGTATCGGATTCTTCGAAACTAGGAATCTGTTCGCTCGTATAGATTGAACGGTTTACTAACTTCAGCCTGCGACTTTGCTTGTGTGATTACGTTCGTACTCTAATTTTACTTTAATATACAAGTTAAATAATAATAATTTAAAAAATATAACTCTGTCTGTCTGTCTGTTACGCTTTCACGCTTAAACCTCTCAACCGATTTTGATGAAATTTGGCATAGGTATACGTTGAACCTCAAGAACGAACATAGGCAACTTTTTGTTAGAAAGTAAGGGGGGGGGGGGGGTAATGCCACCTTTGAAAGTTTATATGGGTAAATGTATATTTTTTAAGTTAGAGATATGAAATTTGGCACAAATATAGCTCGAAACTTGGATTAAAATAAAAACTACTTTTTGTTTCGAATATTAGGGGAGATAGGAGTAAAACCGACCATGAAAGGATGTAGTCCACGCGAACGAAGTCGCGGGCACAGCTAGTTTATAATAATCTTATAAAATATTTTTAAAATTTGCTATGAACATTTATTGAAATAACAATTAAAAAAAAAGAAATACTACTTTAATATCATTCCAACAATATTATATTTTATTTATAATATTTCAATACTAACATAATATTTGCCTTGCATAATAAATGACTTTTCAACCAAAATGGATAATGAAATTTATTAAAATAATAGCAACTTTATTAATATTGAGTTCGTTGAAAAACCTTTAACTTTGATATGTGTGGTACGCTTGTTAATTTAATCAAATAAATACAACGTGAGTAGAAACATAAATACGAGTACACACAAGTCTGTCAAAGGTAAACGAAGTAGAACTATGTGATATGTTGCAGACAGACAACAGTTAATTAACGAAACCACGCTATTGCGTTTGTAAAAGTTTATTTAACGCAGTGCAGTGAAATGGTATGATGTTTTTTTACTGTAATTTTGAAAAAAAATGAAACGTGTGACGTAATGAACGGCGAAGTGTTAATTTAGTCCCATAATGTGCATATTATTCGCAACTGGTTGTTTTCGTTGTAAGTATATATTTTTAAACACATATACTTTTCTACAAATAAATATGCATCGCGAGTTTTCACCCGTCTACGCCAGGCCAAGAAGTTGTTTTACAGCTCGATAACTGATAACCGATTTTTTTATTTCGAATAGTAAAAAATACATTATTTAAAAATACACAAATAATTGACAGTTTTCCGATACCTCAAATAAAAGAACTATCGATAAATAATCGATAAATATCGATAAGTACAAAAACAATCGAAAACTTCATAATTTAGCAACAGAACGTTATTAACAATTAGAACGTTATTGAAAATTTCTATCAGCACGAATAATCTAGTTATATCCATTAAACATATATTTTTTTCTTTTCATATAATCACCTCGTATTATATCTAT
Source organism: Glyphodes pyloalis (assembly GCA_037074685.1). NCBI lineage: Eukaryota > Metazoa > Arthropoda > Insecta > Lepidoptera > Crambidae > Glyphodes > Glyphodes pyloalis. The sequence goes on along the minus strand of JAYKKO010000003.1, from coordinate 19,311,590 downwards.
TTGTTTAAGTGTTACAAAAAAAAAATGTGTTTGGTCCGTTGGTTGGATTTACCGGAAGATATGATGCGCGTATTTGTTTGCTAAAAATACATTGCATGATCACAAAATTGTCACAGGGATCATCGCTTCAGAGGCCACCTGCGGTTGTGGCAGGGAATACTTGAGCATTTATCGTATTCTGGTGGTCTTGCTGACGGACTGAATATACTCGTTGATTGTTTTTAGGGTTCCGTACCTCAAAAAGAAAAAACGGAACCCTTATAGGATCACTTTGTTGTCCGTCTGTCCGTCCGTCTGTCAAGACCCTTTTTCTCAGGAACGCGTGGAGGTATGAAGCTGAAATTTATATCAATTACTCAGGTCTACTGTCCCTTGAAGCTGTGAAAAAATCAAACTTCTAAGCCAACGCAATCAAAAGATACAGCCGTTTATGCCGCAAATTTTCGACACTTGCAAGGGAATCAAAACCTACAGGGTGCTTCCCGTGAACTCAGAATCTTGAAATTTGGTACGAAGCAACGTCTTATAGCATAGATAAAGGAAAAATTACGAAAACCATAAATTTTTAGTTACATCACATAATATATATTTTTTTTATAATTTTAAACTTACTACCCATTTCCTCATAAACGCGTAGAGGTATTAAATTGAAATTCATACCAAATACTCAGGTCTATAATACCTTTAAGCTGTAACAAAATCAAACTTCTATGTCAACGCAATCAAAAGAAACAGCAATTTAAGCTGCATATTTTGAAACTCGCAAGTACTCGCAAGGGAATCAAAACCTAAAGGGTACTTCCAGTCGACCTAGAATCTTGAAATTTGGCATGAAGCAACGTTTTATAGCACACATAAAGGAAAAATTCCGAAAACTTTAAATTTTTAGTTACATTACAAAATATTTATGCTCCTCCATCTTTCCCCATTGTAATGTTATGAATTTCATTTTGCAATAAAAATACCATAGTTATGACTCGATTGTCGTAATGAACGAACTTTGTAAACCTTGCAGGTTTGTACGGAACCCTCGGTGCGCGAGTCCGACTTGCACTTGGCCGGTTTTTTTTTAACGAAACGTCTTTTCTCGTACCTTGTACGTTGTTTAAATAATATTTTATAACAATACTTCCTAGTGTTTAGTGCTTGCCGTGGCAGTTTGTAAGAACACACTATATTTTATTGTTAAACCATTGTGAATACTAATGTGTTTTGTAAGTGACTTGTAAACTGTCCTTAAATAAATAAATAAACACCATTGAGGAGAATGGCTGTGTTGTACTTATTTTTTTATTGAATACATATCGTCTCAACGTATAACACCTTGGCCGAACGAAAAATAAATTCTGTTTTAAATAATTGTACAAAACCTCAAAATTTGGAGTTGGTATTATTTCGAAAAACTCAGCCTAAACTAATTTTTTTTTTGTTTCGAAACATACTATCGCCAATTGTAGATTTTGTGTTTATGTCACATTGTTTTGTAAATATTACTGTGAAATAATGGCTATGTCGTTTATCATGAACAAAAAGCTGTGCTATTTCATGTTATCAATAAAGATATGTACTTCCACATTTCGTGTTAGTAGCTGAGCAGTAAACGAAATAAAGCTACGCTATTTTTTCCCTTTAAAAATGCTAACCTAACAGTAAATTATTCCGTTCATTACCTAGTATTCGTTTTAATAAAAACAGACCAGGGTATCATAAACAGACGAGACGTTTAATGAGCGAGGCGACAAAACGCCCCAAGCCAACTCAAAACAAGAAAATCAAATCTTAAACAACTTTTCATTCCTCTTCATATTTTATTCTGTTTTTGTAAGTAATGAAGTCTCGAGACGTGATCCACTCGAGCAGTACTTGTCTAAATTAATGTACCTAAGTACTCTCTGGAGCGTCCAAATAATAATTATTTACGAGAACAAAATTATAAAGCCTTACGACGAATTGTATCAAAAGACGATAAAATCCCATCTCGTCTAGTTAAGCTTTGCAAAGTAAATTTAACGCTTTATTCTAGAATTAGCGTTAGTATAGGCATGTGTGTCGACCTCTCCCGCTGGTTTCTCCATCTTGTCTCTGTAGCCTTATGGTCCGGTGCTGGCTTAGGCTGGTCTTACTACCCAGCCTTAAATACCGTAAAGGGTGACGCAAGGGTGACGCTAACGCGCCACGCAAGTAAATTTTATCGCGCTCTTAAGAAATGTCAAAATCAATGCGTCAACTGCTGATTAATATAATAATAATAATAATAAATCGTTTATTGCACAAAAGGTTTACAATGATAGGTACACGGTATAAACATGGCAGTAAAAGTTGTGCATAGTAGAATGCTGCGAAAGAAATAACAGGGGTTCCCAAACTAGGCAGTGCCTGTATCTTGGTGAACCTATCCAATATTAATGTTGCATTAGTCGCAAATCATTATAAAACTTAAAATTAGACAAATTAATGATTAATAAATGAGCAAAAGACTCAAGATAGTAATTTGCTCATGTAGTGCACGTAATAAAACTACAGAAGTTAAATCTAAACAATGTTAAACCAATTTACCCACTCCGTATAACTTAGAGCATCAATTCACCAAATGTTCAGTGCTAAGATAGTCCATAGTGAGTTACCATTTAGTGATAATTATCTTTGCCTCTTTAACAGTGCATCGCTTGATGTTACAGAAACGTACTACTTTGTTATAAATGTGAGCCCTACTATGGGGGCCAAAACGGCTTGCAAATTTAGACTTTACAGTAGGAATGGGAACTTTGAAGACGCGTTTATGAATTAAGGTATTGTAATTATCGGAACCAAGTAAGCGTCTGTGAGCCATCAAAGAAATTTTCAGAATAAACAGTTGACGGATTGACAAAACCTGCGCCTCCTTATAGAGGTCTGATGTAGGGTATCTAAATGGCCTTCTGAGCATAATCTTGAGTATCGATCTGTTTGCACGTTCTACTCCTAAAAGTGTAGTCTTTCCAGCAGCACCCCATGCCGAAACACAGTAGTTACCAATAGATACGATGAGGCATTTGTAAATCGTTATAAGTAACTCATTATTGGCCACATCTCTCAGTTTCCTAAAGACGCCTGAGATCTTTCTTATGCGTTTAGCCAGCTGATGCATATGAATTTTGAAATTAAGATTTTCATCAATCATGATCCCCAAGTATTTGACAACATTTGTGCGAATGATGGAGATACACGTACATGCAGGTTGTGAGGCGCATGCGTGGATTCTAATCTTATTATCGCAGTCGGGGCTGGAAGCTGCGGTTTTGTGAAAGCAGATAAAATTAGATTTCAGACTATTTAAGGTCAGAAGGTTATCATTAAGCCAATTATAAATATAGGAAATTCCGAGTTCAGCGGAAAATACGAGTACGATGTACTATCACCCAATCAGAAATAGAAATAGAAATAGAAAATATCTTTATTCATGTAAGCTTTACAAAAGCACTTATGAATAGTCAATACAAATAAAGTATTCTACCGCCGTGTTCGGAATGTTGATCATGTCGAGAAGAACCGGCAAGAAACTCGACACTTACTCTTTTCAATGTAACAATGTGTCCTTAAACTAGGTACTTAAATAAAGTATATAAAGCTATAGTAAGATTTCAAAGAATTAAGTTATTCTAGACCCATACATTTTTGTCATTTAAATAATCATCAATTTTGTAGTAGCCCTTTTTTAATAAACAATTTTTAACATGAGACTTAAATCTATGCATGGGCAACTGGATAACATTTTCAGGTAACTTGTTAAATAATTTAACGCTTAAACCCACAAAAGAATTACTTATCTTATGTAGTCTTAAATATGGAACAGCAAGCTTGTGTTTATTTCTAGTGTTAAAACTATGGAAGTCAGATTTTTTAAAAAGTAGATTATAATTTTTGCGTACATACATAATACAATCAAAAATTTATTGCGATGCAACGGTAAGTATGTTAATTTCTTTAAAGAAGTCTCTGAGAGAATCCCGTGATTTAAGACCATATATGGCGCGGATAGCCCTCTTCTGTAAGTATTCAACGGCTTAGAAACTTTTGTCGTCTTATGCGACCAAATTTGACATATTGCGCATGCTAGGCCTAACAGGGTCCCGAGTTGGGCCGCCAAGAGCAAGTGGCTCTCTGCGATCCACGGAGAAAGAGGAGGACCTCGGTGTTTCGTTGCCGGCCTCCCTGTCCTCCACGACCCGGCAATGGCGTGCTACCGCGCTGGAACCGAAGGTTGATACAATGACGGGAGATGAATAACCAGAACCCTAATGAGGAGCCCTACAGTGGGAAGCCGACGCGTACGTAAAGCCAGCATCATTAGTTCGAATACACCTCAGTACCTTGTCATACCAAATCTCCGCGTAACTAAGCAAGTCACATAGACAGTGTCTTAATGTGACAAGGTACAGAGTTGTTCACGAAGTAAAGCTACTGATTACTAAGAAGACGTCATGGGCTAACTGAAAGAGAAACACCGCAGAACATTGGAGTTAAAACTGTTAAAATTGACCATACTATCGAATAAATAGATACGGAAATCAAGTTAATACCTTTTAAGAATTTACCGTTTTTTTATATAAATTATTGTACAGATTATTTTATTTCTACCGATTAATCTACAAGTAATGGCCGTTTTTAATTTGTAATTTTTATAAATTTTAATTAATTTGATCTGAAATAATTGAATTGAATTCATCTTTGATAAAACAGAGTGTATGTGTAATTGCCAATTGAATAGTACGAACAGAAATTATTAATTATACTTAGTGAAAACAAAATTTCAATGATTTACTAATTAATAATTATCTACTTCTAAATAATCTAATTTCAAAATACATATCTAAAAAAAATTAAAAGATAGAGGTACAAAATAATTATAGGGGTTGGGTTCATATTTATTGCGAATGCAAAATATTTTCTATAACATAGCAGTGTTGTTAACAGAATAGGATGAAAATTAGGAAAACTGTAGACGCCGAGAAAATTTTCATAGCAAGTAGTATCATGGAAGGGTTTCAAATGTCTTTCATTCCCAGGCCCCGTACAAAAGCGTGTTCCTTCATTAATTTCAGTCAGACGCTTCCCATCGTACCCGTTAACTGCTCAGACCAATTTCCCTTGGATTAAGAAACCTTATCCTGAAGGTTCTACTCGAAACTTACTGACAGCAAAGCAATTAAGGTACTTAACCGTTCTTGCACCTGCGTATTGAGCTACTGTACCCTCTAAATGTACAAAGAAAAGAGTTGAAAATGGGAAACAAAGCCTCACAAACAATGAAGGCTGAAAAGCTTTGCAAAGTAGAAAATTTTGCGCCGAGAGGAATTCGGCGATATGATTTATTTTCCAATGTTCTTTAAAGGTGAGAATATAAGGGTACAATAATAATGAACTCGATGGCCTAGTCGATAAATCATTAACCCGAAGGCAAGGGCTTGAACAAATGAATCGGTTTATACGTTTAATGAGAAGAAAATAAAATCGGTTTATACGAAATTATTAGAAAGAAAGAAAGAAAGAAAGAAAGAAACATTTATTACGTGCAGACATCACAACACAGCCATATGAGTAAACATAACAATAACAGTAAAGGGATGGACACAAAACAGAAAAAGAAGATAACAGAAAACATTACAAGGAACATGAAAAATGAGCGTTCTCCTCGTCAACCATATTATTAGTATTAGTAAGACCGCAAATTGGGCAATCTCGTCTATCTACTAATGTAGGTAAGCAGCTCATATTTGTATGTAATAATGTAAAATGTTTTTTTTTTTATTGTAGTGCAGTATATTGGCTCCTCCCAGGCTGATGGTAAGCAAGAGAGGAACCCACATCGCGATGACAACGGATTTGATACCGAAATATCCTATCCGTTAGCATCGCCATACTGGCCCGCAAGATGTTTCTTCACGCTCCTTTTGAAGGAATCCATGTCAAAGGAAGGAGGACACACATGAGCCGGCAACGAGTTCCACTTCTTTATGGTCCGGCAAAGATAAGAGTTACCGAACTTTTTGGTTCGTGATGGAATATTTTCCACGGTGAAGCGATGACATCGTTGGCCGGCTTTTGTGGTTCTGTGTAGGAAAGGAGAGGGATAAGGGAAAATAGTTCCTCGGAACACTCCCCATGATAAAGCCGAGCCGACAAAAATTATCTTAACGAATAACAAAGGACAGTCTTCATAATTGCAGTGGTCACTACATAATGATACCAAAACGGTAATGTTTTTACTTCAGACATTTCATTTTAGCGGTCAAAACTTGATTCTAGGTCCAAAACGCGCAAATCGTAGTGTTTATCGAACAAGGTATTAAATAAATGGAGTATTATTAAATAGCAAAGTATCGAAAACTCCACCATCAAGTTATAAGGAAAATATTTTAATGCTATCATAGGGAAATCTTTATTTGGTTTTGCTATCACAGCATATTCGAATGGAAAATATTTTCATGCAAATATCGCGAAGCGGAGAGCAGCACAAATCGAAATTGAAAAATTTCCAAGATACGAAACGCGGTACAAATTTGAAGGGAACTTTCACAAATGCACAGATATTGCATTGACTTTAGCGAGATGGAACAAAGAAACGCGAAATGGCGCGCGATCGGAACCCTTTGTACGCATTTTGGAATGTATTGTGTTGTGAGTGAGCTGTCGGCGTATCAAGCAGTTAGCTATTTCGTCAGGTCCTGTCAAAGACAATTTGCTTAGCGGTATGACCTTTGAATCGCAAGCTATTTACCCCTAATTCAAATCCACGCGGTGCTTGTATTTTTCGTTTTGTTTAAATTGGGAATTCTACCATTCTAAATCGTCGGACGGACCATTTCGTTTCGACAAATGAACGTTTCCAATATTAATAATATTTTCGTTATGAATCAAAAATGGCTATCCGTTTTTCTCCAATTGAAATCATACAGCTATCGTCAGTCGTCTGTCGGCCGTTTTAGCTTACGCCTCGTAAAATGTATTTCTATCCGTTACTAGAATGGATCATTTTTAAAAAATTAAAACCGAGCATAAAATGGATAGAATTGACATTTCAAGGTCACATTTGTTTTATAAGAACTGTCAATTCCATATTTTAAACTTGTGGTAACGAGCTGTTGAAATTTCATAACTGTCACTGAAAAAGAAAAAAAATACTTCAGTAATTAGGATATTCGTAGTACCTACTCGTATAACTAAAGTCGCTCACATAGCTCTCAGGGTAAGTCTAAAAGTCCCTTACCGTGCCATCCTGGGCAGGCAATCATAGAAGCAATGGTCGATGGGGTCGAAAGGCTTATAAATGGCAACCACTCCTCCTCCTAACGTAAAACGCAGCTTAGAACAGCCTCCAAAAGAATGACTGGAAACCTTGGCACAAGGACCTTGTTAGAAAGGCAACGGATGAAAATGAAATTAAGTGATTCAAAACCGATTGATGGTAGACCTATGATAAGCAGAAGATGTCGGTCGATATAAATAATGACGCTAACAAAGCTGATGACTCGGTTAAAAAATTAATTTATTAAGTCTGTCAGTTACATTTAAAAAATATATATATATATATATATATATATATATATATATACTTCAACAAGTAAATTAACATTAATAATAATACAGCGCATTAAAAATTATGGGTGTTACGTCGTTAATTCGTAAAAACAGTTCGATCTAAGTACATTTTCGCTTACATAATAAAAAAAAACAAATTTGTAACTATTGTTTTAGCTATCTACCCTAATTCGAAACATTTCTTCGTTCTACTTACATTTATTTTTTTACAAATACCAGCTGTCTTAAAATGAGTTGTTCACAAAAATACCGTTAGTAACACATTAATAGCTGAACAGACTCGAAACTACATTTCCTCCGCTCGATCCATTTACTCGATTCGCGACAAGAAATCCAATCCAAGTTATTTAAAAACTATTGATTCGTCGAGCGCAGTTGAGTAATCTTCCCTGAGGACAGTCCAGATCTAATTTAGTTCTAGCTAACATATTATCTGGTAGTTCTGAATGTATGTAATACTTTTCAATTTGTAAACTTTAAAATTTTCGCGTTCCATTTTAAAATAAGTTAACGTAACGTAAGTTGGGCAGTAAGTAGGTAGTTCGCATTAACTGCTAAAAACCGGCCAAAAGCGTGTCGGCGACGCTCAGTGTAGGGTTCCGTAGTTTTCAGTGCATCACAATACTTAAGTATCCTTAAATTACAACTTTAGTTAAAAAAAAAATTTTTCAAATATTTCAAAAACTATTAAACCCATCAGGTTCAAAATAATTTTCCTAGAAAGCCTTTATGCAGTTCTATATTCTAGATTTTTTAGAGGGGGGACACAATTTTATTTTCTTTTGGAGCGATTACTTCCCAAAATATTAAAATGATCAAAAAATTATCTTTGTAAACCCGTGTTCATTTTTAAATACCTATCCAACGATATATCACATGTTGGGATTGAAATTATAAAAAAAATCACTCCACTTTATTTTTGCACTTTGTTGACGTGATTAATATATATATTTGTACTAAATTTCAGCTTTTTAGTGCAAACGGTTTCTGAGATTATCCTCGGACGGACAGACAGACAGACAGACATGGCGAAACTATAAGGGTTCCTAGTTGACTACGGAACCTTAAAAAATGGTGTCGCAATTTGACCCGTTTACATATTTAAAATTTTTAAATTTACTTTTTGTGACATTTGTCATTAGTCTAGGACTTTAGAAGGTTTAATTTAAACCGAATATAATTTTACAATCGGAACTGTTTCTCTAACTTAAATACGAACATCAACGGGATTTCCCGTTTTAACAACCTCTCTTCAATCACTAAAATTTATTGACTATTGTTTTATTTAAAATTTATTCACTAAAATTTATTATACCTATATGGAGCAGAAATAAATTGATAATTTGAAGCCGACTTTCATCGGTAATCTTTCTGAAGAAGCTCGAAATGCGAAAAACCAGAAGCCTAGAAAATAAACAGAACATTATTTCTACATAAAGGTTGGCTCCGGAAGGCTTTCTAGCGATGTACGTCGTGCTATAAAGTATTCTTTCTTACTAATTATTTCAGGGCGGTGCACAGGTATGCATCAAATTAATTTTTAAACACATAAAATCGATTTGAAACCCTTCCCTCTTCTTCCTTGAAATGTTTGATCATCTATTTTCCGGATCCCCCTTAGGCTTCATGTCGTTAATAGAATAATGGACGGCTATATCCAACTTTAAATATTAGAAACAGATTTTTTTTATCTCCGCTTGCGGTGCGGGAATCGAACCCAAGTGAAGGTCACGTATCGCGCGTGCTGCTCTTCCAACTGAGCTAACCGCAAGTTATCGTTGGCGATAAAATTTTTCTGTTTCTAATATTTAGAGAACTATATGATTGAGGCTCAAAACATAAAATTCCTACTGTGAACTTAGTAACCCTACGAGAAGCAAAGTGTAAAAGCCCTTCGAAGCATTGTATAACTAAGTGTACCTTTACATCGTAAAGCTTTAAACAAAAATATATTCAACAACATTTGAGTTGGTACGCGTCCATCGGGAGAGGCCGCATTTTGGCTCCGTGTTTTATGTACCGAAACAAAATGGCGTCGTTAGTAGGGCTGCCACCGAAGAACTTTTTTAAAAGTTATTATTTTTATATTATTTTATTATGTACCTCAAGATTGACCTCATCCCACCTGATGTTAAGTGGTAATGAGGTCCTAGCTTAAAGGTGACAAGTACAAAATAATGAAGCTGTTACTGGACTTGTCGCCCTTAGCTTAAAGGTTTGACCCGTGCTTGATGTAGATGGACCTCTGGAAACCTTACTCATACGCAGGAACACAATATTGAAGTGATTGTTATTTAGCTGCGGTATTCTATAAGGTGGAAATAAAAACCAATATTGCTTGATAGTACATCACGCCACACTACCATTCTACCGCCTTAACAGGAAACAGAAAAAAATGTCTCCTCACGCGTTGTGGTTATTGAACCCAGATTTTACAGATTGGACGTTCAGCACCTCTACTTGAGCTATCCGCAAGTCGTTGCAAATGGCGATTTTATTTTGGTTTAACAATTACCAAGCTTTATGTTGATGTGTTCTGTATAATCTCTGTTTCTTGAGAAGTTTCAGATGAGTTACGAGCTTCGGATTCGTAACAGTTAAAAACTGCTGATAAAAATTACCAAAATTTAAATTTTTATTGATCGACCGGCCCGGACTAACCAGATGTCAACAGTTCTATTCAGTTCCCGCATTGAGATGTCTACTCTTTCAGTTCCGCCACTCAAAACAGATGGCACTAGTGGAAACTAATGTATTCACTGTTACCGCACCCATGAAAAAACTCTCCATGACCCAAGAGTTGACTGGTAGATAATGCTTCTAACATTTATTCCACCTGCTGTATAGGTGAAGTATTAAGTAATTTTTGAAATTAAATTCTTTTAATTTTGACAGCCCTGTCCAAATAGCTCGGTAGCCTAGAAATTCGAACAAAAGATGCATTAACGCCCGATTTTTGCTCTCAAGTAATGGCCATGATCCGAAGATGTTCAGCTTCGACAGTCCCAGGTCCACAAAGAGACTATTGTCCGGCGAACGGGAACGCGCCAACAGAGCGCTGAAACCTTCGCGTTTTGTTGGTCTTTTTAATTGGCAGTATATGTGGGTTGCACTCGGCTGGAGGATTTGTAGGTCGTGCAATTGAATGGACTACGGTTGACTACCAGATTTTATAGATCTGAGATTCTTTCGAGTTAAATTTAAGGCCTCGAAGCCAGGAAAAAACCTGTCTATTAAAACTCAAACTCAAGTATTTCTTTATTCAAGTAGGTTACATGTAACACTTTTGAATCGTCATTGAATACAATGCAAAGTGATTCTACTACCGGTTTGGAACCTATATCTACCGAGAAGACACCGGTAAGAAACTCAGCAGATCAGTTACAGTAGCAGTATCTAAATTATTGCAATGTGGAGCTCACTTCGGATCAAGTCATATAGTTGTGGTTTGATAAGTGATTAAACAATTAAATACTCAAGTAAGTATTTACTTTCGAGAGGTAAGCTGGAGCAGACCAGTCCCAGTTAGTTAGAAAGTGTGTTTGTCTGTTGGTTTGGCGTCGGAGCTCATCAAGTGAATGGACTGATTAGATTAATTATTTTTTATTTGAAAGCCAATTTCTATGCGGTTATTTTAAGCTATGTTTGGTTTTTGTCTGTTCAGCAATATAAGGATATCGGTTCTTTTTTAATATGATGTAAGACAATTTGGGCGTATAATTACTAGATTATTAAGGGTTGTTATCTATACTAATATTATAAAGCTAAAGAGTTTGTTTGTTTGTTTGTTTGAACGTGCTAATCTCAGGAACCACTGGTTCGAATTGAAAAATTATTTTTGTGTTGAATAGATCATTTATCGAGGAAGGCTTTAGGCTATATAACTTCACGCTGCAACTATTATGAAAGTTTTTATGAAAACCGAAATCCACGCGGACGAAGTCGCGAGCGGCCGCTAGTTGAAACTATATATGCAAGTCTTTTTTGCGTAAGAGCTTTTCTATTTAATTTTTTATTTTTAGGGTTCCAAAGCCAAAGGATAAAAACGGGACCATGTTACTAAAACTTCGCTGTCTGTCTGTTTGTCTGCCTATCCGTCTGTCAGTCTGTCAGCGTGATAGCTAGATAGCTAGAGAGTTGAAATCTTCACAGATTATGTGTCTTTGTTGCCGCCATAACAACAGATACTAGAAAAAAGGTTACAATATTGTTTCTAATGTTGAACAGATAATTGTACGGAACTCTTCGTGCGCGCGTTCGACTCGCACTTGGTCGGATTTTAAGCATCGTACTTATATTATAGATAGATAGATAGATGTACTTCATTGCGCTAAAACTTTACAGAAATAGGTTTTACAGATTGATTATAGTGTAATTTAGGCGGTCTTATCGCTAGAAAGCGATATCTTCCAGACTTCTTCTTTTATGGTTGTCTGGAACTCTGGATGTATGCTTTTTAGTCATTTCTGCAAACACTTTACTATTCTCATGCACGTTTAGAAGAAATTGAAAGCAACACGTTTGGTTAATCATTGTCGGAAGTGCATTACTTTGAAAAATGCTAGATTCTGATAAACATTTGCGGCGACGACGTACCTAGAATTGCGATCGTATTACATAATGGAATTGCAGTAGAAATTGCAGGTATCACGCGAAGAGCGCATCAGCGGCTGCACACCAGGCTGCGCAGACTCTCTAGTCTTTGAGATGTACAATATACATGTTTATACAGTCCGGAAGAATTTATTTACCGTAGTAAGAACGGTTGTTCTGGCTGGCCTTGCACGGTCCTTCGATACGCGGGAAAGGCTTATCGCCTTCGGCCGTCACCGCCATTACCATTCAGGGGCCATTGCCGACAACACTGTGGCTGTTATAGGTCTCCAGTTTTCCCATGGTACCGTCACTAGGCGATGACAAGGTGAGTGTGGTTTTTAGTTAGAGTAGTCTTTGGTCCGGAGGAGCAGGGGAGTCCCATATACGCCGCTGTCATCCCCACGGTAGCGGAACGGTACGCAAGGTATTTTCTCAACTCAAAATAAAAAAAGATGAATGGTTGTTCACGGAATACACTCATCCTTTTTTTTACGTACTAGCGGACCCGACAGACTTCGTCCTGTCAAAAAGACTTGGAAAGTGGCTTAACTCCAAAAATGTTTGTCCTGACAAAAGAAAAAAGATGTCTTTGGAGTTTTCCCGGCAATTATTCGAATTTTTCTCGCCGTCAAAACTATCTTTGGACTTCAACGAATATTTTTTTAAAAATGTCAAAAATGTTAAAAATGTCCAAGCGTCGAGTTATGCGCCTACCAATGCAATTTAAGATTCATTTTTATTTAATAGATAACCTCCTCCCTAATAAAATCAACGCACGATTTGCTCAATTAGTCAATAAGATAATGAAAAAATATATACGGGATGGGATTTTGTGGTAAGTAGCTAAAACACATTTATTACAGAAATCAAAAAACAACGAAGGTACTACAACACTCAGACCCAGGAAAATATAGAAAAGTTCGTTTCTCATATTGACCCGATTGAAAATCAAAATCAAGTGTTGAAAATGAGTAGGTATAGTCGAAGGATATTCAGACTAACTAATTTGTTCTTTGTACAGCCCTAAAAACTAAAATCGCACTACAAATATGTTATTTATTACCATATCTCAGTGCAACGTATCGCCCTTTCCATTCTACATCCCGGACGGCAGTATTATTTATTCTGTGGTTTTTGCGCTAGAATGAGATAGTAATGCTCTTTATGACGAAGTTCGTTCTTGTAAAATCGGTTAGTAGTTCCAAAAGCTTCAGAAAACTTTCTGAATATCTTTTTAAGGTTACATTTTCGAGATGAAGTTATAGCTAGACTTGAAAGAGTAAGCAGAATTTTCAAGTACTCTTCCAAAGAATCGATTAAGGAATAGTTATAGTACGTTTTTTTACTAAAATTTGTTTTTTTTTCCCGGCGAGAAACTATTTGAGGTTCACCTATACTAATATTATAAAGCTGATGAATTAATTTGTTTGTTTCTTTGAACGCTCAAGCTCAAGAATCAAACAAATATTTTTGTGTTAAATATTTAATTTATGTAGGTATAGAAGACGACGCTGCAACCAATAAGCGCGAAGAATCTTTGGGAAATGTGGAAGTAACGGAGATAGTTCGCGTGCGAAGCCACGGCGGGCTGTTAAATATAAATAAATAATAAATATTGGACATCATCACATACATTATCTCTGATTCTGTGGTAAGTAGCTTAAGCACTTGTGTTACAGATTTCAGAAACAATGACGGTACCACAACACCCAGACCCGAGAAAATATAGAAAAGTTCGGTTCCTATATTGAACCGACCGGGGATCGAACCCGGGACCTCAGAAATGGCGAAGCGCCTTAGTCCGGCACGCTATCCTCTTGGCTACGGAGGTTGTCTATAAATAAAGCTGAAGTTACCACTAATATTGCACTAAGAGTGGTGTTAATTTGAACTGATTTATTTGTATAAATTATTTATAATTATTTGTATAATTTGTATAAATAAATCAGTTCAAATTAATATGTAATATAATATATTAATGCTCTCCCTTTCAGAGATGCGTCGTTTCACTTGGTGCAGCGCGAATGTTCCTGATGTATTTCCGTTTGCGGTTTAGGTAATTATCTAGATTGGTTCACGAGTATCTGGGTCGCCTCTCAGTAATTACTTTCAGTTCCACCTACGGCATAGGGATATGAAATTGTAATTAGATTGAACTTTTGATGTTAATTCATGTATAACTGGGTAAATAGAACAAATATGGTTGTACACTCCAAAATTGTGCTTTCATAATAGGGCAGCGAGTTGGAACAAAAATAGCGAGTTGTTTTTAGTTCGTTAAGTAGTTATTAAAAATATTAGGCACGTACCTATTATTAAATTTGCTGAATTAATAAGACAAAATTCTTACATGAAATGATGCAAAGATACAGGGTGCGGGCTCGTTAAGTCAACGCTGAGTAAATTTGTCCCCATTGATGACGTTCTATTTAATATGCCGCCATTATTGTTTAAATAGGTGGAAAATACCTCAAATTTTAAGAAAAAATGAAAGCGCCTATATTACCCCGTAAAGCCGAATTATCATTTAAAAGCCACTCATCGTTGTTTTGCTATGGTAGTTATAATTTCTGGTCCGTTACGTAGGACAGCTTTGGGATCGAACTCTCCAATTCCCCGACTTTGCAAACTTATAAATAACTATAGTGACGTTCTTGACTTTAACTTTGACCCACTCGGTACAATCCTCAAGGAGGTTTCGTGCAGTTAACACTATGCAGTAGATATAGTGCTTTCATTTAGTCTTATATTATCTTAACTAGCTTTTGCAGCACGCGCTTCGCGCGAGTCTGCTAAAAGCTAGGCCTGCGGCGCTGGCCGCTCCCGGGCTTCGCCCTCCCGCGGCGCTCGGCCTTCGGCCTCGCATACGAAGCTCGGCCTGCGGCCTCGCGGGTGTGACTTTTGGTGTTTGACCGTCCGCAATGGGGGCCTAGTGCTTTTTTTGTACGGCGCAAGAGTTTTTCAACTGTGGCCTAAGGAGCCTTTCCGCTCCGGGCTCCGCCCTGCGCGGCGCAGCTCGGCCTGCGGCCTCGCGCCTAGGGTGACTTGTGTTGCACTTCAATAAAATGGCCAAAGTGTTTGACGGAAGCCGCTTCGAGCTTCGCTCTACGCGGGCGCTCGGCCTACGGCCTCGCGAAAGTTACACAGGACATAGCCGCTTCGGGCTTCGCCCTACGCGGCGCTCGACCTATGGTCTCGCATCGCAGCTCGGCCTACGGCCTCGCGTGGGTTACTTGATCATTTGTCTCGTCTATATCGGTCGAAAGTGTTTGATGGCAGCCGCTCCGAGCTTCGCTCTACGCGGGCGCTCGGCCTTTGGCCTCGCATTCGAAGCTCGGCCTTCGGCCTCGCGAAAGTTACACAGAATATAGCCGCTTCGGGCTTCGCCCTACGCGGCGCTCGACCTACGGTCTCGCAACGCAGCTCATCCTCCGGCCTCGCAATGTTACCATTTCCAAGTTTTAATAGCACTCAATACGGTACTACATTAATATGCAACAATTTCTCCATACATTTTCTTAGTAAGGTCAATTTCAGTACAAAATGTATGGGGAACCAAGTACTCCATAGAAATTTGATTTTCCAATTTTTCCTAAAATTTCGTACTTACTCGCTTTTTTTTGGGTCGGTCGACCACGGATGGACATTTTTGACAGGACCTTATACTTTTTTTTTTTAAATTCAAGCATTTTCTGTCGGGCCCAAAATCTCCGAAATTACCCCGAAAATCGGGTAAATTTTCAAACCATCACAGGGGCATCACGTAAACCTCCAATAAAGCTCCCAGCATATTTTCCCTACGACCCCTCCTTCTACCCCGAAATTTAGGGAATACATTTTGAATTCTGCAGATTTTTTAAAATGGCCGCCAGCGCATCCACCATTTTGTTTATCGAAAAGTCTATAATGTAAGATCTAATCTAGGTTATATACAGCATCAAACGTCATTTTTACTTTTTTCAAATTTTATATCCTGCGACCTACAGGACTTCTGGAAGGTGACCATGATTTTTGCACATTTGTCCCAACAGCTCCCGGTGTTGCCAGGTCACAGAGATAAAAATAGTCAAATGTCATTTCGATGGGGATGTTTCATAGGCACATGGTAATGGTTTGCGCGAAATGTCATTATTTCTATTTTCGACTTTCGCCGGGACCTGAGTCAAAAACTACCAAAAATTGTAGAATTTTTATTTCACCTGGCAACACACACAAGTCAAACTCACAATCACCTAGTACATTGCGACTCGCTCAGAGGTGGCCATATACATGAAAATTAAAATTTAACGTTTTCGAAAACACATAATTTTCACAAAATGGCCGCCAGCGCGTCGGCCATCTTGTTTAACAAACAGTCTATAGTTTTCCTGTAATCTAGGCAATATTTGACATCGAACCTCATTTTAATTTTTTTTCTCGCTCTTACCCAATCGCCATATTATTTTTTGGAAAATGACCAAGTCACAAAATATATATTTCGCTCTGGCACCCAGTGTGGCCAGGTGATTGGGCTAAAATTAGTAAAATATCATTCGGCCATAAGCTTGCCATAATAACGTGGTAGACATTTAGACCAAATGTCAAAAAAATTTTTTTTCGTTTTTTGGGCAAAAGTCAAAAACTACCAAAAATGGTAGAAATTTTATTTCACCTGGCAACACACATTAACCAAACATGCAACCTTTTCATACATTGCGACTCGCTCAAATGTTGCCATGTGCCTGAAAAACGGTTTTGAAAATCGTGAAAAATTCAAAATGGCCGAAAGGGGGTCGGCCATCTTGGATTTTGGATTGGCCGTATTTTTCCCGTATTCCAGGTTATATAACGCACCGAACCTAATTTTTATTTTTTTTCTCGCTCCCACCCAGTCTTCAAAAGAACTTTTGGAAAAAACCATGTCGAAAAAATGATTTTCCCCGCCATTTCCAGGGTTGCCAGGATTTTTCTGAAAAACTACTTTTTTGTCACTTCGGACCTCCATAGCCACCCCACTGTATATTTATTTTTTTTCTACAAGGGTAATTTTTTTTTCTACTATTTTGGGTCATGAGGTAAAAACTACCATGAATTTGGTAGAATTTATTTCTCAAAACAATAGACGAATAACTAACCTACCACTGCCCTATACAAACCGATTCGACCTGGTGTTGCCATCCCCCTCAAAATCGACTTTGAAAATGACAAATTTTTTGCTCCCTACAAAACTGCCGCCAGCGCCGTCTCTATGGCCAAACTCTATTATCTATGGATGAGGTTTGCAAGTTGACTATACTGCCGGCAGAGTTCAAAAAAAATTTTTCAATTATCTGTGGAAACCTCTCCACCACTGCCCCGCAAAAACACCTCTAAATCGGATTTTCGATCCAAGATGGCGGCGCGGACATCTTGTTTTTTTGACATTTTACTTTTTCAGTCTACTTCACTTCAACACTATTCTCTAAAAAAGTAAAAACCGCCTGGCCATTCCATAGACAAGAAAAAAGTTGATTCAGCAAAATCGGCCGCCATCTTGGATTTTCGGAAAAAAAAATAAAAAAACCTGCTTTGATTAAAAATAACCCACCCCGTTAGAACACGCCAAAGCGGTAGAAAAACGAGAACCCCCCCAAAAACACCCCCGATGAGTGAGTCAGTGAGTCAGTGGTAATTTAGCTTTATATAATATAGACTAGCTTTTGCAGCACGCGCTTCGCGCGTGTCTGCTAAAAGCTAGGCCTGCGGCGCTGGCCGCTCCCGGGCTTCGCCCTCCCGCGGCGCTCGGCCTTCGGCCTCGCATACGCAGCTCGGCCTGCGGCCTCGCGGGTGTGACTTTTGGTGTTTGACCGTCCGCAATGGGGGCCTAGTGCTTTTTTTGTACGGCGCTAGAGTTTTGCAACTGTGGCCTAAGGAGCCTTTCCGCTCCGGGCTCCGCCCTGCGCGGCGCAGCTCGGCCTGCGGCCTCGCGCCTGGGGTGACTTGGATTGCACTTTAATAAAATGGCCAAAGTGTTCGACGGAAGCCGCTTCGAGCTTCGCTCTACGCGGGCGCTCGGCCTTTGGCCTCGCATTCGAAGCTCGGCCTTCGGCCTCGCGAAAGTTACACAGAACATAGCCGCTTCGGGCTTCGCCCTACGCGGCGCTCGACCTGTGGTCTCGCATCGCAGCTCGGCCTACGGCCTCGCGTAGGTTACATGATCAATTGTCTCGTCTATATCGGCCCAAAGTGTTTGATGGCAGCCGCTTCGAGCTTCGCTCTACGCGGGCGCTCGGCCTTTGGCCTCGCATTCGAAGCTCGGCCTTCGGCCTCGCGAAAGTTACACAGAATATAGCCGCTTCGGGCTTCGCCCTACGCGGCGCTCGACCTAAGGTCTCGCAACGCAGCTCGGCCTCCGGCCTCGCAATGTTACCATTTCCAAGTTTTAATAGCACTCAATACGGTACTACATTCATATACAACAATTTCCCCATACATTTTCTTACTAAGGTCAATTTCAGTACAAAATGTATGGGGAATCAAGTACTCCATAGAAATTTGATTTTTCAATTTTTCCAAAAATTTTGTACTTACTCGCTTTTTTTTGGGTCAATCGACCACGGATGGACCATTTGGACAGGACCTCATCCTTTTTTTTTTTTAATTTGAGCATTTTCGGTCGGGCCCAAAATCTCCGAAATTACCCCGAAAATCGGGTAAATTTTTAAACCATCACAGGGGCATCACGTAAACCTCCAATAAAGCTCCGAGCATATTTTCCCTACGACCCCTCCTTCTACCCCGAAAATTAATGAATACATTTTGAATCCTGCAGATTTTTACATAATGGCCGCCAGCGCATCCGCCATTTTGTTTATCGAAAAGCCTATAGTTTTCCTGTAATCTAGGTTATATATGGCATCAAACCTCATTTTTACTTTTTTCATATTTTATATCCTGTGGCCCACAGAGCCTCCGGTAGGTGACCATGTTTTTTGCACTTTTTCCTCACCAGCTCTCGGTGTTGCCCAATTAAGGAAATAAAAATAGTCAAATGTCATTACTATTAAGATGCCTCATAGGCACATGGGAATGATTTGCGCGAAATGTCATTATTTCTATTCTCGACCTTTTCGGGACCTGAGCCAAAAACTACCAAAAATGGTAGAAATATTTTTTCACCTGGCAACACACAATAGCAAAATACATAACCGCCTAGTACATTTCGACTCGCTCAGATTTTTAAAAATACCCGAAATTTTAGTTTTAATTTTTCAAAAACACGAAAAAATCACAAAATGGCCGCCAGCGCGTCGGCCATCTTGTAAATCAAAAAGTCTATAGTTTTCCCATAATCTAGACTATATTTGACAGCGAACCTCATTTTTATTTTTTTTCTTGCTCCCACCCAGTTGTCCTCAGAACTTTTGGAAAATGACCATGTCGAAAAAATATTTTTTACCGTAGCTCCCAGTGTTGCCAGGTGATCTGCCCAAAAGCCGCAAAATATCATTCGGCTATGAGATATACATAATTA
Source organism: Glyphodes pyloalis (assembly GCA_037074685.1). Lineage (NCBI taxonomy): Eukaryota > Metazoa > Arthropoda > Insecta > Lepidoptera > Crambidae > Glyphodes > Glyphodes pyloalis. The sequence continues at coordinate 19,291,924 of JAYKKO010000003.1, read as the reverse complement.
AGTGGTAGACGTTTCAACCAAATGTCAAAAAATTTTTTTTTCGTTTTTTGGGCACGAGTCAAAAACTACCAAAAATGGTAGAAATTTTATTTGACCTGGCAACACATATGAACAAAACATGCAACCGCTCGGTACATTGCGACTCGCTCAAATGTTGCCAAGTGCCAAAAAAACCGTTTTGAAAATCGTGCAAAATTCAAAATGGCCGAAAGGGGGTCCGCCATCTTGGATTTTCCAACGGCCATATTTTTCCTGTATTCTAGGTTATATATTGCATCAGACCTAATTTTTATTTTTTTTCTCGCTCTCACCCAGTCGCCCCTAGAGCTTTTGGAAAATGACCATGTCGAAAAAATGTTTTTCCCCGCCATTTCCAGGGTTGCCAGGATTTTTCCGAAAAACTACCTTTTTGTCATTTCGGACCTCCATTGCCACCCCACAGCGTATTTATTTTTCTTCTACAAGGTAATTTTTTTTTCCTACCATTTGGGGCCATGGGGTAAAAACTACCATGAATTTGGTAGAATTCATTTCTCAAAACAATAGACAGATAACTAACCTACCACCGCCCCATACAAACCGATTCGACCTGGTGTTGCCATCCCTGTCAAAATTGACTTAAAAAATGGCAAAATTTTTGGTCCCTACAAAACTGCCGCCAGCGGCGTCTCTATGACAAAACTCTATAATCTATGGATAAGGTTTTCAATTTGACTATATTGCCAGCAAAGTTCAAAAAAAATTTTTCAATTATCTGTGGAAACCTCTCCACCACGGCCCCGCAAAAACAGCTCTAAACCGAATTTTCGATCCAAGATGGCGGCGCGGACATCTTGTTTTTTTGACATTTTACTTTTTCGATATAGTAAACAGTAAAAAATGTTCCCAAAAAAGTCTACGCAGCTTGGGCACTCTATACATTTTTTTTATTTCAATTCAGCAAAATCGGCCGCCATCTTGGATTTTCGGGAAAAAAAATAGAAAAACCTGCTTTGATTGAAAAATAACCCACCCCGTCAGAACACACCAAAGAGGTAAAACAACTCGAACACCCCCAAAAACACCCCCGATGAGTCAGTCAGTCAGTGAGTGGTAATTTAGCTTTATTTAGCTTTATATAATATAGATTAATTAATTAATAACTGCCTACTCGAAAACTTAAAAAGTTGTATTTACCTGTAATTGTTGGTAACATCACTACTGGTATTATTGTATGTATAGTTTGTAAGTAATATTGTTATTAAACGTTGGTAAATCTTAAATAAATAAATACATAATGGGCATTTACGTACATATAGGTCAAGTTAATTTTTAATTCTTAACACCCCATTACCTTATCAAATTATGTTAATTGTTTTTGTCATAGTAAAATAAAGAAGAAAGAAAGTAAAAACATATTTTGGTACATATATGTAGACTCATGCAAACTTGTATATATATAATAGGTACATAAATAATAACATAATTATGTTCCAATAAGGTCTCAGCCTCAGCAACTGCTGTAGCACAATGCCACATCAGCGCTGGGTTTTCAGCCGAGACCTTGTGATGAGTGGCGTGTATAAAAGTTACAAAAAAGTTTACTATATAACAAAGTAAAGAAAAATAACAAATATAAGTAAAATATTATAATCCAATACGAAGAGTAAACATAACTTTCATATAGTTTTAAGAAGACTTAGTGTAACAAGGTACATAGGTGTGCATCCACAGATATTACCGACCGCACACCGGCTGCATGTTTAAACAATGTCAATCTTGATAAACAAAGCTAGTTCTGGCTATTAAACCTAGCATGCGCAAACCGTCAAATTTATCGCATGAGATGACAAAAGTTTCGATGGTGTTGATTGGCTAATAGCCCACCGCACTCGTATTTTAGCCAATCAGCAGCTGACACACTGACTTCAATCGATTTTGACGTGTGTCAAGGGCGCGATAAAATTTAGTCACGTGGCGCATGCTAGACCTGATAGTCCTCATTGAGAAAACAAGAGCGAATAATTAGTGAACTAAACTTGCATCTTTTCTTCTTTTTGGTATTCATTAGACGAGCCTGGACTTTTCAAGTCATTTTCATCTGATTTCTAATCATTTTATTTTTTTGTCATTCACTTCCTATACTATTATGCTTGGTAACTACTAATCCAATATTTGAAAAACGATCTGTTCTAGTTACGTATTTTAATAAATTAAATAATTATTTATGTGGACTGTAATTAAAGGTCGCTTTTGGTAGAAACGTATAATGACAAGTCAGAAAAACAAAGCAATAAAAAATCAACATTTAGAAATGACAGATTAAAAGCAATACAAAAACTATAAAAAGGCTCCTTACAAAGGAGTCTGTAACGTGGCGTAAGCTAAAAACAACCGATGAACGACTAATGACAGCTGATTTGTATAGTAAATTTGAAATTAGAATTAACGACCCGTAGAAAACGGATTGTCGTTTTTGATACGACGACGACTAAATATATCGTACTCGCATTACGCCTCTTTAGGTATTTTATAAGTGTTTTAAGTTTGACATACATACGTGAAAATTAAAAAATAGCGATAAAAGGTTAACAAAGAAAAAAATATTTTAATTTTATTTCCAAATACCAAACTCACCTAAATATCGACTGTATATAAAAATACAAACAATGTTATTTTAAATGCTTAATTTATTGTTGTTTATGACGATTTCTTTTTTTATCAGAGTACTAGTTAATAAATATTAGTACTATTATACTATAGTAGCCAAGTGTTGACTGGTAGAGAATGCTCCTAGCATTAAGTCCACCTGTTGTACTTATTGGTGCAATAAAGTTTTTAAATAAAATAAATAAACAACACACTTTGCAACTACGCGGACAGCTTAATTGCTAATTACAACTTAATTGCCACCTTCCAATGAAAACTTAAGTCCCGCCATTAAATCGCGTCGTCCTGCAATATTCTGCCGTAAAGCCGAGATTGCCTTTAAAATTGCCTCCAAGGCAACACAACTGGCCAAGTTCAATGGGAACTTGTTCACTTGACATTTTTATTACATCTTGAGCGAAGAGTTCATGGCGAAATTGGAATTTTTGTTGGCGTACTATTTCGATCTTTTGAGGCGAAACAAGCTGTACCAAGACTATGATAAAAATGGGATGAAGTGTCCGATGCCTGGCGTCATTTGGAAAAAAAAATACTAACCTTTAGAGAATAGACACTTATAAAATAAAATACTCTAGACAAGTAATTTAATTGTGGGCTTAAGTATAAAATTATTTAACAAGTTGTCTGCCAATATTATCCAGTTGCCCATGCATAGATTACAGTCTTATGTACCTACGTCTAGTCTCACATACTCGTACGTCATGCTTGTGAACAGGTGCCACCTTTGGGGACTGGTCTGTTCCAGCTTACCTCTTAAAGTAAAATAATACTTAATGCTTTTTACACTCATCAAAATAAATCTATATGATTTGGTCCAAAGTGTTCTACACATAGCTATAAGTTATATGCTGCTACTGTAACTGATCTGCTGAGTTTCTTACCGGTGTCTTCTCGGTAGATATAAGTTCCGAACCGGAAGTAGAATCACTTTGCATTGTATTCAATGACGATTCAATAGTGTTACATGTAACTTACATGTATTTCAATAAAGAACATTTGAGTTTGATATAAAAAAAAATAAAAATAAAGGGCTACTACAAAGTAGATGGTTACTTAAATGATAAAAATGATTGTTATTTCCCTTAAATTCTAGAGAATCTAACTGTATATACTTTATTTAAGTACCTAATTTAGGAGTAATGTGATATTTGAAAAGAGTAAGTGATCATCAATATTCCGGACACAGCGGTAGAATACTGAATTTGTACCGACGATTCATTAGTGCCGATTAGTTTTTATATATGAATTAAGATTTCTCTTTTTATTGGTAAATTTTTCATACGGTTTATTTTGTATCAACTTCTAATAAACAATGTATTTTACAATATACGCCTTAATAGACTACTGGTTTAAGCACTGGATTGTAATCACTGGGTATTGGGTTTGATAAGTGGACCAAACAATGTCTGATTATTGATTTTTCGAACATACAGCTCGGATTTGCCACTAAGAGGCATAAGGCAAATATTTTAATTTTAGAATGTGTCTTAGGTGATTCGAAGTTTATATCAAACTAGAAGGAAATGAAACAAGCTGTAATTAAATAAAGTAAGAAATTCAGAAGTTGTTGAGAAATTCGATATCGTTTAAGGTAGATAAAGCAATGTAGAATGATCAGTAGTGTTTTTTATGCTAATGGTGTAGATTATTTGCATTAATAATTCAAATTACAAGATATCCTACTATTGCTGTTAATTATTCCGAAATCCGTTAGACCGGCAAAAATGTTCAGCTTAAACCTAAAATTTCCGACAAAATCAGCTCTTATTCAAAATAGACAAAGAACCGCAAAAAATCTCAATCAGAATGTTTTGCATAATCTTTATTAACTTTAATAAAGGCGTCATCAAAGGGAGATTGTCTTTTTACGGTGTTCCAGCATTAAGCGGAGAATATGAAATATGTTTATTGACCTAAAATGTTAATCTTGACTTCAAAAAGGTTTGCGTTAAGACTCCCTCGAGTAAATATTGCTGGTCGGTTCATTTATAAGTTAGGTGACGCTTGATAAGTCATTTACCGGCTAAAACGAGCATAATAATTATTAGAAGCAGAAATTTTTTATCTCCCCTTACGGTGCGGGAATCGAACCTCCGATAACTTGCGGTTAGCTCAGTTGGTAAGAGCAGCACGCGCGATACGTGAAGGTCGTGGATTCGATTCCCGGACCGCAAGGGGATATAACTTTTTTCTGTTTCTAACATTTAAAGTTCGCTAGTACGGCGTAAAGTACTATAAAAATAAAAAATCGAGCATGGTAATTACAGTATTGTTAATGTCAACTTATATTTGTATCTCTTTCTTGATGCTAACTTCACATTTCTTGTTAGGATCCGCCACGTGATTTCCTAAGGTCGCTAAAAAGCCCTAAACAGCAATTCACACTGACGATGCATATTTCCAAGCACCTAAATTAAACGGCAAAGATATATTAAATATTCTATTTTTATTTAACGACCATCGATGCCGATTGGCGAATTGAATAGCGCTGCACCATTTCTGCGGTCCACGTTCGATTCTAGTTCGAGTCAATCTGGAAAACGATATGTTCTTATTGTGTCGGATCTGGAAGTTGTGATACCGTTGTTATTGCTTATTTCAGTAAACGTTACTTCTTCACACAGAATTAGAGCAATAAATGTGATGTCGCCCAATATTTATTTCTTTGTAATACTTATAGCGTTCCATTTTATCATTTCGTCAGCGAAGCCCTAAATATATTTACTAAACGAAACCCCACAATATCCAAAGCTCATTACATTTGCCAAACTCGAGGAAAACTACGGAAAATCCAAAAAGATTACCGCTTGTAATATTCCATCGCTTCGGCCCTGCCAATATTTTTATCAACAAATAAATACAACATAAAAATATCTTGAGCAAGACATCCACTCGGGGAGGCTGAATATTTCATTGTACAATACATTTTCACTTTACAGAAAGCTATTTCGAATATTAGCAGTTCGCAGGGTTGTCAGCCGAACTGTCTACGGCTTGCGAAGGCGTAAAATGTGTGCGACGAAATCTTTTTTAGAGTTTCAGTGTAAAACGGAATAAAGTAGCAGCTAAACTATTAATATTGTTGTATTTAAATACGGTGTATAATGCGCTTTATTTAATTGTGTGAAGTCTTAAGGTTATTGATTGAAATTTTTAATTGAGGTTAGTTTTAAATAAAGTATTTTTTGTACGTTATTTTGTATTTTGCTTCGGTTTAACCATTAATTGTTTATTTTTCGGTAACTCAACGTCGTAAGGTTTCATTTGAGGGGGTCACTATTATCCTATTATCTGTTTATGGGTGATTATAGTTTATTTTTTCTTCTTCTAGAGTTTCTATTTTATCCTCTTTATAAGCTTACAGTCTTTCACAAATACTAAAAAAAAAATTGCATGTATGTACTGAAGGCAAAACAGGTATTGTGAAATATAATTACAATATTTGTTTTTTCACATTACACATGTATTCATTTATATATTTACATTTAAACACTTTATAGCTGTATCGTTAAGATATCACTAAAGGACTCGTCAAACTTTGTTAGAATGACGTAATAACACTCTTTTCCTAACAAGCCTGAAACAAAAATCCCATCCTCATTTTAAAAAATTAAGAGAGGTTATAGGTACGTAAAACTTTTTTCACGATTTAATTTAAGCTCATTGATTCCGTAATTAAAATCTAGTACAAAGAAACCAGCATGGTAACAATTTAACGCATTCCTAGAATTCACAACTTTTTTCCCGCTCAAATGTTTACGGTCGACTGGCAGTGAATTCCACCAGGTATTTAGTTTTGTTTTTGTACTTCTTACTTGTGCAAATTTAAAAAAAAAAACGAAATCAACCTAATTAAAAATCTATAGGTACGGGATTTTACCCTGAAACTTACTGCTTTCATAAGCATCATGAAATCCTAAGGAACTTTTATAATAACATGGACTTTACCAGGTGAAGCAGATAATGTTTCCGTATAGTCTTAAAAATGTAAGAAAAATCCCTATTTCTGAAGTTTCAAGTCTGAAACTTTGAACTTTCTTATCTTCCGTTCTTGAGGTCAGCCATTTTCCCTATAGCTTAGTTAACATGAGTTTAAAGTTAAGTTTTAAAAGAAAATATATTTTATGTTTTCTGATAACGGCAAATAATAAAAATACATTTCATATCTCTTAACGATCATAACTCTACTGTGAAATTGTTTGTACTTGCTAACTGTTGCCCGCGACTTTTTCTACTTTATTTTGGGATAAAAAGTATCCTATAAGTTAATCCAGTATCTTATCGATCATGCTACTAAATTTTATCCTAATTCATTAAGTAGTTTTTGTGTGAAGGAGTAAAAAGCATACATCTAGATTGGATTTTTAACGCGCTAATTTTAGGCACTACTGATTTGAATTAAAAAATATATTTGTATTGGATAGTGCATTTATCAAGGAAGGCTTTAAGCTATACTTGTATAATATCACGCTGTTACTAACAGAAGCGAGGAATTACATAGTGGAAAATGTGGAGAACAGGAATATAGTGCGCGCGAAGATGTGACGGGCTGCTTCTTAATAATTAAATTTCCTTTATCTCTCTTTAAAATATTGCATTTCATCCCTCTCCTCACTTCATAGATTTATTTTGTCATGGAGATTTGGCTCCCACCACACCTAAAAATAAATCCCTTACTTCACCAAAAGACGATATTTATCCTGAATAAAAGTCATATACAGGAAAAGAAACAAACAGAACAGAAGTAGACTGTGAAAAAAATAAAAAAGAAGGTTATTCCCTAATCGAACGAATGAACCTGCTCTCGACCGCACTCCTATGGGGATATAAAACCAGCAAATCGACAAACATCCTTGGCGCTCACAATCCCCGGAATTCGCAGCCTTGCTTCGGAGACGATAAATAATATATCCGGCACCGCGCAGGTGCGCGTCTCACCTCGTAATTACTCAATTTAAATTCAATCGTGATAGATACTGCTGCCGCTAGTATGCATAAACTCGTCCCTAATTCATAACTGCTTGGTAACGAAACAGAGCAGGGCCTAGCCCGGCGGCAGTTGTCGAACTTGGCCATTGTTTGACAAGTTTCGAATGTATTGTATTGACGTTTCACGATCACGTGACTCGTAAGTGAAATGTCAGTCGCATATGTTTGAAACTGTCACTTAGCTATGCTCTTTGTTGAGAAACAGACGTTTCTGTGTTTGAACAGTAAATCTACCTTTAAAAACGAAATATTTTTAAGATTAATCGAAAGGTCGTGATTTTAAACGTGGTTTTTGATTTGCATAAATTATATTTCATATTATATATTGACGACTTCTGTATCCGTGAGCCGAGTGGGCTGGACTTCGGCGTCGCACCATCTCTGAGGTCCCAGGTTCGATCCACGGTCGGGTCTACATGGAAAATGAACTTTTCCATAATGCCACGGGTCTAGGTGTGGTGGTACCGACGTTGTTTCGAAATTCGGGAACACAAATGCTCAAACTACTAACCAGAGAATCAGAGAAATGTGTTTGATGTTGTCCAATATTTATTTCATTTATTGATTTTGTTTTTTGAACCGCTTTGTTTGTGTTTATATTCGCCTCTACAATACAAACCGTATTAAGGAGGCGATCGAGCGGAACCAAGGCTCCAAAGTGTTCGCAAAAGATCTGTCTATTGGGCAGAGCCAGCTAACCAGGCTGAAGACCGATAACGGCACTATCGTTTCCTCCAAAGATGAGATCTTGAGTGAGGTCGAGCTGTTCTATGGACAGTTGTACAAGACATCCCATATTCCTGTTGTCGACTTGGTCCAAGATCCACGATCTAAGTTAACCCGACACTATACCGAAGACATCCCGGACGTCAGCCTGAACGAGATCAGAATGGCTCTCAAGCAGCTTAAAAACGGTAAAGCACCGGGTGATGACGGAATCACAACGGAGCTTCTGAAGGCGGGCGGCAAGCCGGTCCTAGTGGCCCTTCAGAAGCTATTCAATTCTGTCATCCTCGGGGGCATCGTTCCAGAGGCGTGGACCAGGAGCGTGGTGGTGTTGTTTTTCAAGAAGGGTGACAAAACCCGCTTGAAAAATTATCGACCTATCTCGCTCCTGAGCCACGTCTATAAGTTGTTTTCGAGAGTCATTACAAATCGACTCTCGCGCAGGTTCGACGACTTCCAGCCTCCCGAACAAGCCGGTTTCCGAAAAGGCTTTAGCACAATAGACCACATACATACGCTGCGTCAGATTATACAGAAGGCCGAGGAGTATAATCGGCCTCTGTGTCTAGCGTATGTGGACTATGAGAAGGCCTTCGATTCAGTCGAGACTTGGGCGGTGCTGCAGTCCCTCCAGCGGTGCCAAATTGACTATCGGTACATCGAAGCGTTGAAGTGTTTGTATAGAAACGCCACCATGTCAGTTCGAATCCAAGATAGAGGCACGAGACCGATCCCACTGCAGAAAGGTGTCAGACAGGGGGACGTAATTTCCCCGAAACTGTTCACCGCTGCATTGGAGGACGTCTTCAAGCTTCTCGATTGGACCGGACTCGGCATCAACATCAATGGCGAATACATCACTCACCTTCGATTCGCAGACGATATCGTGGTCATGGCAGAATCCCTGGAGGACCTTGGCACAATGCTCAATGACCTCAGCAGTGTTTCCCAACGGGTTGGTTTACGGATGAACATGGATAAAACCAAGGTAATGTTCAATGTCCATGTGACTCCGGCACCAGTATCTGTTGGGAATGCGATTCTCGAAGTTGTCGATCATTACGTCTATCTGGGACAAACTATCCAGTTAGGCAAATCCAACTTCGAGAAAGAGGTCAACCGACGAATCCAACTCGGCTGGGCAGCGTTCGGGAAGCTTAGGCATATCCTCACGTCCAAAATTCCCCAGTGCCTGAAGAGAAAGGTCTATGACCAATGTGTGTTACCAGTGATGACTTACGGAACTGAGACGTGGTCTCTGAATGTTGGCCTCATAACGAAGCTCGAAGTTGCGCAGCGTGCTATGGAGAGGGCTATGCTCGGCGTTTCCCTACATGATCGGATCCGTAATACGGAGATCCGTAGAAGGACCGGTGTATCCGACATAGCCCGAAGAGTTAGCACGCTGAAGTGGCAATGGGCAGGCCACATCGCTCGTAGGACCGACGACCGTTGGGTAAAGAGGGTCCTCGAGTGGCGACCACGTACCGGACGACGCAGCGTGGGGCGGCCCCCAACACGATGGACTGACGACATCGTCAGATGTGCGGGGAGCCGCTGGATGCAGATAGCGCAGGACCGCGCGTTGTGGCGTTCTGTAGGGGAGGCCTATGTCCAGCAGTGGACAAAGAGAGGCTGATGGATGGATGGATGGATTGTTTGTGTTTGAAGTGAGTTGGTTACAATTATCTTTTCGCAAAATGTGCCTGATATAATATAACTGGTTATGATACAATATTAAGTGACCTGACATAATTAAAAATAGTATAACTCTTAGAAAATAAGCAAATAAATATCACGACAAACTTTTATACAATTTGAAATGTGTAATAAGTACATAGTAATAAATTAATTCGTTTGATTTATTTAAAATAATATATTTTTATCTTGTTAGTGTATTTCAATAAAAGTTGGCTCTGGAAAGTTTTATTTACAGCTAATCCCCACCAAGTCGAGCAAAAAAGCGTCACGGCCGTACCATCCTTTTCTCGAAGCAATTCTGACCATTTTCGACCCCCTGTAACTTCGTTGTGGATAAAACTAGAAGACTGAAATTTTCAGTAACCATGCAAGCATTGTAAAGACACGTATATTTCAAATTTCATTCAATTTGAACCAGTATTTTAAGAATTATAACGGGTCAAATTTCTTAATTTTGTCACTCACTGACTGACTCACCGATCATCAAAAGTCTAAGGCACTTCTAGCAGACCTAGAAGCTTCAAATTTGGAATATAAGTAGTGTTTGGAGTATGAATCAAGGAAAAACTAAAAAATCTAGAAAAGACCGCAAAGACTAAGACCATACAGCCAATATTGGCTTTATTCGTAACGATGTTTTATTTACGGCATTTTATTTACGGCAGTTATTATTATTATTATTATTGCGTGCAAAGCCGTGGGTTTAAGCTAGTCCCATATAAATATAGGCGCTACCGTGCTATATTTATATGTGCCCCAGCCAAATCGAGCAAAAAATGGGCATTCCCGTCATGAAAACATGTGTATTAAATTATTTATTAAAGCAAAAAACGTACCTACGTGCGTATTCGTACTTATTACGAGTGCGTAAGGTTGTATAATTATATACCACGCGCTGCCGTGCTATGCTATAATTATAGCGAGTGAGTGCTAGGCGTTACTACGCGCTGCGCGGTGCTACCGCGAGGCCGCGGGGTGGGGACAGTGGCGGGGCGCGCGGAAAGGTGAATGTCACCGAGAGATCAGCAGCCGCGCTCATACGCGCGAGCGACCCAATGCTGTTCGGATGTGCCCAGAATTCTTACCTATAAGTTTGCGTTTTTAATTGATAATTTCGATTGCTATATTAGTTTGACGACTAAAGGCTACTCTCATCGGTTTACTGATATTATTTGCTTATTACAATTTACTGATATTATTTTCTTACAATTTTGACGTTGTTCGGATAAATAATTTAAATAAAATATTGATACTTTAGTACTTAAAGTATTTATAAATTTCTTATTACCTAATCGTATTTCTGCATAAAAAAACTTTGCAATCCAACTTGTAGGTAGTCGCAATGGATTCAGTAATACTGTATGTGAATGATCAGCCTTGTCCACACTGGGTTGTTCCTATACCTGGTGATGGTTCGTGTTTATTTCTTTCTTTGTCATTCTCTTTGTATGGGAGTAAGAAAATAATATCTAGACTTGGCCATCGCACTAAATAATTGAATTTACATGTGTTTTCAGGCGATGGCCAAGTCTAGGTATATTTATATAAAACATTCAAGAATTTGAATATTGATATACGTCACTATAGGATGCTGTTAATTATTACGTAACAACTTAATGCTTCGAGTACGGAGATTCCAGACACAATAAAATTGATTTTCAATTGTTATGGACCACGATCGTGGTCTTAGAGACTGGACGTATTAAGACCGAAAGTCACTTAAGTAGAGACTGAATAAATTAATATAATAATAATAATAATTATAATAACCGACTTGGTATTACATGGATCTCACAACTTTTTACTGCAGAACAACTGAGTTGCGAGACTTGGTTTTTTTGACAAGTATTGTTTTTGATGGGATTTATTTGATATATAATTGTTTAACAAAAAATAAGGTTTCTATACTATACAGACTTATTTCAGTTCAATAAATACATAATTCTCTTATACCAATATTTTGTAGGTACACAGGCATATTTACGTATCTTTCAACGCATTGTTTTTTTGCTGATTTAAAATGAAACTTTACTTCACATTTAACATTTCACATTTATTTCTTGAAATTACATTATTTTTGGCATTGAAAAAACTTGTTAATTTTACGTGACATAACTAAACTTGACAGATTATTTTTTATTAACTTTTTCTTCGACATTAAATTCTTACCGGCCAGTATTAACAAAGAGGTTTAAATTCAATATTAACACTTAAAATATTACACAGGCATCATACGACCATTGGATCGTTACCAACGCAAGTATCAATTAAGCTGACCGCTTTCAGCACAGCCAACTTGGCCAGCACCAGCCAGGGGAGATTTCAACTAAGTTTTCCACTTTTTTAATTTGAACCCAAAACTTGGACACGTCAAGTTTCTCGTTCAATCAAAGTTTTCGACTCCAGTGAATGGTTAACTTGCCAAGTTAGAATTTAAAAAGTTTAAAGTGTTGTAATAGATTCTAGAATGTTCTTGGTCAGAGTGAATTTTGAAACGGAGCCTGACCACCGATTTAAAATAAGTTGAAAATTTGTTATTAATAATTTTGTCGACCACGATAAGATTGAAAGGTCCCAGATTCGATTTCCGGTCGTATTAGCACACCCCGTATTTTCAACATTAGTCGGAGCGTGATATTAGTAGTATTAGAGCTAAAATATTTGGAATAATTATTTTACCAATACTGAATTTTTACTAAAGTAATATTTGTCAAAAGTGAAATATATTTATTTATATACCTACATATATTACATCAGCAACACTTATCATAGTCTCTATATGAATCAAATTTAGGTGCCTCCGGTTCGGAATCAATAACTACCGAAGATACCGGCAAGAAACTCAGTAGTTTTTTTTACAAAAAAAGCTAAACTTATTATTATATTTTCACCAAGACATACAGTTACTTTGTCCATTGTAAAAAATAAATAACAATTAAGTAAAAATAAAATAATTCCGTACCACCAGAACCTTTTTATACATCGCGAGTTTCAGTTTCGTGATTTGCGTTTTAAAACTATCCCAATTGTCATTTCATCTACCAGTGTTATCCATAAAACATTACACAATTGCTTAAAAATTCTTCAAAAACATCCCCTCACATTTTAACATCCCCTCAAATTTATCATCCCCTCGCATTTTAACATCCCCTCACATTTTAACACCTGCAAAAAGCTGCAATTTCAATACCTACCGAACTGTACGAAAGTTGAAAGGAACTTTAGCTTAATAGACCTGCATTCAATGCAGGTAAAAATAATAAATTTAAAAATCAGAAACGGGAGAATATTTAAACGGTTTTTACTCATATAAATCATATTTAAAATAATCCAAATATGATATCCAGACGTGCAATTTTGGTTTAACCTATTCTATTTACCTGTTCGGTTAGCTAGTGTACATCCAAAATAAAGTACGCGAAGGTAATTTAAGCGCACTCCATTCGCAAAATAATTTCCACTCCGAGAGCAAATCAATCACATCGCCAGTTCTCTAGAGATCTCAACAATGTGTCATCGGCACCAAGGTGAATGTCAGATCCATATCACGTAAATTTGAGAATTATATAATAGGTATAGGTATTTAATGATAATAGGTATTTATTTATTAGAAATAGAAAATTTTTATCTCCCCTGCGGTGCGGGAATCGAATCCACGACCTTCACGTATCGCGCGTGCTGCTCGTACCAACTAAGCTAACCGCAAGTTATCGTAGGCGATGAAATTTTTCTGCTGTATAAACCCGTTAGCCTCCGGTAAGTGCCCTCTGCCGAATATGTTTAGAACTACATACTTATCGGCCCGTGGTACATTCGTTGCAGAAATGTTTGAAAACCACGGAATCGAAGACACATGGCATCTTAATCGATTTTATTATTTTTATAGTACTAACGCCGTACTAGCGAACTTTAAATATTAGAAACAGAAAATATTTCGTACTATAAAAATAATAAAATCAATTAGGTATTAATTGTTTCCCACAATGTTGCACTTAAAGTTAGTTTTACAATGTTCAAAACTAATACTAAAATCATACAGCAATAGCGGGGTCTGGTGCCCAAACTAGGGAGAACCCAGTGTCTGTATCATAAAAAGTCAGAGCGGTAATACTCGTAGCTACAAATATTTTTAAACTGAAGATTTTGTTTGAACGCGCTTATCCGTGTTATCTGTGGGCAATTAATATGTTAAAGCCTCAAAACGTTAATCCTTTACCAGTTAAATTTGCAAATATAAAGACCACAGTGCCAGTTAGATTCACACATAATAGGATCCGTGCCATAGACTAGGTAAACAACATCTATACTAAATTTCTTCTGTTGAATAGTACATCTATCGAGGAAGGCTATTAGGCTATATAACATCACGTTGCACCCAATTGGAGCGAAGAATAAGTGGCAAATGTGGGAAAAGCTTGCGAAGCCGTGGCAGGTTGCTAGTTAAATATATATAGAGAGAACAATACATGCATATACCTCATTACATAGTAATAAATAAACGAGAACCTACTGTAGGTACGACTTCATTCATACTTTATAAAACTCAAACTCAAATATTGTTTTATTCAAGTAGGTTACATGTAACACTTTTGAATCGTCATTGAATACAATGCAAAGTGATTCTACTTCCGGTTCGGAACCTATATCTACCGAGAAGACACCGGTAAGAAACTCAGCAGATAAGTTACAGTAGCAGTATCTAACTTATAGCTATGTGTAGAACACTTTGGACCAAGTCATATAGTTTTATTTTGATTAGTGAAAAAAGCATGAAGTATTATTTAATTTTAAGAGGTAAGCTAGAGCAGACCAGTCCCCAAAGGTGGCACCTGTTCACAAGCATGACGTATGTGCCAGCCATCGCTTCACTCAACCATATTGAAGGGAATGTAACGACCCGCCACATAGCGCCACCACGCGCGCAAAAGAAAGTGTCATGTGTATGTTTCACGGACAACGGAGGGATTAAATGACATGATTTTCAAGTTGAAGAGATGGAGAGTGAGAGCTACTTTTTGTCTCTTTCTAACAACGAATCTGACGTGCTTTTACCGATATTCCATTTTGAGATTTTGACATTGAGAGTTTGTTCATTCGAGTTAGCGTACAGCAACTTTTCGTACTAACAGTTTAAAAAACGTAATTTGGAACCGATTCTCA
Organism: Glyphodes pyloalis; assembly: GCA_037074685.1. NCBI lineage: Eukaryota > Metazoa > Arthropoda > Insecta > Lepidoptera > Crambidae > Glyphodes > Glyphodes pyloalis. Next base: position 19,276,699 of record JAYKKO010000003.1, on the reverse strand, counting down.
AAATCTCTCCCCTTCTCATGGACTCATACTAATACCCAGTTCCAATTTGTTACAATTCGTAATATGTCATTAATGACTGTTTTTAGTTTAGTTTTTCTCCAACCAACTACGAGTCGTTAATATCGTTCCTTAATATATGTTGCCGACCCACTTTGTTAAGGATATTGAGGAATATTTGTGAAATAAAACCACGGACTCAAAGAACACATACATTCACATCTATTTTTAGCACAACACTAAAAAGAAAAAACAATAAAAAACACGCTCGCTGTACAAAAGTGATATTCTCAATTCGAAAATAGTTTAAACCCTACTTAAAGGCCACCTTGTAAGAAGGTTTTAATACAAGGCCTTTAAGTAGGGTTTATAATGTCGGCAACATGCTCCGTATGTGTTCTTTGAGTCCGTGGTTTTATTTCACAAATATTCCTCAATATCCTTAACAAAGTGGTGTCAGAAAGTGTAGTATATTATTTATAATGCTCACAAGGAGTAAGAAGAACCTCGCCGCCGTTACCGACGTCACGGCAGAGAATTCACAAGCAGCCGGTTCAGCCCACGGTTCTGAACGTTCATCTGGCTCAACGCGTGCCCGTCGCCTAGCTATTGAAGCCGCTTACGCGCGCCGCCTGGCAGATGCCGAGACGGAGCGAGAGCGTATCGCCGCGGAGCGTGAGCGCGTCGCCGCGGAGCGACAGCAGGCGTCTTTTGAGCGGGAGCGTGCCGTTGCAGATCTAGAACTGCAAGCTGAACTGGCAGCCCTCGATGATTCAGTGAAATCCTGTGACTCAAGGATTGAAAGGTGGGTTCGAAATACAAACAGTGTGTGCTCTAACGAGCCTTTGCCTGTTCTACAGGTGGCTGAACGTGAGCACGTCTCGCCAGACGCCCATGGACAGAGTTCCGTGGCGTGCGAGCACGTGCACCGCGATGCACCGGCTCCCGGTGCGGCCCCGTTCGAGCGCGAGCGCGTGTTCTCGCCTGTCGCCGCTGGCTCAAGAGCTAGGGCGTGCGAGCACGTGCCTTCCGTCGTGCCGACTACTACGGTGCCGCCAGCCGCGTGCGATCGTGTGTTGCCGCCCTACGCCGCTGACCAGAGAGTCGCAGCGTGCGAGCACACGTCTCTACTCGCGCCCACTGTTCATCACCCACATCATTCTTTCAATTACACACCTCACGTAGGCACACCTCACTATGTTTGTAACAAAAATATATTATCAAAACAGTGCCTACCACATTTACAACATCCTACACAATCGGCCGCCTGCAGCTGCCCGAAGAAGAGTCAAGTAAGTGGTAATGTTTCTTTACCCCCTCTTCCAGTTTTTTCGGGCCATCCAGCTGACTGGCTTCTTTTTCACCGATTGTACGAGCGTACAAAATGCGCGTTCGATCCGTTGCAGAATCTTATCCGTTTGTCAGCTGCGCTCGCAGGCCCGGCAAAGGAAGCTGTATCTGTGCTTCTCGTCGCGGCCGAAGATCCGGATGAGGTAATCAGAGCTCTGGATCTCCAGTTTGGACAGCCGGAGGCGATTTTGGTTCAAGCAGTGAGAGAGATGAAGTTGGTCCCTAAATTAAGTAGTTATCCTGAAAATCTTGTTGCCGACCTCAACTCTTTCGCTGCCAAACTCCGAAATCTCCTTTGCACAGTACGGCTGCTCAAACAGGAAGAGTATTTATACTCGCCGGAACTCATAAGCGTAGTTTTGGGTAAGTTGCCTCTTTTGCTGAGAGAGAAGTGGTACGGGTTCGCGTTTGAGAGGCAAAATGAACCTAAGTCCAAGCTAGAAAAGTTGTCTGAATTTGTCTCTCACGAAGCCCGTATTCGCATCTCTTTCGGCCCGCCAGATCAGTTTGCAGTAAGGGGTCTGTGTGGGGCACCTCTTTTCGTTCCTACCCAGTCGGGTAAGGCGAAGGTGCATGCCACAGCGACATCTAGCGGTAGTGGCGTGAACGAACCGCAGAATATGTCAAACCCCGTAAATAAAATTGCATGTTTGTTTTGTCAAAATAATCATAAATTAATAGACTGCGGTAAGTTCATAGCTCTATCGCTAGAAGATAGATGGCGCTGGGCCTACAAACACAAGGTTTGTACAAAGTGTTTAAAAAAAGGGAAACACAAATACAAATTTTGTAAGGCGTCCTGCGCTGTCGTAGGTTGTGATAGGAAGCATCATCACACATTGTTGCATGGACAAAAGACGGAAGCTGCATCGCACGCAATTCTCAGTGAGCCTACATTAGACTCTGAGGTGGCTGCTCTTGAAGATAACCAGCAGATTTCCAACGTGGTTGCAAATGGTCAGCTCACTTCAAAGAAGACCCGACCTTTGCTGAAGGTGATACCAGTCACTGTGATGGGTTCCAGTGGGAGTATGGATACATACGCCTTGTTGGACGACGGCTCTACTACCACACTCATCGATCAAAAGGTTGCCGATGCTGTTGGAGCAGAGGGCCCTGTCGGCTCATTACGTGTCCATTGTGTTGGTGGCTTATCTAAACAGTGTGATGTAAGGTACGTTGATATTCAGGTCAAAGGACAACATGGGGATCAATTCTATAGTCTTAAAAAAGTTCGTGCTATTCGAGATTTAGCTATGGGTTGCCAGTCCGTGCGAAAGCAGGACATTTCTGGTTTTAAATATCTAGACGAACTTTCTAAGTATCTTTGCTACACGGATGCTAAACCCATGTTGATCATTGGCGCTGACAATTGGCCGTTGACAATTTCCCACGAAGTCAAACGTGGCACATCGTCGGAACCCATAGCGGTGCGCACGGTTTTGGGTTGGGTGCTCTACGGTTGCTTTTCAAGCAAGTGTTTTCCGCTTGATGATATGAACGTCAACTTTTGTAACGCAGTCCCTACAGATAGTTCGTCTTTGGAATCTTTAATAAAAGAAAATTATAAATTGGACGCTATTGGCATATCTAAAAAAGACTACAAATCCGAAGACGAGCAGCGCGCTATAGATATTTTAAACTCTACTACACGTAGACTTGCATCGGGACGTTTTGAAACGGGACTTCTTTGGCGAAATAACTCTAAATCAAAAATTCCGCCCAGCTACGGTCTAGCTCTTCACCGTTTTAAGACTTTAGAAAATAAATTTCGGAAGGATAAAGATTACGCTGAGGCTTATATTAGTAATATTAACGTTATGCTCGATAAAGGTTACGCAGAATTGTGCACGGCACCGCCTAAGCCGTCTAATATTGTTTGGTACCTTCCTCATTTCGGAGTTATTCACCCGCAGAAAAATAAACTTCGCGTGGTACACGATGCCGCTGCAGAGTGCCAGGGCGTTAGTTTAAATAAAATGTTGCTTCCGGGCCCGGATCTATTGGAGCCTCTATTAAGTATCTTAATGCGCTTTCGGGAAGGTTTTGTCGCATTACACGGAGACATCCGCGAGATGTTTCCGCAAACGAAAATCAGGGAGGACGATCGTGACGCTCAGCGATTTCTTTGGAGAGACGACTCATCTCAGCCAATTCGCGAGTACAGGATGTCGTCAATGATGTTCGGTGCGGTCTCTAGTCCATTTACCGCGATCTTCTTGAAAAATCGCAATGCTGAAGAAAATCGTTCGGCCTACCCAGCTGCCGCTGAAGCCATAATTTCCAACCATTACATGGACGACTTCCTGGGAAGTGTCAATACTGTCCAGGAGGCCGCTAAACTAGCAGCTGACATTTTTCATGTCCATAGTCAGGCGAATATGGAAATGCGTGGCTGGGTGTCGAATAAGAAAGAAGCACTCTCGTTACTTGCTGAAGATTTGTTGGCTCCTAGTACAACGCAAAGCGTGAGCGTATTGGGAGTGCGCTGGAATATTGTTGACGACACCCTCTCTCTCACTCGGAATCTGCCAGAGCTTCCCCAAAAATTTACCAAACGCGCCATTTTAACTCACCTAATGTCAATTTTTGACCCTTTAGGCTTATTGACTCCGATCGTCATTAGGGGGCGCATTATCTTCCAACAACTCTGGAAATCGAATATTGGTTGGGATGATGTCCTTCCTCCCAATTTTGCACGCAAATGGAGAAATTGGTATGATGAGCTGGTGAAATTTCAGGGTGCTTCCATATCGCGATGTTACTTGAGTAAATTCAGCCCTCAAGAATGGCAGCTTCATGTTTTTGCAGACGCGAGCGCACTGGCCTACGCGTGCGTTGCGTATTGGCGCGTTAGTTCTGATGACTGCGACGTGAAGCTGGCACTCATAGGCGGGAAAGCTCGTGTAGCGCCAGTAAAACCAGTTTCGACTCCGAGGCTAGAGTTACAAGCGGCCCTCATTGCTGCTCGATATGCAGCTTATGTGGTCGAAGCTCACGTTAATAAACCGTCCAAAATTTTTATTTGGTCTGACTCTACGACAGTTTTGAACTGGCTCCGGGGTGACATCCGCTCGTTCAAACCATTTGTCGCCCACAGAGTTGGAGAAATTTTGGAGATCACTGAGCTTTCATCATGGCAGTACGTACCATCTGGTTTGAATGTAGCGGATGACGCCACGCGAGATAATGCAAAATTCGAAATTCCCTCTCGCTGGCTTTCCGGACCAGATTACTTATTGCTGCCTCGTACTGAATGGCCTACTCAACCTCTAACAGTACACCCACCTTCTCTGGAACAGGTGAACAATCAACCAGAGCAGGTAAGTGTAATTGTTAGCTCATCAACTGCTGCATCTCTGCCTTCACCGGTAGTGGCAGATGCCGCTCATTTTAGTAAGTGGCTTCGGTTACTTCGCGCTACCGCACGTGCGCATTTGGCTTGTAAATTATTTCGGTCTTTTTTACACAAACATTGTCCGTTTCAAAATTCTAAATTATCCGCGAGAGATTTAGCTGTCGCTGAGAAAAGCCTATTCCTCAAAGTTCAGATGGATACATATACGGATGAGTACAGAGCCTTAGTTGCGAATCTTTCACCCTCTAAGAAGAGTCGTATTGGCAAGCTTTCGCTGATTTTAGTCGACGATCTTATATGTCTCAAAGGAAGAACCAGCGGTTTAGCAAGTGCAGAATTCAGCCACACTCCTGTTGTCCTCGACGCAAAACACAAGATAACGCAGCTCCTCATTGCACACTATCACGTCAAGTGTGCCCACGCTAATACCGAAACAGTTGTTAATGAGCTACGCCAACGTTTTTACATATTTGGCTTACGTCCAGCAGTTAAAAAATGTGCCGCAACGTGTCAGCGATGCAGGATAACGAAAGCAACACCTTTGAATCCGCCGATGGGTGATCTTCCTGCGGCTAGATTGGCAGTGAATCAGCGTCCATTTACTTTCACCGGATTGGATTACTTTGGCCCACTTACAATTACTGTTGGGCGCAGATCAGAAAAACGCTGGGTGGCCCTATTCACATGCCTTACAATCCGCGCTGTGCACCTTGAAATAGTGGCCAACCTAACTACGGATTCCGCTATAATGGCTTTAAGAAGATTTGTTGCCCGAAGAGGAACCCCAGCCAGAATTTATTCCGACAATGGGACTGCTTTCGTCGGAGCCAGCAGAATTCTTCGCTCACTGTACGGGGAACAACTAGAAGCGGTGGCGACAAATCTAACTATTGAATGGCACTTCATCCCTCCTGGTGCCCCTTTTATGGGTGGTTGTTGGGAGCGCCTTGTTCGCTCGATTAAGGTAGCACTGGCAGCGACCCTCGCGGAACGAACTCCAAAGGAAGAGGTGCTATCCACTCTACTAGCTGAGGCAGAAGCGTTGGTCAACACACGCCCCCTAACGCACGTGTCAGTCGATCCGCAGGATGAAGAGGCTATCACACCCAGCCATTTTCTACTTGGCGTTTCATCACCTTATTGGAGGTTTACCGAAGTTGATGATGCAGACCTGGTGCGCCGTGTTTCTTGGCGAAAGGGTCTCCGCTTCGCCGATCACTTTTGGAGGAGGTGGGTCAAAGAGTATCTGCCTCAACTCACTCCGCGGCCTGCCGCACGTATGTCTTCTCCGCTTAGGGTTGGGGACTTAGTATTGGTTGTGGACGGTAATCTACCGCGCGGTACCTGGCCAAAAGGAAGAGTGGTGCGAGTACACCCCGGCAGAGATGGCATCGTAAGGGTTGCTGATGTCGCCACTAGAGGTGGTGAGCTGCGTCGACCCGTCAAGAGATTAGCTGTGGTGGCGCCTTCTCCTACATAATGTCGGCATCCTAATTTGTTCGTCGCGGGGGGGAGCATGTTGCCGACATTATAAACCCTACTTAAAGGCCTTGTATTAAAACCTTCTTACAAGGTGGCCTTTAAGTAGGGTTTAAACTATTTTCGAATTGAGAATATCACTTTTGTACAGCGAGCGTGTTTTTTATTGTTTTTTCTTTTTAGTGTTGTGCTAAAAATAGATGTGAATGTATGTGTTCTTTGAGTCCGTGGTTTTATTTCACAAATATTCCTCAATATCCTTAACAATATACTTTCCATACCAGCTGTCATCAGCAGTCCGTCAGTTGTTTTTAGCTTACGCCACGTATAATTTAACTATTCGTAACAAGAACGGATCGTTTTTCAAATATTGGAACCGGACCGACATTTGGAAAGACAATCAACCTAATTAAGTGAACACTTTTCATTAATTATACAATTCCCCTTCATTAATAAATAAGCCCCGCTATTTATATCATCAAATTGATTTCTACCCTTTTAATTTAGTTAATGAGTGATGCTATACACTTCTAAATTGTCTCAAGATGTTTATAAAGTTATTAAGCAGGGATTAATTGCGTCGGGACCTCTTAAGCTTTATAGGAGGGAAGGACCTAACCTCCCGGACCTCAATTGGGGACGTGACCTGCTGAAAGGAATTATTGATTTGATAATTACTTTGGAGAATTTAAACTACCTCCGGGTTTGAAGTTTGTTAACAAGTACTAGCTTGAAACGAAGCTTGCTGTCATTACATGTAAAACTGTTTGAAAGGTTTTCCTTTCGAATACTCAGTACTTTATTTGGGAAATATTCTGACGTGCACTATGCCGCGGGCAAACACTAGTCCTCACGACTAATTAAATAAATAAATATTAGACACCATAACATACATTGCTTTGTTAATCTAGTAAGTGACTACAGCAGTCGCGTTCCAGAAATCAGACAACACCCAGACCCGGGATAAAGGATTTATCAAAACATTATATTTTTTATCTTGAAAATGAAACTGACAGTATGTTATGTTGAGTGTTTTTTCATGGCACATGCCTATACCAAAAGGATGTACCATCGAAGTAAGTAAGTCGTTGTAAATAAAAAATAATTTCATCATTTATTATTATTTCAAATAAACAAAATTTATTTTCTAACTAGCTGTGCCCGTGACTTCGTTCGCGTGGACTACATCCTTTTATGGTCGGTTTTACCCCTTTCTCCCCTAATATTCGAAACAAAAAGTAGTCTATATTTTAATCTAAGTTTCGAGCTATATTTGTGCCAAATTTCTTCTAACTTCAAAAATAAACATTTTTCCATATAAACTTCCAAAGGTGGTATTACCCCCCTCCCCCCTTATTTTCTAATAAAAAGTAGCCTATGTCCGTTCTTGAGATTCAACGTATACCTATACCAAATTTTATCAAAATCGGTTGAGAGAGCAGGAAAGCGTAACAGACACACAGACAGATAGACAGACAGACAGAGTTACGCATTTATAATATTAGTAGAGATTGAACTGACCAGGAATCGAACCCCTCCACCTGAGATGGAGCGTCTACAGAGTCCTTAACCTTAAAGGTCAAACAACCTGCTATAATAAATATCCACATTCTCAAACTTTCATGTCAATGATATTCTATCTGGTGCCCGCGATATTTTTTGCATTATTTCAAATAATGTAAATTTAGCATATCAATTATGTACTACCAATATTCATCCTTTTTTGATACTGCACTTCAAGATTGACCTCATCCCACCTGATGATAAGTGGTAATGAGGTCCTAGCTTAAGGTCGACAAGTACAAGATAATAAATCTGTTACTGGACTTATAGGCTTGACCCGTGCTACTAATGTAGCAAACCCCCAAGAGCTCTGGAAACCTTACTCACACGCAGGAACAGAACTACACCGAAGTGATTGTTATTTGGCTGCGGTCTTTTGTAAGGTGGATTTCACCAGTCGGGCTGCTTTAGTCCGAGCGATAAATGGCTATGCCCTATCTCTCTCGAATTGGAACCTCATTTAAATCCTTTCTGTACTTTTTGTTTGAAAAAGTAACAAACAGAGTTTCATATATATTCTTACAAACTTACGTTTATCCTCGTAGAATTGAAAGTAGCATTGCAAGTACGAGTTTATTAAAATGTTAGCGACCGACCGTAAGCAATGATTTTTAGAATTTAGATAATAATTTATTAGGAATGAAAAGCCGGTGGAAAATAGTGCGACATTTATTAGAAGAAGAAGATAGTGACAGATGTTATAAAAAAGTATCAAAAACAAGATATTTAGAAAAAAGGCTAAACATAAAGCAGGTGCGTTCTGCACATTCTCCGTAGGTACTAACTCCAGATAACATTAATTACGTAAGATCGTGCAAGCTCGAACAATCTTTATTTGCAATGAAACTCTGCCGTTGAGTTTCACAAGTTGACTGTCGCTAGAACGGCATGAACAGGCAGACGACAGATACCAAGTCGCTAGCAAACTTAGATGTCCGTATAATCTAGCACTGTTAGTAATTTAATACCTGTATTACGGGTAGTTTTTACCCGACTTCAAAGAAGACGGTTTTGCAATTTACAAACACCGATGCATGTCATGGCGCGGGGATTATAATTGTTTTTATTTTACATGGAACTGTGATCTACGAAATATTTGATTGATTCTGAGTAAAATAATAGAAATAAATTACTCAGTGTAAACATAAAATTTCAAGAGAAAACAAATATACTTAGCATGTCGGTGGTCCGAGGACTCCCCACCGCTGATCTTCCGCAAGTGCCTTTCGTAAAATATCTATATAAGTACATTTACCTCGTCGAGACTTTAAATCACTACAAATAATTGTGTAAGTATTTTCTGAACAATAAAAAACAGATATGTTGACTGGTAGATAATGCTTCTAGCATTAAGTCCGCCTTTTGTACTTTTTATTTTGTGCAATAAAGTTTTTAAATAAATATATATGTTTAAATTTGGTGTTTGACTTCTAACAACTGTTTTAAAGATATTTTTTTATTTTATTAAGGTTTCATTAAAAATTACTAGTGTTTTTGAGTAGAAAGTGCTAACTTTTTTTATTTGCACTCCTTTTGTTGTAAATCTACAAACGATCATTTTCTTAAAAGCTTATAGGAAATTATTTAAAAACAAGGTTGGCACGGTTTAGCTATTACAGTTAAACAAGGCCTAGTTTGTTTTTCCAATAACGTAAAAACGAATTACCAGTTTTGATTAGATATTCTACCAATTCTTTACTAACTTTGAATTAGGCTCAACCTGCTTTCCAAGAAATGGGTTTTCCTGGAATTTCCCTCCTAGGCGAGCTAGGTTAAGCATATAAATTTGCTGAAGTTTGCAGCCCAGAGGCGAGGAGATCGGATTTTGGTCTCGCGTCATCTCTGTGATCCCAAGTTCGATTCCCGAGGGTCAATTTGGAAAACGAACTATTCTGCATTGTCTCGGGCCTGGGTGTTGTGGTACAGTCGCTATTTCCGTTTTTTCACAGAGAGGCGATGGTAACGGACTTTGGTACCCGATCGGGTAAATTTGGAAAACGAACTATTATGTATTGTCTCGGGTCTGGGTAATAGTACCACTGTTCTGTCTGATTTCTAAAACACAAGTGCTTCTGCTACTAACCACTGGGCAATCAGAGCAATGTATGTGATGCTGTCCAATATTTAGTAATATCACTTTTTTTATTGGACCCTTTACGCTTAAATAATTTCCGCCCTTAATTCTGTTTACTTGTTCCATGACAAGCGGACCTAAAGAAAACAAGGAATGTTATTCCTCAAAATGGGTATAAACAAGTGTTTTTATTGTCTTAGAGTTTCTGGAGCTTTTACTGTGTTGAGGATTCTTCCAGAACACTTTTAGCCTTCTGAGGTTCATTGACCCGGAGTATTATGTTGCTGAGATCAGTGATGTTCTGGACTTAGGATTTCGGTTATAAATATCCGGTGCTGATATCCGAATCTTAGTTAAAAAGTTATCAGTTAAGAAATGAAATGTAACGTAAAGAAAAGAAATTTTACCCAGTCGAAAAAAAAATTACTAGCTTTACATAAATCATTTGTTTGATAAAATATTAAGATGGATTTAATACTGGAAAATTTCATCTAGCACAAATTAAAAATTAGTTTTTCTGCTGTGCTAAAGTTAAATTGATAAAATATTTTAACATTTAGAATAATAAATAAAAATTAACTAAGATAAAAAATCAAGTATGTTCACACTTATAAATTAGTGTAGGTATATAAATTACATATACAAAAATTAAAATCAGTTTTTCATTTCATTTATTTTTGCTTAAAACTTTGTTGCACAAAAGAGTATAACAGTTTCTCATTCTCTACCAAGTTAGGTTTAGCGAATGCAGTGACTATCAACAATTCCAATACTATAAATAATCAAATTATATTTTCGTTTATCTATACTTCCCTTTCGTAGTCCCCCGTAGGAAACGTCGACCTAGGCATGTACTCCTAGACCCCGACGAAACAATCACCGTCGCCATGACAACGGCCGAACAACACGCGTCACAGTCTAACACGACACGCCGTCCGCTTTTCCGCCCCCGCCGGCGGAGGCTAGCGCCGCGCCCTCCCTTAGCAGTAGGGTCCTTTTCACGCTACCGGCACGTGCCGGGTCGTTTTTCTCCCCAAACGAACATTAGGGTACAAAGTCCCAGTAACAGCCCGAGCCGAGGTTCGAGCCCCGCTAGGGGGCACCCTCCGGTTGTTACTTAAATTAAAGGGGTGAGAGCCATCTGCGCTCCCCCGAAAGCTCGGTAAAGATGATAAGGCTTCGCAGCCATCATTGAAAGTCAGGAAGGAAAAAAAATCGTTTAACTGAAAGTTTCGGTTTTGATATCGAAGCAGTATAACATCCTTAGTTCAGACTGTGGTTGAGATATGGAAATTTAATAATATTTTATAGGTAGGAAGGGAACTTTGTCTGGGAACAAGCATAAAGTTATTCGTAGCTAGAAAAGTTGAACAATACATACATACAATTTAAGCGGTTTTATCGATCGAAAGCGATCTCTTCCAGACAACCTTAAGGTACAGGAAGTAGTAGATGCCAAGAAATGGGTACGGCCGTGCAACATAAATACAGTTTTATTTTAGAATAATATTCATAGTATAACATGATAAACACATCAGTACATCGTGTTCCAAAAAACGAAATAAATACGCAGTAGCTCTTATTCATGTTGATTACATCCCATAAAAAAACTTTGAAGAATTTTGATGATCGGTCAGTCAGTGAGTCAGTGACAAAATGAAGTAACTTTCACTCGTTATAAATCTTAAACTACTGCTTCAAATTGAATTAAATTTGAAATATTCCATGTTTGTACAATGTCTGCTTAGTTACTGAAAATTCAGGCTTCTAGCTTTATCCACAACCAAGTTATAGGGTGTCGAAAATGACCTGAAATACTTCGAGTAAATTATGGTACGGCCGTGCTGCCTTTTTTGCTCAACTTGACGTCGCGGTTTCGTATCGGTTCCGGGTTCGTTCCCCGGTTGGATCAATATGGGATACGAACTTTTATACATTGTCCCTGGTCTGGGCGTTGTGGTACCTTCGTTATTTCTGTTTAACATAAGTGCTTAAGCTTCCTCAGAATCAGAGCAATCTGTGTGATATTTCCCAACATTTATCAATTTTAGGTGAATTGCACTATTGAATTATATACAAAGGAAGACAAAAGTTTCATTCCTTAACAAAAGTGCGAATCTGCGCCTAAAACGTGTTACAAAATAACCGCAACACGTGGACAACCCGGAAAAGGACTATCCACAAAAACAAATTCAATCGAACTCTGTCTAACCGCCAGAGTAATTACGGGCAAATCTTTCAATCCAATATGGCGGCGGGCGGCACCTTTGACGGCGGAACCCAATTTGCTGCGCCCTGATTGGTTGCAAATTGAAAACCGGCGCCATCGTCTCCACGTGAGCGCAAAACGATCGTGCTTTTGGCTTTTGCCTCTTTGAGTCGTCTTTTGGCTGCCATAGTTAAGTTACAAAAGACTTGGTTACAAATGGTAAGGGCGCAAAAGGTAAGCTTTGAATAAGTGCACCACATAGTTCGATTGTAAATAGTTAGGTTACAAAATGTTAAGTAACAAAGATAATATTACAAAAAGTTAAGTCACAAAGGCTTTGGTTTCAAAATGTTAGGTTGAAAAAAAATTGGTTTGAAAAAGTAAGGTTCCAAAGGAGAGGTCGCAAAAGGCTTTTTTTTAAAGATCTGGTTTCGAAACATAGGTTTCAAAAGGTGAGGTTTTAAAACAAAAGCTTACAAAAATTTAGGTCAGATCGCAAAAGGTGAATTTTCTAGACGTGATCAATGGAAACGTCTATGATGACCTCTTAGGCGAGCAGGCCGGACTTTGGCGTCGCTCCATCTCCGCAGTTAAATTTCCGGATGGGTTAATACAGAAAACGAACTGTCATATATTGCCTGGGGTCATAATAATATGTGTCATGATACCATTGTTGTTTTACGAGATTTCTGTGATTTAGCGACTCGCCGAATCAAAACAATGTATGTAATGTTGTAGAATTTAAAATAATAATCTTTATTGATAATAGCACTCCAATGAACAAACATACAAATAACTATTTTTAAAATTCCAAATTTAAAATTAAAATTTCATTTAAATAATGTTATATTAAACACAGCCAAAAATTAAAATAAAAGTACAGTAAATAGCATATCAAGGTAAACAATTTCTGTTCGATATTAAAACTTAAATCGAGTGCACAAAGTTCATAATATTGACGCATTTTGATTGTACATTATGAGTGTAGCGGTAACGCAAATAAACAACAGCTCTGCATTTAGCTTACAGAAGCAAAACGTTAATTTTCAACCAAATAACCGCAGCCAAAAAACAATCACTGCGATGTTGTTGTTTTCCTGCGTGTGAGTAAGGTTTCCAGAGCTCCTGGAGGGTGCTACATTAGTAGCAGGGGTCGAGCCTTCAAAGTAAGGGCGACCAATCCAGTAACATCTTTATTATGCCTTACTTGTCGCCCTTAAGCCTCATTACCACTTAACATCAGAAGGGATGAGGTCAATCTTGGAGTGTAATATAAGAAAAAACTCACCGAAGAAGGAATGCTTAAATCTTCATATTCATATAGATTAACATCAATATCACTTATAAATAGTCTCTACATAAATCAAATGAAGCTACCTCCAGTTCGGACCCTAAAACTATCAAAGAAAATACCGGTGTAAGGAACGTATGTTCTTTACTAAAAGTGGAAGTACTTCCGCCGAGCTAGGTGTTATCTGTTCGGGGACCAAGGCCCAACTACCATTCTTGGTTTGTTGTATATATGTTACAGCCAAAGTAATAAATCTGGATATTATGTATAATGGCTAGCCATTTTGCATAATATCTACTCAGTTTGGCTAAAGTGATAATGGATACAAAATTAATCACATTAACTAGCTATTATATATAATATCTTCGATGACTTGGATAATGTAATAAAACACGTAGGTATGCGTTCAAGATTATATCATTACATTTCAATTTGCCTTAACTAATCATAAAGATTATTTAAAAAATTAAATTAACATAAGATAGTAATTTCACGTCAATTAACATTGTTATAAAGTTATTTAATTTTAATTTATAAAGTAAATTTAAAGCTAATTGGCTATAAAATAAATAATATTTTTTTTAAGTCGGCTAGACCGTATTTATTACTTTGGCTAACTTTGACACGTTATTATGAATAATGTCCAGACAAAGTGATTAATTTATTACTTTGTCTAGTGAATTTGGCCATTATATATAATGACCAGTCATTATGTATAATATATATTTAATCACTATGACTGTAACATATATACTTAGTGGCGACGAAAACTCTGATATCGCGATGTAGGATATCGATGTCACGCATTACGTATGGAGCGTTGTTTACTACGCCAATTCTGCTGACGCTGTATTTGTGTCGACTTGTAGGTCATATCGTAGGTCGGCACAGTACTCCCCCCCTTTGGAGTCTAAGCACGTGCCCGATGCGTGTAGTTGCAGGGAGGCAGCTGCTGCTACGCCGGTGTGGACCAATGACTCGGTCGTAGGGCTGCGATGGCCTGCTTCATTACACGGGCCCGGAACCAGGTGGCTTTGTCAGCTGAGGTGGTCCGGTGCTCTTGTTGTGGCTAAGCTGGCTGTTGAGGGTATGGAGACATTGCCTGATGCGAAGGCTCCGTTCTTCAAAGACTGCTGGTGTTCAGCTCAGTCGGGGTCACCAATGTAAGGAACGTATGTTCTTTACTAAAAGTGGAAGTACTTCCGCCGAGCTAGGTGTTATCTGCTCGGGGACCAAGGCCCAACTACCATTCTTGGTTTGTTGTATATATACTTAGTGGCGACGAAAACTCTGATATCGCGATGTAGGATATCGATGTCACGCATTACGTATGGAGCGTTGTTTACTACGCCAATTCTGCTGACGCTGTATTTGTATCGACTTGTAGGTCATGTCGTAGGTCGGCACACCGGCAACAAACTCACATGATTTTTTTTACAAAAGAGAGCTAAACTTTTTACTTATTTTGCACCAAGACATACAGTTAGTTTGTCAATTGTAAAACGAAAATTAAAAACCAATTTAGTTGAAAGAATAAATAAATGTCACAAAAGAAACTTAAAACAAGATTAAAAAGATACAATGTCAAAAGTTTAAACTACTCCAAAAGCATGTTGAAGTTGAGTGACTTTTTTATATGTTTTTATATTACAAAAACCATTATTATGACTAGCAATCGCGGTAAAATTGCGTCCAACTACGCAAATATTATCAACAAAATCACATTGTTTATTATGTCAAGTGGTAATCCTGGGCGTAATTAACGTGATGCTATGGTTTGTTTAATTTTAACGCCTATTGTTTACGCCGCTCACCTCTGGTCTAATTGGTATGCAAAATTATTTGACTTTCATTCGTAGTACAGTCTGCTTAAAAAGATTATTCCCAAACCTAACGTTAGAAAGTAAGAAAAAAAAGAACATGAATAAAAATAAAAGTAAGGAAGAAAAAACTATTTTCCAGTCTAATTTATAAGTTTCACAGTGAAAATAACAGACAAACTGGAGGTAACCAAAAAAAGTAAGGTAAGAAAAATTTTTTTTTCAGCATAATAAATGCTATTTGTCCAGTTCCATACTTTTATATAATTAAGTAAAAAAAATGTCTGTTCGACCCTTCCCAACATCTAAAACTTAACAATAAATGACTTAAAAAACTTACGAGGGGCGTTCAATGTATTCTCGGTATCGGTATAATATACTAATGATGAGGGTTATTAAATAATGTCATTAGGTAATGACATATTTTGAGGGTATAAATATTGAGTTTCATTTGATTCCTATAATTAATACTCAAGATATCGTAACGTAAACGCGACGAAGATGACTGATACGACAATAATGAACAAAATTGATAAAAAATCTTACAAGACAAGGAAAGACACAAAAAGTTGTACACGAAGCAATGTCTGCTGTTCACCAAGATTCTTCCCCTTCATTATCGACTAGTATTCAAAAGTGGTCAAGTGAATTCAAACGGGGTAGAGAGAGTATTGAAGACGACCCCCGTGCAGGAGGGCCGATTTTTGGCACCACTGCAGAAAACATCAATATTGTTGAGAAAATTGTACTCGAAGATGCCCGTATAAGAGTGAAAACATTAGCAGAAACGACTAAACTACCCGTAGGTACCATTCACACTATCCTTCATGAGCATCTTAACCTGTCAAAGATCAGTGCAAGATGGGTGCCGCGAATGCTTACGGCACCTCAGAAACAAGTGCAAGTTGAGTGCTGTAAGAAGTTTTTGGAGCTCTGTAGTGAAAATCCGCGTACCGTTTTCGATCGGTTAGTTGCCCGAGATGAAACGTGGGTTCATCATTATGATTCTGAAAGCAAGCAAGAGTCCATGCAGTGGCATAAAAAAGGAACAGACACACCGAAGAAGTTTAGGGTCACTCAATCCGCCGGAAAACTCATGGCCACTGTGTTTTGGGATTCGAATAGAATCTTACTGGTTGAGTTCACAAAAAAGGGTCAAAGCATTACTGCTTCATCATACGCAAACACCCTGCGTAATTTAAAGGAAACAATAAAAGAAAAGACGTGGAAAATTGACCGCAGGTGTCTTGCTTCTCCACGACAACGCGCCAGTTCACACAGGCCGTGTTGCCAAGGCTGCTGTGCGGGATTGTGGATTTGAGGAAATCAACCATCCACCCTACAGCCCGGACCTGGCCCCTAGTGATTACTTTTTTATTCCCAAATCTTAAAAAAGATCTTCGAGGGATGCATTTTTCCAACGATGAAGAGCTGAAGGTGGCAATTGTTAAACATTTTTCCGACAAAGAAGAAAATTATTTTTTAGAGGGTATAGAGAAGTTACTTTGCCGTTCTAACAAGTGTATTAAGATAATGGGAGACTACATTGAAAAATAAATTTTATTCAGAACTATTGGCTTATTCTTTCATGTCTATACCGAGAATACATTGAACGCCCCTCCTATATACGTTTAGGAATTTATAACGATTGACACATATTGAACTGCCAATATGCCAATCTTGATATCGAAGTTTGACAACTATCACTTGACTAGGCTCTTCCTTCTTCTTCAACCTAGACTCAGCTACCCCCTTTTCGGCACAAATTCTTTTAAATCTACCTTATGGTTTTATGGATGTGTTTGCATTTGTACCAAGGTGTTCTTATATCCAAAAGAGTTCATCTATCTATCTATATTCGGTTACTCAAAGGCATAAAGAAATTGAAACCAGTACCTACCAGAGTATTTGCGAGCGACTGTACCCGAAGCTAAAACGACTTATTTTCCTAATATCGCGCGAATGGAAAAAGCCTAGTAAAATAAACTTGGCCGCTAAACGTTATTTCCTAACGGTTCCAGAAAATGGATTTTCGCTTTCTTTACCCATATTTGGCTGTTCTTCCACCAGAGCCACGCTATACAACGTTGAAAGATAGGATAAACAAAATGGTTACTACGGATTTTCGGCTTCACTTTGCAAACTTTTGATTTTGGGTAACGATCTTTTATCAACTTAATTCAAATTAACAACAACAAATACTTCTTTATTCAAGTAGGTTACATAGCACTTCTGAATCTTCAATTAATACAATGTGTGTGTGAGTGATTGTACTGCCGGATCGGAACCTAGAGGTCTACTCTCAAAAACGAAATATGTCGGATCCGACAACGGATAGCAATTTTTAAATCTCAAGTCGCAACCAATTCACTTCGAATGCGACTAAAGCGTTTAATAAAAACAAAATATTATTTATGCAAATCATTAACCACGCTTTAACATCTGAACTTTTGATAAATCTTCAAAAACGAATCCTTTCGTACGTTCGTTTCGTTTTTGAGAGTAGACCCCCTATATCTGCCAAGAAGACACCGGTAAGAGACAACGTAGATCAGTTACAGTAGCAGTATCTAACTTATTCCTATGTGTACTTAAGACCAATTACTTACTTATTTTTTTTTTAGGATTGCGCCACCTTAGAGGCCAAGACTATCAGCAGTCCGACAGCAAGAATTTCCACCTTGGCAGACCTTCCCTGTCCTGCGGGACCTCTCTCCATACATCGTCGTCAAGTTCGTGGTCCTTGGCAACTTCATCCCCCTGCGGTACCTAATTCGACCAACCGAACGTTTATTACTTAGTCTTCCTATACACTAACTTGACTACACAATCGTCTTCCAGCCTTTCAATATGGCCAATCCAGCGAAGTTTCGTCATTAATGATTGATTCGTCCACGAGATCTTCCAATTACGCAACGCGTGAGAAGTAATAAGTTTCAAAAGTGACTAATCATTTTGCACATTTCCTGATCAATGTAAGTTAAACGCAAAAGATCCAATCGTAGGTCTTACAGGTCGTAATGTAAAACCTTAGAAAGCTAGGCAAAATAGAAAATCAATCGCGTCTGGCTTTTAAATATACACTAAACCTAACCTATAGTATCAGTGGAAACATCAACGTGCAAAGCTTTCATATTCTCACATACATAATTACATGGTACAAGCACACTATCATTCACGTGTAAACAAACTCATTCTAAAATGAACCTTATATTAAAGTTATAAAAGCTCAGGTATTTACATGTTACTGCTCGTGCCAAAAACAGCCTTAAGGTTATTTCTTCTATACCGTTTGCTCCAATGATTACACGTCTGTGGGATTATTGCTTTTTTCTGCGGATTATGGAACAAACGAATTACTTTTGTAGGCTTGACGAAACTAGGTTATTGTTAAGGTCTGTACGTTTTTAAGTATAAGCATAGCGTAGCACAATAAAAAATAGTTTTTTTAGTTCTTAAATGCGTTGGCAACTTCTTTTGATCCGAAACCTACACTGACCAGAAAAGTTCTTTATAATAAATCAAAATCAA
Source organism: Glyphodes pyloalis (assembly GCA_037074685.1). Taxonomy (NCBI): domain Eukaryota; kingdom Metazoa; phylum Arthropoda; class Insecta; order Lepidoptera; family Crambidae; genus Glyphodes; species Glyphodes pyloalis. The sequence continues at coordinate 19,258,027 of JAYKKO010000003.1, read as the reverse complement.
AAATAATTTTATTTATGTAAATAACACCTGTAATACTTATAAGTCGTACATACAAGCCAAATTAAGTACCTAAGCTTCAGCTTGGAACTTATATTTAACTATTGAGAAGGTACCAGCAAGAAACTAAAGGACAACATCATATACGTTGCATTAATTTTGTGTTAAGCGGTTGAAGCATTATGTGTTAGACATTAGAAACAATGAGCACTACGAACCATGTATCAGTTGTGATACGTGGTTCCCATTGTTGTGGGTGTTGACCCAGACCCAAAATAAATTCAGGGTTATACTTGCTTCTGAACTGAACTCTGCTACTAAATTTGGAACTGAACGGGGTCCTAGATTCGATATCCAGATCGCTAAGCAGGTTGTAAATTTTACGAATAAATTACGAGTTTTTCAGTAACAGCGACAACGAACAACAAATACAAACAAAATTATTGTTGTGGTGGTAGTAGTACCTACCACTACTTTACTTTACTTTGTCGGGTGGAAATGCATTGACTCACCGTACCGTCACCTGAGGAACTACCCACTAAAACCCCCTAGTTGGACCCCATCACGAGTGGTGGTGTGGGAAATCGGATCAATCTGACCATCACATCACCACTACCAGCGGAGTGGCCACTTACGCGGCCCCGTCAGCTCCCCCCAGGGTAATCGAGGGAGGAGTGGAGACAGCCAATCTAACAGGACCCACCTCGTGGTGGAGAAACTCAGCTCTTGAGAATTGCCGTCTCCTGCGTTTGCAGCATGTAGGGGTGCTCCAATCGTCCTTTCTGACACTTTCCGTTGCTTTTTTCTGCCCTATAACATATTCACTGAAGGAAACAGCCCATCTCTAAGCAGTCTCACTCGCAAGCATGGTCTAGTATCACAAAAACCAGATCCAAGTTATCTAAGGATCGAACTACCACGGCACATTTTGTAGAGACACCAAATATGCATGTTTACCAGGGACCGTTCCACGAAATCCTAAAAGAGAAAGATATCTTTTATTTTACCTTCCCTTTATGAATAAAATAATCGCGAAAGCCTGGGTGAATAAGAAGCGACCGACTACCGAACATAATTGAGTCATAATCGTACATCAGACCCGTGACTTGCATGCTCCTACAAATTGGCTGCGCTGAAAAATGGGAGGAGGCTAAAAAAGACGTTACTTTTCACTGGACTACGACGAAAAAAGTATAATGTCTGTTATATTTAATAAATGTTATCCAAACTAACATTCGTAAAATACACATCAAAAATATTAAACGCAATTAAAATCGTGGTTTTTATATGGATCTTGTATTTTTAAAGTTCAGAACAAAACCTAAATTTTTTATATGTTAAGTATGTATTTTTAACATATTCGGCAGGGGGCACATACCGGAAGCTAACAGGTTGATACAACCAAAAAAAATAATCGTCTACGATAACTTGCGGTAGGCTCAGTTGGAAGAGCAGCACGCGCGATTCGTGAAAGTCGCGGGTTCGAGTCCCGCACCGCAAGCGGGGGTGAAATTTTTCTATTTCTTTAAAATACTTTTTAAAAGTGCGTAACGCACTATAAAAATTATAAAATTCGATCGATCGTTTAGTATGTTTACAAATGCGTCCATATTCCCTATTATCATTATCCCAAAGTGAGCTACACATAGCAATAAGTTAGATACTGCTCCTGTAAATGATCTGCTGAGTTTCTTACCGGTGTCTTCTCGGTAGATATAGGTTCCGAACCGGAAGTAGAATCACTTTGCATTTTATTCAATGACGATTCAAAAGTGTTATATGTAACCTACTTGAATAAAGAAATATTTGAGTTTGAGTTTGTATCATAATTTTCCACCAAACCAACCCCTAGCTACTGAATTACAAACCGTTTCGTTAATACAACATACTAATTTCAGAATAAACTAACAAGATCAAGCTAACATAGTTCATAGAGAGAATAGAGAATGAGCTACATTTTGCATAAATTGTTAGATGCCTTCATTAGTCTAATTAACTATAGTTTTACTGCCTAATTTAGAACTGTCATTAATTATACACGCAGTATTATGAAAGTTAGACGTTAAACAAAATACATTATTTCGTTCAAGAACCTTAAAAGAAAGCACTCAAATTTATTTTAAAATAAATGGTGTCGATCAAAATATTAATATTTTTTCGCGAATTTAAAAAATTAATAATTATTATTTAGTTAATTAATGTACCTTTGAAAAGAAATATATCGAGTGTCATGACGGTATCTTCTTGGTAGTTATATATAAATGAAAAGGATACAAAATCTCTTTAAACATGTAAGCCTTACACTTTTGTATGATGATTGAATCATCAGTACTTTTCAGTATACTAGCGCCGTGTCAACATTCAAGTCAGTCAGTCATTCAAGTTTCTTACCAGTTCTCGAAAGAAATAACGGCTTCTCTCGAGAACTGGCAAGAAACTTGACATTTACTCATTTTATCTGTAATTGTATGTATATGTATATCGCTAGTTCAGAACTTACAAGTACCTACTTATTTTATAAGTTCTGAACCAGAAATAGCTTGACATTTTATATATATTATCGAATCATATGGGTGCTTAGCTAAATATAGTATGTCTATTTGTATTTCATATGACTACCTAGGCTATTGGAGCAATGGTAAGCGATCTGGCTTTTGACTCAGGTAGTGAGTTTGATTTTCCAACTAGAAAACACATTCCTGTGATAAACATTGAACAGTTTATGAATAGGTATTTAAATCAATATTGTGATAGCGCTATTGGTTTTGGTTTCATAAATAAAAAAGTAACATAGAATTTATGTGCCAAAAACGAAAATTAAAAAAGATAAAATATTTGATGTATTTTTAGATTTTAACGACGTACCTGCTGAAGCTATCAGTAAAAATTTGAATGTAGAGATGTTTCCCTTTCACGATAAAACTACAAAATGGTTTAGGGTGAAACTTAGTAAAACTTTTCTCGATTTTTAAACTCAAAAAAAAATCATTTATCGATACCCAACATTTCGTCTTCCAAAATAAGATGTGTAAAGCAACTAAGCTTTAGTTTAAATGAAATAAAATGCAAATCAAAACATAAAGCTATATTTTTTCACATGCATAGGGGTGGAAAGTTCTTTCGTATTCTTTGCTTGGCTTGTTTTAAAAAGACATGAAAATCTTACTTTTATACCGTCCACTTTAGAACTCTTTTCAAGAGCTCAAAGATTTTAAGCCCATGAAACGCGTGAAGCTTTGCATTTATACAGTCAGATACAGAAATGTAAAATGTATTTCAAATACTGAAACGCTAATGTTTTTACTAGGGATTTACATTTTTGTGTAGAATCTAGATGTTTAAAACGCTTTTTATAAAGATGAGAATCAGAATGAATCTTTTCTGCGTGTAAATTCCATCAGCTATATTTATGAATCGTTTACATATACCAAAAGAAGTTATTTACGACTCGAAATTTGATGTTCTACATATTTTTTTTCATTTATAGGTTCAAGAAAAAAGTACGTTTATATTGAATCTAACTGTCTAACTGCATACCACTGATTATTTACTCTTATAAGATATAAAAATAGATAGAGACCATAATTAAAAAATATATATATAAAATAAAAATATATTGGTCGCAAGGTGATCTTATGTATCTTACATCTACATAGATAACACTTACTATTTAACATAGATATATTTTTAAATTCAAACCAGTAGCTCCTGGGATTTCCACGTTCAAACAAATAAACAGCTTAGTAATATTTATTAGTATAGTATATATATATACTAGCTGTGCCCGCGACTTCGTTCGCGTGGACTAAATCCTTTCATGGTCGATTTTACCCCTTTCTCCCCTAATATTCGAAACAAAAAATAGTCTATATTTTAATCCAAGTTTCGAGCTATATTTGTGCCAAATTTCATATCTCTTACTTCAAAAATAAACATTTTTCCGTATAAAAATTGAAAGGTGGTATTACCCCCATCGCCCCGTTATTTTCTAATAAAAAGTAGCCTATGTCCGTTCTTAAGATTCAACGTATACCTATACCAAATTTCATCAAAATCCGTTCAGCCGTTTAGGCGTGAAAGAGTAACAGACGGACAGACAGACAGACAGACAGAGTTACTTTCGCGTTTATAATATTAGTAGGGATTAGTAGGGATATATTATTAATTTTTATAAGTAAAATTTTTCGAAACATTTATTTTTTTCGGCCTGTTTGACTAATTTAGGGGCGAAAAGCTTGTTAACTCAATGTGGCGTCAACTGTACGCACTTTGTACATCTATGACGTCTAAATAGCACCAAGAGCCCGCGCATGTAGTGAAAAATTGAACAATTTCTCAAGCCGCTCAACGCTGTACAAATTGTGTGTGTTAGGAAAAACAAATATGAGGAAAAATTGGTTTTAAGCACGTTAAAAATAAATAAAGCTTATAGACTTCAAGCCTCTTGATATTTGAAAAAATTTAGGGGTCAGAACGCTACAACCTTTCTAGGATTCCGTACCCCAAGGGTAAAAACGGGACCATATTTACAATACAATATTTTGACGACTTTCGTAGCCAAGAGGCGAGCAGGCCGGCCTTTGGCGTCGCCCTATCTCTGAGGTCCCGGGTTCGATCCCCGTTCGGGTCAATATAAGAAACAAACTGTTGTTTATTGTCTCGGATGTGGGTGTTGTGGTACCGTCGTTTTTTTTTTATTTCTGTAACACAAGTGCTTAAGGTACTTACCACAGAATCAGAGCAATGTGTGTGATGTTGCCCAATATTTATTTATTTACCTAATTTGAAAAAATAATGTAATTTTACTAAAAGTCTAAAGATAATCGGGAATAGAAAAGTTCGTTTCCCATATTGACCTGACCGGGGATCGAACCCGGGACCTCAGAGATGGCGCGATGCCGAAATCCAGCCCGATCGCCTCTCGGCTACGGAGCTCGTCAAAATTATTTTCATATTTTGGATCCCTGCTCTAATCTAAATTGAAATTGCACATGAAAGCTCCTAATGGAAAATTAATTGGTAAGTTATACAATCCTCAGGCTGTACTAACGTGATTTTTAATCAAACTTCTACCAATGAGCTAATTAAAACGTCATGAGGATTGTTGTACTTATTCGTACCTATATAATTTTTGCGCGTAATTTGATACTTTAAACTGAATGTTTTATAATAATTTTAAGTAAGTACCGTTTGCTTTTTTGGCAGCTACTTATTTCTGACAATAAAACTAATTTTCAGTCGTTTTTTTGTCAAAAATGTTTTCTGTGTTCACGACAGATTTTACAATTTGAACTTTATAACGCGCTTATGCCTTGGGCGTAAGAATTATTATTGAACTAGTTAGTACTTAGGATCGGGATCCAAGGGTGGGGGTGGGTTCGATTCCAGAGTTATTTTTCGACTTGATATTTATGTGTTGTGTCTAGTTTGGACATGAGCATTTTTGACAAAATGGATGACCTAAAACGCCGGATAAAATGTAAAAAAAATATTTGAAATCCTTATTTCTATTTAACATCACGTGGGATGAGGTCAATCTTAAAGTGTAATATAAAAAAGAGACAAAACATAGTTTCCGAATTTGAATTAGTACAGATTGCTCCTAGCATTAACTAAATGTGTATATTGTACTTTTTTTTGATATCGACGTGTTTTTAACCTATTCACAAAACCACGGAATAATCAGAAAATATGGTCATACATAAAGTCAATGTTTTGACGCCGCATATACCAAAAAAGAGACAAAGCATACGCACATATATTCCGAATTATTGTTTGCATGACCCAAGAGTTGTCTGGTAGAGAATGTCCCTAGCATTAAGTCCACCTATTGTACTTTTTGGTACAATAAAGTTTTTAAATAAATAATGTAGAGAATGTCCCTAGCATTAAGTCCACCTATAGTACTTTTTGGTACAATAAAGTTTTTAAATAAATAATGTAGAGAATGTCCCTAGCATTAAGTCCACCTGTTGTACTTTTTTGTGCAATAAAGTTTTTAAATAAATAATCGGATTCGTTTTGTGAATAGTTACGCCGAACCTACCCTTTGACTTTGGATCGGCCATTACGTACACAATAAGCAAGATTCGCGTAAACACCTTTGTTGCGAACGCCGCAATAAAACACGCGTTACTGACTATAAAGCCGAGTGCTGTTCAGTAATTGTTATCCATAAAAGCAGAACAGCTAGCACTAATCTTTAAAATTCCCGGCCTGACTTTGTAGTTTATTTGCCGTTAAACAAAAAGCTTTTTACGCGGTACGGTATTTTATCGGAATAAAGTCATCAGGGTATTTCCTGGCACGGCTAAGGCTTTTTTATATTAATGACTAAGAAGTGTGGACCACTAACTAGTATGTTCGCCTTCACATGACAATTTCACTAATTATGCTTACTTAGTTAATTCTATATACAAAAATTCAGCAAGAGGTACCTATTTCTTTACGTTGACAAATACTCGCAAGTTAACAAAATTCTTATTAAGCATAATGTGCATTGGGATCTACAGTTTGTTTAATTTAAATATATATGTTTTTAAATTTTTCAACAACCAATTAATTATTTTTTACAATTTACTACATTATTTTATCAAATAGTACACTGTATGTCTTAGTGCAAAACTAGTTATAAGTTCAGCTATATTTGTAATATGAACGACAGAGTTTCTTGCCGGGATCTTTTCTGTAAGTTATAGGTTCCGAACAGGCGGTAGCGTCACTTGCATTATATAGACGTTTCATAAATATTACTGGTGTAATTTACATTATTTATATTTGAATAAAAGAATATTGAATTTGAATTTGCTTAAATCTTTGAAATAAAATGTTACAACAATTGGTACTGGTTTAATCATCGAGTGTTGCCGTGCAATCGATTGTGTATCGATAAATTCATAATTATAGTGCAAATGGTGCCTAAATAATCTTAACATCGATTGGACTATCGTTATTGTCGATAATATCGATTCCATTTCTATTTTTATCCAATACAATCAATTGAAATGAATAGTCAGTTACAATTTATGATCATTAGTATCGATATTGTGTTTTGAAGCATTAGTGTCGATAGATATTGACGACTGCCGTGGCCGAGAGGCGAGCGTGCCGGACTTTGGCGTCGCGCCATCTCAGAGGTTCCGGGTTCGATCCCCGGTCGGGTCAATATGGGAAAAGAATTTTTATGTATTGTCTCGGGTCTGGGTGTTGTGGTGCCGTCGTTGTTTCTGATTTCTGTAACACAAGTGCTTTAGCTACTTACCACAGAATCAGAGCAATGTATGTAATGTTGTCAAAAAAAAAAGATAATAGCCTTGCAGGGCGTCACATGTATACCTTCTATATATACCACCTATATAACTGTTTTTGTAATGTGACATGCAATAAGTGATTGAATTGAATTGAATTGAATCGACGTAATCGATAATTGGTCATAATAAATGTAACTGATGTAGAGTATCGCTGGTACTGCTACAATTTAAGTACCCAACTTTACCATACCGCTTTGGGCATAAAAATAGAGGTGGCAATATTTTATTGTCTATATTGTGCCCTCTCCTGCAGGAGATCCCTAACACGATATATATTATATTTAAACGTCACTGAAAAATACTATTATTTCTATGTATAAGACCACGTCGAAGAGAGGCAGGGCAAAGCGATTTATCGCTCGAACTGGAGCAGCCCGACTGGTGAAATACAATATTAGAGTAAGTCTTTAAATTATTATACTGTATTAAATGTAAACAAGTCAATCCATATGGCTTTTTATTTTTGCAGGGTAAAGTGGAATGGCACTTGGAAGTTCACTATAATTTATTTTTATAGCACGGACATTTTGCTGTACCTAGTAGAGTTTTTTTGCAAAGGCACATTTTTAATAGCTGGCCTGTTCCAGTAGGTGGTAGGTTACCAACTGACCGTAGTGCCATCTCCGTACTCGGTACATCCTCTGTATCAAGAAGAACTCTTGGACAGACATCAATATGAGGTCAAGAATATAATCCAATTTGACATTCCGTTCTTTGATCCGACATGATTATGTGTGTGACACCAGATTAATAAAAAAGTTAAAAAAAATGTAAAACAAGGGCAGACAATTTGACTAACATCATCCAAGAGCCGAGAGCATTTACGTTTTATTTTATCTTTAAGATATTAAGTGTATAAGCTATCTGTACTCTGTATCCTGAAAAAAGGTCTTGTAACAGCCACAAAAATATTTTTGGGAGCGTGATGTAGACGCATATCATGCCTCCGCTAACCTATGTTTTCCAAGCTCATAAACATAGAAATTAAGCAACAGTACATTCAAGAAGCCGAGCCAAGAGGACCAAAGGCATTGACTCGAGGCAAATCTTTAGAGTTTCGAATGCCGCAAGAGAGTGGCATGGCCTGCCTTTAGGTTTTTAGCGGCAATATTTCGATGAATATGCGGAGATTTACCCTCCCTTTATCCTGTATCCCCGCATACATGATTATATTTTTTTTTTATAAAAATGTTTAATAAACTCCCTCAAGTTATTGTTGAATAGAATAGAATAGAATAGAATATTTATTTGCGTAATACTGTGTACAATGTTTAGATGATTAACAGAAATAGTTTCAACAGTATCATACCTTAAGAATGTAGGCATGCAAATTATTTAGTTAAATTAAACAATATAAGTTAAAACATTCAAATAAATAAATTAAATTAAAATTAAAATTATCTTTCAAATAAATTCATTAAATTAAATTAAGTCAAATAATATAAATTAAAACATACAATGAGAAAAAATACCACTATACGTTCTCAGAAACAGATAAATTGTCAAATTATTAATAATCAAAGAAAATTGGAATAAATTGCATAATTATCATTTTAAATCTAAATATTCCTTTACTGAGTAGAAACCACCATCTAGGAGCCAATGTCGCAGCATGTTTTTGAATTTGACTTTTTGGACATTTCTGAGATCTGAGGGTAATTTATTAAATACTTTGACAGCCATTGCGTATACATTTTTGCTGTATAAAGTTAGGTTAGACTTCGGAACACACAATTTATTCTTCCTCGACTCACGATTATTTCTCTTTTGGTGGTGTTGTTCTACAGTTACAAAATATTCTGGGTGGTGTTTTACAAGAAGACATAGTTCTGCTATATACATACAGGGTAAGGTTAGGATCTTGTATTTTTGGAAAAATGGTTTACATGAGTCTCTATTGTGGATTCCACCTAGAGCTCGTATACATTTTTTTTGAGCTTTAAAGGCTCTGTCAAAATCGACACTATTACCCCATATTATTATGCCATAACGCAGTACTCATCATCATCATCAGCCTGTTGCAGTCCACTGCTGGACATAGGCCTCTCCAAATGTTCGCCACTTCGCTCGATTTTCGGCGACTCTCATCCAGCTCCCGCCAGCCGTCCTGCGCAAATCGTCACTCCACCTGGCCTGAGGGCGTCCTACACTACGTTTACCGAGGCGTGGTCTCCACTCCAGAACTCGTTTACCCCAACGGTTGTCGGCTCTGCGGCTGATATGGCCAGCCCACTGCCACTTCAGCTTGCTAATCCTGTGAGCTATGTCGATGACTTTAGTTCTCTGCCGGATCACCTCATTATGGATTCGATCCCTTAGAGAAACACCGAGCATAGCTCTTTCCATAGCCCGCTGAGTGACTTTAAGTCTGTGAACCAGTCGTGCCGTCAGTGTCCACGTCTCGGCTCCATACGTCATAACAGGTAGAACGCACTGATTGAAGACTTTTGTCTTTAGGCACTGTGGGATGGACGATGAGAAGACTCGACGTAGGTTCCCAAACGCTGCCCAGCCCAGCTGAACCCTTCTATTCACCTCGTCCTCTAGGTTGTTTCGACCCAACTGCAATTTTTGCCCGAGGTACACATATTTTTGAACAACTTCGAGGACGGCGCCTTGGACTGCAATCGGTTCCGGTAGAACATGTTCATTAAACATGACCTTGGTTTTATCCAAGTTCATCCGTAGGCCGATGCGTACAGAAGAGTCAGCCAGGTCATTCAGCATCTGTTGTAGCTCTTGCAGCGTCTCTGCCATTATGACGATGTCATCTGCAAATCGCAAGTGAGAGATGTGTTCGCCATTTATGTTGATGCCACGTCTTTTCCAGTTAAGCGTCTTGAACATATCCTCCATTGCATTTGTGAACAATTTCGGGGAGATCACGTCCCCTTGTCTCACTCCTCGATGCAATGGTATAGGCCTTGTTTGCTGATTTTGTACTTGGACGGACATGGTAGCGGCTTCGTAGAGATATCTCATCACTTGGATGTATCGCCAATCGACTTGACATCGCTGCAGAGAATCCAAAACAGACCAGATTTCAACCGAGTCAAAGGCCTTCTCATAGTCCACGAATGCTAGACACAGAGGCTGATTATACTCTTCGGTCTTCTGTATAATCTGTCGCACTGTGTGGATGTGGTCTATGGTGCCGTATCCGCTCCGAAATCCAGCCTGTTCCGGCGGTTGAAAGTCGTCGAATCTTCTCGCAAGTCGGTTCGTGATCACTCTTGAAAACAGCTTATAGACATGGCTTAGAAGGGAAATGGGTCGATAGTTCTTCAGAAGGGTTTTGTCTCCTTTTTTGAAGAACAAGACGACCACACTCCTACGCCACGCCTCCGGAGTTCTCCCTTCAAACAGGACAGCGTTAAATAGCTTTTGGAGCTCCCTCAGTACGGGCTTGCCTCCAGCCTTTAATAGCTCCGTTGTAACGCCGTCTGCTCCAGGGGCTTTTCCGTTTTTAAGCTGCCCAAGAGCAATCTCGATTTCGCCAACGCTGAATTCTGGCAGGTCTTCAGTGAAATGGCGTGTTAATGTGGCTCTAGAGTCTTCATTTTCGGGTTCAGGTCGAGATGTTTGCGATGCGTATAGCCGGGTATAGAAGTTTTCTACCTCCGAAAGGATCTCCGGCTTAGAGGCAACAACTTCTCCACTTGCTGTGGTCAGTTTGGTCAAGTGACTTCTTCCGAGAGATTTAACGAATACCTTAGACCCCCGATTTTGCTCAATAGCTCTTTCAATGGCTAGAGTATTAGAGTGTCGGAGGTCACGTCGCACAAGTTTATTGATCTCCCGGTTGAGAGCCCGTACACCCGACGAAGTGGCAGGTGGGTATTCACGTCGTTGCCTCATTAGCCTCAAAGTCTCCTCAGAAAGTTTTGACTTCTTCCCTTTACGCTGCATGTTGCAAAATCTCGTACCTTCCTCCCTGAGTACCCGAACCACATTTTCAAGATTCTGGTCAATATCAGTTGTGGTTTCCACGGCAGCAAAACGGTTTTCCAGGTTTGACTGGAACGTTTCAGATCCCGCCATGGTTTGAATCAGAGTCGGCCGGAGTCTGGACTTCATTAGACGGACACGTTCGGCTTTGAAGTCGATATTCAGAGTGCCTCGGACAAGTCTGTGGTCGCTGCCGGTGTTAAACCTGTTAATCACAGAGACATCTCTGAATATGTGCCGCCTGTCCGTCAGGATGAAGTCGATCTCGTTTTTGGTCATAGTGTCGGGGCTACGCCACGTCCACTTTCTTTGGGGCTGCTTTTTGAAGAATGAATTCATCAAGAAGAACCCCTCTCGTTCGAGAAAGTTGACGAGCATCTGCCCCCTATGATTCCTGACTCCAAATCCATGGGATCCTACTACCGATTCATTGCAATTCTGTACTCCCACTTTGGCGTTGAAGTCTCCCATGACAACAGTGTATTGGGTCTTCGTAGTGAAGTGGAGAGCCTTCGATATGTCATCGAACATTGCTTCCACCTCATCATCCGAATGTGTCGAGGTCGGTGCATACACTTGCACCACCTTGAGGCTGTACCTCTCGGTGAGCTTGATGATCAGGTACGCTACCCTGTTCGACACACTGGAAATTTCTACAACGTTGTCAGAGAGAGACCTATTGACCAGAAACCCGACGCCACCTTGAGATTGTTGGTCTCCCTCACGGAAGTACATCAGGTGGCCCGACTCCAGGGTCACAGTGTCCTCCCCCTCCCTTCGGACTTCGCTTAACCCTAGAATGTGCCACCTAATTTTCCCAAGTTCCACCTCAAGTTGTGCCAGATGCGAGTCAAGCCGTAGAGTGCGTCCGTTATACGTAGCAATGGTCAGTTTTGTGTGGTGGCCTACCGTAGCCCGGAGATTCTTCGCACCCCCCGCCTCGCCGTTACCGTGGTCGCCACCGTGACCAGGAATAGCGAGACTACCGGGAACTGGGGGCCGTGGCCTTTGTACTTTGTCCATTTGGAGGATTTTGCCCATAATCGCCACGCTGGGCAGGCGGGTTGGCGATCGCAGAGCGTAGCTTTTTACCGGTGACGCTGCTGCCCGTCATCGGCATCGGCATGTCGCATTTGGCTACGCCAAGGTTTCGGATGGTTATACCGCCATCAGTCGGTCATCCTTTGTCCCTTCGTCGACTCTTACGACACCCACGGGAAGATATGGGGTGGTGGTACTCTACTCTGCCGCCACCACACGGCAAATGCCGCCACCACACGGCAAAAAAAAAACGCAGTACTGATGATACGTATCCATGGTAAGTCTGAAGTGCTATTTCTAAGGATGCGATTTTTTTGATTCTATTCAGTGCATATACAAATTTATTAACTTTTTTGCAAACATGATCAATATGTTGTTTCCAGTTACAGTGTTCATCTATTATGATACCAAGAAATGAAGTGGAATGAACGATTTCAATGTCATTGTTGTTGTGTTTTAGGTCTAATTTGTATTTTTTTCCTTTGTATGTGTGGAACTGGATCGCTTTTGTTTTTTTTATGTTTATTTTTAGGTTGTTTTTATCCAGCCAGTCGATTGTATCGCAGAGTGTACTGTTTATATCTGATTGGAGACTGTCTGAATTTTTATTTTGAAATAGAAGAGTACAATTTGAGTTACCTTTATACAAATTTAAGACATTTGTCAATCGTTGTCTTTTGAAAAAAGAATACTACAAAGTAGAAGAGTATTTGAATGACAAGAACACGTGGATCACTACCTAGTCTGCTCACCTGTACTTGCGTGTTTTATATTATTTTAAATATTTTTAAACTACTCTACTCTATTGAGTATGACACATTTTCTCAATCAATGTCAGTATTGGGCCACGTTGACGTATGAAAGTCCTATACAGTTAATTTAATTTAATTTACAAATACTTTTGTTTTATTTTTATTTTATTTTTTTCAATAATTGATTTTTAATTTTTATTTTACAATTGACAAACTAACTGTGTGTCTTAGTGCAAAATTAGTAATAAGTGTAGCTTTCATTTGTAAAAAAAACTTTTTTACAAATGAAGTTTTTTGCTGTATCTTCTCTTTAGTTATAGGTTCCAAACCGGAGGTAGCTTCATTTGCTTTATATAAAGACTATTCATAAGTATTACTTATGTAATCTATGTGAATAAAAAAGATTAATTTTGACTTTAATTAGATGAAGTAATACCCTCCCACCGCCCCGCTATACACGCGTACCAATTCATGTCTCAAATGTTATACATTTCCGATGGTTATTTAGGAAATCTATAGATTTCCTAGGAAATGTGTCTAATATCATTTATTTTACACATTTCCGTGCGGTTTTAGGAATAACATACATTTCCTAGGAATTGTATACAATGACGGATTACATACATTTCCGGTAACATATACATAATGGACATGATATATCAAGTAAGCGAATTTATAAAACAAAAAATTTTTTAATAAATAAACAATGTTGTAGTTCTACGTCTGTTGTAAATAAGTCAATAAATGTAAATAGAAAGCAAAAATATTAAAAAGAAGCAATTAAAAATACCTTCCATCTTATGACGGCTGCAGAGAAAACAAGCAATATTCGACGAGTACCATATTGATCTGACAAATCGCCTGGAAACCGCACTAGTGTTGTCGATTAATAGTCGACTATCGATACTATAGTAGTGTAGATGGCTCAGAACCAGGTAATACACCTATTGCATGAAAGCACTATCATCAAAACTATGGGATTAGTTATTAAGAAAAACAAACTATCAATAAAATCGACATACTGCAAAATGATTCAATTTATTTCAATTCGTTTATTTAATGTCACATTACTATTTAAATAAGTGATACAGAAATAAAGGTATAAAAGTGACGCCCTGAGAAGGCCCAACAATTATTTCATTTGTTACAAAATGTTTTTAAGATGGATGATAAAATTGTGACTAAAATGTATACATTTAGAATATCTAAGTTCAATTATCTTTCTTGTTTATTGTAATTAAAACCATTAAATTAAAACCATGTTATTTGAAATAAACATATCCAGTATTTTGCCAGTTCTTCTCGATATCATTAAGATTCCGAATACGATAGAATACTGAATTTGTACTGACAATTTATAGTGCTCATGTAAGCTTTACAAAAGCACTAATGAATTGTATTTATTTTTATATTCAATACTTTTTAATATTCATTGTATCGATAGTGTTGTTACTCGATGTAAAAACTATCGATAGAATCGGTTGTTTAACACCATCGATTGTGTTTTTTTCTTTCCAGTCATTGATCACAGGAACAAATATGAACGAATTTAATAGAAAAACACGTTTATTCGTACTTTCACTGGGACACTTTTAAGACAAGTAAAAATATTTCAAAATTAAAAAGAATATCAAAAGGAATTAAAAAGAAATTATGACAAAATATATTAAAAAGGTTTAAATCGGCAACACCAGCATTCTTACTGTATATAATCAAACACAGGTTACGTACAAAACTTTTGAATCGTCATTGAATATAATTCCTGAAACCTTTATACCGAGATGACATATGAAGTACAGCTTATTCTTCTTGACGAATAATAATATATATAATACGATTGCATAATTTAAATGCAAGAGTATAGACTGTCTAGTTCTGAACTGTCAACGCAAATTATAGTATTGATAGGCATTGTTACAGACTCCTTTGTGGGAGTCTTATTATACTTTTTTATTATAAAACGTAAAATCTGTCTTTTTAGATTGTTCGGCCTGTTCTGTCAAAATTCTCTTCAGTTTGTATTTCTATTATTTTATTTTATTATATTTCCTTAAACTATGTACTCTGAGTTCCTTTTCTTTCCCTTCGCTCCATAACAGTCATATTGGTATGACCATCTCTTTCATATTATAATTATCGATAGATAAACCATCGATAGTTAGGCAACACTAAACTGCGCGATATTATATTTGTACGAGGAAGAGATAAAATAAATATCTCTTACATTTCCGGGTGCTACAGAAAACATTTAAAGAAACATGGCTCTTTGTCGCGGTGCCTTCTACTTTCATCTTGTTTGGTGTCGGCAATGTCTTTTATGTTATGCGAGACAGCTTTTGAAGACAATACTAGATTTGAACGAGAACGGAGAAAATTAAAGCACGGTCGATTTCACTAACTTTTTCCCAGGTCTTCGTTCCCATGTCTGGGAAATCGGTTACCTAATTTTGAACTCTGCTCGTTTTACGATTCCGTAGCCAAATGGCGTACTGTCTGTCTGTCTGTTTGTCCGCCCGGATGACACAACCACTTTTTTCAAAACTAAAACCATGTAAAGACCTATACAGCTGAAACTTGGTATGTAGATGTATTCTTTAAACCGTATTAATATTTTTTTCCAAAAAAATAAAAAATAAGGATACATTTTAACTGAAACTCAATTTTCAAAATTATTTATGTATAAAAGTTAAATACATAGTGTATAAAGCTTTGGTTGCTCCAATATGAATATGCATTCATATTGCGCAAGTCAATAATGCTTTGCCTATTAAATATTTTGATACTTATCCCTGTGCAGGAATTTATAAATCCATACTCTAGCTACTAATCACCTACTAGTTTTCCTGTATTTTTCCCACAAAACCATCACATAACCTTATATAGAACTGATAACTCGCTCACATTAACAGCTATAAAAAATCTCACCAAACGCCGTCAGCGATTTGATTGCGATTCGATTATTTCGGCAGCTCGTGTCCCAACTCGATTAGCAAACGAGTATTTGCTCGACCCTCTCAATAAATATGAGTTAAATCGATGCCCACTCTCCCGTGACGATTTATTGATCCCGAAACGAGACTGTCGGTACCTACTGCCGATTCCTCTATACGTACCTACTCAGTTAGGTAAGGTACGTCATATTTTTGAATGAATGAATGTTGTAAGAGCGAACGGTAAGGTTTTAATAATGTCAACAACAGTTGTAATGTCCTATTGTTAAGTTCAAGTGACTAGCAGTCGAATGAAAATAAGAGAAAAGATCAGATAGGTTTTTTTTTTTCAATTCTACTAATTTTTGTCAATAACATAGTGTCCTATCGATATATATTATTACTTTTTATTCAATAGGTAGGTACACCGACAGAACATAACATATACATAACATGTTAGGGGCATGTCATAAAGAGTTAAATTCTAGTATATGCTTTAATAAGAGGCGCAAGGTGGAAAATGTCAAGTTCAGCGTGTTTTTAGTGAAATATTATTTATAGAAGCATCTGCGATAATTGAAGAGTTATATTTTTTTAAATCCTTGTTTTTTATCGCAATAACAGTAGAAGTATCCTTAAGATCGAGTGACTACAAGTCGAAAGAAAACAATTGAAGAGATCAGATTTTTTAAAATCTTAACATATAGGGCTTTTTCTTCCAAAATACCGAGAAAAAAAGTCGTGTTAAGTTTCTAAGACTAGTAGCAGTTGAAGATATCCGTAGCTAAGACGAGCGGGCCGGACTTTGGTGTCGCGCTATCTCATAGGTGGGTTGATAACTTTTCCAATTTTTTTCGTAACTGACTATAGATGAAGACCGCAGATGGCCTTTTCATCTTCACCGAACTTGCGGGGGTAGCAGAGGGCTCTCGTCCCTAGTTTTCCAGTCTCTGATCTGAGTGTTGTGGTACCGTCTTTGTTTCTGATTTTTGTAATGTAAGAGCTTTAGGCACTTTCCACAGAAACAGGTCAATTTATGTGCCCTTTTTTAAATATAAAACGGAGTGTTTCATAAATTTTTGCCGAATTCGTAAGCGTGGCTCTATAATCAGTTGCTGAGTTATTATTAGCTCGTTTCGAATTTCAGCACACCCATTAAGTTGCAAACCTTTACGCAAATAGGGTAACATATTTTATCTGGAGACAACTAAACCCAACAACAACACAAATTCATATATAAATTTGAATACAAATAAGAAGCAATAACAGACTCGCACCATTGAGTGACAATTGCTGAACGATTATCTCGTAGATAAGGAACACATAGACATCGATGGAGCAACGCCCACTGGCTACAAAAAGTTGCTCTAGAACATAGAGAACGATTTTATGAACTTCAATCGTTGATTGATTTTATTGCTTGTGGACGAGAGCTCTTGTTAACATCTTTTGTAATGTAAACTACACAATTATTCACCTGTTTTTTTTCTGTGGTTAAAGTGTATAAACTAGAGTTAGTAGTATATAGTTAGTTAGACGATTCGTAAAAGTGACTATCCGTTTGTCTCCAACCGAATACGAGTCGTTTTTTTTATATTACACTTCAAAATTGACCTCATCCTATCTAATGTTAAGTGGTAATTAGGCCCTTTTTTTTTTTTTTTTTGACTGGGAGAAATGCATTGACGCACCGTACCGCCACCCTGAGGGGGGTGACGGCGTGTGTGGGACTCCCTGCCCTGAAAAGGGCAGGACTACCCTAACTAAAACTCCCCGGTGGACCTCATCGCCTTAGTGGCGGCGTTGTGGGAGATTAGCTTAGCCTTTCCATCCACAGCACCGCCGGCGGAATGGCCGCTTTCGCAGCCCCGACACTTCCCCCCTGGGTGGTAGAGGGAGTAAGCGGGGGTGGTCAATCCACTAAACCATCCCCGCCTCGCACTGGAGACCGCGAGTGCAATGCCGACTGGGGTGCCCTCACACCACCAGCCAACTGGTCTCCGTGCGGAAGAACGGCGCGGTCGTAGCGCCGCCGCGCCCTGACTCTTCTGCGCCTTCTTAGCGCTGGGGAGGATGGGTCGTCCTCCCTTTGGCGCTCTGCCTCCTCCTTCTGCGAGATGACGTTCTCGCAGAAGGAGGCTACCGCCGCCCAGGCGTCCTCGCTCCCGAGCATGGCTTGGACGATGCTCGGGAGGGAGAGATTGGCCCCTATTACGGCCGTTAGGGCGGCTCTCTGTTCTGTCCACGACGGGCACGAAACCAAGGTGTGCTCCGCCGTGTCATCTTCTAGCCCGCAGTGGGCGCAGACGGGCGTCTCTTCCCGCCCTATTCGGTGCAGGTACCTCCGGAAACAACCGTGTCCGGACAGCACCTGCACCAACCGATATGAGAGAAAGCCGAACTTCCTCTCAAACCAGCCCTCAAAAACAGGGCTGAGCGCCTCCAGAGTCCATTGGCCATACTGCGACTCTGCCAAACTCTGCGCCCATGCAATGCGGAGATTTTCCTTCGCCTCCCGCTTGACTCTGGCGAGGTCCTCAGGGTAAAATCGAACCCCTGCCCCTCTTCTTTCTGCACGCCAGTGGTAGACGGTCGCCAAGGCATGGGCCTCCAGATCCCACGGAGGTGTCTCAGCCAGGGCGCACGCGGCCGCATGCCCGACTGTGCGGTACGCGCGGGACACCCTCTGTGCTATGAGAATAAAAGGGAGAACGCAGGGAACCTCAGACGGCCCTCTGGGGCCGTCTGAGGTTCCCTGCGTTCTCCCTTTTATTAAGGGTGGTAATTAGGCCCTAGTTTAAGGGCGACAAGTACAGTATAATAAAGCTGTTCCTGGACTTGTCGCCCTTACCTTGAAGACTTGACCCCTGCTACTCATGTAGCACCAAATCCCCAAGTTTGGGGCTCTCTGCCAAGTTTGTGTGGGTCAAGGCTCATACAGGAATAGCTGGTAATGAACTGGCGGACGCTGCCGCTAAAAATGCTGCTGTCAGCAAAACTCCCACAGCTCTTAATGAGTTTCCCATATCTTTTGCTAAGAGAAGAATCAGAGAGCGGATGAAAGGGGAATGGGAGTCTGAGTTCCACACCTTGACTCAGGGACAGGGAACGAAGAAATGGTTTAACTCTATAAATGAGATTGCCACTTTCCGCAAACAAGTTTCCCTATCATTTGAAATCACCCAAATCTTGACTGGCCACGGGTACCACAAGGCGTATCTTGAACGTTTCAAGATCTGTAACGATAGCCTGTGCCCGTGCGACAGCTCTTCTACTCAGGATTTTCCAGGACCACCTCCTGGAAAAGTGTTCAATCTTCGAGTATGAGAGGGAAAGGTATCTACTCATCTGCGAACGTAGAAAAATAGTTCCGTTCAAACTCATTGAAATGTTAAAAAACGAAGAGGCCATGGACGCATTCGTCAATCTGGTCACTCTTATTGTTTCTAGACTTAAAAATATAAATAATACGTAAAACATCACAAACGTAATAATGTTATAGTCTTTATATATATATATATATATGTGGGATGGTGAGAATGTGAAACGGAACGAAAGCGCAGTGAAATGGAACGTAGGATTAAGGAAAGGGAAGAATGAACGAATGAGTGAAAGAAGGAATGAGTGAGAAAAGGTGTATAACGATTTGAAGACGGACGACGAACTGCTCTGTAATAAAAAGTGTTTTTAAAATTCAATAAATAAGGATTATCGCAAGAAGCCCTAGTTTCTCTGAACCCACAATTTTGGGGGCTCACCGGGATCAAGAGAGACTGGAATTTCTGCGAAACGACGCGAAAATCCTGAGAGTGACGGTTACTGCAAAAAACGACGGTTACAACGACGACGACGACGACGCTTAGAAATTGCAGAAATCGTTATTCGCGATGCCTAAGGACACAAAGGAGCGACGCAAGAGCAGACAGGACGACTACGAAGACGCTGAGGCTGTTGCAACGACGACGCAGCCCAACACGTTACACATGTCGGCGGAATTGATCCCTGCATTCAACGGTCAAGATAAGACGTATCCTGTGACACGATGGGTGCAGGAGATTGAAGACAACAGCGAGATATTTGGGTGGTCGGAGTTGCAAACCTTGTTAATTGCACGAAGATCGTTAACGGGTACTGCATCTCTTTGGCTCAAATCGGAGCGCCCGTTTAAATGTTGGGAAGATTTAAAGATGGCAATCTCCAAGGAATTTCCAGACACAGTTGACATCAAGACGGTACACGAAATGATGAGTGCCAGGAAAAAACGACCAGATGAACCGTGCATTGATTACATGTTGGTGATGAAGGAGTTGGGCAAACGCGGCAAGATGCCAGATTATGTCGCTATAAAGTATATCGTGGACGGCATAATGGACGACGAGATCAACAAAATGATGTTGTACGGAGTTACTTCGTATTCTGACCTGAAAGAAAAACTACGGGTGTATGAAACAATAAAGGAGAAGACGAGGAGCGGCTGCAACCTGCAAAATCAACGACGAGGAGGCATACAATATCATACTAATCATCATCGCACGCAAAGGCAGCATAATGTGTTATCATCATCAAAGACTTGTTATAATTGTGGTGGGAAAAATCACGTGTCATCGGAATGCCCAGATAAGCAACGAGGAACGAAGTGCTTCAAGTGCAATTCATTCGGTCATATTTCGAGAGAGTGTAATGGCGGCTCAGGTGCTGGTACGAGTACGAGAGCGAGCGAGACGGCTGACCGAACTAACGAAACGAAATGGCGGCGTGAGGTTGGCTACACTGGCGGCAAGGCGATGTGCGTCGATGTTCACTCGGATCCGAACCAATACGAGCGAGGCGATTCGTGTTTGCGTAGTGGTAGTAATGACAATTCAAGCATAAAGTGTGTTAATGACATTTCTTATGACGTGAACCACGCACTACCAACAGGCGAAAATTTTCTGTCGCGCTGTTATTTCATCCACACTAGCGAAAAATACATAAGAGTAGCACTACCCTATCTCTTTCTATATCTGCCTTCTCCCTTGTTCACTGTTCATTCATAACTGGAAGATTGACATTTGATTTAATTCCATTGATTAATTTTCCAAAAATGGCGGAGCAAATTTGTAAATATTTAAATTTGGTTATAAATTTAGATAGACAATTGAATTTTACATTAATTCTCAATTGTAATTGACCTCAATATATAATGATGACAACTTTCTAACCGTAACATAGTAAAATGTGAAAGTGAAATCCAGTACATAGTGAAGATAACCTATAAAGATAACAAACAGCCTCTTTTTATTGAAAATCGTAAGTATTCCATTGAAAGTATAATATTATTTATGAGATATTAAGTGTATGTGCCTTGTGATATAAGTTTTTCTAAAAATCTATGTTAGAACTTGATTATTTTTACTGGGAATTAACCTAACCTAACCAACTTTTAAACAAGACATGTTTTAATTTTACAATATTAAAACACACTCAATACTACGTTATAGACGTATTCAATGTTCTTGATGCAGAGTTTCTACCATCTTCTTTACTTGAGATACTGTTTTAACTTGCAACTGTTTTTAAAGACGATGTTATTTCCATGAAGGAATGTTCACATAGAAGAATCAATAGTAATTTTGATTAATAAATTTTCAGCATAAAACTTGCAAATCTTGGGTTGAAGAAGCTGGCACTGGCAATAAAATAAATTGAAATAAAATTTTAGAGGAACAGCTATTGGAGATTTGTACAACTTGAAGAATAAATAAAATACCATTCCATCAAGAAGGGAAATAAGGTAATGTATTGTATTTATTTAACACATCGTTTTGAGTCATTTGGACAAAACAAACATCACAGTTTCATTTAACATAGATGTTGCAAAAACAATTATACCAACTACGTTGGTAGATTTTAACTTGTCCCCTCACATGTACCATCGAAATAATGTCAGACTTTATATATATATTCATTGTTGGGAAGTTACACTTTTACATAGAGACTCTAGATATTAGAAAACTACCCATGCGAAGCCGGGGGCTTCTATCGCACCGGCATTTGTGCTAGGTGGATTGCACGTCACATGGTGAAATTATATGGATATTCTGCCTCTGAAACTAGCATTTTTAACAAACTAGCGGCCAGCTTTTCCATGTGTATCCTGTATTTTCATATGTATCCCTGTTTATACAGTTTACTCTTAATTTTCGCTCCTACAAGTTGCAGCGTGATATTAGATAGCTTAAAGCCTTTCTCCATAAATGGACTATCTAACACTTAAATAATTTTCCTGTATACACCAGTAGCTCCTGAGATTAGGGTGTTCAAACAAACAGTTTTTTTTAATTTCATTTATTTTTTCTTTTTATGTTTCAGTAATTGGGGAAAGAGCATAAGTGTTCAATGGCTCAAAATCTACATAAAACAATAACTTGGAGAGTTCCAGATTGAAAAATCTATAAATTAACTTACTACTTAAATATTGATAGTTGATGAAAATCCCAATGGGATTCTTATAATATCTGCGACTTTGTTGTTTATTTATATCCAATATGTTATTTTAGTAGCTAATCTGTCTTGCTATCAACTATTTCCAAAATCCATTCATTAGTTGTCATATGAAAGAGTACCAAACATCCTTACATCAACAGATACTTTTAATATCAAGATAAATGTTGGATATTTTGCAATTTTGTTAAAATTAACTTGCCAATTATTACTAGCATGGATGTAAAGTAATATATAATTTGTGCTAATTATCTTTGATTGCTTTTGTGAAGATTATTTACATAAAAAAGTAGTAGTGATAAGATAACTTCTATTTTAAAAAACTAAAGTGATGTTTGAAATATTTACACATATTTGACTTATTAAAGATTTGCTGAAGTAAAGAATTAAATTCAAGAGAATTAATTATTGATTACAATGGAATATTTATTCTTTATGACGTTAACTGTTATGTAAACTAAACATACTCGTATTTAATAATAAATTATGCAAAAATCATTTTTTCAATAGTAAAAGTATTTTGGACAAATATTTCATAGATAGTTTTACAACTTAATTCATTTAAAGCTAATTTTGTTATAAATTTGTATGAACAAATTTATAACAAAATTAGAACAATGATGTTCTAATTGTACATTTATTCTAGGTAGGTGTAGGTCTAATAAATCAGTGCAAGTAATTATTATTTCCAAACGGCACACTGGAAATTGTTTTGAAGTTTACAAACTTCAAAACAATTTACTTTTTTAAGTGTTGATGTATAATTACTGTATTATATGAGTCAGTTGTACTTTATTATAAAGTTTTCAAAAAACTCTTGAGAATCGCCGTTGTATAAATTTAATTTTATTATTTAAATCACGATGTCACTATGAAGTGTTATTAAGAGCAATTGTATTATAGGAATAAAAGCAATAAACGTTTTATTTCAGAACTGATTGGTGTTTTAATTTACTTTTATTATGTTTAAACTTAAGAAGATTTCCGTTTAGAAACCGTACTTTTTTTCGATAAACGTCGGTTATATACTTCACTATTTTCCCGATAACCGGAATTAACCGGTATATGTATAAATTACTATTAAATACATCACTACAAGTTTATGACGTCATCACAGCCAATCAAATTTGAGTTGGTGAGACCCATGGGAGTACCCTATTTAAGTACTGGTAAGTGCGGTAGAGACGGGTAATGTGCTACGTCACAGTGTTCAAAAAAATCTCATTATTCTCATACATGGAAATTACTTATTTAGAGCTGGCAATCCTGAAAATTGCTGGAAGAAGACAGGCAAAAATGACATGTCGCAACGAAACAGACCAAATGTATGAAGTTGGTCGTCTGGTTCATTATTGGTCTGTGACGTGAACGTAAACAAAGCCGAGAAAATGCATAGGCCGATGAAAAGCATAGTTTTATGTGGGAAAACGTTCGAGGCTTTAATAGATTCTGGCAGCGACGTTAATTTGATAAGATGGGACAGCTTCTGTGCTTTGCATGTAAGCGATTACGAGCAGTGCGAAATAGTGTTCCGCGGATTAGGAGCTTCGCATGTTCAAGCAAAAGGACGCTTTATTGTTACGGTGTGTGTCGAAAACAATAGTTTTAAAGATGTTTTGTTTTATATTGTTCCCAACGATGCTATGTCATACGCTGTAATTCTAGGCCAACAGTTTTTACAGAATGTTGTAATGATAATGAACAACAACAATGTTTCGCTTGTGCCTTCGAATGAGGAATGGTTGCATAATTTTACAGTTGTTTCTGATTTTGATGTTATAGGTAATGAGGTGAGTTTTGAAGCCCGAAAACAGGCAAGGCATTTGATGAATACCTACAGGCCCTTGAAGACGAAAGAGGCGCCGATCGAGTTGCGTATTATATTAAAAGACGATATTCCAGTGGCTCAGAGACCAAGGAGGTTAGCCTTGAAAGAACAATGTGAGGTAGACCAACAAGTAGCTAAATGGATGGATGAGGGAATAATTCGGGTGAGTCATTCTGAATATTCAAGTCCTTTGGTACTGGTTAGGAAGAAGGATGGTAGTATACGAGTTTGTGTTGATTATAGGCTTATAAATAGAAAAATGGTTAAAGACGAGTATCCATTACCCATCATTGATGACCTTATTGACAAGTGTAGGTCAGGAAGAATATTTAGTACGCTAGATTTAAAAAATGGATTTTTTCACTTAAATGTTCATAGAGACTCCGTTAGGTATACTTCATTTGTCACTATGAAGGGACAATATGAATTTTTGAAGGCTCCATTCGGTTTGTCAATATGTCCAAAGGTGTTTACTAGATTTATCAATATAATTTTCAGAGACCTAGTAGAAAAGGGAATTGTGTTGATATTTATAGACGATTTGCTAATTCCAGCGGAGACCGAGAATGAGGCCATAGATAATTTATCAGTGGTGTTGCGGAGAGCTTCCGAGTATGGACTGGAAATTAATTGGGGAAAATGTCAGCTCCTAGAACGCAAAGTTGAATATTTGGGCCACGAAATTGAAAATGGAGAGGTGAGACCATCCCCAGGAAAGACAAATGCCGTTAGAAAATATCCGGAACCAAAGAATATAGTACAACTTCAAAGTTTTGTTGGATTGTGTTCATACTTTAGAAAGTTTATACCACAGTTTGCTATGTTAGCCCAGCCCTTGACGGATTTATTAAAAAAGAATAGAGAGTTTACTTTTACAGAAGAACAGAGAAAGAGTTTTGCAACATTGAAAGAAAAACTGGTAACTAAGCCTGTATTAAAAATTTATAATCCTAGATTGCCCACAGAACTGCATACCGATGCTTCCAGTGTTGCATATTCTGCGATTTTGATGCAACAGGATGATGGTGAACTACACCCAATTCACTATATGAGCAGGAAAACTTCAGAAGCACAGAGTAAATATTCAAGTTATGAATTGGAGGCTTTGGCTGTAATAGAAGGTATAAAGAAATTTAGACATTATTTGTTTGGTATCAAATTTAAAGTAATAACCGATTGTAAGGCATTTCAAATGACAATCAATAAGAAAGAACTATCTTTATCAACAAGAGTGGCCAGATGGATTATATTTTTGCAAGATTATGATTTTACTGTTGAGCATAGAGGAGGTAGTCAAATGAGACATGCAGATGCCCTGAGTAGAAACCCTCCCATTGTGAGTATGTTGTTTTCAAGTTTGCATGAGAACATCAAGTATGCCCAAGAGCAGGACGAGGGTTTGAAGGCGATTATGGATATATTACAACATCAGCCATATCAAGATTATTGTTTAGATTCTGGTTTATTATATAGAGGAAGTGAGAAGAAGTTGGTTATACCTAAAAGTATGGAAACTGAAATATTGAGAATAATTCATGGTAATGGACATTTTTCCAAAAAGAAGATGATGGAATTAATAAGTAAAGATTACTATTTTGAAAATATAAATAAGAAGATAGATGATTTTGTAGTAAGTTGTATACCATGTTTATTAGCTTCACGTAAACAAGGGAAACAGGAAGGTTTTCTCAACCCAATTGAAAAGCAAGAAATCCCATTTCATACAATTCACATAGATCACATTGGACCTATGAGTGAGACGAAGAAACAGTATAACTACATACTGACTATGATAGATGCATTTACAAAGTTTACTTGGATTTTTCCTACAAAGAGTACTACAGGTAAAGAAGTATTGGATAAGTTAAAGATTTTTCAACAACATTATGGAAATCCAACCAGGATAATTTCAGACAGAGGGACTGCTTTTTCATGTACTGAATTTAAAGAGTTTTGTCAAGATGAAGGAATTCAACATGTGATGATTACAACCGGTGTACCCAGAGGAAATGGCCAGGTTGAAAGAATACATAGGACAATCATCTCAGTGCTGACCAAGCTCTGTATAGAGAATCCTACATTATGGTATAGACATGTAAGTCGTTTACAAAGATCTCTTAATAGTACCTATCAGAGAAGTGTGGACAGTACTCCATTTGAACTGTTAATTGGAACAAAGATGAAGATCAAAGAAGATGTTGAAATTTATGATTTATTATTGCAAGAAGATAGAAGTAGATATGTACAAGACAGGGAAAATTTAAGAATTAGAGCCAAGCAGCAAATATTAAAAATACAAGCAGAAAATATCAAGAATTATAATAAACAAAGAAAGAAGAGCACTCAGTATCAGTGTGGTGATATTGTAGCAATCAAGAGGACCCAGTTTGGAGTAGGAATGAAATTGAAACCTAAGTATCTTGGCCCATACAAGATTACATGTGTCAAAGGAAAGGATAGATATGAAGTAGAGAAGATGGATACTTCGATGGAAGGTCCTAGGAAGACATCCACGTCCGCTGATTACATGAAGGTTTGGCCGGATCCTTGCAGTCGCTTTGTAAGTTCAATTTCTCATCCTCATTATTAATTTTATTTATTATGTAAGTCGGGACACAGCGAAGTGTTGTTGGTTGTTCAATCATATTTACTTTTAAGCTATATTTGTCAGAGATGGAAGATGTTACAGAAATTCACAGTTCATGTTTATTTAATGTCGTATGTAAGCAGGTGAATAAAAATAGAGATTATTATGTTTAGTGTTTATGTAGTTTAAGCCGTGTAAAATGTAATTCCTAGAGTTACTGAGATGTCCGCTCAGTCTGAGGGCAGACTAATAGCAGGATGGCCGAGTGTGGGATGGTGAGAATGTGAAACGGAACGAAAGCGCAGTGAAATGGAACGTAGGATTAAGGAAAGGGAAGAATGAACGAATGAGTGAAAGAAGGAATGAGTGAGAAAAGGTGTATAACGATTTGAAGACGGACGACGAACTGCTCTGTAATAAAAAGTGTTTTTAAAATTCAATAAATAAGGATTATCGCAAGAAGCCCTAGTTTCTCTGAACCCACATATATATTACATATTTATATCTTAAATTTATTTTTATATTTCCTGTATCCATTTGCAGGATATACAAACATAAGAAATTTAAATAAATTATAAGTGCCGCAAAACATAAAAGAAAAGTGCCTTAATAATACACATTAATAAAAAAAAAAAACTCATGTAGCACCCCCAAGAGCTCTGGAAACCTTACTCACACGCAGGAACACAACAACACCGAAGTGACTGTTATTTGGCTGCGGTCTTCTGTAAGGTGGAGGTATTTCACCAGTCGGGCTGCTCCAGTTCGAGCGATAAATCGTTATGCCCTACATCTCTTAAAATTAAAAATTTTAATACTATTCCATAATTTACTTTCCATACCAGCTGTCATCAGTCGCCCGTCAATCGTTTTTAGCTTACGCCTCGTATAATTTATTACTATTCGTAACCAAAAGGGAATGTTTGTTCAAATATCGGAACTGGGCGATAAAGGATTTATAAATGTCACTGATGTAATTTACATTGATGAATTACAGAGAATTTTATTTTTAACCCAGATACGGATACCGGGAACTTCCAGCTAACCTTTCTAAATGTTATTCCCTAAGATTTACATACGCAAATAATGTAAGATACTTTATGACATGGATGGACGAGTTTCTTCTAATATATCTGGCGTAAATAGAAATTCCACTGAAATGTCGGCGTTCCTTTAATGTCACGCGCCAGACATACGCCTACTTGGTCTGACACTCGCTGTTGCTATTTCTTATAAGTTCTACTAACGACCGCCTACGTCTTATCTGCGTGGAAACTGCTTTCATATCTATATATATATCAATCATGAAAAAGATTTATGATTTTTTTCGAAAGGTAAATGCCTACTGCACCGTCACTCTCCCTCTCACACTCTCCCAGTGGCGTAGCTACCATGGGTGACTATCGGTGCGGAATATCCCGAAATATAGCATACTAGCTGTGCCTGCGACTTCGTTCGCGTGGACTACATCCTTTTATGGTCGGTTTTACCCCTTTTCCCCTAATATTCGAAACAAAAAGTAGTCTATATTTTAAACGTAAACCGCTTGTGTCTCCTGAAGGACTTACCTCTACACAAGGCCAAACAGGTAGTCAAATCTTGGCTCCTAGACCTAAACTACCTGGAAACGGAAGAAATCATACCATAGTCATGACATGCTTAAGAATTCACATACACTCACGTTCACCTTACACATAATCATAAAACATACACATATCCATTTACAGAAATACACCCTCACATACACACACACACACACACACACACCACACCACACACATTCGCACACATACTTTTCTTGATTACACCCAGAAGTTATTTTATTTTATTTTTTGAATTTTTATTATTTTTAGCTAGATTACTATCTTGTTGTTTTTATTTTGTTTTTGGCAGTAAAAAGAACTGGAGCTTCCAGCTAAACTTTGTTTTAAAATTGTACTCAGGATCATGCTCACTCATCGACTACTGCGATACAGGCCTCGAGCCTAGTGCAGAAGTCACCGTTATTGTAACTTGCTTTTGTTTTTTGCCAATAAAGAATTATTATTATTATTATTATTATTATCTAAGTTTCGAGCTATATTTGTGCCAAATTTCATATCTCTAACTTCAAAAATAAACATTTTTCCATATAAACTTCCAAAGGTGGTATTACCCCCCTCCCCCCCTTATTTTCTAATAAAAAGTAGCCTATGTCCGTTCTTGAGATTCAACGTATGCCTGTACCAAACTTCATCAAAATCGGTTGAGAGGTTTAAGCAGGAAAGCGTAACAGACACACAGATAGACAGACAGACAGACAGACAGACAGACAGACAGAGTTACTTTCACATTTATAAATTTAAAAAATATTAGTAGGGAAGTAGAGAAAAATAAAAGATTTAAAAAAACTCGCGGGAAATTGCAAATATAAGATTTAGTTCAGTGCCTCTGGTGTTTAAGTTTGCATTTGTGCAAAGTCATTCGATTGCTGAAATTATACCATATTATTTTTATTTACTACTGATTTCTTTTTCATTGATAACTGATGTTCACGATGATGGGCGCAGGCCGCCCCCGATGCCCCACCTTAGCTATTCTTAGGTACGGCACTGCACTCACCCAACTTCAGTTTTTATTTTTCCTCGTAGATATTCTACTTCAATAAATAACATTTTCATATAACCCGTTTGCTGTTGGAATCAATCTGCTAACTGATTTTTTTGAGAAGGTACTTGGGACGGGTCACAAAATAAGTCACGATACAACTAATCAAGTCCATACTTGAGTACAAAAACTAAGTTACAAAAAAAAAGTACAGGATCCCATCACCAGGAACCCAGACGTCACCGACCTAAAAAAGGTGGAGGTTCTCAATTCGCCTGTATGTATAATATTTTTTTTATGTATGATTTCAATTTTTTTTTTTTGTTGGATAGAGTCCATTTCTGAGGTGGTCCCATTTTGATTGGATCTGATGATGGGATCCAGGAAAAATCAAGAGGAACCACTGAAAATTGTATGCTCGTATGGTGTTTTTGTTACGTAATCATGTCTTACCCAGGTATATGCTTCAGAGTCTCAACATCTGATGCTGCTGTGCTGATGATGAAGCTTCAGTACTCCTTAACGTTTAGGAGTTAGAAGGCAGTACTGCAATTGGTCTATGGAAACTATTTAATAGTATGAAGGGCTAACATGTTGCTTGTGAGGTATGCTTGAATCAACATCTGATGCTGCTGTGCTGATGATGAAGCTAAAGTACTGCTTAACGGTTAGAAGTTGGGAGCAGTACTGCAATTGGTCGAATGTATGTAGGGCTAACGTGTTACTTGTAATATGCCATCCAGACTCACGGCGAGAAATCTCGCCGAGAAGCCTCGCCGGGCCTTCTGCGAGAACAAGCAAGTTATCCACACTCTCATTTTTCTCATTCGTGATCTGTTTCCTATGCAGTATGGACGACATTGGCGAAATTTAAACTGCAGCAGGTTTGGCTCTGTGTGCCATATTATAACTTTGTCAATGTCGTAACTAAAAATAAAGTTCAAAATTAACACAACTAAAAATCGAGATATAAACTAAATTTAAAAAAAATAATTAAATCGACTTAAAAAAAACACAAACGACAAAAACATTATCACTAACTTCTATACAAACAATCAACCAATATTACCTGAACACTCATAACGTCAAGTGTTTTAGATAAGGAAAATTGCAAAAGGAAAGGCGTCCAACATTTATATATAAATACTACTAAATATATATACAACGTGTTTCTTTTGATATCCCATAACTTTAGGATATGAATGTGTCCGTGGTAAGTAACCAATTGGCATATTAATTTGTTTATAATAATTTTTGTAAAAATAATTTAAAATAAAAAATTATTTCTCTTACAAAATGTGAATTATTTTCTAATAAAAAAAATCATGTGAAAAAATCTTTAAGTAAATTTGACAACGTCGCATTGAATTATAAATGATTTACTCGAACTTATTAATGAAAGTTACCTTACTTTATCAATGTGTGTGTATCGGAAATAACGACGTGACGCTACACATGCATGAAAATTTAACCTTAAAATATTACCTCACTTATCCAATTTGGCAATGTCTCGTAAAACTAAAGATTCGCCATACGGGTGACATACTTATTTTAGTACAATTGCTAATATGTATCATCAAAACTATGGATTTTAGAATCCCATATTCTAAGACGTTTTGGGTTATTTTTACTTGAAGAATTCGCCTTTAAAGTTATAGGATATCAAAAAAAGCACGTTGTTTAATTAATAAAAATATAATTAATGTAATTAGTTTATAATTAATTTGTAAGTAAACAATAATAATTATTATTCATTTCATTCTAAAATACATACCATAGTGTGGACATAATCTCTTTTCTTTTTTAAGGTTTACATAAAACTAATCTGTTTACATGATGTAACAGGTATAATACCTATGTATCACGCACGTCATGTGTATCATTTGTGTTCATATGACTATACTATGACTAGCATCTGTTCCGATATGAATAATAACTTCTAGTGTATGGTTCTTATTGACATAACTATTCTGAAGTATTTGGTCACATTGTCTGCTCCAATATATCTGACGACGACTGTACATAAAAATACTAGGTCCGTCACGCAAATTCTCAAAGCTCATTTTTAACCGACTTCAAAAAAGGAGGAGGTTCTCAATTCGTCTGTATGTATAATAATTTTTTTTACGTATATTTTTGGCAACACCTTTAAAAATAAGTAGCCAATACTCCCTAGCACTTTCTGTCGGTCGAATTGCTGTGCAGATGCTTTAAAGCTCCCAAAAAATAATTAGGTATGTAGCTTCAGGTAAATTCTGATGCTCTATTTTTATACATGTCTACCAGACAACTATTTTAAAATCTCTTACAAAAAGACAGACAGATCCAAGGGTTCGATCCTGAAAGCTAGGAAAATACTAGACTTCCTAGAATCGACCCGGCTAAAGGAGTTACTCTAACTGGTGGCGAGTCACAATAGATCTAAAAGGTCGCAGTGACCACAGTTCACTGAACTGCATAGCCCCAAGTACCCCTAATAATAATAATAAGGGTTCGATCATCCCCTAAATTCAATTTAAATATCTCAGTGGGTATAGAGAGCCCGAGGGCATTACCCCACGCGCATGAGACTGTGTTTGACATGTATCACGATATGTTGACTTCTTTGTCTCTTTTTCTCTCTTACAGTTAAAAAGAGAATACAGCACGAATTGTGAGTTTTTTCAATTTGGTTCAGGCATTGCAGGCCAACAAGGATAACGATTCCTTGTTTCGATGTAAAAATAAAGTCGTTGGTCCTGGCTATGATTCAGTAAGTCTGGTTCCCCATGTAAGGGTTTGCGGAGGTCAGACGGCAATGGCTCCAATGTAATAACCAGGTTGGTCAAATCAGAAACAAAGCAAAGTGGATCCCAGGCTCTGTAATGTATGTACAGCTGAAATTAACGCTAATAGTATGATTTAGAAATTTTTTGGTTTGTAATACCTACCTTCATCATCATCATTCTTTAAATACAATTTCGACCTCCGTAGCCGAAAGGCGAGCGGGCCTGGCTTTGGCGAGCACCATCTCTGAGGTTCCGGGTTCGATCCCCGGTCGGGTCAAAATGGGAAACTAACTTTTCTATATTGTCTCGGGTCTGGGTGTTGTGGTTTCTGATTCCTGTAACACAAGTGCTTAAGCTGCTTACCACAGAATCAGAGCAATGTATGTGATGTTTTCCAATATTTATTTATTTAATGACATCGACATGTTAGAGGCGAGAAATGTCAATGTAGTTACCCTACCTATTTTAGAAGTCATATTCATGTCACTGGGAAATGATAAAGAATCTTATGTATCACTACATAGTAAAAAACAATGTTGCTTTTTCTCGCTCTATATTCCTATTTACGCTTAAATCTTTAGAACTACGCAATGGATTTGATGCGTTTTTTTAATAGATAAAGTGCTTCAAGAGCAAGGTTTTTATTTGCAATAAAGAATAGAAAAACCAATATTTCTTAGTATTTACATAACATCCGTGCGAAGCCGGAGCGAGTCGCTAGTTTTCTATATATAAGAAATGCTTCCTCTTTCTATTTTAA
This sequence comes from Glyphodes pyloalis, assembly GCA_037074685.1. Lineage (NCBI taxonomy): Eukaryota > Metazoa > Arthropoda > Insecta > Lepidoptera > Crambidae > Glyphodes > Glyphodes pyloalis. Next base: position 19,225,037 of record JAYKKO010000003.1, on the reverse strand, counting down.
TAGACTAGATATTTTAATACATACTTATAACGTAAATGTACGGGGATATTAATCAAACAACCAAAATATATAAAAATCACAGTCGTTTATTATTAATAAATACTGGTAATTAGGATAGGTATAGAGATTTTACCAAAAATCCTTAGCATAATGAAAGGTACTTCAAGGATATCTAATTAATGTCTAAAATGTAATGTTCAAGTGTTGAGTAGATACGAGTGGAACCGCCTAACATGGCCCTAACTAGTGGGGGAATAGGGGTAGAAGCCCCTCTTAATATCCATTACTACCCCCAGGCGGGGTAGTACATGAGGCATTACAATGAAGCGTAGCATCACAGAGTTGCAACTTCCCAAACAGTCATTAGGGATGTTCGATGTTGTTTGAAATTATCGATATTTTTTGAACTACAAATATCTAGATGTATAGCCACAATATTAAGGGGTGCCTATTATCCAAGAATACACTGGCTGACAGTGTGTTCATTAAAATTGCACCAATTTTCAATGTTTCCCAAGAGATACGCATCAATATATGACGTCATTCAAGCCAATTACAACTCGTAAAACGCTTCAAAATTGCGCTTGGAATGTACAAGCCAGAACCTAACACGTTCAAACATTATCCCCCACATCAAAGCTGATACTGGGCCTTCCGCCTATGTTAACGCGTAAAAATATAATTGAAACTAATATCATTACTAAATAAGGAACTTAACATTAAGTCATGGGCCCAATCTCCTATAAAACCTTAACAGCTAACCCCTAAAGGTACGTATAAACAATCTAAGTCTCATCTGCGTCCTAAAAAGCTAAGTATTTCGAAAACTATTCATACTTTTGGATAGAAACGTGAGAATCGACAATGTACACCATTTGGTAGAACAATTCAGAATTACTGAATCTATTTATTTTTATATCGATCACCGTGCAGCACTAGAACCAAAGCATTATGGAAAACGCACCAAGCTTGATTCGCATTATTATTATTATTATCTAAGTTTCGAGCTATATTTGTGCCAAATTTCATATCTCTAACTTCAAAAATAAACATTTTTCCATATAAACTTCCAAAGGTGGTATTACCCCCCTCCCCCCCTTATTTTCTAATAAAAAGTAGCCTATGTCCGTTCTTGAGATTCAACGTATGCCTGTACCAAACTTCATCAAAATCGGTTGAGAGGTTTAAGCAGGAAAGCGTAACAGACACACAGATAGACAGACAGACAGACAGACAGACAGACAGACAGAGTTACTTTCACATTTATAAATTTAAAAAATATTAGTAGGGAAGTAGAGAAAAATAAAAGATTTAAAAAAACTCGCGGGAAATTGCAAATATAAGATTTAGTTCAGTGCCTCTGGTGTTTAAGTTTGCATTTGTGCAAAGTCATTCGATTGCTGAAATTATACCATATTATTTTTATTTACTACTGATTTCTTTTTCATTGATAACTGATGTTCACGATGATGGGCGCAGGCCGCCCCCGATGCCCCACCTTAGCTATTCTTAGGTACGGCACTGCACTCACCCAACTTCAGTTTTTATTTTTCCTCGTAGATATTCTACTTCAATAAATAACATTTTCATATAACCCGTTTGCTGTTGGAATCAATCTGCTAACTGATTTTTTTGAGAAGGTACTTGGGACGGGTCACAAAATAAGTCACGATACAACTAATCAAGTCCATACTTGAGTACAAAAACTAAGTTACAAAAAAAAAGTACAGGATCCCATCACCAGGAACCCAGACGTCACCGACCTAAAAAAGGTGGAGGTTCTCAATTCGCCTGTATGTATAATATTTTTTTTATGTATGATTTCAATTTTTTTTTTTTGTTGGATAGAGTCCATTTCTGAGGTGGTCCCATTTTGATTGGATCTGATGATGGGATCCAGGAAAAATCAAGAGGAACCACTGAAAATTGTATGCTCGTATGGTGTTTTTGTTACGTAATCATGTCTTACCCAGGTATATGCTTCAGAGTCTCAACATCTGATGCTGCTGTGCTGATGATGAAGCTTCAGTACTCCTTAACGTTTAGGAGTTAGAAGGCAGTACTGCAATTGGTCTATGGAAACTATTTAATAGTATGAAGGGCTAACATGTTGCTTGTGAGGTATGCTTGAATCAACATCTGATGCTGCTGTGCTGATGATGAAGCTAAAGTACTGCTTAACGGTTAGAAGTTGGGAGCAGTACTGCAATTGGTCGAATGTATGTAGGGCTAACGTGTTACTTGTAATATGCCATCCAGACTCACGGCGAGAAATCTCGCCGAGAAGCCTCGCCGGGCCTTCTGCGAGAACAAGCAAGTTATCCACACTCTCATTTTTCTCATTCGTGATCTGTTTCCTATGCAGTATGGACGACATTGGCGAAATTTAAACTGCAGCAGGTTTGGCTCTGTGTGCCATATTATAACTTTGTCAATGTCGTAACTAAAAATAAAGTTCAAAATTAACACAACTAAAAATCGAGATATAAACTAAATTTAAAAAAAATAATTAAATCGACTTAAAAAAAACACAAACGACAAAAACATTATCACTAACTTCTATACAAACAATCAACCAATATTACCTGAACACTCATAACGTCAAGTGTTTTAGATAAGGAAAATTGCAAAAGGAAAGGCGTCCAACATTTATATATAAATACTACTAAATATATATACAACGTGTTTCTTTTGATATCCCATAACTTTAGGATATGAATGTGTCCGTGGTAAGTAACCAATTGGCATATTAATTTGTTTATAATAATTTTTGTAAAAATAATTTAAAATAAAAAATTATTTCTCTTACAAAATGTGAATTATTTTCTAATAAAAAAAATCATGTGAAAAAATCTTTAAGTAAATTTGACAACGTCGCATTGAATTATAAATGATTTACTCGAACTTATTAATGAAAGTTACCTTACTTTATCAATGTGTGTGTATCGGAAATAACGACGTGACGCTACACATGCATGAAAATTTAACCTTAAAATATTACCTCACTTATCCAATTTGGCAATGTCTCGTAAAACTAAAGATTCGCCATACGGGTGACATACTTATTTTAGTACAATTGCTAATATGTATCATCAAAACTATGGATTTTAGAATCCCATATTCTAAGACGTTTTGGGTTATTTTTACTTGAAGAATTCGCCTTTAAAGTTATAGGATATCAAAAAAAGCACGTTGTTTAATTAATAAAAATATAATTAATGTAATTAGTTTATAATTAATTTGTAAGTAAACAATAATAATTATTATTCATTTCATTCTAAAATACATACCATAGTGTGGACATAATCTCTTTTCTTTTTTAAGGTTTACATAAAACTAATCTGTTTACATGATGTAACAGGTATAATACCTATGTATCACGCACGTCATGTGTATCATTTGTGTTCATATGACTATACTATGACTAGCATCTGTTCCGATATGAATAATAACTTCTAGTGTATGGTTCTTATTGACATAACTATTCTGAAGTATTTGGTCACATTGTCTGCTCCAATATATCTGACGACGACTGTACATAAAAATACTAGGTCCGTCACGCAAATTCTCAAAGCTCATTTTTAACCGACTTCAAAAAAGGAGGAGGTTCTCAATTCGTCTGTATGTATAATAATTTTTTTTACGTATATTTTTGGCAACACCTTTAAAAATAAGTAGCCAATACTCCCTAGCACTTTCTGTCGGTCGAATTGCTGTGCAGATGCTTTAAAGCTCCCAAAAAATAATTAGGTATGTAGCTTCAGGTAAATTCTGATGCTCTATTTTTATACATGTCTACCAGACAACTATTTTAAAATCTCTTACAAAAAGACAGACAGATCCAAGGGTTCGATCCTGAAAGCTAGGAAAATACTAGACTTCCTAGAATCGACCCGGCTAAAGGAGTTACTCTAACTGGTGGCGAGTCACAATAGATCTAAAAGGTCGCAGTGACCACAGTTCACTGAACTGCATAGCCCCAAGTACCCCTAATAATAATAATAAGGGTTCGATCATCCCCTAAATTCAATTTAAATATCTCAGTGGGTATAGAGAGCCCGAGGGCATTACCCCACGCGCATGAGACTGTGTTTGACATGTATCACGATATGTTGACTTCTTTGTCTCTTTTTCTCTCTTACAGTTAAAAAGAGAATACAGCACGAATTGTGAGTTTTTTCAATTTGGTTCAGGCATTGCAGGCCAACAAGGATAACGATTCCTTGTTTCGATGTAAAAATAAAGTCGTTGGTCCTGGCTATGATTCAGTAAGTCTGGTTCCCCATGTAAGGGTTTGCGGAGGTCAGACGGCAATGGCTCCAATGTAATAACCAGGTTGGTCAAATCAGAAACAAAGCAAAGTGGATCCCAGGCTCTGTAATGTATGTACAGCTGAAATTAACGCTAATAGTATGATTTAGAAATTTTTTGGTTTGTAATACCTACCTTCATCGTCATCATTCTTTAAATACAATTTCGACCTCCGTAGCCGAAAGGCGAGCGGGCCTGGCTTTGGCGAGCACCATCTCTGAGGTTCCGGGTTCGATCCCCGGTCGGGTCAAAATGGGAAACTAACTTTTCTATATTGTCTCGGGTCTGGGTGTTGTGGTTTCTGATTCCTGTAACACAAGTGCTTAAGCTGCTTACCACAGAATCAGAGCAATGTATGTGATGTTTTCCAATATTTATTTATTTAATGACATCGACATGTTAGAGGCGAGAAATGTCAATGTAGTTACCCTACCTATTTTAGAAGTCATATTCATGTCACTGGGAAATGATAAAGAATCTTATGTATCACTACATAGTAAAAAACAATGTTGCTTTTTCTCGCTCTATATTCCTATTTACGCTTAAATCTTTAGAACTACGCAATGGATTTGATGCGTTTTTTTAATAGATAAAGTGCTTCAAGAGCAAGGTTTTTATTTGCAATAAAGAATAGAAAAACCAATATTTCTTAGTATTTACATAACATCCGTGCGAAGCCGGAGCGAGTCGCTAGTTTTCTATATATAAGAAATGCTTCCTCTTTCTATTTTAATAGACTAGATATTTTAATACATACTTATAACGTAAATGTACGGGGATATTAATCAAACAACCAAAATATATAAAAATCACAGTCGTTTATTATTAATAAATACTGGTAATTAGGATAGGTATAGAGATTTTACCAAAAATCCTTAGCATAATGAAAGGTACTTCAAGGATATCTAATTAATGTCTAAAATGTAATGTTCAAGTGTTGAGTAGATACGAGTGGAACCGCCTAACATGGCCCTAACTAGTGGGGGAATAGGGGTAGAAGCCCCTCTTAATATCCATTACTACCCCCAGGCGGGGTAGTACATGAGGCATTACAATGAAGCGTAGCATCACAGAGTTGCAACTTCCCAAACAGTCATTAGGGATGTTCGATGTTGTTTGAAATTATCGATATTTTTTGAACTACAAATATCTAGATGTATAGCCACAATATTAAGGGGTGCCTATTATCCAAGAATACACTGGCTGACAGTGTGTTCATTAAAATTGCACCAATTTTCAATGTTTCCCAAGAGATACGCATGAGCCATCAATATATGACGTCATTCAAGCCAATTACAACTCGTAAAACGCTTCAAAATTGCGCTTGGAATGTACAAGCCAGAACCTAACACGTTCAAACATTATCCCCCACATCAAAGCTGATACTGGGCCTTCCGCCTATGTTAACGCGTAAAAATATAATTGAAACTAATATCATTACTAAATAAGGAACTTAACATTAAGTCATGGGCCCAATCTCCTATAAAACCTTAACAGCTAACCCCTAAAGGTACGTATAAACAATCTAAGTCTCATCTGCGTCCTAAAAAGCTAAGTATTTCGAAAACTATTCATACTTTTGGATAGAAACGTGAGAATCGACAATGTACACCATTTGGTAGAACAATTCAGAATTACTGAATCTATTTATTTTTATATCGATCACCGTGCAGCACTAGAACCAAAGCATTATGGAAAACGCACCAAGCTTGATTCGCACGTTCCTATCCAACCGATTCAGAATCCATGGAAAATATCGATTCAGTTGTAGATGTGTCTATAATAATATCCATTGATGAAGCAATATCACTCAAAGCAAGTACATCAGAAATAGCTATGTACACTACGCAGTCATCAGTATAGTAGTTGATTCAAAATTTATCGATAATTCATAAGTACATTCATGTAGTGCCACAATTAGTTGTATTACAAATAGTTAGCAATTTACACGAACGTCTTGATTGGTTGCAAGTCCTTATTATATTCTCCCAAGTTACACAAATCCCGTATTTTCACAAAAACATTACTGTATTGTAAAACTGGCAAAATTCATACGTGCCCCAAATTTGTGCCTATCATACAATTTAAATTCCATAACCTACTATGATAAAAAGATTCAACCATTCAAAAGCACATCTACAACCCGAATCGACCAATATCATCGCCAAGCAACTTTGTGCAACTAATCTACTGCATCATTTTCAATTTGAACCTTAGCACTAAATATGAGATTACTCTTATAAAGACGAAGAAAGCTGACAACGCGCCGACATCAACCCAGAAATTCGCCTGATCCATAGTCATTTCCTTCAAGAACTTATCCGGCTTTCTGAAATGGCAGTACGCTTCAGAGCACTTGAGTTTTTCGCGTTCAAAGCCATAGACGGACAGCATGGCACCTTCGAAGCCGTATCTGACGTAGCTGAGGTAAGTGAGCCATTGAAGGTAGGACGGGATAGCATTGAAGTTGACGAAAAAGCCGGAGAAGAGAACGACGGGTATGGTGGTAACTGGGCCGAGGTAGACGCCCGTTTCTATCTTCATGGCTGCGCCTATGAGTAGGCCGAGGGACTGCGCGACGAGTGCAGTCAGGATATTTATCGTGACGAACATCAGCACACGGTCCGTTTGCATAGGCTGGCCCGTCATGAAGTAGACTATCATGACATACACGCCGCTAAACACCACCTGGAATTGGAAAAAGTAAGCGTCAAAGGTCTGTGGTAAAGGCTGAGCCGAGTACAATACCAACTGCGGCTGAGAAAACCGGTTTGCAGCAGTACTGTTCACAACAACACTAATTTCATTCAAAAAGATAAGACATTTTTGGCAGTTGCTTATTTGCCAAATAGCATAGACGTCAGTCACTTTGTAATTTTGCATAACAAGCGAAACAATACATATGTAGGTACAAGTACTATAGCACCGATATCCTTTTGGCCGGGAAACTTTGGGGTTTGTACCTCAATCTACAGCAAAAAAGGATACCACTCAGGTTTGAATAGCCCCGGAACTAGATACTGAATAACTGATTAGTGAAATTGGCGCGGTACTTTGTGTACCTCTACAACAACAACTAATACTGCTTAAGTTTAAATATGCTTTGATGTTTATTGTTCATCAAACATCCAACAATCACTTCAGTAACTTTGTTCGTGTACCTACATTTAAGATCTGTACAGAAGACATGTATAGAAGTTATGAAAAATAATTAAAGTTTTGAAATAAATTGTGTATAGTATTTTAGCAAAGTCAGAGTAACGAACAAAGTCCCCAACCTATGTGCCAAAGGTCGCTGGTTTCATTCCCTTTCCGGACAAATTTGTCTCAGAAATACTTAAATAAATTTAGTATCTGAGTATTGAAACATACGGAACTACAGTTGATTCTTGTTTTCATAGCAAGTGTTTAACTGTATCTAAGGCTGAAATTAAGTTGACGCTTACAAAGTTATGTGGTATGCATGTGTTCATTAGTAATGAAGATAAAAGTAATGAAAATTATTTATTATTTACCTGGAATGGTAGATCCGCCATCGTCTTTGCGAAATAGAACGCCTTCAGCGAATACCAGTAATTCAAATGCTCTCTAACAAACACGCTCATCTCTGTTGGGACTGAAACAAATCAAATATCGGATTTAAAATTATGTTCATTTTACTAGAATTTGGTCTTGGACTAGACATTTCAATCACAGAAACATTATGATCCACCTATTTATTAACTATTTATATTATTTATCTCCGTAGCCGAGAGGCGAGCGGGCCTGACTTTGTTTTACCTGACTATATTTTAATCTCTAACTTAAAAAATAAACATTTTCCCATATAAACTTTCAAAGGTGGCATTACCCCCCCCCCCCTTACTTTCTAACAAAAAGTAGCCTATGTCCGTTCTTGAGGTTCAACGTATACCTATGCCAAATTTCATCAAAATCGGTTGAGAGGTTTAAGCGGGAAAGCGTAACAGGCAGACAGAGTTACTTTCGCATTTATAATATTAGTAGAATATATACACGAATAAAGTTAATAGTATCACAAACTGCACCACAGTAATTGGTTGCCCGTCGATCTTATTTATGTATACATACACGCACATACACATACAATAAAGGAGTTTATACTAATACTCCTTTATACGCATGGACATAAAGACAAATAGTGCCTACTCAATACCGTTTACAGTAGTTAGTCCAGAAAAAAAAATTATAGTAGGTATAATTTAGTATATTACCTACATTTTACAATATATTTTAAATTATTATTATTTAACTTGTATATTAAAGTACAATTAGATTAGTTACAGACGGACAGACAGACAGATATACAGACAGAAAGACAGAGTTACTTTCGCATTTATAATATTAGTATGGATGAATCGCTGTTCGTTAGTATCTAACTCGAGAACAGCTTGACCTATTTAGTTAATGTTGGATTTGAAATAATAGGTCGGTAGTGAGTGTCAGGGAAGGTTTAAAAAGTAAAAAAAATTAGATAAAATAGGCGCTACAAGGTTCGCCGGGACAGCTAGTTTAAAATAAAAACGTTCTATTAATCACTGGCTTCGGTATTTATAAACTAAAGCCTAACAAGGTCATTCTCTTCTATTTTAAAACTAAAATGTTCCGTTCTGAACAAAGGCCAATGGCTTAATAAAGACGAGTATTTCAAACTGTTAACGCTATTGAGGTCACAGATGGTACACACCGCTATTAACCCTGAGTATGTTTGTCTATGTACATATGTTGTTACTGCGAGGTTGAAACGATGTCGTTTATAAGACATACAGACTTGGAACAGGTATGCGAACTCTTTATGCAGATAGATGCGGCTATAAATTAGCTCCATTCCCTATTATTACATTTCCATTTTATCCTTTTAACAAAGAACAACAAAAGATAGCTTTTATATATACACACAAAATTTGATTTTATATCATCTACTTCGACGACCTCCGTAGCTGAGAGGAAAGCGTGCCGGACTTTGGCATCGCTCCATCTCTGAGGTTCCGGGTTCGATCTCCGGTCGGGTCAATATGGGAAACGAACTTTTTTATATTGTCTCGGGTCTGGGTGTTGTGGTACCGTCGTTGTTTCTGATTTCTGTAACACAAGTCCTTTAGCTACTTACCACAGAATCAGAGCAATATATGTGATGTTGTCCAATATTTATTATTCATTTATTTATCTGTTACCGCCGCAATTGGAGAATGTACGGTCGACAGCATATCAAAGTAAATACTTCCAGTTCAACATTAACAATTAGACCAACGACATTACCGCGGTATAAAGTCCTAAGTGCTTTTAACTGTACTTAATAGATAAACAGAATGTCTCAAAATTAGCACGGCACTCTGACATCGAGACAGAGGGAGGCAGGCAGGCCTAGCATACGCAAGATGTCAAAGTATCGCATAAGACGACAAAAGTTTCGATATTGTTGATTGCCTAATAGCATTGGCGTATTTTCAGCCAATCAGCAGCTGACGGACTGACTTCAGTCGATTTTGACGTTTGTTAAAAACACGATAAAATTTAGTCGCGTTGCGTATGCTAGGCCTGAGGGGCAAGACGCATCGATAAAGCCATTACTCCATAGAAATATTTCATGGTTTATGAGGTACTAGCTGACCCGGCGAACTTCGTACCGCCTTGGCGTAGTTTTGCTGCACTACGTTATTTTGTATATTATCTATAAATAACTATTCCATGGCGAGTTATTTTCCAAAATTAATAAATTAGTGCCATAGAATTTAATTAAGGAACCACGTTTCCGAACAAACGATGCTCTTTAAATATGGTCTATGGCTGTGAATATGCAAAATAAATGTATATTTTTCAATTTTTCTAATCGTTAGAACCTCAAGTCAATCGGTCAAGTCGTTTTCATGTTATGGCGTGACAACGGGAAATGGATTTCATTTTTATATATATAGATGACTAATTTTAGTAAAAGGAACGTGCTGTCCTAAATATATTTTTTTCATGGTGAAGCATTCAAGTAACAGTGGCGTTGCGGCTAGGGGTGTAAGAATGTAGTATTACCAGCTTGAAACCTTCAAAAGTCTTGTAAAGAGAGAGTAAGCTCTAGAATTACTACCTCAGTTCAACTAAAGTAATGGTTATTGCCAATAACTTACTATAATCTGGCTATAATCTTTCAGTCAAATCCAATCATTAGCTTTCACATCAATAACGAATAACAAAACAGGAAGATGACGTGAATTTGAAAATACTTACATGTAAGAATAGTGGGCATCATAGCAGTAAACATAGTGAACATCACAGTAAAGAATATGCAGCCAGCGTTGCTCATGACCTTAGCGGCATCAGACCCGATGTCGTAGTACAAGAAGCCGATGAGCAAGCCGACGATGGTGTGCGAACATAGCCTCAAATGCGTCAGCATTTGATCTCTGAGGATACTTCGGAAGGTCCGCTTCAGTAAGATCCAGAACTGCTTCCAGCCGGAGGTGGGGAAGCCGGTCTTGATGGGCTTCTTGGTGAAGCTCTCGCTGGAGTCGAGGAGCGAGGTGGTGCAAGTGACCGGAGCCAGGTTTGTGGCGTTCGGAAGGCTTATGTTCTGTTTCTCGGGGTTAAGAGTCGGCTCCGACATGTCTATCACAGTACAGGTTGGTTTATCTAGAAGAAAAAAGATTGAACAAATTAGAAGGAGGATTCTTCTCGCCAGCATAAGTCCGATATGGCAGAAGTTTCACTTCAATGAAGCGATACATAAATGGTTTTGATCTGTTCAAATGTATGATTTGTCAATTTTTTGTAGATATTTTTATGATGACGTATCGCAGCAAAGTTTTGTTATTTCTTAACTGATTTTTAAAAAAGTAGAAGACAAAAACGTTAAAACATTGCATGATTATTTATCACCAATATATGGGCGCGCAATACTAGAGGTTTATAACACACAGCGAATTACATTCATTCACTACGATTTACCAAAACTATGAGTAATTCTAAGCTAAATGGTTTTATACTATTGACATCAACAAATATGAAGACTTAATAAACACTATTCACTTTAAAATAAAATATATAAGTTTGTTTGGTTCACTAAAAACCAGTGTCATGGCTTATAGATTTTAAGACTTTCGCGTTCCATTTTAAACATTTAAAAAAATTTAACGGGTCAAAACGCGACACTATTTTTATCTTACTGCCCGAGGTTTCGGTTAGGTTACATCAACCGTGGTCACAAGCTGACTGGTCTTGCTCGCCTTCGTCTGTTCGGGGGAGCTTGCAAATCTTCATCCACCCTCACATTGTCACATAACAAAATGTTATTGAAGTCACTTCGACACACTATACTGACAGTATCCGGAATTGTTTTTGATCGTTCAGTAAGTAGTTCGTATTAACTACTAAATAAAAATAGTGTCGCGTTTTGACCCGTTAAATTATTTTAAGTGTCATGGCTTGTCGTGGGCCATGGCTTATGCTGAGTTAGGCCCTTTTATTTTAGACATCACAACTTGTGATTGTCCCCAGTGCCCTTTAGGAAAGGTGAAGGCTTACATTTAACGTTTTTTATTCGCTTTCTTATCCTAAATTGGTGCCTAAATTTATATGGGAGTGTTGAGATGGCTTTAAGTAATAAAAATGTGTTTTCATTCCTTATTTAGACACAAAATGCTGCGGCGAATTGGTACTTTAAAACGGGATGACAAGATTGTCTTCGTGCCAAGTTATCTTGGTTTTTCAGGTCAGGTTTCAGGTTTTTTTTAAGAATCGTGCACTTATTTTACGTAAAATAAAAACAAGGAAATATGACATTATTTATGACATTATTTACTGGCCCACTTTTAATTTACTTTTTTTAATGAAACAGAAAATTTTTATCTTTCATTTCAATATGGAATTAGAAAAGGGGAGATGAATTTTTTATGTCACTTTATATATTATTTAAAGATCGCTAGTGCGGCATGAAGTTCTATAAAAATTGTAACATTGTTGTTCGGTATGAAAAGGAAAATTGCAGACATAAAGCAGAAACACGTCGAATTGTATGGCCCTTATGCGGTGGGCATAAAGATCAACATTGAACTGCAAATGTCGTGCAGACATCAAAACAGTCGAAAGGACGTCGGATTGTGTGGCTCTTATGTGGTAGGCATAAAGATTCAAATATCGTACCTATAACACTTTCAAGCGCCTCCGCCTTCTGAGCGTTGTTTTTGCTGGTCAGGTTGTTGTAGTTCAGGTTCTGCGGCACCGAGGAGGCCGAAGACGAGCTCGAGGACTGCCCCCGGCCGCAGTTGCCCTTGTTCACCTGCATCACCAGCTTGTGCACCCAGTCGCCATGCTCGCCCGTCGCCACTTCCATCACTGGAAATACAAAACAAATACTTAGTGAGTAAACGATAAGATAGACAACTTTGCTTGGATTATATCGATAGGGGATTTACCTACATCACAAAATATTTATTTGATAAAAATTATAGAAATAAATACCATACATTTCATTTTACGACCTCCGCAGCCGAGAGAAAGGTTTTATAAAAGGTCACATGAAAATATAAAAAAATCATCATTATGTATCTTTATTGATTACAATAAATTATTTTTTTTTTTAAATATTATAAAGAAACAGAAAAATTAAAATCTCCACTTGCAATGTGGGATTATTTAAAATTATCTTGTGCAACGTAAAGCAATATAAAAATTGTAAATATATACCATTATTTTTGTTTAAAAGCAGTTTTCATTTTGAATTACTAATCGTAACTTATTCACGGGTCTGAATAGCATTATTATTATTTATTATTTAAATTAAAGCGCCAAGTCACGTATGGGGACATAAATTATGTTTACACCAATTCGTTATTTACATAATATGGACTTTAGTACCTCTATAATCAATTCTATTGTTTCGAAACCCGATCTCGCGCAAGGCGGAAACGATGAGATAAATAATTGTACACCAGCAGCAACAAAGGTCGACATGATTCACAGCCGTATCGAGTATTTTGAGGCGATGCTGAACAAAGAAATTACTAATGCTTGTTTACTGAGGTCTACAGATAAAATTCAATCTGAAGTTCATTCTACTAATATTATAAACATGAAAATTTCAAAGAAGTCTGGATGGGGTCTGATGCGGGTTTGAATGACATTTGTTTAGCAAAGAGATGACATATTAAATAAATAAATGCGCCAGACAATCACACCAATCTTCTGGTCTCAAACTAAGGTTTTCCCTTGTACCTACTATGAGTACCAGACGACGGATACTAACTGGGGGCGTCATCCCAGCACACCCAGACTCAAGTCAATTTAGAAAAGTTCGTTTTCCAAATTACCCGACCGGGAATCGAACCCGGGCCCTTATATAAACATAATAGGATACTTTTATCCCGGAATATAGTAGACAAAGCCGCTGTCGACAGCTAGCTAGGTAAGAAAGTTAGAAATAAGTTCCGAACTGGTAGTAGCCACATTGTACAATACATCAAAAAACGATACAAATCTGTTAAAATAGCGTACAAGAAACCAAAAAAAATGAATTTTTCTACATGTAGTTCATGCTATCCCAACAACTGTATTTTATTAGTACCTGTTTATATAATTAAGTAAGAAACTTCAAATGACACTGCAGTTGTTTTATGGAATCAAGAGAATCACCATTGGTTACCATAATATACTTATTATACTAAAATGTATTAATAAACAGACAGACACGGAACAAAAACAAAACAATGTTTGTTTTTTAAATGGTTTAAATTGTCCCAGGTGGGGATCGAACGCTAAACCGAAACCATTCTAAACAGTTGTTCGATTTTGCCAGTCTAGTAATATTCTAGGTGCTTACTCCAAAGAGCCTACCAAACATTGGTTTTCTAAACATCTTACCTAAGAATAATTGATTAGACAACTCACCGTAATCCGCCGGATTGTGATAGCTCGGACAATGAAGCCCCATTGAAGACAAGAACGGGACCAGCCCGCTGACCTTCCCCTGGTATATACACTGCCCCTCGGCCAGGGTGTACAAAAAGTCGAACATCTCGAAGAGCCTAGCGGACGGTTGATGGATGGTGCATATGATGGTACGCCCGCCTCGGGCCAGCGATTTGAGCAGCGATATGCATTGAAAACACGACGAGCTGTCCAGACCAGACGTGGGCTCGTCGAAGAACATCACAGGGGGGTTATTCACTAACTCTAAGGCTATCGACAGACGCTTCTTCTGACCCCCCGATAGATTGATCGTTCTCGTGTCTCCAGCCTCCGCGAGCCCTAACATATCCAATATCTCGTCTATGACAATCTTTTTGGCAGTGACAGTCATGTCTTTCCCCAGTTTTAAGTTTGCAGATACGTTCATCGCTTCTCTGACGGTTAGGTGCGGCAGAAGGCAGTCGTCCTGCATGATGTAGCATGACAGCTTTCTAAACCTTCTCAGGTTTCGTTCCTTGCCGTTTATGAGTATTGATCCGCTTACGTTAGAAGTTCTGGAAGCAAGAAATAATGGTTGTTAAAATAACAATCTAGTTAGTAGGGCGTGGCCTTGCTTCCGGCTGTTCGGGAACTTGATAGCAGAAGTCACGTCATGACACATCAACGGCTAATTATCTACACGAAAAAAGTTACTGGAGCAGAACCGGTCAGAGTTTAGTGGTATTTTAAGGAAAACTAGCGCAATTAAGGATCCATTCTCGAGGCAGCATTAGCTGATCTCCTTTTGTCTCAATTACAATTCATCTTTATATGGAACAGAATTTGTGTTTTGTTTGTAAGTTGAAACTTAACTGTTTTTTTCTTTCTTGCAACCATTTTGACTATCTTGCGTGACAATAAAAGTACTTTTCGTTCTATTTATTTGCTGTTAAGATTTACTTCACACATCATATCTGCTTATAGTGGACAACTGATTGCAGATTAGCACCAAGAAGAAAAAAAAAAAAGATTTACTTCTAGTGATAAGCTTACGAATTGTCATACCCGTGGTTTGTGAATAAAATACCACGGATATTGGTCGGGGTTTTAATTAAGTCGCCATTGCCACCATTATTAGTACCTAGCGGCCCACCGCGGCTTCGCTCGCATACTATTCCCGTTTTTCTCACATTTTCTATTGATTCTTCGCTCATATTAATTGCCTATATCTTTCTTTAATAAATAGACTATCTAATACAAAAATAGTTTTTACAATTCGTATCAGTCGTTCCTGAAATAAGCGCGTTCAAACAAACAAACAATCTCTTCAGCTTTATACATAAGTATAAATTAAAACCCCTTTTAATAATATTATATTCCGTAACAAGTTTAATAAATGACGACTAATTCAGCGCTAAAAAAGTAAGCTTAATGCAAACATCAAGTGCAGTCCCTAAATTTACTCAAGCACTAAACGAAATAGGCGTTAGAGACACTTTCCTATTTAATTGGAACGACTAGGGCATTGGCTGAGGGCCAACTGTTTCTGCTTCCAAAAACTGATTCACGTGCTGGTCTGTTATGACGAGATACAGTCAGATGCTTTCACGTGAGGCAATGTGGAAGCGAAATGATTCTTCAGAGCAGTATGTACTATTATGACTCTTGCACTCGTAAGCATCGTATGACAAGGTCTTTGCAGATTTGCTATCTTCATGAAATGATCGGGAATTGTATGAAATGGTTACATGTCTTGTTTCATTGGCCACACCTTGCTAGCATAAGCATGCCCAATACGTCAAATTTCTCGATTGTGACAACAAAAGGTTCGATACTGTTGATTAACTGATAGCTCACGCTTGTATTTTCAGCCAACCAGCAGCCGGCGTCACACTGAATTTCATCGATTTTGACATTTGTTAAGAGCGCGATAAATCATCACATCAGTTACAGATAATTACTATTCGTTAGTAATGACGGAAACATTAAAATATGATTGAATTGTATTGAAATTAGTGCCCATAGCTGAACAGTATATATGTCACGTCAGACGATAAACATTGGGGTTTGTTTTACCCTTACTTTCGTTGACGTAACAACGAACATCGAACATGATTAATAGTTACAAATAAGTAGTATCTTTGAATACTCACTTATAACCAGCTAAAATGTTCATCAGCGTACTCTTGCCAGCACCAGAAGGCCCCATAATGGCGGTCAGTTCACCAGATCTGAAGGTACCGTTGATACACTTCAGCAGAGCTTTGTAACCCCTCTTTCTTCCTTCGCTTACTGAGTACGATAGGTCTGAAAACTCGATGTCCACCGGTGGCCTTTTTGGCAAGTGTGTGAGGGTGGCCATAGGCTTCTTCTGGTCCCCGTAGCCGTTGGGGATCTTCGGCACCAGGCCTGTCATGCCGGCAGCGCCCGCGCCACCATTGCACAGGTTTATTTGTGAGCCCCTGGAATAAAGAGAAAGGTGACATCAGAAGGTGGTAAACATAGCTGGGCATCAATTAGAATATAACAAAAAATGCATGAATAAAACATTAAACGTTATTGGGTTATATTATTACGGAACATGTAAACATTTGAAGTAAGTCGTTTTTTACTTTATTCATGTGTTATTTCCTATCTCACAATGGACAAATCGAGCCATTGCCAACTCAAAATTAGTTTACGGTTTCGTTAATTGTCGTTTAATTTTTCCAAATCGTTATTCGTTATCGTTAATTTCCTTGGACATCAATATTTTTTAACGATATAAAACCATGTAAGCAGATTTATTTAATCGTATTATGTAAGTTCTTGATGAGTGGGATGAAAGTCATAATCTCTTTCATCCTAAGAACAAACAAATAAATGTATTGATCTTTTTGTGATCATAATGATTAGTCGGTAGCATAAAATTGTATGCATTATGTGACGACACAACTTTAACTTTAGTAGCTTGGTACTTGTATCTTTATAAGGAATGTTAACTACTACATTTACATACAAAAACACGCACAGATCGATTATTATATCATAATCTTAGTATTAAGTCTTAGCATTAAAATGTTTAATTCAGGGCTTAGTTAATTTGATAAGCAAAAATAGTGATTAATTTGAAATACCTCGCGCTAGTAAAGTCACACGATTTGAGAGAATACTCGGAACTAACATGAAACATTTTATGAAAATAGTTCAGTTGTTTAATAGATAATTTTAAAATTAAATGATCCATGGTAATATGAAATATATCCATTCTTTGATTATTCGAAAGTAATTTTCAATTTTGATTACAAATAGTAAATTATTTGATAAGTACTTCAGCAATGTGAAATCACATTCATAATTAAAAATTTTGGTGATGTTTTAGAAATGTAAAAATAAAATGATCTTTAATTATTATTTTCCCAGCTGCACATTGTTATTAATAAAACTGCAATCTTACAACTTAAAAGTCAGTAAAATCCAAAGAGATTCTAGAAATTCTTAAGACACGTCAGATGTTCATTCTGCATCTTCTCCCTGGCACAGTGCCAGAGAAGCGGTCACAATGTAGAAAAGGAAGTAGTGAAGTGACGTCACACTACTTTCACAATTCTCATGCAAAATAATAGGTAGTAACTATAAAAAAATATACATACCTATCATTCTAAAAGTAATGTGCTGTCCTCATTAATATTTAATGCAACTTTCCGATAATTATTATCGTTTATTGCCTGTTGAGGACAAAACTAAATTAAGGAAACTAAAATAAAAATAATTGTTGCAAAATAAAATGATTACAGCAGACTAAAATTGTATTTAATAATAATTATGAAATAAGATCGAGCTTGTTATAAAAACCAGAAAACTTCATAAACTCGGTATTGTTATAAAATCTTTTTTAATTTATAACAAAATATAAACTCGGAGGGATTGATTTATCAATAACAAAATAGTCTCAATCGACTAATTCGGCCAATCTCATTAAGATCATCGTGTCCCTCAAAATTATGCAGGTGTTGATTAAAGCCCAAATGTTTGTGCTTAAAACAGATGTACTGTCTATATCTACCAAGAAGACATCGGTAAGAAACTCAGCAGAATAGTTATCTATCTTACAGCTATGTGTAGACTACTTTGGACGCACGTACGTATAATTGTGTTGATAAGTGAAAAAACTTTAAATATTTATTTTTGAGCGGTAACCTGCAGCAGACCAGTCCCCAAAGGTGGCACCTGTTCACAAGCACGACGTATGTGCCAGCCATATTTATTTGAGAGAGTTATCTTACTGCTTCTTTCATAACTGCGTTAAATACTCGAGGAACTATTTGAATGCTATGTTTACTTCGCCCAAACGATCAATACCTTACATTTGTGTCGACATAGCTGTTTCGGGATAAGCTATTGACCTATATATATATATTTATAGCTGTCCATGGATAGATTCGTTGTCGGTTGTTATGTGACATAATGAAGTTTTTATCATACCACATTTGCCACAGGTAAATTAATTCGATAAATAATTAAGAGAGGTAGGGCATGGCGATTTATCGCTCGAACTGGAGCAGCCCGACTGGTGAAATACCTCCACCTTACAGAAGACCGCAGCCAAATAACAGTCACTTCGGTGTTGTTGTGTTCCTGCGTGTGAGTAAGGTTTCCAGAGCTCCTGGGGGGTGCTACACTAGTAGCAGGGGTCAAGCCTTCAAGGTAAGAGCGACAAGTTCAGGTAATAGATTTATTATGCAGTACTTGTAACCCTTAAGCTAGGACCTCATTACCACTTAACATCAGGTGGGATGAGGTCAATCTTGAAGAGCATTACAAAAAATAATAATAATAATGCCGATTGTCAGGCGACTAACGCACAAGGGATAACCTTAGATGAAAGAGTTTTCAATGATAAACATATATGGACATGATTGTCAGCTCGCTCGCATGTTTTAGTTCTCTTGTCCAAAATATTGTAAAGGTTAGGATAATTACTGAGTTTCTTGCCGGATTCATCTCGGTAGGATTAGGTTCCGAACCAGCTGTAGCTTAAATTTGAGTTTATATTAATTTTGATGATGCATAAGTGTTACTTATAGCCAACATGAACTTAATAAATTGATCATGATCATGATTATAGTTTAATTAGTTCTTGTATGTATGATCTAAAGCAAGTCAGACTATACAATATGTACTTTGCACCGCTCTTGTGCTGTACACAGAAGAATCAATATCGAGCTGTGAGTGTTTTCCTACACGTGCCATCGACCGCTATTAGATTAATGTTGGTTTAACATGGTTTTCGTTTATTGAATTTGTAATCTTTAAATTTGCCTATGTCAGTGTATCCCTGTCTTTTGGCCTACCTACATTTTATTTGTCGTGTGCATACATCTGTAAAGATAGAATTTAGAGGACTATATCTGTAAGAAAATCTGCAATTTCTCACTATAAATATCGCAAAAACATCTTACGTTATATTCAAAGCCAAAAACAAACCAATACCTCAATACCCCCCTCTAACCATTAACGATATACCTATTCAAGAAAAAACCCACGAAAGATACCTAGGCTTATACATAGATAGCCAGTTAAATTGGAATAACCACCTCGAACAAATAAAAACCAAGATAATATCACTGCGCGGCTCTCTCCGAAACATTGTTCGATGCATTCCCCATAACCTGAAATATACCATCTATAACACTCTAGTAAAACCACATCTGTTATATCTCGTAGAAATCTGGGGCACTGCATCAAAAACCAAAATACAAAAACTACAACGTCAACAAAACAAAATTATCAAACTACTTTTTAACTACAACTTTTTTACGCCAACGAAAACAATTTATAAAAAAACAAAATTAATGAACATTGAAAACCTTTACAAATACAATATTTGCATGTTTATTAGAAAATATTTTAAAAGACTTATCCATAGTAACATAACGTTCACTAAACAGAAACAAGTTACTCACCGACACACACGACGAGCTAGTTATATAGTTATACCCAAACATCGAACGACGTACGGCAAATCTATGATAACCACCGACGGCGCGCGCTTGTATAACAATATACCCTCAAATATAAAACAAATCGAATCAATTTCTACATTTAAAAAACACCTGGCAGATTACTTGTTGAACCATAATTAAAATATATCTAATTTGTACCTTCCAACATCTTGTTCGTAGCGTCTATTTTTGTTTTAGTTAGTGAATTAATATCTCACTTTAATTTAAGATAGTGAATGTCGAATGTTATTTAAGTACCTACCTTTAGTTCAATTGTTGTTATCACATAAGTGACATTTGTGTCTTGGTGATAATAAAGATTCTTTAAACCTAAACCTAATTTCATGTACCTAAACTTCATACACAGTAAAATTTATTATTATTATTATTTATTATGTATGTTTTTTCCAATATCTCGGGACTACAAAGTCCCGGACTGTTGGGAGGCATGCATGGGGCCGAAGCCAACACGTAGAGGCCCTTTAAAAAACCAGTATGATCTTATTATTAATAATTACGTTTACTTTGACTATTATTTAGTTTGTATACACCTAAGCAGCCTCCAGATATTTTTTGTTATTTTTTTTTAAGGCACCTACGCCTCTTTAAGGAGGTATATCTGTGTCTTCTCGTATATCATGTGAGGGTTTGTATAATTTCACGATGGAAAGCTATAGATTTGGCTTATAGCTTTTCGAGGATCCCGCGAACGCCAACTTCTGTTTTAAGTACAATCTCAATTCAATAGGGTCTGTTGCAAGTTGTACGTATGGATAAGTAACTTGACACTCGAAGAGCATTTGAATTCTTCTTTATAATTACGAGCCGATTAGTGTGTAGTTTAAGTTTATCCAATAAGGGCATCAGGCGCAGGTAGGATTTTAGTTAAGCAAATAATTAAATTTTGTTGGCCAGTTCAATGCAAAATACAAACAAAAAAATGTCCTCCGCGTTATAACGTAAAAAGGTCTATAAATCAACGCATTGAAAAAATGTCTTAAATGTCATATTATAGTCTGCTCTAATTAAGACCTTATAAGACAGAGATAAGCAAGGTAACAAAATATATTTGACGTTATGTGAAAGAAGGCTAAAAACTGTGAACCCTTGTTTGCCAGTTTTATATTGTCATTGTGCGTCTACAAAATATTATAAATATTAGGATAACTACTGAGTTTCTTGCCGGATTCTTCTCGGTAGGATTTGGTTCCAAACCGGCTGTTGCTTCAATTTTGGTTTGTATTCATTTTGACGTACATAAGTGTTACTTGTAATTCAGGTACTTATACAAGCACGTCATTGCTCCATCTAGCAGAAAATCGATACGTCAATATTCGGTACGACCCAAGCCATTTCGGAACCCTTGTCAACGACCCGTCGCTTGTTGAAATAATCCATCATGATTAATATGCAATATATCTCACGCGTCTTCAAACATTACACGGTTTAATCCACGTGCATACTCATTTTGATTAGCATGGATTATTCCTCTTCATCCATGTTTTCGCATGATTAAGGCTCGCTATGAAAATCTGTTTTGCTTATTATTTGGATTAGCGAAAGTTATTGATCATTTTAAAGATAGGATTTATCGCCTTGAACTGTATAATCATAATTAAATGTTATTTCTTCTTGCTATGGCATATCTTCGTTTAAACCTATTCGTAGCAGACGACTATGATCTTGATTTGACAAGACTCGTTATAACATTGAACATAACGTCATTAAATCATTCTCACATGCCTTGAAACTTAAACGGAATATCGGCTTCCACCAAACCCTTAAAATTCCATAGAGCACCAAACACAAGTGTTCTATCGTGAAGTTGTATCAATTCTTACGTGATACTGGCAGAGGTCTTTAAAGAAGCTCAGTTTCCATTGAAATAAAAAAGTAGAAGAAGTTTTGAACATAAACTAAGCACAGCCTAAGTACTCCTCCTCGTCTCCCACGTACAGCTGCTCCGAAGGCTACGCCGAAGCGAAAGCTTAAAAACTATCGAAGGCCATTTTACCTAATAAAAGTTACAGATGAAACGTAAACATTGAGTGTTATTATTAAAACTGAACCGTATTTTTCTCTTGAATCGCTTCAGATTTTTCAAATGCCGAAGGTCGCAGCAAACGGTTTTTTTATTCAATGTGATAATGTACTATGTGAAAGAATATTAAGAAACTAACTGTAATATTAAGAGAGAAGAAAAAAAACTGGATTTGTATTTCTTAGTATGCTTGGTTGATAGTTAAACACACACTGAGCATGTTAATAATATAACACACAGGCAAAGGCCTGTAAGCTGTTCTGGACAAGCTACATAATATTCAGATGAGGCTACTTATAAAATTACAATTTATCGTGAGAAATCAAATAAAAATACCTTTTTTATAATATTATTACAACCTCTCAAGCCATCATTTAGTATTATCTGTCGGATAAGTTATGGATTCCATTCTAATCCGCCCATATCACATTCGTTGCACAAATATTTGAAAACTACGGAATTGATAAAAAAATCGTATAAGCTTAAGTCTTAGGACGTAAGTGGGAATTTGGTATTTGTAATTTCATAAACAGAATTGTGAGTTTCAGCTACAGAATCATAACCACGGACTCGTCCCTTTACCAGTTTTTATGGCTTAATTTTTCTAAGTGCACCATACCTTCATCATTTTTATAGCAAAATAAACAATCACGATAAGAGCATTGCCAACTAAAATAAACCAAAATTTGATTGCAACTGATGAAAATGGAGAGAAAATTTTCCACACTTATTTCTGAAATGTTATTTCTAGTTATTGACCGAACTTTATTAAATAATGGGTAAACAATTAAACATTGCAATATTCGGCCAACTAACAATTTACAGATTACGATTGAAAAATTTGGCATTTTCATAAAATTACGAGTATACCTCATAGATCATTACAAAGGTGATAAAAGTACAGCGGAATAACGTGGTTAACCGCGTTAAATTGAAATAATATTTTGACTGCATGAATACTACAATACGAACACAATGATAGTAAATTGTATCATATGGTAATTTATTTCTGACCACCTCAGATCAAATATCAAGATTGTACATCTTGAGGTCTGGGATACGATTCCCGGTAGGGTAAATTAACAAAAGAAAACCAAACTTATCCATAGTCTCGGATCTGGGTGTGGCGGCAATGTTGTTTTTTGTAATAAAAACGCCTTAGTCACAGATTCAGAACAATGTTTGTGATATTGTCTACAATTTTTTATCAAGTATTCGGATACAACTGGTACATCCAAACGCCATTTCGTTACGGTAATGCATGTCTATTGAAATGAGTATATAGCCTTTGTTTTTTTTTCTCGTTATAAGTTGATCTTTCTGTTTTTTTCTGTGATTTTCTTCATATAATCAACAAGTCACTTAAAAATATCCAAGTAACAAGTGTAACCACTCAAGAAGAAGCCTTACCGGCTATATTCGCTTCCTAATAAAGAGGCGTGGTAATTGGATTGGACAGAACCATTACGTGCTAATATCCTGTCCTTCAACGAACAGACGTAAAATGCTATTGATATAGTATTGGTCGATGAGGTTACACGACAAAGTGATTGATATCAATAATAGTACATGTAACGGAACGTAGATCTAGTTATAAGATAGAGGAAATAAATAAACATCGGACAAAACAAAATACATTGACCTGTACCCAAAGGAAGTAGATCAAGCACTTGTATTATGAAAACCAGAGCCAACGGTAATACCACAAAATATATTAAAATACATTAAAACAAATCCACAAATAAAACAAAGTCTGGGGTATAATATACATTAATGATATATGCGCAACTCCTATTGTTAAGTAAAAGAACACTTATCATCATCTCATGCGAAAATTAATAAGAAAATTACTTTAAAAGAAGTAAAAGATGTGAAAAATTTTAAGCCTGTTAAAATACGAACAAAACGAAATTCAAGTAATGTATTTCGCCGAATAAAACAACTGAAATTGAAAAACAAATTATGCTTGTATCTAGGTGAAAAAGCAGACAAGGTGAATGACGTCAAAATACCGTTATCCCGATGCGGATATAAAATTTCAGTATGATAATACCTTGCTGAACTACAGAGATATTCTAAGTGGCAAATATCGACATTGGCGGTTTCTTGTATTTACTTATATTGCACTTCAAGATTGAACTCATTCGGTGGAATCAGGTGTGATATTAAGTGGTAATGAGGTCCTAGTTTAAGGGTGACAGGTACAGCATAATAATATCTCTTACTGGACTTGTCGCCCTTTCCTTGAATATTATTTGACTGCGGTCTTCTGTAAGGTGGAGGTATTTCACCAGTCGGGCTGCTTCAGTGCAAGCGATAAATCACTTTGCCCTACCTCTCTTGTTGTGCATACCCGATGGTTCAAAATCAAAAGCATCGAGTGGTACCTACAGACTTCTTTAGTGATGTCTAGCTAACCAATGGCACTTGTTTAATAATAATTTAAAGACAGAGACAAGTGAGTTTCGTGGCGCATCCTAAGCAGAAAGTTTAAGAATAGTTTATAAGCTAAAGAACCTGACTTTCTGCTTATGTACACAGAAATAATATTCATTTACTGTTTCAGTTTTTTTCGCTAATTGTTCGGAGAAATTACTTTTTCACCGGCCGGATTCTTTGAAACAGAAAAGTAAATTTCGCGAAACAAAAGAACGCTTATGTTAATGAATCTATGTGCGTGTCAGCGGGGCATAAAATAAGAATACTAAGATTCTTGATGTAGGTATTAACATAGTTACATATACTCGTGAATATTTTCTAACTTACGTACAAAATCTTTTTTTACAAAATGGTTATGATCCTTGATTAATTGTTGTGTGTTCACGGGGCAATTAATACCTCAAGGGATCAGATGATGGGATTCCAAAGCAATTGGGATTAATCTACGTAAATCATTAAGGTAACAAGCCCATTTGTTACTTTCTTCAGTAAGTATTTCATAGCTCTTCTATTTAATGAAGGTCTGAAGTCGGTCTCATGATTCAGCCAAAATAGTTGAGGAAACTTCTCAATCATTTACAGTTATAACCTGGTGTTTGGACTTAATGAGATCTTTGCATCCCTATGAGTATAAGTGCCTGTAAAGGTTTAATGGTTTATAATTTATTTCTGTTGAGGAGAACTTTGCGCCTGTATGGGTTATAAGTGCCATTAAAGGTTTGATGGTGCAGATTATAGTCAATCAGGTCAACTCCTCAATCATTTATAACAATTATGTATCATTGCTTAAAAAGGTTAGATTAGGAAAAAAGGTTGTCGAAAGAGATTGCTTTCTAGCAATTTGACCATCTAAATTGTACTTGAATATCTCTGTTAAACCAATTTCTGTTTTTATTTATTTATTTATTTAAAAACTTTATTGCACAAATAGGTACAACAGGTGGACTTAATGCTAGGGGCATTCTCTACCAGTCAACCCTTGGGTCATGCAGATAGTTTTAAGTAAAGTTCATTTATTTTTTGGGTAGCTTAAAAGCGTCTTACAAAAGCTCTGGTCAATTCAAAGTGTCTGACACTTATGAGATTACTTTAAAATAATATTTTACATGATGTATACATATAAAAATCAGCCAGGTGAATTTAAGTTAAATAGCTCTTATTTTAAGTTACCTTTCTCACCTGGTACCTGTCCAGGTGTCACTCGGCAAGTTTTCACAAGCGCTTAGGTATTCAAGGCACACTAGACGCTACTTAAAACTTAAGGTTTTAACTTAATAAGTTATGTCTGATCGCTCTGGGATCTAACTTTATAGAGGTATAATATAATTCTTACCCCATCAGCTGTCCGTTATTGAGCTGCTCGGAGAATGGGGGGCTCTTGACCTGTGAGAAGAGCACCTTATCACTGATCTCGCCGCGGCTGCCGCGCCCCATCAGAGGCAGGTGGATCTGGGTGCCCTTGGACTCCATCTTCAGGCCAGGCGTCATCGCTGCATTCGCATCATGTGAAAGGATACCCTGGAAAGAGAAGATTCCATCTTAATAAATTTGGTGAGACTTGAAGAGTTTCAAATTGGTGAATCCCGTGAGTATAGGATCGATGAGGGCAGTAAGAAGAAAGCATGATCTCCGTTGGATTGGTTTTTATTTCCAAGTAGCGGCCGCCTGCGACTTCGGTAAAGCATTTGTTGCAGGGTGAATGTAGATTTTTAATGGTGAAAATCCGATTTTGAAGTACTACGTGTGATACGTGAAGGTCATGGGTTCGCATATGGGAGATTATAAATAAATAAATATTGGACGAAATCACATACATTGGTCTGATGCTGTGGTAAGTAGCTAAAGCACTTGTGTTACATAAATCAGAAACAACGACGGTACCACAACACCCAGACCCGAGACAATACAGAAAAGTTCGTTTCCCATATTTACCCGACCGGGGATCGAACCCGGGACCTCAGAATGGCGTAACGTCAAATTCCAGCACGTTCGCCTCTCGGCTACGGAGGTAGTCAAAATTATATTTTTTGATTTTGTTATTGCGTCATTCTGCACAAATATCAAGATTTTCTAGCCCACTAGATGTTTTTTCTCTTACATAAATGGCGGCCATCGAAAATGAACAACATCATCAACTAATATTATTTATTCAGATTATCATAATAATTCTGAATCCATCAATCTCTGAATCTGCTCAAACGCTTCTGCCACCACTTTAAACAACATATCAAATCTCTTTTATTCCTACCCCATTAGTATCCTTAACAATTTCAACCAGAAGAAAATAGCAGAAAAGCAAGACCGGTAGAATATTTACCTACACTTTTACGTTACAGCTGAAGGTTAAAATTGTTTAATAAATCACGCGGGCCGTGGCTTTTATATTCGTTTCGCGATTATTATGAAATTTAGTCAATCTTGACAAATAAAAACTCGAATTACAAAAGCAATATATCGCTTAAACTGTTATTCGTCTAAATCGTCTGAGTGCTCGTGACATTTCTAAGATTTGCTAGAAATTTTCCTAGAATATAAATAACCATCAGAGACAATTTAGGCTGCGAAGTAAATTAAGCTAATTCCTATTAATCTTAATGCTTCAACTTGCTTTCTTTTTCGGTCGCTCTAATAAATCTCTTGCTGTGAACGCCCACTTTAATGGAGTTCAAGGTCAGAATGAATGAATAAAATTTTAGTAATGTAACGACAGATACTAATAAAATACGTAGTAGTTGAGTGAAGGGATGGCTGGCATATACATCATGCTTGTGAACAGGAACCATTTTTGGGGACTGGTCTGCTCCAGCTTACCTCTCAAAAGTAAATAATATTGTTTTATTCACTTTTCAAAACAAAACTAAATGACTTGGTCCAAAGTGGTGTCCACATAGCTAAAAGTTAAATACTGCTACTGTAACTAATCTGCCGAGTTTCTTACCGGTGTCTTCTCGGTAGATATTGGTTCCAAACCGGCAGTAGAATCACTTTGCATTGTAATCAATGACGATTCAAAAGTATTACATGTAACCTACTTGAATAATGAATTAATTGATTGATTAATTGAGTATAGGTCAATTACCCAGGGCAGGTGTATTTAATGAAAAATTAAGCAATTGCCGTGTAGAAATATGTCTAGCGATCCGCCGTGGCTTCGCCCGCTTACTATCCCCGTTTTTCCCACACTCTTTATTGATTATTTGCTCCTATTTGTTGAAACATGATGTTACATATGATAAATGGGCTATAACGCAAAAACATTTTTTCATGGGAACCAGTAGTTGCAGAGATTAGCGCGTTAATTAACAAAGAAACCAACTCCTCAGCTTTATATGTATTATTACTAAAGGATTCACGGATTATTTGATACCAATAAATATTTCACTCCACCGCGTGACGTGAGCAATCCGAAATCTTTGACCGCTATAATTAACCTAAAGGTCTGTTTAGGTTACTGTAATACTTTATAGTTTGTTTTTTCTTCCACGTTATCTTGTAAACTAAGCTTAAGAAGTGTGTGGGAATAATATGTTTGTTTGCAGTATGAACAGATGTTGTTGGAGAATACGCTTTATATTTGCCATCAGATAAAAAAACTTGTTATGATAACGTATACAATAATATCTATATAAAATTGTTGCGATAGTAAACGTAAAACGATCTTCGTAACTGTTTTAGTTGATAAATTAATGCAACATACTTAAATTTAAATAGTGGTTCAGGTAGCCCAAACTTAAACACATAATGTCAATTAATTCAGAAATTATATTTTAAAATTCATGAACAACAGATTTTAATTTAAACTATATGCTCTTGTTCAACGATATATATTTTTTTTTACTTTTGATAAAGTTTTGATTCACCAATGACACCGTAAATCAAATAACTCCAGCACGAACATAACCTTATGGTCAACGACGAGACAAAACTATGACGTCACATGTAAAATTAGCATCTATCAATAGAACACACAAATATACTCATATACGATACTATAAATAGAGTGTTAGAAATAGTAAACTTTAATTTTGATCGATTGCTTGAAGGTTAGTTTTTATATCCGGTTTACGGTAGACGAACAGCTAGTTATGCCATATTAGTATATTATGTATTCCTCTAACATATATGACTAGCTTACTGGCGCATTTCGTATTGTTCCTCCGTGCCAGGAATCCTGGATTCAATCGATACATTTCATACTTTCTACTGACACAAGGTTACATGAAATTGTACACAGATCTAATAAATTTCACTCGTAACATAATTATATGCCATCACATTTCCATTCTAATCTTAAGAACACTTTCCTATAGAAATAGATTGACTTTACAGACCACTATTGCGATCATCAATCCACATTTTGCGTGGCTGATTGATGATTAACTGGCTGATTACAAGCCGGAATTTTAGACACAAAGGAAAAACATTTTTTCTCGACGTCATCAACATTCCGAACACGTCAGTAAATCAATGGATTTGTATTTGTCAAGTTTACATGAATAAAGATGTTTTCTATTCTATTCTGAATCTTTCTTAACGTATGAGTAATTAGGATTTGAAGAACTAGGTCAAGTCTCAAAGCAACTCATTAGATTAATCAAAAGTTTGGGAGTTCATGCGTGGTTGATTTGCATTTATAATATTTTGTTCTTTAAACACTCCTACTTCGCATTCAAAATTAATTGTTTACGTTTATGTGATTAAAACATAGGATCCGACATATTATGTTTTTGTGATGCATCCAACTTCATATGAAATCTGTTTATATAAAAATAAATCTTTATTGTCCTTGTTCACGCGATCACGCGAGAAAGGCTGGACCAATCTCGTTTTTATATTGTCGTGTTTGTTATAGTCAGGAGAAAGTTTTTATGAAAGAAAAAATATACATATAATTATATAAGCATCGTTAAGACAGGACAACGGTCGGGTCAGCTAGTTGTATAAAAAAATCGCATGTAGGTACTACTATGAAAACCGTACTGGCAGAAACGTTACAATTTTAATGGTAATTAGCTTTCTTTAAACCACAACCCAAATAACTGTAACGAATTCACGGTCTTTGTTTGAAATGAGTCAGTCACTCATTGTCTGTCACTCGTGATTTCCGGCACGAATTTAAACAATGTTACTTGTTGTTCAATATTCACGCTGATTTCAGCGAAGACTGTGAAAACGGCTTATTAATGTTATGCAAAAATATGCAACAAGCTAAGGCAATTAATTTATAACCTTTAAAATACTTAGAAGTTGATAAAACTTAATTCATCATTTGAGTCGTAGAAAACCAGACACAATAGAAAATCAATTTTGTCTGGCTTTTAAAAAGACATTCGTAGTTACGAGGTAATTGGATTGAAAACCACAGTTCTTCTTACTTCTAGCCTTAATCCCGGTAATGTTTAACCGATAACCTTTTTGGCACATTATAGACTTAAAACTATGTATTTATCAATGTAATTACTGTTAAATGTTTTGTGCCAAATATTTTTTTTCTTTCTGTTCTTTCTTTAATGTATCTGTCACCGTAAGATTGTAAAAATCGTTAGATTACAATCTACCTCGCGAGATTGTAAACTGTCGACAGATTGTGAACCGTAACTGGGGATTGCAATTTAACGGATTATTTTTCGCTTTATTGTAATCTATCGAAGTGAAACCGTTAAATTACAATCTGTTAGGCGTCAAACTGTCAACTGTCCGAAAGCTCTTCCTGTTTGGTCGGTTTATTGTATGAGCGACCAATCACGACCAGCCTCTTTGTATGTCCGCGTAAAGTTAGGAATGAAATTCAATTCAAATAATTTCTTTTATTTAAAGAAATAGAGATGTCGTATAAATAAAATAAATGCACTTCAAAAAATCTTCAAGTAAATATTTATTTACTATTTACTGGGTAATCAATAATCCTGACATACCTACGTTGAGAAATAATTGTACCGAAATATTTATTCTTCAAACACTCAAAATTATAATTGAAAATTACAATAAAATGAAACAATTATTTTGTCTTTTAACACTAGTTAAAATTGGAAAATTTTAAGAATTTTTATAAACAAATATTTAGTCCTTTAAACATACCATAAATGAATAGTATAAAGACAACAAACAAATATGGCGAATGACGGGGCGGCGGGGGGCACATAACTCTCAACCAATCAGCGCGCGAGATGCATTTCGTTCTACATCAGTTCACAATTTGACCGATTCCCATCGATAGATTACAATATTACGAAAAATAAGGCGTTAAATTGCAATCATAATGTTACGGTTCACAATCTGTCGACAGTTTACAATCTCGCGAGATAGATTGTAATCTAACGATTTTTACAATCTTACGGTGACATATCCATTATAGAGATCGGGTTCTACTGTAACTAAACCAGGTTGGACTATGACAAGAAAAATGTTTTTTAGTTTTAAAACGTAACTAATATATATTTTTTAATTTTTCATTTTCATTTATTTATTCATTTCGATAATTATAATACATGTTACATTTTTGCTGGTCCTCACACTAGGCTAAGCCTGTCCTGTGAGGAACATTTAACATTAACAGGTATAACTATGACACTTGTACGTAAATAAATTGAAATAAGCTTCTTTAAAGAAAATTGGAATATATATATATATATATATATATATATATATATATATATATATATATATATATATATATAAATAACAAAATTATATAAAGAAAGGGCGTCAGGGATTGTGTTTATGTGTGTGTGTGTGTGTGTGTGCGTGTTTGTGTGTGTATGTATGTATGTGTGTGGGGTAATTAAGGAAGCAGGGGTGTTTATAATATTGCGGAATGCGGTGTTTATTTTAAAATCTTAAGAAAGTTTTCCGTTTCCTCGTATGTCCATTTTAGTAGCAGCTTAGTCACCAAGTCCTTAGTCTGGTGAACCCGTTCACATTTAAATTCAAGAGCTGATGACATTTTGTTGTACATATAGGGGAATAGAAACCGACTGAATCTATGTGAGAAGACGGTCTTTGTGGCCTTGCATGGGAGTCTGAATAAACGCTTTTCTAGTAACACGCTGTAACCTTCTGATGTGAAGACTGCCCTATGAGTATGAACAATAGCTCGAACGATAAATAATTTTCTCACGCTGAGTACACCTGCCTCTGCATATAGTAAAAAGGTGGGGAAAGTCATTGGCTTGAAGAGAGCGACCTTCAGGACTCCTCTTTGAGCTCGCTCCAGTTGCATAAGGGAGGTTTGAGCGGCTCCCCCCCATGCTAGGATGCAGTAATTTATTAGGGACTGACATAAGGCCAGATAAACCGTTTTTAGAGTCATGCCGTCTATTGATTCACGAAGGTTCCTTATAATATGCATAGTTTTTCTAACTCTTGCAGATGTTAGTGCGATGTGCTGCTTAAAGGTAAGTTTCTCGTCAACTATCACTCCCAACTATATTTTTCTTATTACTTTGAATCAATGAATTATTTTTTACAATTTACTACATTATTTTATCTAATTACTACACTGTATGTCTTAGTGCAAAACTAGTTATAAGTTCAGCTATATTTGTAATATGAACGACAGAGTTTCTTGCCGGGATCTTCTCTGTAAGTTATAGGTTCCGAACCGGAGGTAGCGTCATTTGCATTATATAGACGTTTCATAAATATTACTGGTGTAATTTACATGAATAATAGAATATTGAATTTGAATTAGAATTAACACATTGTGGTTAAATTATTATCGATTGGGTAATTTTTTTATTACGCCCAAACAATGATGTTATTTTTTAGTTACCTAATCCAATTTTTTTCTCTCTGTAAGAGATACATCGATTGTTTAGTATTAAATTTTTGTCCTACCAAGTCACATCTCTTTGTAAGAGTTGTACTCTCAACTCATTCGATGGATCAGCTCATGACGACTTTTTCAATCAGTATGACGTTCTTTGTTATAAAAATGGTATTAACATATAGTATGTCCTCTAAAAGTACCTCCAATGTGTTTTATTCAGAGAATTTAATTTGTTTATGACTTTTAGTTAATTGAAAATACGGGTCAAAGCTAAATTTAATTCAGCTCCCTCGGGATATTTCGTGTTAGCCATTAGGTTAATCATATTAATTGTTCCATTTTCATCAGTTTACTGTTATTTATGTTCGTAACTAGCGGCTCGACGTGGCTTTGCACGCGTTCTATCGCCATTTTTTCCACATTTTTTCTTCGCTCCTATTGGCTGCAGCGTGATGTTATATAAAAAATAAAATAAAAAAAATAAAATTCGCCAGACAATCACACCAATCACCTGGTCTCAAACTAAGGTTTTTCCCTTGTACTATGAGTACCAGACGACGGATACTAACTGGGGGCGTCATCCCAGCACACCCAGTCTCAAGTCAATATAGAAAAGTTCGTTTTTCCAAATTGACCCGACCGGGAATCGAACCCGGGAACTTTCGCGCTTTGGCCGCCTATCTTAGCCACTGCGCCACCGAGGTCGTAAAAAAAATATATAGCCAAAAGCCTTTCTCGGCCTATGGACTATCCAGCACAAAAATACTTTTTCAATTCGAACCAGTACCACCTGACATTAGAGCGTTCAAACAAACAAACTCTTCAGCTTTATAATATTAGTACAGAAAATCCCTACTAATATTATAAATGCGAAAGTAACTCTGTCTGTCTGTCTGTCTGTCTGTCTGTTAAGCTTTCCCGCTTAAACCTCTCAACTGATTTTGATGAAATTTGGTATAAATATACGTTGAACCTCAAGAACGGACATAGGCTACTTTTTGTTACAAAGTAAGGGGGGGGGGGGGGGAGGTAATGCCACATTTGAAAGTTTATATGGGAAAATGTTTATTTTTTAAGTTAGAGATATGAAAGTTGGCACAAATATTAAAATATAGACTACTTTTTGTTTCGAATATTAGGGGAGATATGGGTAAAACCGACCATGAAAGGATGTAGTCCACGCGAACGAAGTCGCGGGCACAGCTGGTAATATATATTTCTGATTTACTCCGTATGTGATATTAATTATTAAACATTGACAATATACTAATCAAGAAACATTTTTTTATTCTCAAACTAATATGTAGGATAGTTTACGAATAATATGGTTTACTTCGTTACGCACTAATGTTTTGATTTAAAATGGTCCTATCATTTTGCGTGAATGAAATGGTCACCTTAACAAAATATAATCATTTTCCTACGTCCTCTCAATTTCTGGGACACCTATAGGATCTCGTATCTTATTATCAGATTTTGGTTTCTGTACCATGGTACCATCGCAAGACATCTCCTTTTCAACAATAAAAAATATCAAAATCCATACTAATATTCCATACTAATATTATAAATGCGAAAGTAACTCTGTCTGTCTGTCTATCTGTCTGTCTGTCTGTCTGTCTGTCCGTCTGTTACTCTTTCACGCCTAAACGGCTGAACGGATTTTGATGAAATTTGGTATAGGTATACGTTGAATCTCAAGAACGGACATAGGCTACTTTTTATTAGAAAATAAGGGGGGGATGAGGGTAATACCACCTTTGAAAGTTTATATGGAAAAATGTTTATTTTTGAAGTTAGAGATATGAAATTTGGCACAAATTTAGCTCGAAACTTGGATTATAATATAGACTACTTTTTGTTTCGAATATTAGGGGAGAAAGGGGTAAAACCGACCATGAAAGGATGTAGTCCACGCGAACGAAGTCGCGGTAACAGCTACTAGGTTCATAAACGACAAAAAACAACCGAATTACCTCCTTTTAGCCGGCCAGAAATTCAAATTCGATGTTTTAAATATTAATCCTATTAATTAGTTCTTGTAACGTTCAATAATTATTTAGACTCAATGAAATTAGAAAATATTCAGTCTCCACTGGTCAGAACGGTCACCCATCCAACTTTGGACCGCAAAGTGCACACCTTAACTTTTCATTACCGTTTCCAAAACGTTATCAAGCTTCGAGCACCTCGAATTAATTTTACTAATTACAAATCATGTCATCACACATTAACCAACCAAGGTCAATGACATGGATTGAACTGTTAGTAAAGCGAGAATAGGAAAATATCGATTCGCTTTTCGTAACACTACCGCTTTCATTAGTTCTGTAATGAGCTCGTCAAGCTTGTCAGCAGCAGGCATATTGGGAACGAACAAATTATTGTAGCCATAGTAACTGACCTTACTTATTTCTTCGTTCCCACTTTTAATACAATAAGAAGGCTTTGCCAATTACGCATAATATCTATGTGTTCATTATGAAGAATAAGCTTAAACAAATTGTCAAGAAAAACATTGCTTTATTACTTAAAATCCGTTTAAATAAAGTTATTTTGAAACGTCTTTCAAAACAAACTGTGTTGACAACCAACGTTCATTGTTCTTTTATAAAACAGTAGGGTATAAAATATATGTTTTTTTTTTACGCTTAACTTAATGCACATTGATACTCAACAACATATCGGTTGCTTAGCGCGTTTCAAGACGAGTTGTGGTACGTAGCTAGTGAGAGTTTTACACAGAAAATTCAGTAATTCAGCTATCTGCCACTGTGGCGCTACAATAATCATACTATTTTGTCACTTCTTCTTATTGTATTGAATCGCAATATTTGTATGTTTAAATTATTTGGTATGCATATTACAAAGGTTAAAAGAATTCAAATTGATGTACTAATTTTGAGAGGAAAATAGATATGTGAATTAAAAAATGCATATTGTAAAATAAAATTGTTTTTTATATTAAGCAATATGCATCCCTACTAATATTATAAATGCGAAAGTAACTCTGTCTGTTACGCTTTTCTGCTTAAACCTCTCAACCGATTTGATGAAATTTGGTTTAGGTATACGTTGAATCTCAAGAACGGACATAGGCTACTTTTTATTAGAAAATAAGGGGGGGAGAGGGGTAATACCACCTTTGGAAGTTTATATGGAAACATGTTTATTTTCGAAGTTAGAGATATGAAATTTGGCACAAATATAGCTCGAAACTTGGATTAAAATATATACTACTTTTTGTTTCGAATATTAGGGGAGAAAGGGGTAAAACCGACCATGAAAGGATGTAGTCCACGCGAACGAAGTCGCGGGCACACAGCTAGTTTATAATAAAGTTTAAAACTTTATAGTAAATTTCAAAAATAATATTTCTAACATTTTAAAACTAACTAATAATAAGTCTATCTAAGTTAGACTAAGGATTTTTTTACAATGGCTTACATTGTACCTACTTTCCAACGGTATAGTAACATTAAGCTCATATTAAATTCTTCAGCCATAGTTTCTATACTAGCGGATTACATCGAGACTTAAGTTAATAACGAGATTAAGGTCAAGTCTACGAATTCGGTAGTAAAGTTACGAAATCCGAACATTCAACGCGACTTAAGATTCGTGTCAAACGAGAATTCTACTAAAAATAACCAAAGAACTAAGGGTCGTACCAAGCTGAGTTGGCAATGAAATCGTTTTATTGGCCTGCTTCAGTTGTGCCCGTACCAAATTATGGGTACGAACACGTACCGACTTTCTTCTTATCCTGTAAATCTACCTCTGCCATTGTCATGTGAGGCGAGAATTGATTTTCAATTTCGGTGCTCTATAGCTTTCTAAGGTTTCCGTGGAGTCCTATATTAAACTAGCTTTTGCCCGCGACTTCGTCCGCGTGGCGTGTTATTGTGTCATTTCAGTATTTTTCTCGGTGTGTGTCGAATGTAAATAATAATGAATGTTGCATTCAAAAATTTTAAAAAGTTTTTTTTTTTTTGAGAAAATACATTAAAAAACAACATAACAATTATTCTGAATCTGGCGCTAGTGCAGTATTTTTTTAATGAAAAAGATGTTTCCCATTCCCATGAAGCTGTACATTTGCTAAGATACCCATATACTAAAAAATTTCAAGCCTCTAACTCGCGGTACAAAAGTTTTTCCCGCTATTCCCGTTCCCATGGGAATTTTGGAAAATCCAATCATGACTTAACTTTGCATTCACTAAGGTATATGCATGTCAAATTTCAATCATCTAACTTACGCGGTTTAGATTTTTTCATACAAAAGTTTTTTCCCGCTAACTCCCGTTCCCGTGGGAATTTCTCAAAATACAGCCATAACTAAACTTTATATTTACTAAGGTACCTGCATGCCAAATTTCAAGCGTCTAACTTAAGCGGTTTAGATTTTTCATACAAAAGGATTTTCCCGCTAATTCCCGTTCCCGTGGGAATTTCGGGAATTCCTTTCTTAGTGCACCCCTACGGTACCTAAGCTACGTCCCTTCCAAATTTCAAGTGCCTACGTTTAGCCGTTTGGGCTGTGCGTTGATATGTCAGTCAGTCAGTCAGTTTCTCCTTTTATATATATAGATTTACGTTATTTCGAGCCGTAGTCGAGCAAATCGTTCACGTGGACAAGAGGCTTGCCACTCAATGAGCGTTTGTTTGCGGTTCATTTAATTTTTGTTTTATCATAAAGTCACGAAGTCAAATCAATTGGACCTGCCATACTTTTCCTTCCCACCGAAAAATCAACTATGGTGTATTTCTCTAAAAAAACAAGGAAGAGTATTATATTATATATATTATAGAGTATAATATTATATATACCCAGATATATAGATAAAGACAAAATGCCCATCCAGAGGTTTTAATCACTTCCCATTAGGCCAGATCTGTCGCGAGATAGATATCCAAGGATTGAGTGCATTAGCTAAATCGGGTGTCGAATGTTTAATCCCTAAGTCAGTACAGTAATCAAAGTACGTTAACATTAAAATATGAGCTGTGGACAGCACACCATGGTAAACATCTGCATTTCCTTATTGCTTTTTATTTCTACGACATAAAGGTGGTACAATGTCTTTGGTGGTACAATGTCTGCTCCAGCTTACCTCTCGAAATTAAAAACTTACTTGAGTACTTATTTGTTTCATCACTCATCAAAACCAAAACTATATGACTTGGTCCAAAGTGAGCTACACATAGCAATAAGTTACTGATACTGTAAATGATCTGCTGAGTTTCTTACCGGTGTCTTCTCGGTAGATATAGGTTCCGAACCGGAAGTAGAATCACTTTGCATTGTATTCAATGACGATTCAAAAGTGTTATATGTAACCTACTTGAATAAAAAAATATTTGAGTTTGAGTTTGAGTTGTAAATGTTTGTTTGAAAATATAGGTAATCTTTAACTGCCACTGCTGATAATGAGGAACATAGAGGACCCTCTGTAATTATTCACCTTCCCTCTAATTCGTTCGTACCAAATTATTTCTCAAAAACCAGCACACAATTTTCCGGTACTAGATTCATTGCCCGCTAACTGACATCACTATTTCTTACTTATTCTATTGCGATCCGGTCGATGGAATTCACCGTTATGATATTTCATAACTCTGTGATTTATTGGAGGTAATTAATTAATATATGTACATTCCTCTTCTGAAATACCTTTTAATGGTATTTATGACTCAGTAAAAGTAGTATTGTTTGGTATGACATAATTTCCTTCTTTTTTAAAGTATAAAATTATATACTTTTTAAATAGTGACATTGCAAAGAGTATTCGAGAATATTCGAATTTAAATCTATATTATATAAAGCTAATCTATTATATAAAAATGAATCGCAAAATGTGTTGGTAAGCGCATAACTCCTCAACGCTTTGACCAATTTTGACAATTCTTTTTATAAAATGTTCATTGAAGTCCAAGGATGGTTTTTACGAGAAACGAGAAAAAATCGAATAATTGCCGGGAAAACTCTAAAAACAGCCCTTTTCTTTTTCCAGTACAAACAGTCAAGCCACATTTCGAATCTCTTTGACAGGACGAAGTCTGTCGGGTCCGCTAGTTACTAATATAAGTAAAAACTAAAGCCTTCAAGGTAAGGGCGATAAGTGCAGTAACAGATTCACTATGCTGTACTTGTCACCCTTAAGCTAGGACCTCATTACCACTTAACATCAGGTGGGATGAGGTCAATCTTGAAGAGTAATATAAAAATACATCCGAACATAATAACCTTGCTAGTTTGTCGTGCAAAAAATCTTGCAACTACTATCCGAGCTATAAATATCTACTAACTGCTCTTTTAGGTACTCCTAAGCCTTTTAGCCTAAGCAGCGTTACATTTTAGTTAAATTTAGTTAACCACGCTTATGTCAAGTAATTTATTCCAGCTGCAAACCGCCTTGGCTTTGCTTGGGCGATAAGTGCAGTAACAGATTCACTATGCTGTACTTGTCACCCTTAAGCTAGGACCTCATTACCACTTAACATCAGGTGGGATGAGGTCAATCTTGAAGAGTAATATAAAAATACATCCGAACATAATAACCTTGCTAGTTTGTCGTGCAAAAAATCTTGCAACTACTATCCGAGCTATAAATAATATCTACTAACTGCTCTTTTAGGTACTCCTAAGCCTTTTAGCCTAAGCAGCGTTACATTTTAGTTAAATTTAGTTAACCACGCTTATGTCAAGTAATTTATTCCAGCTGCAAACCGCCTTGGCTTCGTTAGCGTATCTCGCATAAGACGATGCAAATTAGTCCCGGCGTGCGCGAGATACATTAATTAATCTTGACTAATGGAAGAATCAGTTCGTCGTTTTCCAAATGTTTGTGTATTCAACCGTCCGGTCCATAAGTGACAATCGGAGTTGAGTACCAAACAGTGAACGAAAAAACATAGAAGTATTTCTAATTTTTAATGATAAAAATATGTGGAATTGTTAAAATGTGCATCTGCACCTAGATAATTTATATTATTAATTCAAATATTTTAATGTCCAATTGTGATGTTTGTCATTTATTTTAAAAGAGGATATCTGTTGAGTTTGTGGCGGCGCTTCTTCTCAACAGAACCAACGTCGAGGCGCTGGTAGGAAAAAATAATTGACGTGCAAAAGAATTTATTGTAAATCCACTTGCAGAAATAAATCATTTCATTTCATTTCATTTCATTTCATTTCATTTCATTTCAATTTAAAATAATTTAACGGGTCAAAACGCGAGACCATTTTTATTTAGTAGTTAATACAAACTACTTACTACCCGACGTTTCGGTTAGGTTGCACCAACCAGTCAGTAAGCTAGTGACCACGGTCGCGTTTTGACCCGTTAAATTATTTCAAATATTTGAAAATGGTACCACTAAAAGTAAGCCACGGTGGGGCTTATAAAAGTGAGCTAGCGCCTGCACGAACACCGTTTTTAAGGACGCAGCAAGTCACAGGCGCGGACCAATTACACTTGTTCCATCCCATTCTATGAAATGACGTTACTAATGAACTGTATATTTGTCGACCTAATCCCATAAGAGTTAAAGTTCTTTTTCAAGTGTCGATACGTTACTACTATTTTGCATATCTATTGCTTGTGTGCTTTACATTTTTGTGTGTTTTGGTGCCGATATTCGAATGAAGTTAGTCTGACGCGAATTCATCCATGTTTTTTCGTTCACTGGTACCAAAATACTGATACAATATGGAAGAGGATTAAAAATTGCTTTTGATCTGTTAGATAAACCATCCACATGTTATTTTGAGTGTTTTAAGCTTGGTAATGATAAATACTTGATGAAACATATCTTGTAGTTCTTCTTTTAGTAATCCACAGTTTATTATAATGACAGACGTCAACTGAAGTCTGACTGAAGTTGGAAAAAATCAGTTCAGAACTGAAGTTGACGTTGAGCAGCACGCGCGATACGTGAAGGTCGTGGGTTCGATTCCCGCACATCAAGAGGAAATAAAAAAAATCTGTTTTTAATAATCAGAGTTTAGTACAAAAATTTAACTAGTAGTTCCTGTGATTAGCGCGTTCAAGCAAACCAATAAATAAACAAAGGCTTCAGTTTTATAAAATTAGTAAAGATTAGAGAAACTCACTGTCTGTAAAATCCATATTAGATTTGCCACATCTTAGATTAATTAAACTCAAGCGCATCACACAAGAATCCGGAACCACACTCAAAGGAACACACATGTGATTCACATTCAGACATATTAATAGTAGCTAGGGTTGCCACTCTTTTTTTTATGGTCGCTATATTGGCTCCTCCCAGCCTGATGGTAAGCAAGAAAGGAGCCCACATCGCGATGACAACGTATTTGATATCCTATCCGTTAGCATCGCCATACTGGCCCGCAAGATGTTTCTTCACGCTCATTTTGAAAGAATCCATGTCAAAGGAAGGAAATCACTCGTACGTTATGATGAAGAATTGTACTTTATTTAAGGTAATTGTACTCTATACTTTATAAGAACAATAAAGTACATCAAAATACTTTATTATATACTATAAAATATTTTGCATAATTTGATTAATGGTAGAATCATATTTTTCGTTAAATGAAATTTATCGATTAATGTATAATAAAAAATAATACTAATGAAAAATAACGTGTGCTTTATTTTTATACTGTTTACTTTTTTTTCTTACCTATAATAACCAATGTACTTTAAATACAAAAAAAAGTGGCAACCCTAATAGCAGGCCACCGGAAAGGCGTCATAAATTAATTATTGTTTCTTATTCAAGTCACGAAAGGCCAAGTATTATCCTTAGTTCCGCTCCAACTACTGGGTTAAAATGTGACCTGGTCTGCGCGTGCGCAATGCTTGGTGGTATAGACAGTGCGTGATTTCACATTTATTGATTCTTAAATGGATCTAATATAAGGCATTTTAATAATTGTAAACGTTTCTTTTGTTAAATTATTAATACTAATATTTAAGGAAATGTTAACAACGGGTTCTGTTGATTTATTCAAGACATTTATATATCAAGACATTTATATAAAATAAAAAGTATGTAATACTAATTATATTTTTAAATAACAAATGAAATTTAACCAAAGTTTTATCTTTAGTTTGATTTTTAATAATCATTTTCATTTTCAATTTTTATTTAAGCCTAAAGTTGTGTATTTTAAATACTAACTCAAAACTGAGTTGAATACATCATTAGTTTTTAAATACAATTAAAAAGTTTGAGAAACGTAGTTCTTAGATACAGTTACTTTTGAATTCGTAAAAATTACTGCTAAGGTGATAAAATAATTACTTCAGGGAAATCGTTTAGTAACTATTGTTTTCTAACCCCACTTTCGGTGTTATCAATCTTGTTAACCAGGTCTCCTACTATGTAAATAAGAACAACTATATAAATAAACTTATTTATATGTATTTAAACGACATTGATAACCGAACACAGCCATGTTTGCTACTCACTTAGCATTTGTGACACGTAACAGTTTGACTGTCTGACCTCAAGTTTCTATGAGTGGACTATAATTATCTCTGTGCTATAACTTATAATTTAAACATTCAACCGTTTTATATTAGGACTGTTACAATTCAAATCGTGCAATTTTATTATGCTAAAATTTAAATTTTGCTTGAACATGTTTTTTTTATATGTATTTGACATGTATGTGATGTGTAAATTTTGAAAAGAGTAACTATCGAGTTTCTTGCCGGTTCTTCTTGATAGCATTAATATTTCGACCACGGATGTGTTGGCTTAATTTGACGATTCATAAATGCTGTTGTAAATGTTAGATATTTTCTATTCTATTATATTCTAACCGGTAAATTCGTACTACGGTGCACTTACACTATGATGTCATTTTATAAATAAAATAAAAAATTACATAGTAAAAACATTATACTTCCGCAGTCTGTTGACTTGGATCTTTTAAATTATGACGATTACGATACGACCAATGTATTTAAATTAAATTTTCAGAAATAATTACAGACGAAGGAGTTGTAACAAACCAACAACCAGTATTCTTAGTTCCATAGTTTCACTTGCTTTCCCTCATAAAACTCAAAATACAAGACATTCATCCTTATACCCACAAAAAAAAAACATTTGTCTAGGTATTCAGGTGTTTTTGTTTATCTAAAGTCTGAAACACGAAAGTTGAATGTCTTTTAAGTAGGTTATATACAGTTCATTGCCACAGTTTGCTTAAGCTGTAAAGAAAAAGTCATTTCAGTTTACGAGTTTGAAACCGCCCAAGAATGGTGGCAGAGCTCAAAGGGCGACCCAATTCTTTTCCAACCAAGTGACACTCAAAGAAAGAGGCGGAACTGTTGAGATGTTTTAAGTACGAAGACGGGCATTGAATATGTTAAGGGCGAAAACCTGAGACAAATCACTTTAAACGTAAAATCCTCCAGAGATGACTCCAGTCTTTTTCTTGGCAAAAATATATCATAAAAAGGCTTGATTAATCCTATATATTATGACAAATGTTAAATTAAAGACGCGATAATATTGAACTGACGGGGTTGTAAAAAAAAAAATTTTTTTTCTTTTTTATTTTAAATTTCACTTCAAGACTGACTTCATCCTAGTCTCTATAATTAGGTCCTAGCTTAAGGGCGACAAGTACAGCATAACAAATCTGTTACTGGACTTGTCGCCCTTACCTTGAAGGCTTGACCCCTGCTCACCAGTAGCACCCCAAAAGAGCTCTGGAAACCTCACTCACACGCAGGAACACAACACAACATTTTCTTAATCTCTGTGTAATTTTCAATGACGTAAAACAAGCTACTGTATGTAAGCCCATATAGAGTCACAGAACTTCAAATAGAGCAATGTTGAAATCTAGATAACTGACGTCAGGATTCTGTAAACTACAGATAACCTATCTTTACTATTGTATCGCGTTTGCAAGAATAATATGTACTGACAAAGGGGTACTGATCTGGTAATTGCAATATAATTGTCTCTAGGTCAGGTATATTGAGGCTTTGGCAAGCGCGCCATTGGTGGTCACTAAACAACCAGACAAATATGTATATATTTGTCTGGTTGTCTGTCTTGTTTTTTGTTTTGTTTTTTGTATTTTTGGTGTTGTATATTTTCGATAGATTGTAATATAGCGAAAAACAATGCGTTAAATTGCAATAAAAATGTTACGGTTCACAATCTTTCGACAATTTACAATCTTACAAGATATATTGTAATCTAATGAGGTTTATAATCTTACGGTGACATAGTGAAAACCTCCTCCTTTTTTTGAAGTCGGTTAAAAAAAGAAGGATTCCCATTTGAACTGGATGTCTGGATCTTTTTTTATTACTCTTTCAAGCAAACTACATTATAGACTTGGATTAAATTTGATAAAGCTTTTTTTACACTAGCTATAATAATAATAATAATAATAATTCTTTATTGGCAAAAAACAAAAGCAAGTTACAATAACGGTGACTTCTGCACTAGGCTCGAGGCCTGTATCGCAGTAGTCGATGAGTGAGCATGATCCTGAGTACAATTTTAAAACAAAGTTTAGCTAGAAGCTCCAGTTCTTTTTACTGCCAAAAACAAAATAAAAACAACAAGATAGTAATCTAGCTAAAAATAATAAAAATTCAAAAAATAAAATAAAATAACTTCTGGGTGTAATCAAGAAAAGTATGTGTGCGAATGTGTGTGGTGTGGTGTGTGTGTGTGTGTGTGTGTATGTGAGGGTGTATTTCTGTAAATGGATATGTGTATGTTTTATGATTATGTGTAAGGTGAACGTGAGTGTATGTGAATTCTTAAGCATGTCATGACTATGGTATGATTTCTTCCGTTTCCAGGTAGTTTAGGTCTAGGAGCCAAGATTTGACTACCTGTTTGGCCTTGTGTAGAGGTAAGTCCTTCAGGAGACACAAGCGGTTTACGTTGTTGTATATGTAAGGGTGAGAATAACCAGGAAGGCGCTTGGCAAACGAGGAGCAAACAGTGGGTGTGGGAATTTTAAACACGCGTTTTGAGGCAAGTACTTTATAGTCTGGGCAGTTCAGTGTTTTTTTGTGTTGGGAGCAGCAAACTCGCCATATGTAGAGTTGTCTTACACGGTGGATCCTGGCTTCTTTGTAGAGAGCGTCTGTGGGGTACCGAAATGGTTTTTGCAGCATAACCCTTAGAAGTGCTCTTTGAGACCGTTCTATTTCTAGGAATCTGGTCTTACAGGAGCCTCCCCAGATACCTATGCAGTAAGTCAATATAGATTGGCATAGGGTTGTGTATACTAAGAAAAGGACCTTTGTTGGGGCTGAACGTCTAAGGGCTTTAAAAATGTGAATCATTTTCCTGACTCGTCCTGACAGATGTGAAATATGGGTTTTAAATGAAAGATTTTCGTCAACTTGGATGCCTAAATATTTTACACAGTTTGACCTCTTAATCGATTTGCAGTTACAAAATTTTGTGGGATTATTT
The DNA here is from genome assembly GCA_037074685.1 of Glyphodes pyloalis. Classification (NCBI taxonomy): domain Eukaryota; kingdom Metazoa; phylum Arthropoda; class Insecta; order Lepidoptera; family Crambidae; genus Glyphodes; species Glyphodes pyloalis. The sequence continues at coordinate 19,180,145 of JAYKKO010000003.1, read as the reverse complement.
ATTACTATGGGTGTGTTTAAGTGATTTGAAGACTGACATTGATGTATTACTACCTCAGATAAGTTTTTAGGGTTTGAAGCTTTTGTTTTGTGGAATGCTAGAAATGTGGTTTTATTAGTGTTAAGGGTTAACAAGTTACGGTCAAGCCAATTAGCTATTTGTGACATCCCGTTTTCCGCTAAGTTTGCAGTGCTTTTCCAAGTTGAACCTTTAAAAATAACGACAGTATCGTCAGCGTAACATAATATGCTAGTGTCAAGTAATGGTACGTCTAGCAAATCATTGACATAGATGATAAATAGACTGGGACCGAGAATGCTTCCTTGGGGAACCCCAGAGCTTATTGATTGATTCCTACTAGTTATGTCACCTACTTTTACTGATTGATAGCGGCCTGTAAGATAACTATTGAACCAGTTTAGCGTAGTTCCTCTTATGCCTAGGAGCTCCAGCTTCCGGAGCAGAATTGCTGATGAAACTGTATCAAAAGACTTTGCCAAGTCGATGAAGACTCCAATACAGCAGTCACTCTGGTCTAGGGAGCTCGTGATGTTGTTTATCAGAAGGGAAGCAGCGTCCTCTGTTGAAACTCCTTTCCTGAATCCGAACTGGTTACCAGAAATCAAGTTATTGCTTTCTACAAAACTAACGAGACGCTTATTAATAACTTTTTCAAGGAGCTTTGAGAAAATGCTTAGCAGCGAAATAGGTCTATAATTAGAAGATACTTTTTTGTCGCCGTCTTTATGGATGGGGGTGACAATTGCGTATTTCCACCGTTCAGGGAAGACGCCTTGAGTTATGCTGAGATTAAAAATGTGGACGAGTGGTTCTAAGATTATGTGTCTTATATGTTTTATGGTTTCCGGAGTGTAGCCATCAAAACCGGGAGCGCTACCGTCTTTTAGACCCATTATTAGTGAGTGGACTTCGTCGGGATCGGTAGGAGACATGAAGAAAGATTTGGTAGGGGAAATGGATAAGGTAACATTAGAGGCTAGTTCTGCTTCAGTGGTATTTAGTTTGGTAAGAATTTCGTTAGCTAGATTTGTACCAACTGTGGTAAAAAAATTGTTTGTAGTGTCAAGGGAGTGAGTCTGATTTGCCTTGATATTCGTCAAGTCTGAGGCGTCGTTGTTTTTACTAGGAATACTGCAAATGTTTTTAATAGTGGACCATAATTTTTTGGGATTATTTTTATTGTTGGTTAGCTGATCATTTTGGTGCTGTGTTTTGATTCTATGCAAGAGCTCTGTTAGAAAGTTACGGTAACGTTTGTAACTTAGTTGGAGTATGTAGTCCTGTGGATTCTTCCTAGCCTGTAAATGAAGTTTATCTCTCGTTTTTTGGCAGCGTATTAATCCAGGTGTTATCCACGGCTTGAGGTTTGTTCGCGAACGGCTTGTTTTAATTAGTTTAGAATTAATTTCTAGTATTTCACTCAGAATATCAGTGAAGGAGTTAACAGCTTCGTTGGTATCATTACTTCTGAGCACGGTTCCCCATTCGGCTGAGGAGAGATCTGAGAGCAAGTTTTGTAAGTCAACTTTACGTCGACTTTTACTGCATGAAACTTGAGCCACTCGTGTAGTGGAGAGCCCAGCCATGCAAATATCATGATCGGTAATGTTGCTGCTACATACTATTCCAATTGCATTGTGAAGATAATTTTTAATATAAATGTGATCAAGCTGTACCTGACCATTATTTTTCTTCTACTACCCTCCATCTAATCTCATTGATTCCTATCCTGGTGCGAAAATATATTCTGATATTGCGCACCAGGATCGTACTTTAATATCTTCTCTGGCACGTTGGTTCATAAAGGTTTAGCTCCCCTGTTTAGTGATGGAGTTTTTGTTGCAAGACAATCTGTGGACATTGGTAGTCTGCATAATAATGGTGTGTTTTGTTTTTATTTCTTTTCTTGTCCGTAGGTAGTCGGAATAAAATGATCCTCCTTTTTTTCAAGAGTCGGGTAACATAGATAATGAAAATGTCAGCGTCTTCTTAAATTTTGCTCATTTATAGGCATATGTCCTCATTAAGTGAACCATGAACATCAAATACATCTATATAATAAATTTAGACTTTAGAAGTGTGAGATAAACCTTTTCAGGTCATCAAAACTTCAACTTCCCTAGTAGGAGGAGGTCTCGGGTTCGATTTCCGATTAGATAGATCAATATCAAAAACACAAACATTCAATATGGTCTTGGACATGGATGTTATTGGACATATGTTTTATATTATTTGCATTTAATTATTCATTTGTTTATTTAAAAAACGTTTCTGGAACACGTGTAAAACACTAAACACAGATTCTGGAACCTTTTAAACAAATTGTTTACCACCATTACCCGACCGCTATTTACAACACCTTTAGTAATAGGTAAACGCGAAAATGTAACAAGCTTTAAGAGATCAATCAATGTCTGCTGACGCGGACCGAAGCGAAACACGAAACTGTGCTAAGAACTCCGGTAATAACATTGTTTTAAGCCAGCAGTTCCCAAAGTTTGTAGACTAGACCATCCGGTCTAATTATTTGAAAGCGTGACCACGGGTTGGACACCACAGATGAATTAATATTCCTTTTTTTAACACGCTTTTATTAGCTTCACTTGTAACTAACTATGTATGTAAGAAAATCTTGTTCGTATAGATTACATCACTAACACTTATGAATAGTAAATAGTTAATACATATTTAAAATAATTTAATGGGTTAAAACTCGACACCATTTTTTTTTTGTAGTTAATACGAACTACTTACTGCTCGACGTTTCGATTAGGTTGCACCAACCGTGCTCACGAACAATTGCTCGTGCTCGCCTTCGTCTGTTCGTATTAACTACTAAATAAAAATGGTGTCGCGTTTTGACCCGTTAAATTATTATAAATGTTGAAAATGGAACGCGAAAATCTTAAAGTTTATAAGTTAATAAATAGATATAATAAAGTGAATAATCTGACTTGGTTTTAATCGTACCAATGAGATATTGAGATGTGAATAGTTATTTAGCTTAAGTTTATTCAGACGTGACGCCTTACAAATCACTATTAAATTTCAGTCGAAATAAAACATCATATAAGACACAAAAATAATTTACAACTTGTTTTTGCCCGGGACTTTTCCCGAATTATTTCGGGAAAAAAAGTATCATATTATAATAATCTAATATTTCATATCCCTTCCTACATAATTTCATCTAAATCCGTTTAACATATAGACATCCAAACATTCTCGATTATAATATAATAAGTAGGATTTCACAGAACTAATAAGCTTAAAGAATCACGAGAGATGAACATAAAATTAGTATTAATAAAAATGAATTGCCAATTTTTATCTGATATCCGACTGACCGATATGATAGCTAATTTGTAATATGATTAAAATTGTCGTTAGATACGGACGTGTAATTAACACAGATTAAAAATGACGATGACGATTACGAAATACTTGAATATGCAAAAAATGTTATGATCCTTATAAAACTTACTGTAATTAAATAATTTCCACAATCAATTGTTTATTTAACACACACTTTTAAGCCCATTTAAAAATGGTTTGAAAGAGTACCTTGCAGTATTTCATTGAATATATTACTTCCAAACTGAAACTAATTTTTAACACTCTGTACGGGTAAATCAAAGTTTGAAGAAAATCTGCAATTGAGTCTAAGAGCCAGTAGCCAAATTATAAATTAAAACCAAAGTGTATTTTGTTAAAAGTTTATTAAGAAGTCAAATTTATCAATGGGCTATTAAATATTCTCGAACTAAAATACCTATAAGGACAGAGTAGAGTAGAGTTTAATATAACCTAGCTACCCGCCCCGGCTTTGCATTGATGCAGGTAAATACAAATGAAGTTTTAGTCTTTTCTGTAGGTACATTCATATTTATGGACTATTCATATAAAATTTCCTCAAACATCGCTCTATCTATCAAATAAAATCGCATAAAAAAACGTTTTAAAGATCTAAGCCTATGTATAAAGGGGCATACAAAAAAGCGACTTTGTTTTATACTATGTAATGATAAAATCCTTATCACAACGTAAAATTTCACAATAATACACCGTAATAAAAAAAGTCAAAAATACGAAACGTCGAAATCACAGTTATCATACACATCCTCAGTTTTAATAATATACCTTATTAATGATCTACTATGAGATACAGCGCACTGTCACACTTATCAAAACGAAGCATCGTACCTGGACGGATCAAGTGATAGAAATTTCCAGAACCAGGGTAGATTATGACGAACTACACGATGAAATTATGACAGTAAACATGAGTGTGAGTTGAACTATCCTTAACGTGGATCAGACCTTAGCGTAAGGTCATCGGAATTTTACTACGATACGAAAATATTTAGCACCTCCACTGCAAAGTGTTGTTGAACTTAAAATAGGCTGTAGATGTGTAAAGAGGACAAAATTGTTATTCTCTTTTAAATATAGACATGTCTATATTTTTGTAAAAGCACACCAGTCACCCATATGTTTTGAGTGGGAATTACTACTATTTATTTAGTTAAACTTTATTGCACGACAGAAAAACTACAAGAGTCGGACTAAATGACATTCTCCACCAATCAACCCTTTACTTTGATGCACCGTGCCGCGGCGTGGCGTATGTGGGAAATCCCCGCTCAAAACAGCAGGAATTATCCACTTAACACTCCCGCACCTTAAATCGCCTAAATGGTGTCAAAGATAAAAGCAATGGATTAAAGTTGTCTAACTTCAGCGATCACCATCAGTGATTGACATCCTGACTCCATTTTATATCGAGCTCATGAGAATATTCTGTAGTTAAGCATTTTAAAAAGTATCTGCTTTTTTAATGCCCTGTTGTAGGTTTAAGGCCTCCGAGACCTTTTTTTTTTTATAACGAGGGGAAAAACATTGATGGACCATACCCGTACCGTCACCCGAGGGAAGTGACGGCGTGTGTGGGACTCCCCGCCCTGAGAAGGGCAGGACTACCCACTAAAACCCTCCGATTGGACCTCATCGCCATAAATGGTGATACTACGGGAAACTCGGCTCGGCCATAACTACCACAGCACCACCGGAGGAATAACCGCTATTATGCGGCACCGTCTCTTCCTCCCGGGTTGGTCGAGGGGAGGGCAGGGCTAGCCGATCCAAGGCCTCCGGGACGTGGGTACTGGATTCATCACTACACTAACCAAATTTTTAAATTTCGATACATACATTGCTTGACGTTGCGCCCCCAGGACGCCCATATATTTCCACGTTACTTGAATCGCATTTTTTAAATGGGACCACTGAAACGCGCATGTCAGTGCCAAGTGATTGCCGCTTCCACAACTTTCTTTAAACCCAATTGTGCTTCAAAACGAGCTTATACCGGAAGATTAGCTTAACTCCTTGGACTAAAAAGAATGAAACACTCGCGTTCCAAACTTTTTCCATTTTCAAAAAACATTGGCTGGCCTTTCTCTCACTCAAGAAGTTCTACTCCCGTTTAACATAAAAATATGATTAAAAAATTAACGTACCTGCACCCATGTGCCGCTAATGTTGGCTAACATCACCATCACTACCACACGTGCAACAAGCACGAACATACGACACCGATTGAATAATCAGGTGCGGAATAATCGATCATAATTATCCGTTTATCTGAACTTCAATTCGATCGTTTTCGTTTTGGAACGCAATACGAATTGTTACGTAGTTCTATGCATTAATCGCCCTTTTAGATCTGAACTGACTCTTATAAAAACACGTTTTTTTTTTCAAAAGGTAAAACTCGTTACTATATTCAGGAGTGATGCTAGAGCCTTCTGTATCTATTTGTACTTTGACTGCGAACAATGATTTTACTGGAATCTTCGTAATATAGGGGGCATTGCAATCAACAGCAGCATTATATTTTCGTAAGGGAAATCTAGCCTTGTTAGCTGAGTCAAAATAACCTTAATATTAGAGTAGTATGTAAAAAAAAGCAGTTTAATAAAAAAAGCACATTTTTTTCAAGAGCTTCTTCATTGTTCCGTAAGTAATAAGAAATTTGATTGCATGCATAACTAAAAAACGAAGATTATTGGGATACCTCTCTTTAGATCTAAGTAGATTTAAAGATGGACCGTGCTGTGGTACTGGAAATCATGATGTGGCATAATTTACTATTTTTCGGGGAACAGTAGACTTCTTTCTCAAGAAAATATAATTAAAAGATTTTATTGGAAATACTCCCATAAATTATTTCAGTTGTACTTCCAAGGAAACAAATTTTACAGTTGCACAGTTCATTGTTTAAATTGTATTCCTTTTTCGGTAAATCATTCAATTGATAGACAAAAGTCCTTAACTTTCAATAATTCAATCTAACATGGCGAAAACATTACATTTTAAAGTTTTAAAAATTCGAGATAAATATCAAATGTTGTACATAAAAGGCACTCTGTTCATTCATCGCATGAATAATACTCAACTCCAAAGTCCTTCATTAAATTGAGTATGTTGTGTTATGTTTGTTCTAAATTACTTGCAAGTTTGTGCCCAAACTTCGTACGTTACAAGTTTGCAAAATGAGTCAACGAAGGTATTACTCCTTGAGTGCTGAAGTTTTAGTTTGAATTTGTATTTTGCAACAATGTTCACAGGTAGAGAATTATTATATTTACGAGTATTTTTCTGTGCCTGAGTTCATGCTTTAGCGATATGGTAGTAGCCCTTGAAGAATATCCTTGGTACCTCTCGTTACAATATTTGAAGAGTTCATTCTTTAACACGAATACCACGGCACACTGCTGCGCGGGATGCAAATGGCGTTGTGGTGAGACCCCGGAGCAAGAAGAGAATGCATTTGTCGGCCTCCCCATCCTCCGCGGCTGGGAGTCTCGGGACTATATCTAGCTTTCGAAGTAGAGCCGGAGTGAGAACGGTGGTAGGAAGAGAAGCCGCTCCTGGGACCGGAGGCACCAGGCGTGAGGCAAGGCTGGCGTCCGTTACCTCGATCCCGAACGGTTGGATCGCATCCGGTGTCCAGCCACGCTCCAGCTACGTGCATTATGTATGGCGCAGTGGGGAAGCCGGTGTAAAATCGACAAAGGAATCCCGACTCCCCCACAACTGCGCAGGGTTGCCACCGAGGAGATTTTAGTCGGTGCGAACCTGCCATAGCACTCTCTGTTCCCCGCAGAGAGTGACGATGCGCTAGGCATTTTCGAGAAAAAAGAAAGATATCAGACGTTCGCCCGGATACGGTTTTAAGTGAGATGATTTAAAAACAAAATTATTAATAGGCTTGAGTCCGACGCTCCCATTTAGTATCTATTCTCATAGTACATACAAAGAAAAACCTTATTTGATACTAGGTAATTGGTGTGATTATTTAATACAAAATAATTAAATAAAATATCAATTGGAAAAACGGTTCGTTGATAATATTATTCTAGTATTACAGAAGCTCACTCAAATATTTCTTCTTGATAGGCGCCAATGATGTTCAGTACCTGCAAACAATGAAAATAATACATTAGTTTTACAAACACAGTTCGTGAATACTTCTTCTCTCTCGCTAACAAGTAATGATAGTCATGAATTTGTCAATTGCTGAACCAATTTATTTATCTTCTGAATTTATAGTTATGTAGATATTTGTTTTTATATATAAATTATCAATATTATGTAAATCTAAGTATACCTTCATATTTTATATATTACATTCTAATTAATTTATATAGTATGTGTATTATTATCGTATATTTAAAAGATACCGTAATGTTATTTTTAATGCTTAATTTTTTGTTGTTTAAAATGATTTCTTTTTTCTCCCATGTTACCGCACCCATATACAAACTATCTGCATGACCCAAGGGTTGACTGGTAGAGAATGCCCCTAGCATTAAGTCCACCTGTTGTACCTATTTGTGCAATAAAGTTTTTAAATAAATAAAACACAGTATTGGTTACAAATATAATATTCTTAAATGTGGCTCAAACAAATAGAATTAAAGTAAGAATTAAAGAAATATTTTAAAGAAACAGTTTTCTATCTAGTATTGAGCGATTCGACCCAAAACCTCTCAGAAGTTGAAGGCTTGGAGGTTATTTCGACAGAAATAATTCGTCACCTACAATAATACGTGAAGGTCGTGGGTTCAAATCACACATTACAAGAGGAGATAATAAAAACTGTTTCTTTGAAATATTCAAAATCGCAAAGTACTGAATTAGATTTTGTAATAAATAAAGTATTTTACAAACTCTTATGAGATTCTAACGAGGCTATTAATACAAGTTTCCCAAATAAAAAGCCTCTGTTGAATGAAACGAAATTGGTTCTATAAATCTAGGCTACCTTTTATACCAGACAGTTATTTAAAACTCAAGTTAAAATAAGCTTAACCGAATAACAAATAAGGTTCCCGTTGAGGTATCTTTTGGCAAAGTGATTTTAGAAGCGAAGCTTTGCTTTTTATTATTAAGCGATTTCACTATTTGTATCGTTACATTACAAATAGATGATCTAGGTGGTTAGAAATAGAGTTACTTGTCGATAGTTGGCGTCATATTAATAGTATCGTAAGATTATTGATATATTATCGATAGAATATTGTTAAACGCCAATAGCAATGTTTTACAACAATCATATGGATAGTACCGATGACGATGTCGACCTTCGTAGCCGAGAGGCAAGCGTGCCGGACTTAGGCGTCGCGCCATCTCTGAGGTTCCGGGTTCGATCCCCGGTCGGGTCAATATGGGAAACGAACTTTTCTATATTGTCTCGGGTCTGGGTGTTGTGGTACCTTCGTTGTTTCTGATTTCTGTAACACAAGTGCTTTAGCTAGTTACCACAGAATCAGAGCAATGTATGTGATGTTGTCCAATATTTATATATTTATATTTATTTAGTACCGAAAGGTTTAACTCCGATAGTAATGATACTATTTATGAACGACTATATACATATTAATGATCAATACTGTCTACAGTTTACTAAACTGCTATAATATTGCCTCCCAATAATCAGTTATGTTGCTAGTAATATCTCATAAGCACATAGTGAAACTATCGATAGATAATGCAATCGATAACTGAACAACTCTAGTTGGCAAACTTCATTAAGGACTACAGAACGTAAGTCCCTCTGGGCGGGGGAGTCCCACAAACGTCGCTATCGTCCCCACGGCATGGTGCGCAAAGGCATAATCCCTCCCTCAAAAAAAAGACTACAGAACGTGGATACGTCACGTCACGGCATTGGACTCGTTTAGCGTATAATAAGGGTTGCTGCTGGAACTGTTAATACAGCAGACCTAAGGCTTCGTAATTTATGCAACAGAGATACAAGCTATGAGAAAAAAACCTTTTTATTCATATACTAGCGGTCCCGGCGAACTTCGTTTCGCCTTAGAGGATTTTTCCCGCTTTTCTGTTGAAATTTTTCAAATTTTACCAAGGATCCCTAATTTTGTAGCCTATGTCAAATTGGAAGAATGTAGCATTCTATTGGTGAAAGATTTTTTTAAATCGGCCCAGTATTTTTGAGCCTATTCATTACAAATATACAAAAATAGGTACCAATCTTTCCTCTTTATAATATTAGTGTTAGATGTTTATATCACATCAGAATAATTAAACGGGTCAAAACGCGACACCATTTTTATTCAGTAGTTAATACGGACTACTTTACTGGATAAACTGGGATAAAACGCGTGTGAAGCCGCGGATGACGGCTAGTCATACAATAAAGTAAAAAATAAAATTATCGCAACACCTGTACATGTCAATATCAAGGGCAGTATGATAAAGACCGGATTACCTAGGCAAGCGTTACGGTCTCGGTCGATAACCTGAACTGATGAACGGATGGTTTAGTATAAACTCGAAGAATAAGTACTTGACCCCCGTAGCCGAGAGCATACTATCTCCATAGCCGAGAGAAAACTATTTTTTTTATATTGTCTCGGGTCTGGGTGTTGTGGTACCGTCGTTATTTCTGATTTCTGCAACACAAGTGCTTTAAATACAGGCTAGAGAATCAGAGCATTGTGTGTGATGTTGTTCAATATTTGTTTATTTACATAATAAAAATGTATGGGCATGATTTTCAGCTTGCTTGCATGTTTGAGTCCTCTGTACATTTTTTGACAAGTATTATCTTACTTTAATCTTATAATTTCTGGTAGGTACTAAGCTTTAATTACTGTAGCTTATGATTACTAACATAGATACGTCTAACTAAAATAATAGTATTTTAATTAAAAAAATACGCGTCATCACATGGATTATATATCAAAACATTGTATACATTAGTCTGTGTGTGTGTCTGTGTATAAAAAGCGTGTCAGCAAAAAGGCAATATGATGTCACCAATTTTAGTCACGTAACCAGTTATTAAAGCCAGGGTTGCCACTTCAAAAAACCTAAACTTTAATATTGTTAATTACAGGTTTCGCTTTTTTGATGATTCTCTCCAAAACAATAATAGAGTCTGATTTTTATTGTATAACAATGCAAGTGTTGTGTAACTTTAATCATATTACAAAAAAACTGTATTAAATAATAAACTTTGACATTTTTGAATGGATGAAAAGATAACGTGTAAGGAAGTTTTTTTTTTTCTTGTAATATTTTTTCTTGTCAAATACTATTTTACGCAATTGTATATGAGAAATAATTTGAATGAAAACTGGTTTATTTATTTTTGATAAACTAACTGGATAGTCTTGAAATATTGCGAAAGTTTATTGCAACAACTGTCATGAAAATAAATTAAAGTACTTAGCCTGACAACCCTATCCGAGCCATCATCAAAGTTCTACCAATCTACACCAGACGCCGAAACTCCCAAATTAAATGTTGCCGAATGAACATTGGGGCTACTTCACTAAGACACCTTTTATTGTCGAGGGGATTCCCCCTAAATAACTACCGTCACTGCCTGCGGGGAACAGAGAGTGGTGTGTCGAGCTCGCACCGACTAAAACCCTCTCGGTGGCCAACATTTGTGGGGGAGCCAGAATCCCTTGCGGACTCTACGCAGGCTCCCCCACAGCATCACTTAGACACCTGATCTAGTCACATCAGCAAAATCCTTATGATCATCCTCAACTATTACTAAGTAAATCCCCGTTTTTTCCTCATTTTCCACAGGTTCCTCGCTGCTATTGGTCACAGCGTGATGGTATGTAGCCTAAAGCCTTCCTCGATAAATGGACTATCGTAAAAAAATCTAATTCGAACCTGATATTATCGTGTTCAAACAAACAAACACTTAGATACACTTGATTGCATAGAAAATTTACAAAAATTTGTTCTACAGACATATTCAAGTAGAATTTAGACGGTCTTATTGCTACAGAGCAATCTCTTCCAGACAACCTTTAGGTAGAGGAAATAGTAGCTAACGAGAAACGGGCACGGCCGTGCACAACTTCACTTCAGCTTTATAATATTAGTTAGTATAGTACATAGAAAAGTAAGCTACAAACTTAAAGCCTATATAAGTGATTTCTAGATTTCTTTCTTTCTAAGTTTCTGTTGCATTCGTTATGAAGGGTGGGGTCCGCTATATTAATATGTAGTGCGCCGCTGCAATGGTTTTTAAGAGAAGTGTCAAAGTTTAAAAGATCAAAAACGGTAACCTTTTAGATCTCGACCATAATCCCGTTTAGCCCACGCGTTGAACTTTAAAGGTGAGTCCAGATTTGCGACAGCACAGCGACCAGACCGCGCGTGATAACTGTAGACTTGTGACGCTTAATGTGTACGTAGGACGAGCTTACGAACTTTGATAGGGTCAAAATACGTGTTTGAATTCAGTATAGTTTCGATTACCGCGCAGTCAACAGCAATGGTTTGTCAATTACTGGTGACAATTCTGACCAGGGGGAGTCAACTGGCTACTATACTAAACGAGCTGGGGTCACAAAGGTGTTGTTCGTAGGGTATTAATGTTCTGTGTTTCTGACGTTCAAAACCTTTTTTTTATATTTATATGATATAGACATTGCATTCTACAAGGAGGTTTGTTGAGGAATAATCGCGTTGTCTAGAGACGCAAAATGGAGTCAATAAAATCGGTCAAGTGCGAGTCAGCTCGCACACGATGGGTTCCGTACCAATTTCTATTCAACATTAGACACAATATTGTAACCTTAATGTACAACTAACTATTCTGTGAATATTTTAAGCGTCTACCTATTACTGTTATTTAACGTCGGGCAAAAAACGGCTTAAAATCACGTTTCTTGTATGGGAGCACCCCTTTATTGGTTTTATTGTAATTTTTTTTAAGTAAATATACAATAGCGTCGGTCAAAAAAGATTCAGTAAAATGACATGAGCCTCTACTTAGCCTCTCAGTAAGTCAAGACCTCAACGCAATTGTCTCGGTCAGCTGTCGACTCGCTTCCAGACACTTTTGACAGTCAGATCCAGCAGAATGGCAATTGCGAACAGTTTGTAAAACCCGCGAAGTGAAACAAACCACTTTCGTGTCGCTCAAAGTAAGTGTGAAGCGGGGGAAAACTATTTTTAGAGCGATTAAACTGTAAATTTTACGTACAAAGTAAAGTGTTCTAATAAATGTCCTTCTTTATTAAATTGAAAGCCTCACTTTGTCCGTAAATGTATATTCAAGAGGGGATTTAAGGTAAAGTGAAAATAAATCAACGGGGTGCTGACATCATTCGTATTAAGGGCCTTTTAGAGGACAGGAATTTGCTTTGATGCACTGGACCGCTGCCGCGCTGCTTGGGTAGGACAGCGGCATGTGTGGGAATTCCCCGCTCTAAAAGAGATGAGACCCCACCAAATCTCCCCTTCACCTCTAATTGCATAAATAGTGTTGCCATAGGAATTAAAATAAACTATAATATCCATAGCCTAGAGGCGAGATGGCTGGATTTTGGCATCGCACCACTACTGAGGTCCCGGATTCAATTCCTGGTCATATTAATAAAGAAAGAAAGATAAAAATGATAATTTAGTGGCATTTCAAAGCATTAAAACCAGCTGCAGTTTATAAATAAAATTATGTCAAAAGGCAAATACTCAATATTTGTCGTGGTATCGGAGTGACACCCCGACTCGTCTTCTGTAATATGGGAGACAAACTTTTCTTTTTTGTTACGAGTCTGGGTGTTGTGATACCGTCGTAGTTTCTGATGTCTATAACTTATAAGCTTTAGACTTTCCACATAATTTATTATAGTGTATGTGACAGCAGCTACTTCACGATTGCATTCAATATATACTACTGCATTTCTCATCTACAAGTCTATAAAAATCTTTCCCACTGTAAGAGATCGCTTGAGCACGAGTAATCGAAATTCAGCACGCGCCTCAGACTATTCTAAATTGGATAGAAGAAGGCAAGAAGGCACTCCACTCCTAGTTTTGCGCCATTGGAAATTCTATGCTCGATTCTCAAGAAGCATTAGAGGTTTAAAGGGATCAAGTTCCTAACTTAGCACCAGCCAAGTTACAAATAATGTCAGGCATAATATTAAACTCCGTTATGAGCTTAACACAACAATTTATCGGTCTAAACTTTACGCAGTAAAGAAGTCAAATTTATACTTCAAGAATACGTAAATGATAACATGAATATATGGCAATACGATTATTCCCTTTTTTGGTAAGATTAGGTTCCGAATTCCTGGTATCTTCAAATTTCGTTTTTCCTATTTTTAATGAACCATAAGTTCCAACAGCATCCTAGGTATAATAGCGAGCAGGCTGGACTGTCGCTATATGAGGTACTGTAGCACTACTTCTGCTGGAGTTGTGCATTATTCATTATGTATGTTATAAATGTATGTACTATCATAGGTTAAGTCTTTTATAACTAACTAAAATGAGTCTTGTTACTTGAATAAATAAATAAATAATAATAACAATAATAAGCTACTTATAACTTAACGCTAGTACTTACGAGTTTTGTTATGGATGCTATACCAGCGACAATGTGCGGTTAGCAGCATGAGGTAAACAATTACAGTTCGATATTAAATCTTATGCAGACGACAGAAGGACGATGGAAGGTCCAAAGTGTATAATCTGATGTGTTTTTATATGCATGTATGCGTGTTTGGATAACTAAAAAAAATCATTAATAACAGCACTAAACTGAAAATTACGAATATTATTAATTACGATAGAATAAAATAGAATTGAAGACGTATTTCTTACATGAAAATATATTTTTTCGTTTACAATATTTTAATTCGTGATTTTTTTATGTAAACTCGAAAGATATAATTAATTGCCCAAATCTTTATATATAAAAACGATTCAGTGTTCGTTAGTCTCGCTAAAACTCGACAACGGCTTGACCGATCTGGCTAATGTTGGTTTTGAAATAATTGTGAAGGCCCAGGGAAGGTTTAAAAAGTTAGGAAATTTGGAATAAAATAGGCGATAAGACGTTTTCCGGTACAGCTAGTTAGGAATAAAAATTACTATACATACGAAGTATAGCGCTAACCACCTGAGGGTAAGCCTCAGGTAGAGGAAAATTTATGATCAGGACGATGCAAGGTCAACAAACAATTTAGATAAAAGGTTTCATTGTATTGTCTAAGGGTAAAATATATACACATAAGGAGTTTTTTTTTATTTTCCCAATAAAAACTGTTTTCTTATTCCTTTATCTCACTTTATTATTCGAATTTAGATAAAATGTTTCAATGTATTGTCTTATCTAAAATCTATAGTTTTTTTTCAATCAAGTCTGTTTTCTTTGTTCTTTCTGTATCTCAAATCAATATTCGTAATCACCAATACATTTTTGACACTTCGAAAAACGATGCGACTTTCCGACAAACATAAACTCCGTTTAAAATTTCAGCATATTTTGGCCACAATCCAATTAATGTTTGTTTTTTCGCGTTGATAATAATAACATACTATGCATTGCATATTGTGGAAACACTGGGATAACATAGTAAGTACAATGCCGTCGAATGATTGGAACAAATTGGTTTTATTAGAAACATGTGGCCGGGTAATAGGTATTGTTTCAAATTGATAATATGACCCAATTGATGCAATCACAGTGCGTGTAATATTGTACTGAACTTGAACGCTTTTTCTGTAAAATCTGAGATCAATTGTAATTATTTTAATTTACATACAAATTCTTATTACTTTTATTCTATATATGTGTTTGTTTAAATCATAAATACCTACAATATGTAAATTTATATATATATATATATGTATGTATTAACTTAATTCATTTTATTTTAATTATTATTGTTTTGTAATTCATCACCAAATGGCATTTATGTGTTCTGTTAATATTTTCTGAATTTATATTTTGCACGGCCGTCGCCGTTTCTCGATATCTACTATTTCCTCTACCTAATGGTGGTCTGAAAGAGATTGGTTTCTAACAATAAGACTGCCTAAATTGTACTTGAAAATTTTTCTGTGCAATAAAGTGTCTATCTATCATACATGAGCGTGTTCGCTCGAGCCGGTAGTGGTCTCGTGGCAGTAACCAACATAGATTCTGACGAAGAAACATTACTATTTGCGTTACTCTCGCTGCTCGTACATACGAGCTCAGAAGCGCGTCAACACTCGTACGAGTTGAGCGTGTGCTAAAAGGCGCGCCTGTACGCGCCAACACGCTTTCAAACGACTAGTGAAATACCTCCACCTTACGGAAGACCGCAGCCAAATAACAATCACTTCGGTGTTGTTGTGTTCCTGCGTGTGAGTATGGTTTTCAGAGCTTCTGGGGGTGTGCTACATTAGTAGCAGGGGTCAAGCCTTCAAGGTAAGGGCGACAAGTCCAGTAACAGATTTGTTATCCTTTGGACCTGATTACCACTTAACATCAGGTGGGATGCGGTCAATCTTGAAGTGTAATATAAAAAAAACTACAACGTTAGTCTGAACCGTTTTAAAATGTAACGCATTTGTATTTCAATTCGATCAAACATGTTTATTTCCACTAAACCTATTAACACGGATATCACTAGAATGAACGTCAAACACATCAGACTACATTTCGCTCTACAGCCGTGATAACAACAATGTAATGCGATACGACAAATTATCTGCATAGCTACTAAATTATCAGGTGATTTATTCAGAAATCTGTTACTATCTCCGATATTTTGGATTGTGTTTGATTTCGATTGTTACAGTACAAAAACGAAACTTTGATTTTTTGTGTAAACTTTAAGACTTTCGCGTTCCATTTTAAACATTTAAATTATTTTTTTTATTTTTATTGAAAACGCAACAAAAATAAAAATGGTGTCGCGTTTTGACCCGTAAAATTATTTTAAATGTTTGATTTTTTGTATCAGGTACAACCTCCCCATTAATTTAATTTAATAATAACCTCCTAATTAATTAAAATCGCTAGATTTGTAGACTACTATGTAAGTTAGTATACTCTGGTTTATAATAAGATGTACTAAAGTAACATAAAAACTGATACATACCACTTTATGGAAAACAAAAATTATTGTTGCACCTGAACTTATTCATAACTCAATTAAGTGTTGAACACATTCGCAATCGTAAAGTGAAAAACAGTAGAACTGTGTTGTCTTGACAAAATTAACTTAATTAGGAATCATAAATAAAACACTAATTTTTGAACTTATAATTTCAGAAAAAAAAGGATATTCAGTATCTGATTTGATTTAAAATAATGCTGAATCAGAGCAATGCCTGTGATGTTGTCCAATATTTATTTGGAACTAGCTGTGTCCGCGACTTTGTTCGCGTGGACTACATCCTTTCATGGTCGGTTTACCCCTATCTCCCCTAATATTCGAAACAAAAAGTCTATATTTTAATCCAAGTTTCGAGCTATATTTGTGCCAAATTTCATACTTAAGAAATACAAACTTTCAAAGGTGGTATTACCCCCATTTCCCGCCCCCCTTATTTTCTATCAAAAAGTAGCCCATGTCCGCTCTTGAACCTCAAGACCTCAACGTATACTTATACCAAATTTCATCAAAATCGGTTGAGAGGTTTAAGCGGGAAAGCGTAACAGACAGACAGAGTTACTTTCGCATTTGTAATATTAGTAGGGATAAAAGTTTAAGTATGCTTCCAAATTCCAATCTATTTTTTTCATACAAATTATGTCCTTACGCAAACATTCTAAATAGGTGTAACCGTTCTGAAATTATTCGCAAACATACATTTCCTCAACGTTGTATGTCTATTAGTTCCAATGAGTGAGCCCGCACTATGCATACCCGAAACACAGTTAATTTGAAGCATGACGTCAACAAATTAAATTCTTCTAATGTTTAATTACTTTGGTCAGACTGAATACAGAAATGTGAAAGCAAAATTCATAATGCCATTGGTTGTAGCATAAGTGCAGGTAACATGTATACTTGTTCTTTATGAGATAAACATAGGAAATCTATACTATTTTTATTCACTACTTTAATTTTATAAATCTAAAGAGGAAGTTTGTTTGAACGCGCTAATATCAGGGGCTACTGGTTCAAATTCAAAATTTATTTTTGTGTTCGATAGTCCATTTATTGAGGAAGGCTTTAAGGCTAGATAACACATCCCGCTGCGATCTCTCGCACTCCTAAGAGATCTCAGGACGTACTGATCCGAATTAGATAATTATTTAGATGTGGGATATATATTTTTTTTATATTGCACTTTAAGATTGACCTAATCCCACCTGATGTTAAGTGGTTATGAGGTCCTAGCTTAAGGGTGACAAGTACAGCATAATAAAGCTGTTACTGGACTTGTCGCCCTTACCTTAAAGGCTTGACCCCTGCTTCTAACGTAGCACCCCCCAAGAGCTCTGGAAACCTTTCTCACACGCAGGAACACAGAAGTGATTGTTATTTGGCTGCGGTCTTCTGTAAGGTGGAGGTATTTCTCCAGTCAGACTGCTCCAGAACCTCCTCTCTTAAAATTCTATATTCTTTATTTATCAAGGAATGCTTTAGGTGATATAATTTTAACATTACCCTGTGAGCAATAAGTGGAAAGAATGAATGGAAAATGTGAAAAATCGAAGATAGTATGCGCACCAAATCGTTGCCTGGAGAAGAGCAATTTTGCTCAGAAGTTTCTTTAATAGCTTACAGGAGCACTATGAAAGGAAATTCAGTATAAAAGTTCTACATCAAAAGTCCCCTGAGGGCGTAAATGTCTGTATAAAAATTGGATATGCAGGTTCATTGGTATGCGTTCTTCATTGAAAGTCATACAAAGGAAGTGTAAAATATTTTGTCAAAAATCATCCCTTGAGGGGAAAGATATACCTTACTCACACGCAGGAACACAACAACACCGAAGTGATCTTTATTTAAGGTGGAGGTATTTTAGTTCAAGCGATATAAATCGTTATACCCTACCTCTCTTAAATAACTTCTTATGATAATTGCCGATATTATTCAATCCTAAGAGGGGCAATAGACTTTTATAACAACTAACTCCACGCGTAGGAAGTCGCGGGCGCCCACTAGTATGCAGTATAACAACATAACAATCCCAGAAAGTGCATCCGAGTGCGCGCCAACGTCCTTAGCTGCTATAAAATGGTGGAAGCATACCGAGCATACAACGACCGCTATTTTTATAACAAGACGAATGTCTGTGGAGTTGCTTCGCTTACGTAACGATGACGTCATCGCGTCTAGCCCTGGGCGGTGTTGGAGTGGGCTGCTTGAATCTGGCCACGTGTGTTTGTAGATAGTTATAATATTGTCAGTACCGAGTTAGACGTAGGTCGTTGTACTAAGAATTGGAGCTGTTAGCTGTGACGTCGTTGTTTCTAATTCTGTGACAGAATTTGACGTCACTGGTAGACTTGGAAATCATATTTTACAGTTGCATTTCTTCCACATCACACTATAACATCGTTAACGACCTTGGCAGTTAAGAGACGTTCTAGTTACGGATAGTTATTAATTATACGAGGCGTAAGTTATAGACGACTGACGGACGACTGATGACAGCTGATATGGAAAGTAAATTTGAAATTAGAATTAACGACTCGTAGAAAACCGGATAGTCATGTTTGTCCCATTACGAATCGTATTATATTGGAACCGAGCATTGTCAACTTTGTGCCCAGCCTATTATTTACGGGCTTGGTAAGAAGTTTTTGATGCTCAATTAAGTAGAACCCGTTCAAAAATTTACCTATACCTCTACATATTCGGATATTTTTCGAAAACCCTCTTACTCGTAGTACCCAGTTTTGTTCTACAATTGTAGCGTAAGTACTTACATAGGTACAGTTTCGGAGGCAGACACGTGCGCCGATCAATAGCATGCCTTGCCTTACGCGAGTACTGGCCAGGCTGTGCTGCTAAACGTAATTACAACCCTCGACACAAACACCAGGGGTTTTTATAAGTGTCACCTGTCTGTCTGTTATAAATAAATATTGGACAACATCTGTATGTGATGTTGCTCTGATTCTGTGGTAAGTAGGTTAATAAGCACTTTTGTTACAGAAATCAGAAACAACGACGGTACCACAGACCCGAGACAATATAGAAAAGTTCGTTTCCCATCTTTGAGCCGACCGGAGATCGAACTTGGGACCTCAGAGATGCCGTGACACCAAGTCCGGCCCGCTCGTCTCTCGGCTAAGGTGATCGTCATATATCTCTAGTATTCCAGCTCCCAAACGGATGTACTAATTTTGAATTTGGTTTATGTAACAATCTCAGAAGATCAGAACCTTATTAAGCTCTAGCTTCAATGTTGGTTTATATTAATTTTGATGATGCATAAGTGTTACCGTAACCTAAATTAAGAAATTAATTGATTATGATTACGCTTTTTCCTTAGCCTGGAATAAATTGGACGACGTTTAATAGAGTCGACGTCTGCTGGTCCAACCAGTTAAATTCATTAAGCAATGTGATGGTATACAGACAGATAGATGCAACTGCTTGTTGGATATCATACAATTAACTCTCTGACAACAAATGTATACAAGTATTTAACGCTAGGAATATTATCTACGAGTAAAAGCTTGGTCATGCAAATAGTTTGTTTATGGGTTTGTTCATAAGAACCTAAATATATAAAATCATTTCAAACGTTTTAATAAAGTAAGTTAACATGTCAAAACGCGACAATATATTTAGTAGTCTGTGAGTACTTACTGCCCTACGTTTCGGTAGGTATTTAAAATGGAAAGGTAAATTCTATAGAAAATCAATTGTTTCTGGACCTGCCGGGTTTTGAAGGGTCTAGTTTTCAAAATGGCTGACTTATTTAAGACAACGTTTGTAGCAGGGTTAAATTTCTATTCCTAAGGCCGAAACGGTAAATTTAGCGTTGACCTTTCGTCTAGGCACATATTGAACAAACTAATTTGACGAAGGACGTGCCATCAGGGCGCGAACTACGTGATGCTTGGAGCTAAAGTGTCCGCAGGGAAAGTTGCCGACTCATCACTTGTCAGCCCTTCTGACTGTGAAATATGGTGCGGGGACGTGATTCTACTTAGCTTGACATGAACGTTATAATACCTAGTGGGCGTGGATTGTGCAAGAGTGAATCAATCAAGAGGAACATTAATGAAATAACAGCGGGTAATTGACGATAAAGAGGTTATTAAGAACCTTGAACCTCTTCAATTTCATAGAAACAATGGTTCGTCAAGCGTCTTTTTTCATCTCTATTATAGTGTGTGTCCCGAGGAACTGTTTTTCCTTAGGGTAGAGGTCTTATTGCTAAAAGCAATCTCTTCCAGACAACGTTAAGGTAGAGGAAATAGTAGATATCGAGAAAGGGGTGGGTACATTAATTATTCTATGAATCTTTAACTGACAATTTGATTATGTTAAGTATACTTCCTCTATTAAACCATTATTGGATCTATTTTACGAGGCGTATAGATTTATATCCAGTTCCAATAAATAAATGTACGGTCGGAAGCATATCCTACTCATCCGTTTGAACTTTATACCCCCCTTACGTGGGCATAACAACTTAAATCGACAAGTGTTACCTCGATATCCTATTCACCGTACAATAAAAACCCTTCGAATATTTCTAATACTTCGACAATAATTTACGCGTGAATACAGAGCGACCTACTTCCAAGTAAGCAGGACACAAAATCTCCGTACATTTTGTTGATTTGAATACGAACCGCGCCAGTTACCCCGTTACCTATACAAATATAATAATGCTGTTGGCAAACAAGATTATATGTTGGGCAGGTCACTGCCGTGCCCTCAAATTATGGACGTACATTTACACTTTTAAGAGCGGTAGGGCATAGCGATCTATCGCTCGAACTGGAGCAGCCCGACTGGTGAAATACCTCCACCGTACAGAAGACCGCAGCCCAAATAACAATCACTTCTGTGGTGTTGTGTTCCTGCGTGTGAGTAAGGTTTCCAGAGCTGGGGGGTGCTACATTAGAAGCAGGGGTCAAGCCTTCAAGGTAAGGGCGACAAGTCCAGTAATAGATTCACTATGCTGTACTTGTCGCCCTCAAGCTAGGACCTCATTACCACTTAACATCAGGTAGGATGAGGTCAATTTTGAAGTGCAACATAAAAATAACACTGTATTATATGGCTGAGGATTTTTATGTTTGTTTTAACGCGCTACTCTCAGAAACTACTGCTTCGAATTGAAAAAAAAATGTATGTGTTTGATAGTCTATTCATCGAGGAAGGTTTTAAGCTATATGACATTACGTTACATTCCCTTCAATATGGTTGAGTGAAGCGATGGCTGGCACATACGTCATGCTTGTGAACAGGTGCCACCTTTGGGGACTGGTCTGCTCCAGCTTACCTCTTAAAATAAAATAATACTTCATGCTTTTTTTTACTTATCAAAATAAAACTATATGACTTGGTCCAAAGTGTTCTACACATAGCTATTATAAGTTAGATACTGCTACTGTAACTTATGTGCTGAGTTTCTTACCGGTGTCTTCTCGGTAGATATAGGTTTCGAACCGGAAGTAGAATTACTTTGCATTGTATTCAATGACGATTAAAAAGTGTTACATTTAACCTAATTGAATAAATATTAAAAAAATATAAAGAAATATTTGAGTTTGAGTTACGTAGAGATGAGAAAAACGGGTATAGTAGAAGTTCGAAGCCGCGGCGCTAGCTATTAGTTATAAATTTAGTATAAGACGACCTCCGTAGCCGAGAGGCGAGCCTGCCGGACTTTGGCATCGCGCCATCTCTGAGGTTCCGGGTTCGATCCCCAGTCAGGTCAATATGGGAAAGGAACTTTTCTGTATTGTCTCGGGTATGGGTGTTGTGATACTATCGTTGTTTCTGATTTCTGCAACACAAGTGCTTTAGCTACTTACCCACAGAATCAGAGCAATGTATGTGATGTTGTCCAATATTTATTATATACATAATAAAAAGATAAAGATTAAGATATTAATTAAACTGTTTAAACTAAACTGGATATTCGATTATCCATCACATAATTTTTTTTTCATAATGCACTCCAAGATTGACCTCATCCCACCTGATGTTAAGTGGTAATGAGTTCCTAGCTTAAGGGCGAAAAGTATAGCACAGTAAAACTATGACTAGTCTTGTCGCCCTTACCTTGAAGGCTTGACCCCTGCTACTACACAACAACACCGGAGTGGTTGTTATTTGGCTGCGGTCTTCTGTAAGGTGGAGGTATTTCACCAGTCGGGCTGCTCCAGTTCGAGCGATAAATCGCTTTGCCCTGCCTCTCTTAAATAAAATTTAAAATGTATATTAAATTGCGTTTAAACAAAGTTTAATAAACAATCCGATTCATACCACAATAATTAAAGCAATATACATTTTTCCTATTGCCCTTTGAATCTTAAACTCCGATTAGTAATCTGTATTTACTATTGCCTCGTAAATAATCGCTATTACGTAAATGATGATGATGGTAAACAATGAAAACAAAAACAGATCATTATATAAACACGAAAGTTTGTAAGAATGTATGCTTGTCAGAATGTACGTTTTTTACTAATCTAACGTAATTTTTTCTCTACAAAATAGTACTACTTACGTTTTCAAGCACTTCAATATCATAAACTAACTCTTAACTTGATTGTTTAGAAGTTTGACCTTTCTAATTCGATCACTGGTCTATTTTCACAGATAATCAGAAGGTCTCTCGTATTTCTACATTGAACCCCTTCAGCCTTCTTCTTCAGCCTACCGGGGCTCGATCCGGTTTTAGCCGGATTAATCCCATTTAATTGTCTTGCCCTATTTAAGTTAATAAATATTTACCTAGTCTCATTTGGGTTAAACAAAATCCCTTGCGAACTGATTCTATCCTGGTTCAACGGAACTGTGTTACTGTTATACATTGAAGAGATAGCCTAGTGGTCTAAAGTCAAGACTTTCTGATCCAAGAGTCAGACATCATAGCCCAAGGGCTATGATGCCTGACTCTTGGATCAGACCTTGACCTCCGTAGCCGAGAGGCGAGCATGCCGGACTTTGGGGTGGCGTCATCTCTAAGGTCCCGGTTTCGATCCCCGTTCGGGTCAATGTAGGAAACGTACTTTTCTACATTGTCTCAAGTCTGGGTGTTATGGTACCGTCGTTGTTTCTGATTTCTGTAACACAAGTGCTTAAGCTACTTACCACAGAATCAGAGCAATGCATGTGATGTTGTGCAATATTTATTTATTTATTCCATTTCGTGGTGATGAATCCAATACCTGATTTTATAACGATAACAAATGATAGATGCTTTAGCCCTTAGCATTTAGTAGATTCATTAGTAATACTTCTAATATTATAGGGCAACAATGGAATGTCGACAGTTCATATCAGTCAGATCAGTTACTGCGATTAATTGTGAACAGTGTCGTTCAACATCCATTGTCTGTGCTCAAATGGTCGGCAACAGTTCAATTGAATGAATTCAAACTTTAGTGATGATGATTGTGGCTGTAGACATGTCGAATGTAACTAATTTACTGACCAATTGGCGGCCATTTTCTAAACGAATCAAAAAACAAAATGGAGGCCCACCTAAACGGTTTATGCACGATGAATGTGTAGATAAACCCATTCTTCTGTTTAATAAATATATTGTACTGGAATGTCATGAATTTTTAGATCAATTTGCGACCATTGTCTAAACGAATTAAAAAACAAAATGGAGGCCTACTTGTTTCGTTTACGCAGGACGAATTAGGATATAAACCCAAACTTTTAATAAGTTAAAATTTTAACTACCAATTCACAAAAAGAGGACTATTTTACACATCATTAAAGCATCATACTGTACGATTACACAAAATTGATCATTACATAACACAATAGTATTGTCATGTTATGCAAGTTTGAATATTATGCAAGCTACCAATTCTCGCAAATTAAACATAAAAATATAAGACAGAAGGCGTCCAAAAATATTCCGGAAGGTTACCTGAAATTGCACAAAGAGCTTGCATTTTGAAAACACTTGCTCATAAGGTATGCAATGGAATTGTAATAATGCCTGGCCCTGCATGCTTGGGAAGATGGAACATCACTGGAATATTAGATGCCGCCCGAATGTTGCATTTGGGATAGAGGCTTTTCCATTCCATTACAACTGGTATTGTTTTCATTATTCCAGAAAGCCTTGAGTTCTAGAATTTAATCTTGGATTAGTTTTTGCAAAGCCCGTTTATAGTTAGACGAAGGTTTCGTTAATAAAGTAAATAAGGTCACACACAATTGGTACGTTCCGCTCAAATGCCAAACTTTCGTACTAATTAAACGCTTTGCGTTAAATCGTGCTTTTGATTGGTAATGAACGAGAAAAACATATTCGTATAGGTGGAGTATTCATTTATTTTAACCTGAAGCCTGGTTATCTACAAGAAGTTAGATTTCAAAAGGAGGTGCCGAAATTATGGGCTTTGAAATTATGGCGTATTTGATAAAGTTGCATGACAATTGACTGTCGGTAAACTACACAAAATACTATAGTCTTTGAAGCAGCTAAGTCCATTTTGTCATACCCGCACAGTTTTCCAAATTCTCAAGAGATAAAATGGCATTACGGTGTGTCAAGATCCGGCACTAAAGAAAGGCTATAAAATGAAGATGCGACCCGTATCTTCGAGTCGTAACAGCTGACAAGGCAGAACTCATAAGAAGCCATTATCGAAAGAACTGTTTGAAAATCATGTGAAGCAATTTCTTTAATAATAATGATAGATATTGAGCCTCTTTTTCGGCGTTGATGACATTAAATTCCTTAAAATGATGTTAAAACCTCCAGAAAAACTCCTCATTTTATTAATTGATTTTCAAAGTTTCAAAAACAACCATAGTATTTTTTTCTCACTCAAATGTTAACAAGGTTTATAATAAATATATAAATGCGGACATTGGTCTCAATATGAGTGCCAAAACACGAATATTATTACGGAGGCGTCAATACAATTACTTTCATGGTTATTAATTCAAGCTATTATTTTTTTTGTAATCCATAACTACGAATTATACTACTAAAAATATAATCTCATCATCATCTTTCTTCTTCTTCATCACTACACTCTTGTCAGAGTGGTCGTGGTCATGATCCAGGTTTTTGGGTGACCTGCTTCACAACACGAGGCCATTTCTCCTGTATGGTAGCTTTCCAAGTGCATTCAATTATGATTGCCAACATACTATTCTTGATCTTTCATTCCACATCGTCATATCAAAAATTATAAATGATTAAGGCCCGGTTCCAATATTTTACGAAAATGTGTCAAAAATGACAATCCGTTTTTCTCCAACTGACTAAAAAAAATAAAACTTTTCCAGACATGTGTCGGGAAAGGTTTAATTTTACGCCACGTATAATTGTTTACTATCCTTGACTAAAACGAATCGTTTTTCAAATATTTTAACCAAGTCAAGTCAAATCTTCATCATTCATATAGATTACATGAAATATTAGTGTAGATACAAATTGTTGTGGTGATTCTAGCTGAGGTTGTGACGTTTCTAGCTAAGCCGCGTTTCCCAAAGCACCATCAGTAAAAGGCAATCTGATCAAACCAAGGGGGTTTAAGTTGTTAGTATCTGCCTTTTGCGGGGCAGAGGAGTCCCATACACGCCGTCATCTTCCCTCAAATGGCAGTAGGTACGATTCGACAAAGAATTTCCGCCCAAAAAGAGTGTAGGTACATGTTAGCGATGAAACTGAAACCCAATTTAAAAAGGACAGAAGATAAATCAAACCAAAAATACAAAAATTACAAGAGAAAACCAAAACTGTTGCTATGCAATTCTAGTAACAAAAACGCTTAGCAATTAGGTAACATGTTGTTGCCAGATCTGTCGCCAACAGGTACAAATTGTTTTCAAAAAGAACGTTGAACATCCTAAATTAAATAAGCAGGTCAATATTTAAACGTACTTTAATGTAAAATATTCCATACCCCATCCATATCTGTTAATAGGCAGAGAGCAAAACGAAATATTGAGGCGCATGTATAAAGTACGCAATTATTTAGCGCGGGAGCTATCAATATTTATGTTACGAGAGCGCTCGCTTCCGTTTCACTATCTGCATTTGTATTTTTTGTTATTAGGTCAAGTCCGAATCTGACGCTAACAACACCAATAATATTAGATATTCCCAAGTTACCACAAAATACTCATCGCGCAACTCCTGAACGTGGATAAAATTTTAATCCACGTTCAGGAGTTTGGCGGAATCGTTGTCTTATCTTTACCTTTCTTTTACCTATGGTTATATCTAACTACATAATTTATGGGATGGTAATTCTGGGATAGTGTTTTATATTTTTTTATTTAATTTAGGTTTGCCAACAAAACATTTGTCACACGGATTTTTATTTGGGAGTGCCAGTAGCTTTTTAGCAAAATTATTTGCGAGAAAATTCGAACCTCCTACTTAACCCATCAAATTCCAATTACTCATTGGTAGGTCAAGAATATATTTAATAAATTTGTGATAATTAACAAACAAAAAAGGAAATTAGTAAAACTAAATAAAAACTTCATTATATGTACAAATAAACAAAATAAAATAAAATAATTAATTAATTTTCTATGACTATGAAGAGTTAATATCCTTTATAAAGGGAAATGAAGACTAGAAAATAGTAAACGAGAGTAAGCTTGTGTTAAAAGTAGAATCCAATAGACATCACAGAAGCGGTAATTTTGAAAAATAAGAAAATATCTGAAACTGTATAAAATGTAAAAGATATTCTTTCATAAAACTGTTGCAACTTTTCTGTCTGATACTTATTAAAAGTTTATTAATGCCTTCATTTTACGGCGGATCAGATGTTGTTTTTAACTACAATATTATTAATATTTCTTGTATCCCATTTTATATATTTTTTTTAAAACGAAATTCTATAACTATATATATGTATATATATAATATGTCTATATGTTATAGAATTCATATATATATACAATCGCGCATTCAGACGGATTGTTTCACTATATTCAACAATTATAGAAAGTAAAATTCAAATAGTAGAAAGCATTTAAATGGGTTATTTAACGTCTATTTTGAGTTTCTTCATAAGTAGCTAGTACTTCCCACCTACATAGTTCCAAAAAGATGGATGTACAAAAATGTGATCACAAATATAAAGTCATCACAACCAATATGTTTCTCCGAACCCGGGATGTGTTTACAAACCGCTCATATGGATTAAGGCTATTGTTCGCTTTGAATATTGTTCCTTTGTCTTTTATATGCAACGTCAGTATTTATGCAATGATGTACGCAACTTTGAAGCCCGTATCTTTGGGTAATATTGTATCCTTAAATGTCCTGAAACCAGTTACTGCATAAATTTCTGATTAGCCTTTGATGACTAGCTAGTCTGCTCGCTTTCACATTAAATTCTGTTTTCTTATGTAAAGTGTCTATTTACGTAGACACGTTACATGCAAGATGCAAGTAGGCAATATTATTTTTAAGCATAAGGACCTATTTCGTTTGTTTATTAATTATATTATATTATACTATTATGCTTAATTCCTTTGGGTTTACTGTTACAATTGGCCAATTACACTTGGTGCAATTTTTTTTTATAAGTTCAGCCGTATTTGTAACAAACCAGTGGCTTCATTTGGTCTATACAGTTAATAAATTATACTGATCTATTTAACATAAAAAATATGAGAAATATTGCCACAAGCACCTTTTTATTAATTTGGGCAACAGAAATACTGACTGAGCCACAAGTCGCCCAAGCCCAAGTGGCTTACTTATTAAATAAGTGGCCAACTTATTATTTAGGTTAGGTTAGTACTTTATTGATGCTTGATTAAAGAGAATTCAAAAGATTTTAATTATATCACATCATAAAATGTTACGACCACAAAAATGGCATCGGCAAAACAAGGGTTATAGCTTTACGTCAAAAATTATTTTATTTTTAAGTTACAGAAAGTTCAAATTAGTTTAGACTAATTATAACACTTTAGGCCTTTCTTGCAATACTTGTGTTGATATATGTTCATACGATATACCTACCTCATCTCATCACACACCCTTTGATCGAAATTATTACCAATTTTTTCGTGCTTATTACGAACGTTTTCAATACTTGTCTTGTTGTCTTACTTTATACTGGAATAGCTCGTGATGTCGTTGCGGCAATGGTTCGGAAATAAGGCCGAAAAGCCGTTAAGCTACCCATGCCGCCGTCATGTATTAAATAGATGACCATTCCGAACATAAATAATATAATATTTAATGAGCTTTGACCCGTGGCCTGTCCCATTGGTCCCGGCTGATAAGGTTCTCGTTAAGCCTAATCTGAGGCCAAAAACATTAAATTAAAAGACGAGCCATTAAATAGTTACCGCTAACACATAGAGGTTCTTTGTTTTCTTCAACACATCTCTGTGTTCACTCTGTGTGACAGATTCAAACTCAGGAGATAAATTAAATCGGAGTTACTGTATGCAAGGATGAAATAACAGCTTTGTACTAAATGCATTTAAATGATTAGACGGCTATTTAACTTATCAAAATTACATGTTTGCCATTTATTCGGCGTAATTTAAAGGGCGTTAAAGGGCGTGAGCAGCTATTATGCAGGTGCGACTAATAATTTCTAGTATCCAATTTTCAAACTTCAACGGAATGTAACCATCATTAATATATCTTAAGTCTAGAAAAAGGCCAAAAGTTTCTTCAGCCCCAGAATCTTCTAAAGCACTAATACAGCGACTAAAGCTTAGCCTGAACACAATGGATTCCTCGTTTCTCTTGACTTGCTAGCTACGACTGCAGACTTAGTGCATCCCTTTCTATTGGCTTCGGACTAAGCGAGAGCACCAAAGCAAGTGGAATTAAGCCCCGTATCATTCTGAAAGGCTTCGCTACTGGAAACGTAAAATTTTCTTATTCAAATTTTGAACGTAAGGTGAGCTGAATACGAATGAAATTTAGACAGAGCAAGAATTCATGGTTGTCAAATTACAAACAAAAATATAGGATATGACAGTTTTGACAGCTGTCAAATAGTCAGCGTTATTGTAAAGTTGATGCAACTGAGTTTAAGTGTTTTTTTCCTTCTTTTAATATATTAAACTAGTTTTTGCTTGTTTGTTATCTCGTAATGTATCTTTTTGCGCAGAATTTTAAAAAGCACCAAGGTAATTATGCAGTACTAACAATTAGTGCCTGTACACAATCTTAAAATATGCGTTACTTAGTGCTATTTATCAGAATTAATTGTAATTTTGGTAAGAATTTACATCTTTAGTAGGGTTGTAGCCGTGGCAATAGTTGAATTTCAGAGTGTTTTTTTTAAAGCTTAATGATCAGGTTCTTACTAAAAATAATTAAAAATTAACGCATTCTCCCTTAAATTAAGGCGTATTTAACAATGTGAGACTTTTAAAAAATTCAGACAACATCCCATACAATGGCCTCCTTACAAAAAAAGCAGAATGTGTTATGGAAACTAAACCACATGATACACACTTAAACACATTTATAAATGCTGTCTGGGCATTTCCCAACCAACACAAATATTGATTGTCCAATTACTTTGTTCTGGATGGCATATTCTGGAATCAAACCCACAAGAAATTTAAAAGAAAGAAGAAGCCCTAAGAATTCAAGTTGAAATCAATCCAAGGGTTAGTCGATTACAGTTTACGACTGAGCATAAGCCAACGTCTATTCTAGGCTTAGAAATGAAAATTTTATTTCGATGATCGACTTTACTTGAATACATTTTCATCGTTTTAGTTTAATATTTGAGTCACGCATTCAAACCATCAACTCAATATTTTTTATCGTCTGTAAGATAAAATAAATTTTTACTCAATTTTTATTAAATTTTGTTTACAAATATTTATATATTAATCTAATAGATTTTTCAAATTAACAATATTTTTTACAACAGTTCCAATACAGAAACGTTTTCCTGGTCGTTCTCTAAGTTAAATTGTATTCTAGCGTCAGTTTTCTATCAGTTAAATTTCTACTGGCTGACAATTACATAATTTACGTAAAAAAATACTATTATTATGGAACAAACACATGTACCGCCAGTGTAAGCAACTGCTGTGATCCGACCTCCATAGCCCTTTTGGCTTTGCTTTTTATATGGTCAAGTTTTAATTTTTTTCTTTTATTATTATTCAACAGTACGTTTTTTTCTTTTTTATATATATAAATCAATGTATACAGATCTCTCGCTAGTTGCTTTCCAATATACCGTACGAGTATAGAACAAATATCATTGTTAATTAGAGTTTCAAATTTCCTTACAGCCTGAATTTAACATTTTATTTAAAAGTTTGCAAATTTGGCAGACACTAATATCAAACGTAATATTATTCTGAATAGCACATTCCGTCCAAAAACAAACTGAATACCAATGGAATGGAAGAAAATAATAAATAAGTTTAGTACCACAAACGCCCATTACAAAACAATCATTATTATTTTCTGATAATAACGAGCTTAACGTTTTAAGCTTTTATGAAAATTTCGCTGCATTCATAATACTGTTGCTATGTTAACGTATCCTTCAATAGTCTGTTAAACCTTATTTGGAACGAAATGAAATAACATGTCGGTTTTATCGGCAATGTCGGGGTAGTCTGCCATTACCTCATACATTCACGATTATATTACTCCTCTGAAAATCAGCTTAGTAGATAGAAGAAAATGATTTTAGGTCAGTGTAGATATGCTTTTTACTCATTCCGTATGCCTTTGTTTAATAATAAAATATTATTATAGTAATTACTTCGGATTTGTTAGTTTTGGTGGACCACCACCGTGATTGGTTTTCCAAAATGTATATCTAGCCAGATGGTACTGTATGTGTAATCGGTAGTCATAGATAAAATAAAGGGGCAGCCTTTATTTAACTACTGACAAAATAACTTTGTAAATATAAAAGTGGTAGGTAGTTTTAAGATACTACCAAACAATAGCTTGACATTTCATAGTTCTTATGTTTTATATGAGACGTAAAGATAGGATTAACAAAGCTCAAATAAAAGATAACACATATTAATAACAAAAGCAAGTAAGAAGACGATCAAAATAACCCTATGAAATCAAATCACGTGGAGGGACTCAAAGTTATCAGAGTAAACAAAGATCGGAAACAGACTCGCATTTATAACTACAGAGTTTCTGTATTCTAGTAATATAAACACTGTTTGAAACCTCACAGGAACAAAAAATAGAGGATGTAAAAACAAAGGAACCTACGCTAAGTCCACCGATCCGTAAAACACAATCGCGACATCAACTTTTGCTCCAAAAATAGCTTCTCTTGGAAATAAAATGGGTTGAGCCCACGTGATTTTTTTCGGTTCTGACTACGCAGTACTTTTTCTGAATTCACAGCTTTCCACGTTATTTTATATGGTAATTTGATTATGTTAAAGGTCGTACGACTGTGGGATATAAGCAAACGTTTCTCATCTTAGGTGGAGGTTTTATTTTCAACAATTGACGTCTATGATTATTTCTTTAACAAATCAGGAGCAGATTGTTTTTTTTCAACTCATTTTTATCTTTGCCTTAATACTAATTTCGAGACAATTAAGATTGGTTTATGCAAGGGAACCAATCTAAATATCTCACATTTATTAAAATAACATAGACTTTTTCTCTTATTGATCAAATCTTTCCTCAACGAACTTTAATAAAGCATGCAATTAAGTACATGTTAACGTTTTAAAGGGTCAAGTGAAGTCTAGATATCTTATTGTCTTGCATAACTAAACTAACATCAGTAAGTCACAAATAGAGTTGCAATAGAAAAAGATATAATGAAATGTCGAGGAAGTTTGATGAGATCGTAAGCCTTAAGCAAGGGTCTGTACTATCGCCTCATCTTTTCAATGTAATCCATGTGGATTCCGAATGTAGCTGAAGTTTTGAGGATATAATATGATAATAAACTAGCAACTCTAAGGTCATAGCTATATATAACATAACAAAGCGACTGTTCTGATTTGCTTTGAAAAAAGCAATGTAACACTTTTAGGTTCCTCGATGTTATAAAGTATACCGATCACTATATTTCAATGAAGATCATTGATAATCATCTCTAGGTACCAAATGTCAACCATTCATTTATTTATAGAAATTGTAGAGTTTATGAAATTAGTAATATTTTCCTACAAATCATCAATTGAATGAACGTTAATACTCAGCATAAATACTTCCTGAAGTTCAAATGTCAACATTTGACTTACAATCGATGTTTATGCGTCTTTATCACATGCAAAACATGCACTTGACAATAAAATAAACTAGCTGCTCTTGGTAGACAAAACCCGTTTATTTGAATATATTAAACTCTTTAAGTTTCATGGCAATATAAAACTTCAAAAAAACTTAACGATTGAGCTAACCACGTTGCAGCGATACGAACTATTATAACTGGCGAGTTTATAGTTTATTTTTGTTTGCTATTTAAAATTGATAGTATTAAATTATAATAGGCACTAATTGAAGAGAAACTAAAATCGTTCAACACGATTGGTTTCTTTTTTTTTTATAAGTTCTTCTTACTCTTTTTTGTCATTTCGTCCTTTATTTTGTAGAGGTGAATTTTTTGTCTCTCTTTATATGAATTCGTGGTGTCTTTACAAGATTATTGACATTTTTCACTGAGGTTAGATTGCAAACTTAAGCCAGGTACTTTTGGGTAGCTCTGTAAGATACCTATTAAGTGATTTTTTTTTTACGCATTCAAGTAGTTGCAATTTTGTCAGGGTTATTTTTTCTACACGTAGTATTAATTTTTGCTGTCTTTCGAAAAAATACTGTCATCGTTACATGAAATGCAAGTTTAGAGTAAGAGAGGTTACTGCAACATTTTTACTTGCTTTGTTATAAAGGGCAAAATTTTGTATCTATTTAATTATTTTTTATTGTAAATCTCAAAGGCAAACAGATTAAATTGAATAAAACAAATAAACATGAAAGACGTACAAAAATATTTTAGTAAACTCTTATTGTGTGTTTTATGATGTATCGTGATGATACTATAAAATATAATGACCATAAAAAAGTCTTCAACACAGCGTTTGCTACCGTCGATTATAAATCCGTTTATTTATTATCCACCAAAACAATGGACCTCCTCATCAGAGATTTAGTTTACCTGAGTAACAAATACCGTTGGCAATCCACACAGTTACTTAAACAAATCACTGTAACCACTATGCATTCACACACACCGGGTTTGGTAATGTTCGCATGAGATTGTCAGTGAAAGATTGTTTGAAACCGGCGCGCGACCGTCCTGTGTCGCGTCTCAATCGGTACTGACGAATCAACGAACTCGCACAATAAAACTACGGTCGGCAAACATTATTCATACCTACTCGTGCCCTGCCATGGATCCGAGACGCAGCCAGCGACAGCTGTTTAATGTTTGTGAACCGTACTTGCCAATCGATCGCACTTACGTGACGTAACCCGGTTTTCTTTTTTCATATTCGAATTTTATTCTACCATTGCAGTATCAACTGCCAGTGTTCGAGTTTAGTTCCACGATTAAAAATAGTATTTAGTTAAATCGCACAAACATAGATTGGGATAGTAAGTGCATTTCGAGTTCGTTTGCACTGGTGGAGAAAGGGACGGGCTGATTCTTCCATTCCGTTCCAACATCGATTTCGGTCATTGTACCCGTCTTTTTTCTGTGTAGTGCGCTGTCCCTTTTCGGCGGGCGCAGTACGCATGCGTTCGATGCGGATGGAAACCCCGACAGTTGGGAAATGGTGGCCCATTTCGAGACGGGCTCTCGGACTAGGTGGTACCGATTGTTAGTCTAGAATCCCCAAAAAATGTAGGGTAGTGTCACGTCCGCCATTCAGAAGGTAGAACTTCTACGTAACCTGACCCTGCTAGTAGTGAACGAAGGAGTGGGCCACCACAAATCCTAGAGCTGCCAAGTTTACTACTTAAGTACCACGATTTGCAGTAGGTGTATAACTGGGGTGATTCATATTTAGATCATTAAGAAGATTAAATACTTGAAATCAAGGGTAGAACGTTTGTAAGGAATAGTAAGAGCAGACTTTGTTACAAATTATAAAGTTTCTAAATTGCATTCATTTGTGATTACATTTTCCTGCCTTAAAGCAAATAACTTTGGAAATTCTCCAGGACAGTATGATTGCGAAAGCACGCGGGCAGTTAATGTTATACAGCTGAAGAGTTTGATTGCGCTAATTGAACTGATTTTGGTTCATAATTATAAATGCAAGTGAATGTTAATGTGTCTACGGCCTTAAGCTGTGACAACTAGAGCCGCCCGTTTGTACATAGGCACATGTGTACACGACTGTTTTGATGTATGCGCGTTTTTTACACTAATATAATATAATATCATGTAAAAATGTTATTTTCTCTACAAGTGTTTAATGTAATCTTTTAAGAAAAATTGAAAGAGGCAGGGCAAAGCGATTTATCGCTCGAACTGGAGCAGCCCGACTGGTGAAATACCTCCACCTTACAGAAGACCGCAGCTAAATAACATTCACTCCGGTGTTGTTGTGTTCCTGCATGTGAGTAAGGTTTCCAGAGCTTCTTGGGGGGTGCTACATTAGTAGCAGGGGTCAAGCCTTCAAGGTAAGGGCGACAAGTCCAGTTACAGATTTGTTATGCTGTACTTGTCACCCTTAAGCTAGGACCTCATTACCACTTAATATTAGGTGGGATGAGGTCGATCTTGAAGTGCGTTTTAAAAAAAAAGTCTTAAACCACAATCTTAGAAACTACCTTTCTGGGTTGGATAGTCCAACTTTCAAGGAAGGCTTTAGGCTATATAGCATCACGCTGCAACCAATAGTCCGAGCGAGGAATCAATAGAAATTGTCGAAAAAACGGGGACAGTGCGCGTTCAAAACCGCGGCGGGCCGCTAGTTAAAATATTTAGATGTAAGTATGTTACTGTCTTGCGCAAAAAGTACGATGAAGTTTGAAAGAAAAATTGGAGAGATAATAGATGAATTATAGATATAAGGTGAACAAAATGGCGGGTAACAACAAAAAAAAATATACCTAAAATCCCTTAATACGGTTTGTAGGTATGCGATATATAAAGGAGGTAATCAATAAACAACTCAATTTCTTGCAGAATTCTTTTCGGTGGGAGCAGTACCGTACTAACTGTTACTACAATTTTGTTTTCGATGCATAACTGTTACTTGTAACCTATATGAATAAATAAAAACAATTGATATGTTTGACAACATTTTAGACAAGTTGATTATAATTACCAAGTTAAACAATCTTCTATTTTAGTGTTTACCGCCAAAAACGGTAACCAACATTAGACAAAACTTTTGTTTTAGACTAGAAACTTTCTAGACTTAAAAAAGCAGATCTCCTCGATCAAAACTTTGAGCGCGCGGAGAGTCACTTCACCACGCTCTCCGCGGCCCGGCTCAGAATCCATCTTAGCTTCACCCTGTGCAGTATCGGAGGCTGGGTAGCAAGGCTAGCCTTAACGCACCATACCACAGGGTTACTGAACCCACCCATCGCTGCAAGATGCGGAACCCAGCGGGGTGACATTAGTCTAATCTAATTTAAGTCTTATGAGACTGAAATAAGCATGACAATAGCCACGAAGCGAATGAGAGTGAAAGAAGGCTTAATACTGTTTGAAGCCTTGTTTTGTCGGTACCAGTTTTTGATCGTATCTGTGTTCAAAAATAATTAAAAAAACTGAAAAACACGCTCTAAGTTACGTAAATTGTTTTTTTTCATTTCTGACAGCAAACCCTTTCATTTGATACCTATATCATGGGGGTGGATTTCAAACAGCCAGTCCGCCATCTTGGCGCGGTCGCCATATTGGATTTGTAATGAGTTTCTTAGCTAGTCATGTATTGTCATCAGAGCGTGTGCAAAATTTCATTCTAATCGAAGACCGAGAAGTGGGTCAAATAAGGATTCCATGATTTTCGTGCATACAAAGTTACAAGTGAAGCTAAAAAAAGCATTTTAATAAAAATCATCGATGAAAGAACCGAACCAATAACAAGTTTTGGGGAGTTTAAATAACTGAAGTACGCATCACAAAATTACGTATTGTCATTATGCAGTACAATTAAATGGCAGTACGCTTGCACCAGAAACGCACCGGCGTAGAACGAGAGAGAAGAGCTATTATTGTCCCTATCTGTCATTATTTTTAAATGGAGGGTTCCGTATTTAAACGCCAGAATGGTGATTACTGGTAAGAGTGGTGAAGTCTGTCTGATATGTTAATGTTTAGTGTTTAGCTGAAATTGCTCTCTAACAAAAAATCTTGATAACACATTCACGCATGGCGTTTAAATTTAAATGATGCCTTTAAATAAAAATATAGTCAATCTACATTGTTTGTCTCGATGCAAAATTCGTTAGTTTAGCCATCATTGCAATGAAAACTACAGTTTCTTGTCGGTATCTACTCTGTAGGTATAGGTTCCAAATTGGAGTTCGCTTCTTTTAGTTTATATAGAGTAAATTGATTGTTTCAATTTACATAAATAAAAATATTTTTGAGACATCTTTATTGGTTTGTTAGTAGGCGCCTTTGCCCTTTGTAACAGGAATGATGTGGGTTCGGTCCCCATCTAGAACAAATTAGTCATATAAAAACATATCCATTGAATTCTAAATGAGTTTGGTGTACTTGCTTGTATAAGTATATAGCTCGTGATTTTTCTATATTTGCGCTTATATTATATTCTATATTATAATGGTACAAATTCTGGGGCCACATACTAAACTAAATTTGTATGCTGTTATATTGCGTTTCCTATTCTTAACAAAACTAAATTGTTACAGTTGTTACAATGTAATGCAAAAAATTAACAAATAAAATAAAAAATAAATTCACAGGATTCAATTAAAGTTTTGTCATGATAAAACATTTAAAATAATGTAAATGTTTTATGTTAATTCAATGCAACAATTTGAAAATAAACAATATTTTTTGGATTCTTTTTTCACAATAAAAAGCTTTCGTGTTTTACTTTGTGGTCAGGTCTCTGTATAAATGAGGTCCAATACTTATTCATTTCATTAACAGCTGCGGAGCACTCTCAGCAGATGTTTATCACTATAAACATCTTATTATGACCCCAGACAGAACCCTAGGGGACAAAACGGAGTCTAAATTCTGTGCAAACAAAGACGTGTGCACGCTCTAGTTTAATAATAAACAAAACTGCACACTTAATGATAATAGCTTCCGTATTTTAGTGTATTTATGTACTTAGGGCGCCAGTTCAAGGTGACCTTATTTTGTCAGACTGTTTAGGTTCAAAGTTTTTTAGATAAGATAATGAAATTAGGTAACTAAACACAAACGGGAACTCTACAAGTAATGGCTGGACTTTGGCCACTTGGCGTCGTACCATCTCTGATGTCCCGGGTTGTTTTTTTTTATTTTTATATTGCACTTCAAGATTGACCTCATCCCACCTGATGTTAGTGGTAATGAGGTCCTAGCTTAAGGGCGACAAGTACAGCACAATCAAGCTGTTACTGGATTTGTCGCCCTTACCTTGAAGGCTTGACCCTTGCTACTAATGTAGCACCCCCCAGGAGCTCTGGAAACATTACTCACACGCAGGAACACAACAACACAGAAGTGATTGTTATTTGGCTGCGGTCTTCTGTAAGACGGAGGTATTTCACCAGTCGGGCTGCTCCAGTTCGAGCTATAAATCGCTATGCCCTACCTCTCTTCGTTTGATTCCCCGTCGGGTATATATGGAAAAATAACTTTCTGTATTGACTCGGGTCTGGATGTTGTGATACCGTCGTTGTTCCTGATGTCTCTTACACAAGTGCTTTATCTAGTTACCACACTTTGTGCAACTTATGAGTTAATACAATACATCGGTTTTTAGCGTGTATCATTATTTAGTGTGTATTAATGAATTAATTTTTGTTAATCACTTATTTTATAAATATTGTGCTGTGAAATGTTTAACTGTTTGTTTTTGTATTATATGTGCCCATTTCTTGTTACCACCAATTTCCTTGATGTGTTGATTATTTAGTAGAGATAATTCCTAGCGATAAAAACCCCTAAGTTTGTATATAATTTTTAATAAAAAATAATAATAAATGCGCCAGACAATCACACCAATCACCTGGCCTCAAAGGTTTTCCCTTGTACTATGGGTACCAGACGACGGATACCAACTGGGGGCGTCATCCCAACAAACTCACACAGCAGTAATGTTTTGATGAATAAAATTAAATATCGCACCGTCTATTAGAAAAATTCAGCGAACGCATTATTATTTTCATAAAGCCTAGAAACTCTACGTCCTTAAATAGGAAATGTATTTCAAGTACGTACTAAAAATACCATATGGGCGCCAGACTATCAATATCTTCGCATCACATTACACAATACTTATCATTACATTACCCCATAGCACACATATTATGCACGCTGCAGCGCAACGATGCGGAAAATATCTCGCATGGTTCCTCATTCACGGGAAAAGTGTGGAAAAATCAATCGAGCTAAGTGCTAAAATGGTATGTTTAGTTCCCACGATTTGACGACCTCCGTAGCCGAGAGGCGAGCGGGCCTGACTTTAGCGAGCGCCATCTCTGAGGTTCCGGGTTCGATCCCCGGTCGGGTCAATATGGGAAACGAACTTTTCCATATTGTCTCGGGTCTGGGTGTTGTGGTACCGTCGTTGTTTCTGATTACTGTAACACAAGTGCTTAAGCTACTTACCACAGAATCAGAGCAATGTATGTGATGTTGTCCAATATTTATTTATTTATTTATTTATTTAAGTATTCTCTTCTAACTAGTGGTCCGATGCAGTTTTGCAGGTGCACTATCTCCGTTTTAGTTTACATTTATCACTGATTCTTTAGATAGATAGATAGATACACTTTTGCGCACAAAAAAAGGAATGGATTTTACAGATATATTCAAGTATAATTTAGGTGGTCTTATTGCTAGAAAGCAATAAGTCCTTTGCACCTATTGGTCAGAGCGTGAAGTAATATAGCCTAAGGCTAAGGTCGCACTACGGCTTATTCCCGCAAGCGGTAAATCATGAAGCCGCAAAACCGCCCGAAACGCACCACTACGGTTAAAAACCGCGACGCCAATATAAGTTCTATGGAATACAAATTTTGGCGCGGTTTTATTCTGCTAAACATTCTGTAACAGAACACGATCAGTGAGATTCCATTAGTTTCTTTAAGTCAGATGGTTAAATTCCGCGGCGGTTTAGCCGTAGTGCGGCCTAAACCTTAAGCTTTTCTCGATAAACTGACTATCTTACACAAAAATAATTTTTAATTTGAATCAGTAGTATTTCAATTTAAATCAATTCAGTTAAAATAATGGTTCCTGAGATTAAAGCGATCAGCATTAAAATATAAGTATAGAATAACTGTATAAGTGAGTATGCATGCAGCAACGATTGATGATTGATGTAGATTCTGAGATGTGTTCCAAAGCATCTTTTTATTAAGATTCTGCTGTACGTACAGTAGCTTTAGTTCTTGAACAACTCTGTATCTTGTCAAATTAAGACATAGTAGAAATATTCATAGAAAATGTATTTTTGTGGCTGTTATAATAAGAAATACTTTAAAATAGAATTTTACTTATGTTTTAAGGAGAAGTCTTGTGTTAATATGACACCATCGTGAAATAAAAACATCACTCCTCGAATGCTCTCAGTCTACAACGTAGCAAAATAAAATTACTTTAAGATGACCTAACAAAAAATGTAAAAATATGATGTAGAGACTCTAGCTCGATGACCCCAGTTAAGTTCATAAAACAGGCTCTGCTTTTTTGTACGCAGCAGACAATAAATTATACTGGGTTGTATCTAAAGCTACTATATATCACTGCTAATATTTTGTGGTAGGACCAGTCTCGTCAGAGGAGACGAGATTCAAAGTATAAGCAGTTTTAACTTTGTACAGCACTTATTGTTGTGAGCTTAAGATCTAAAAATATACATAAAAAAATGTGAACAAGAAACAAGATTAATAAAAAAAAATGTTCGCCAGCATTATATCGGCCATTTTGTTTCTTTTTCTAAAGACACTTGGCGTTTTTATTGAATGTAACGCCTTTTAAAGTAAAAGTCCAACCATCCGGCGTATTTATAAATTATTTTTAACCAACTTGCAAAAAGAGGAGGTTTCTCAATTATATTTTTTATGTGTGTTCGCAGACTATCTTGGTCTTGTATAATTATTTTAATTTATTTTTGGTTGAAAGGGAGATAACTTTACAGTAGTGTTATGATGCCGAGACTTGGATCTGATAAAAGCATCCTAAAAAAAACAAAGCTAAGTCCTTTTTTGCTAAAAATTATCATTGTTATATTTTTTTTGTCGAATGGTGCGATTTAATTGTAGAAATTACATTACATTCAATGAATATAGCAAACCATTTTTTCCATTACAAGGTTATAACATTTTATTGCCCCTCAGTTTAATTGTATACCTACATTGCAACAAAAAATAGTTCTAGCTAGCCATAGTGTCACAAGTGTCTAGTCACGGTAGTCCGCCTGACTTGGTGAAGGTTCCGATTTTGATACCATTTCAAACTAGTCTTTATTGCCGAGTAATAAGATATATGATAAGTTTAGAAACCAAATGCAGAAAATCTTGCGGTCAATGGTCTGGAAGTATCGTGCTTTGATTTAAAATGCAGAAAAGGTGACCTGTCTACATTGCCATTGTTAAGAGATTTTCAAGTTGAGGTAAATGATTTGTATCAAGGATTTAGTCAAAACAACACACACATTTATTCACGCAATCACATTTATGTTCCTGCGCTTGGTTATTTTTTTTTTTATTAATCCATAGTCAAATCTTTTTATTCATGTAGACACCATCAGTAACACTTTTGAATAGTCTCTTTATTAATCAAATGAAGTTACCACCGATTCAGAACCTTCAACTACCGGCAAGAAACTCAGTTGTTTATTTTTTACAAAAGAACGCTAAACTTATTAGGTACTCATTTTGCACCAAGATATGCAACTAATACAGTTAGT
This sequence comes from Glyphodes pyloalis, assembly GCA_037074685.1. Taxonomy (NCBI): domain Eukaryota; kingdom Metazoa; phylum Arthropoda; class Insecta; order Lepidoptera; family Crambidae; genus Glyphodes; species Glyphodes pyloalis. Next base: position 19,138,629 of record JAYKKO010000003.1, on the reverse strand, counting down.
CTATCAACTATTCATGAGAAATAAATTAAATTAAAAAATAAAGCACTACATAATATAAAACAAAGTCGCTTTTTCTGTCCCTATATCCCTATGTACGCTTAAACCTTTAAAACTATACAACGGATTTTGATGCGGTTTTTTTAAATAGATAGAATGATTCAAGAAGAAGGTTTTTATTAGCAATAAAGGATAGAAAAGCCAATATTTCTAAGTTACATTACATCCGTGCGAAGCGGGCGGGTCGCTAGTGAATTATAAATTAAATTAACTGTTCAACATTATATTCACATAATTTTAAAAATTTTCAGTGTGGTGTATTGTAGTAGATATCTTATTGGACTACACGTGAAGGGAGGAATTGTGGGGGCACAGGCCCCACACTTAGAGCCTCCTTTTGAATGTGTGAGAGTCAGTCACTTTGCATTGAATTCAATGACAATTCAGAAGTGTAATGTTGATGACCTACTTGAACAAAGAAGTAAATGTTTCGATTTGAAATACATGATGATGATGATTTTGAACACCTCCATAGCCAAGAGGCAAGCGAGCCGGACTTTGGCGTCGCGCCAACTCTGAGGTCCCGGGTTCGATCCCCGGTCGGGTCAATATGGAAAACGAACTTTTCTATATTGTCTCCGGTCTGGGTGTTGTGGTACCGTCGTTGTTTCTGATTTCTGTAACACAAGTGCTTAAAAGCTACTTACCACAGAATCAGAGCAATGTATTAGATGTTGTCAAATATTTATTTATTTATTTATTTATGATGATGATTCAAGTAAATAGTAAACTATCATTATTTAGTTATTAAATACGATTAGCGGCCGCCCGAGCTTCCTAACGATATATTTCTGTTTTTCTGAATTTGTCCGGTTAATCTTCGATTTTGAAGAGACTTTTATAGCAGGTAGCAGATCTAATAAGGAGTAATTTAAGCTACTTTTAGAGTAACTCCGCAACAAAATAGGTTTGTCGGGTTCACGAACACGTGACGCGCAACCAAGACGCTGCGCTGGTCTGCGGCGGGGGGCGCCATGCCTCGATGCTTAAACATGGTACTTTTATTTTTGAAAAAAAAAATGGATTCAAAATCCTGTAGTCCACGCGAACGAAGTTGCGGAGACAGCTAGTCATAAATACAAACCAATAAATCGGATTGACCTCTCTTTTCCCTCCATAACCCTCCACGGAGTCAAATTACTACTTCTAGCTATTAACGGTTATTAAACAACGCGGCTTCCTTTGAAGACACTTGTCCTTTTAACGACAATTAATTTGTTATCATCTCATATTTTGCCGACAAACTTTTAATCAACCGTCAATGGATTTGACATCGACAATTAACGGTGTTCTAGATTCATTAGTAGTAATTAATACTCGTTAACCAAAGACTGCACGTGTAGATAATTTACGAATATTTTGTATGTATATATAGGCATTTTGTTTGATAATGAATACAAATTAAGATGAGATGCAGTCATGTTCAATTAAAAATGAAGCGATGGCTGGCACATACATCATGCTTGTGAGCAGGTGCCACCTTTGGAGACTGATCTACTCCAGCTTACTTATCGAAAGAATACTTACTTGAGTACTAAATTTTTTAATCATATGTGCCGACCTAGGACATTAACATCAAGTCGACACAAATACAGCGTCAGCAGAATCGGCATAATAAACAACGCCATGCGTCATGTTCGATTAGCCAATCAATACCATCGATTCTACATCGCAAAGTCAGAATTTTCGTCTCCACTAACTACCTATATATACAACAAACCAAGATTGGTAGTCGGGCCTTGGTCCCCGAGTAGATAACACCTAGCTCGGCGGAAGTACTTCCACTTTTAGTAAAGAACATACGTTCCTTACACATTCATTAAACTACACAATATGACTTAGTCCAAAGTGAGCTACACATAATAATAAGTACGATACTGCTACTATAACTAATCTGCTGAGTTTCTTACCGGTGTCTTCATGGTAAATTTAGGTTCCGAACCGGAAGGTTTGCATTATATTCAATGACGATTCAAAAGTGTTTGTTGGACAAAGAAATATTTGATTGACTTTTTGAAATAGTTTATCGCAGTCCAGCTGGACATAGGCCTCTCCAATAGTTCACCCCTTTAATCTATCCAGGACTTCCCGCATCCAGCCCCTGGCAGCCATCTTGCGCAGATCATCACTCCACCTATCCTTAGTGCGGCCTACACTACGTCTTTAGTGTTTTGACTAAGACTCACAAATTGAGAATGCACACGTTAGCACGCAATCAATCACAGGTCAAGTGAAACATCTGACAAGCAACTAGCACAAATCGATTGACTGCCATTAGCGTCGGTTAACGTTTATTTAGCATTTATTAACGGAATGCTGCGCGGGCGTTGAAGCATATTTGCTAAACCTAACTAACTAAGAAGAAAAAAAAACTTAAAAAATATACAAAATTAAAAATAATCAGCTTAGCCATAACAAAATGTTAACAATAATAAACATACACCACATCTAAACTGTACTTGTATTATGTGTATAACCTATTTCAATGTGTGTATGTTCAATGTGTGCAATAAAGTGTATTTGTCTGTATATATATCTATCACACATTTAAATATGGAAAACGAACTTTTCTATATTGTCTCGGGTCTGGGTGTTGTGGTACCGTCGTTGTTTCTGATTTCTGTAACACAAGTGCTATAGCTACTTACCACAGAATCAGAGCAATGTATGTGATGTTGTCCAATATATTTATAAAAAAAAATATATATTAGTAATCCTCAAACATTGCATGTTAACAGTCGATCCTGCCCTTGTCTCTTCCCGTACGAGTAGGTCTGCCGTCTTATTGGATAATGAGTGTGAAAGAAGAAAGACTACTCTTATATGTTGCGCAAACATTTGGCATTGAAAACCATGCATACAAGTCGTGCATAGATTTTTATATTTTTTATAGTGCTGCACGCCGCATAAGCAAACTAATTTAAAGAAACAAGAGCAATTTCGTCTGCACTTGCTGTGCGAGATTCAAACTTACGGCCTTCACGTATAATACTGCGTAGTTTTTTTGCTTTTTTAAAATGTTTATAGTCCTGCATAATTTGTTGAGCTCCATCAAATTGCCCTTGGAAGACCTACGGCAGAAATGTCATTATTATTATTAAATATGACTGCGTTAAATAAATTGTGAAAATGATATATGTAAAATGCAAAATAAAATCGTGTTTGTTATAGGTTCTTAATGAAGACCTCAGAAATAAATAGCTCAAATCACCGCGCAGCCTCCTTTTGCGACGTGTCTCTCTAAACACTTGACATTGGCGGAATGACTGCGCTGTTTTTAAACGCGGGATAGAGACCATAATTTAAAAAAAATCACGTAATATTGTTTTTATAAACTATATTTAAGAAATACGCTGCCAGCCTACTTGTGTTTCTGTGATAAATTACGTGAATTGATGTCGTACCAGTTCATCTAGGGACGCGGTAAAGTGTTACCTATGCTAAGTTTTTTTTTATATTGCACTTCATGATTGACCACATCCCACCTGATGTTAAGTGGTAATGAGGTCCTAGCTTAAAGGCTCAAGCTACAGAACAGCAATACCGTATGTATTTACATAATACTTAATAATACGATAACACCGTGTGTAGTTTAAGACGAAACACTTGGTGCCACTTTTAACTCTCATAAAACTCAAAAGCTGTTTGGTATTAACATGTCAAATTTGGCTAATTTATTAAGACTACGAGATTTGCACAATTTATTTGTTAATTTTATACAACTTTCATACTAAACCTGTCTTTCTTTTTATCACTTACTAAAATAAAAAAGTCAAGTCAGATCTTAGGCTTCAGTAGGTATATAACCTATCCTTAGTTATGAATTCTTTTAGTTATGACACTGTTTAATGTAGTTTCAAATACACCGTTTTGGCTTCAAATCTGTAGGGGTGACCGGTAGAAAATACCACTGCATTAAGACCGCCTTTTGTATCTACTTTTTAATACGTGCAAAAAAATAATATTGGACAACATCACATAGGTACACTGCTCTGATTCTGTGGTAAGTTAAGCAATTGTGTTACAAAAATCAGAAACAAGGACGCTACCACAACACCCAGACCCTATGTTAAAATATAAATAAACAAATACCACGAACCATGGAACTTTGCACCCATTTCACATTTCTGTTTTTTGGGAGTATGAAACTAAAGTTCAGACTTTTAAAGGAAATTTTATAAAAACAATTGACGCAGAAATAATAACTAAGAAATTATATCGGTTTTAATTAATTGCATAGAAAGGCGATAAACATTTGAACATTCGAAAACATGAGTAAACAAGCTTTTAATGCGCTTTTTAATTATGTGTCACCAGGAAAACAACAGAAAATTGCCGCTCGGAGAATTCTCCGACTAATTTTAATTTGTTTACGTTTTCGAGATTCTAAAGAGTGCCAGAGGAATTATTCCGTTCACGTATATAGTTATAAGATAAATGTAGTTGCATTTATCCTAAAAAATATATTAAAGTATGCCATCACTAAAGGTCATCTATTTATCAATGCATTGTTTTTTTTTCTATATAATTAATATTGGACATAAGCACAGACTTTGCTTGGAGTAAATAGCTTAAGCAATTGTGTTGAAATAATAACGACGGTACCACAACACCCAGACCTGAGACAATATAGAAAGTTCGTTTCCGGGGACCCGACCGGGGATCGAACCCAGGACATCAGAGATGACGCGACGCCAAAGTCCGGCCCGCTCACCTCTCGACTACGGAGGTCGCCATATATACTCGTTGTAAAACAGTGAACGCAAAAAACATGAAAAAATTCCCGTCGTACTAGCTTCAGTCGAATATCGGCGCCAAAACACACAAGCAATAGATACGCAATGTAGTGGTAAACACTTGGGAAAAAAACTTTAAGTCTAACGCGTTTAGGTCGATAATTAGGTCGCAGTTCATAAGTTAGCTCATTTCAAAGAATAGGACTGTTACGTTGACCAATTTATTTAATTTTTTACTACTTTTTACATTTGTATTTTTGTATTTATATCCCCTTGTTATTATTTCTTCTTTTATTTCAATAATGTTAATTAAGTAATTGTAATTTAATGTATAATTGTAATCAGAACACTTGACATAATCACTACTAATATTATAAATGCGAAAGTAACTCTGTCTGTCTGTTACGCCTTCCCGCTTAGACCTCTCAACAAATTTTGATGAAATTTGGTATAGGTATACGTTAAACCTCAAGAACGGACATAGGGTATTTTTTGTTACAAAATAAGGGCGGGTGGGGGAACGGGGGTAATACCATCTTACCAGTTTGTATGGGAAAATGTTTATTTTTTAAGTTAGAGACATTAAATTTGGCACATATGTAGCTCGAAACTTGGATTTAAATATAAACTACTTTTTGTTTCGAATATTAGGGGAGATAGGGGTAAAACCGATCATAATAGGATGTTCCACGCGAACGAAGTCGCGGGCACAGCTATTATTAATAAATTGTTTGTAATAATAATGTGATTGATATGGGTTATGTTACCTGAAATAAACGATTTTATTTATTTATTATTTATTTAAATATCAAATGCAATACTAACCAGAGATAAACTAAATAAATGTTTAATGATTTTGTTTTTAATTATATTAGGTGCAAGTTGCATTTGCAAACTTGCAGATATTTATTTATTTATTAAATACACTTAAAAAAGGTTTTTCGTCATGTCTGACTGTCTGCATGTCTGTCGGTATGTTACAGCCACATCCCCCTCTCCCCTTAACATTTAAAATAAGAGAATGATAAAACTGAAAAAAAAATGATATAATATTAGAATTAAAATATATGAAGTAATATTATATACATACATTATACAAACTTCCATTGAAAATTAGTTTGAACGAGATCTAGTAAGTAGTTTTTTTAATACGTCATAAATCATAAACCGCAATTCACAATTTAATTCAATCAACGGCAGTATAAACTTTTATATTATATTACTTATCGCTACAGAACCCTTAATGGGCTAGTTCGACACGCACTTGGCAGGTTTTTTCTTCAATTAGAGCCAGTAGTGCCTAAGAGTAGTAACAAACTCTTGAGTATTAAAGTCGGTAATAGTATGGATTGGTGTGAATTATCACCGCACCAAAATAAATTTATTCACAATGATAACTTTCCTCACCCATTCTTAGCAATGAGGCATGTCCCATTCCTGAACCAAAATACCTTCTGGGCTATAAGTAAAATAATTGCTTGATTAAGACCATAATATTTTTTTATTTTACAATAATTTAACGTTTCAAAACGCGACACCATTTTTATTTAGTAGTTAATTCGAACTACATACTTACCTACTGCCCGACGTTTCGGTTAGGTTGCACCAACCGTTGCGCGTTGTCACGAGCTGACTGAATAAAAATGGCGTCGCGTTTGACCCGTTAAGTTATTTTAAATGTTTAAAATGGAACGCGAAAGTGTTAAAGTTTATATTTTTTTCTTGGTTTTTGAATCGTTGCATAATCAAAATTTTCCTGAATAAATTGAACGTGTTGGTTTCTTGTTTAAGCTAAAGCTGTTATTAAAATACGATATACGACCGTTTGCATAACATGTCATCAACCAAACATCATTTATATTTGTAAATTCTGCACGGTAAGTCATCTTTTATAATTGCAGTTCTTACGTAAAATACAATAGCTTGTCATGGAAACAATGGATTCTACATATTATTATACTATTCATTACTCAATAGGATGTCCCTTCAACACGTTTTTCAGTTGTTACAGTCATTGCTGTAGAATAAATTACAACAGGCGTAAGCTAAAAACGACTGCCGGGAGACTGATTACAGCTGATAATGGAAAGTAAATTTCAAATTAGACTTGACGACTCGTAGAAAAAAGTATAGTAATGTGTCATTTTTGACACATTACGAATTGGAAAATATTGGTACCGCATAAGTATTTTCTAACAATAAATATAGATGGTTGGTTTTACCCCTACCTCCCCTAATATTCGAAATAAAAAGTAGTCCACATTTTAAGGCAAGCTTCGAAATATATTTGTGCCAATTTTCATATCTCTAACTTAAAACATAAAAAATTTCCCATAAAAACTTTTAAGGGCAGTATTACCCTCATCTTCCCTTATTTTTAAAACAAAGAGTAGCCTATGTCCGTTCTCGAGCTTGAATGTATACCCATACCAAATTTCATCAAAATCAGTTCAATTGTTTAGGCGTGAAAACCAGACAGATAGAGTTACTTTCGAATTTATAAAATTAGTATGGGTGGATTTGATGAATTTTGGCGATTTTGTAAATTTGGTAAGGATTTAAACAGCACCGTTTTATAGCGAGTGTTATATAAAATAATCTATAAGTTCGAACGCCCATCGAGTTTCAAGCCAATTTCTACGTGCACAACTTGCTTCAGACCCAATTGTAGCTTTAAAAAAATCTTAAATTTAAGAGAGGTAGGACATAGCGGTTTATTGCTCGAAAGTGAAATACCTCCACCTTACACAGAACACCGCAGCCAAATAACACTCACTTCTATGTTGTTGTGTTCCTGCGTGTGAGTAAGGTTTCCAGAGCTCCTGGGGGGTGCTACATTAGTAGCAGGGGTCAAGCCTTCAAGGGCGACAAGTCCAGTAACAGATTTATTTTGCTGTACTTGTCACCTTTAAGCTAGGACTTCATTACCACTTAACATCAGGTAGGATGAGGTCAATCTTGAAGTGCAATATAAAAAAAAATGCCCTACATTAATTCCTTGGAAAGCCATAGAGCATTAAATAAATAATAAGGGTGTTTAATGAGACACCCGTATTCTATAAAGTTGTATCTATTCTTACGAGGTACTGGAAGAGGTACAGGTAAGTTTCTATACCTATGTCGTTAGTTTTCCAAGTAAGATTATAATTGTTTTTGCGTAAAGTACGAAGCAATAAAAATATATAGCATATGTAGCTCTGTTCTCGCTAAAACGATCACAGTTAATCTAGAAATAATCGCTTTGCATGTGGTACTAGGGTTACTATAAAGCTAATGATGTTAGGATAATCCTTGCATATTAAACCGATGGGGAATCGAGTCCTCAGTGAGGGTGCAATGCCAAAGTCTGCCTGCTGATCCTAATGTTAAGGCTAATGTTGTCAAACAAGTTACTGTAACGATGAGTTTATTTCAATAATGGAGGATTTTCTACCGCAATAGGGCAGTAATTAGTCTTATATGAATTTTCTCATTTGAAAATGGGAATAAGAAATCTTTTTACTCATATAAATTACATTAGTAACATTTATGAAGTGTCTGTGTAAAACAAATGAAGCTACCTTCAGTTCGGTCGGTACCTCAAACCTGAACTGTAAAAAGCTGAACTTAAAACTAGTTTTAATTGTGCACTAATAACATATAGGCTAGTTTTTTTTATAAAAGAGTCATTAGTCATCTAGAGACAAAACTCCTACGACTTTTGTCACTATACTCATACATACCAATCAATGACAGAAACATTCAACTTTAATGCAAATGAAACAGTAGGTACGTTAATTAATTACGCAACGTAATCAGATGGGAACAAAGACATGAATCATGGAGTTGTAACAATGATTGGACCAGAGGACAAGTGCACTCATTTTGCACTCAGATATGTATTTGATAAGAAAAATCAGGGCATGGTTGTGTACGCGTAGGGTTTATGAACAGGAGTAAGTATGATCAAAAGCAGACTGTAACATTTTTTGACTGAACATCACTCTTATGACGTTGGTTTTAGAAATGTGATAGAAATGCAAGTTTACCTTGATCTACTGTTGACATAACTCCAAGTAAGATACTGCTACTGTAACTAATCTGCTTCTTACCAATGTCTTCTCGGTAGATATAGATTCCGAACCGGTAGTAGAATAACTTAGCATTGAATTCAATGCGTGTTAGACGTAACATACGTAATTAAAGAAATATTTCATTGATTGAGTGAAAATAACAATAGTTAAATAAGATACGTTTATTGGAAATCATGTTTAAATACAAAGTACGTGCCTACAAAATTTTGATAATGTTTTTGGATCGTACCTAAAAATATGAATGGTTTTTTGAATAAATAAAACACGAGTGTAATAAATATTAGAAACAGAAAAATTTTATCTCCCCTTGCGGTGCGGGAATTGAACCCACGACCTTCACGTATCGCGCGTGCTGCTCTTACCAACTGAGCTAACCGCAAGTTGGTAAGAGCAGCACGCGCGGTACGTGAAGGTCGTGGGTTCAATTCCCGCACTGCAAGGGGAGATAAAAAAATTCTGTTACTAATATTTAAAGTTCGATAGTACGGCGTATAGTAATATAAAAATAATAAAATAGACGAGTGTAATAAATTTTGAATTTTTCAATAAAAACTACCATACACCAGACGTAGATGTATTATAATGTTGTTTTTGTTGGTTTCTCTATGCATATATTTTACATATAAACCTTCCCTTTGAATCACTCTATCTATTAAAAATTGCATCAAAATCCTTGGCATAGTTTTAAAGATGTAATGATGATGACAAGTACTAAATCATCGTTACTTACAGAAGAAACTCGAGAAAAAAAAGGGAGAATTCATTTACCTAGACTTGAAAAGGGTCTTCTGGGAATAGGACCATCCATCTTTGAATACGTTATACGAGATTCCGATTATTTCCCCTCAAAATGTTTGGAAAAAGTACCTATTGGAAGAAAGTTACAATAATAATCGATATTTGAATGTACCTATATTTTTCTTGAGACGGAGTTCCCCGGGAATCTTAGTATCCACTAAGAACGGATTCCTTGTAAGAACGGTTTTATTATAGACATCCGACACCGTATTAGGAACCTATGATATAAATTAATGAAATAAACGTTTTGGTTCTGTTCGCAAACTCAAATCCAACTCTCTCTTCGTAGACTTTGTCAGAACAAAGACTGGTCATGACTTATGGCGGTCCTACAGTCATCAGTGCAATGCAGCTGTTGCCGAGTTACTTGAACTGAGTGCATTAAGTGCAAGTGCACTCGCTGCACCTCTGATCAACGATCATGGCCGTCGCCAAGTGATTGGTGGCCATTCACATAGAGACGCGTGGAATATCTTGCTTGTAGGGAATTTTAATGATAGCTATTACACAGAAACATATAAACGGCGAAGGTATTTTGGATTAATCATGAGTTTTAATAGCCATATATGCTCTGATTTGCTGATTCAAAATGTTGATTGAAGATAGTCACCGAATTAATATTTGCTTCGCGAAACTTTGTCATAATAAGTCCACTGTCTAGTCTGACTACAACTTAATTCCATTTATTTCAAAGCTCAATCAAGATGTTACGGCCGTCGGACCTTTTAAGAAATATAACTAATCTTCTTCAGTTTATGCCATTTATGCCAATATCGCGTGAAATTTAATAAAAAACGATGGAAAACACTCACTAGGGCTCTCTAAAGCACCAAACTGCTTGTAAACACCACTTCATTTATCGTTCTTAGTGGATGTCTATGTCGCAGTCGGATTGTATAATCCGCCGTATTACATTACGGCTAGCTGTTATCTAAAACAGGGCCGTTTTGAAATGCGGCGGTTCAAGCATTAGCCGGATTGTTATTGCGATACGTTCTTCAATAAGGCGGCCCACGTTTAGCCGCATCGTACTACTACTTAAATTGTAGGGTGACCATGCTTTAAAATAACACAATATTTAATATGAAAACCAATTTTAAAATTTAAGTGGCCCCTACAGTTAAAATCTTTTGAAATAATTGATTTTGTCACAAGGCTTTTTTTTTGGTAAGTTTCGCTTGGATTCGCAGATTGGGCATAAGGAGATAAATATTTCAATTGCCTTTTTTTGAAGCATTTTGTCTCGCCCACCGTGACCACCTTGTGAATTTCCATTAAAGTATCAAAATACTGCTCCATGGGTACTACTCGAATAGTAGGATCTTCTGGATACTCTTTCCTTAATATCAAATATTCTTCATCGGCCACATTCATAACATCATATTTTTTACACCAATAATATTGTGTAGGATTCCGCCGAACACCAGAAACCATCGCCACTTTAGCAGTTTTGATGTGTGTTAAAACCTCTAAAACTTGGTGCTTTGACCATGTTTTTTTATTGTTTTACATTAAGAAGTATAGAAATTGTTTAATTGCACTTGAATTGTTCTTAAAGTCACTGTTCACCGACATATTTAACACGATTTCATTGTTTAATACACTCATACCTCTGCAATTAAGCAACACCCTTTCTGTATTCAACGCCATCTTGTTATTTTGTCAGGTAGCGCCACGTGTGTTAAGAATCGGAACTAAAATCTGTCAAAAGAGGCGGCTAATCTGTTGCTGTAATACATTATGGCTAGCCGTGTTGAATGACGTTTGGAGCCGAATACAAACCGGCGGTTTTTTATATAGCCACATTCAATCCGGCTAATGCTTGAGCCGCTGTATTTCATAACGGCCCTGTTCTAGATAACAGCTAGCCGTAATGTAATTCGGCGGATTATACAATCCGACTGCGACATCTACACCGTTTAAGGAACTTACAATAGAAATAAATTACATAAACTTTCACCCACAGTAGGTTAGGTACCATTTTTGTAAGTTTTGAAAAGAGTAACTATCGAGTTTCTTGCCGGTTCTTCTCGATAGAAGCAACATTCCGAACACGGTGGTAGTATAATCTGACGATTCATAAATGCTTTTGTAAAAGTTTACATGAATAAAGACATTTTCTATTTCTATTTCTATTTCTACTTTGGAAGCAATTTTCCCTTAGCAAGTGTGTATAGCTAAACGAATTGATGCGCGCTCATAACACCGACAATGCAAGATACAATTCCGTCACGGTTCGATTGAAGGATCCTATATTGTTACAATGTCATATTAATGTAAGTCATATTGACCACCTCCGTAGCCGAGAGGCGAGCAGACCTTGGAGTCGCGTCATCTCTAAGATCCCAGGTTCTCTTCGCAAATTTAAATCCAACTCTCCCTCCGTAGTCTTTGTCAGAATAAAGACTAGCCATGACTCATGGTGTTCCTACAGTCATCAGTGCATTGCAGCTGTTGCCGGCTGACTTGAACTGAGTGCATTGAGTGCAAGTGCACTCGCTGCACCTCTGATCAACGATCATGGCCGTCGCTATGTGATTGGTGACCATTCACATAGAGACGCTTGGAATATCCTGTTTGTATGGAATTATTTGAATGATAACGATTACGCAGAATCAAGAGCTGGTATTTTGATTAATCATGAGTTTTTATAGTCGTGGAATAAGTGACATACGCATTCATTTACTGATTAACTTTGAATGTAGGGTGCATCAATAGGAAAGTATACAGTACAACTGAGATACTGAGTATAAAGAAACATTGTTACATTGAAAAAGTAAGTGTCGAGTTTCTTGCCGGTTCTTCTCGACATCATCAAAATTCCAAACACCGCGGTATAATTCTGATTTGCACTGACGAATGATTATATGAATAAAGAAGTTTTCTATCTATTTATTCTATTCAACTTTTAAATAAGTCTTGGCAACCTACGTAGCCGGGACTACGTACGTACGTAGCGAGCAGTCGGATGACCTCTGAGGTCCCGGGTACGATCCCCGGTCAGGTCAATATGGGAAACGAACTTTTCTTTATTGTCTCTGGTCTGGCTGGTTGTAGTACCGTCGTTGTTTCTGATTTCTGTAACACAAGTGCTTGAGCTACTTACCGTAGCCCTGATTCTGCGGTAAGTATCTCAAGCACTTGTATGTGATGTTGTCCAATGTTTAATAGTTTATTTACGTCTGTCAAATCAGAATTCCTTTATAGATTTTCTATAAAGATAGCAAACTGTGACGTCACAATTTTACATATCAATACATTGAATAGCGAACTTCCCAAACTTGAGGAGACAAGTTTAGTTTGAGCTCTTATTATTTGTCCTGGTAACTTGATTCCACCACAATACCAGCGCTAATATGGTGTTAAAAATGCCATAACACCATTTGCTATGGTGGAACACAATTAACCTCACATGGTACCTTATGTTATATGTTGAGCGTCTTATATTGTGTATGTTCTGTTATTGTAATCTATTGTATAAAAATGAATCGCAAAATGTGTTGGTAAGCGCATAACTCAACAATGCTTGGACCAATTTTGACAATTATGTTTTTTAATGTTCGTTGAAGTCCAAGGATGGTTCTTATGGCGAGAAAAAAATCGAATAATTGCCGGGAAAGCCCTAAAAACAGCCCATTTCTTTTTCACATACAAACGTTTTCTAACTAAAATTTAGAGTCAAGCCACATTCCAAATCTTTTTGACATGGTTCTTACGGCGAGAAAATATCGAATTATTGCCGGGAAAGCCCTAAAAACAGCCCTTTTCTTTTTCACATACAAACGTTTTCTTACTTAAATTTAGAGTCAAGCCACATTCCAAATCTTTTTGACAGGACGAAATCTGTCGGGTCCGCTAGTTGTCAATAAATTTATTTCTTTCTTTCTTTAGTTTATTCATATACCACACAGACTTTGGAAGCAATTTTCCCTTAGCAAGTGTGTAACGCTAAACGAATTGATGCGCGCTCATAACACCGACAATGCAAGATACAATTCCGTCACGGTTCGATTGAAGGATCCTATATTGTTACAATGTCATATTAATGTAAGTCATATTGACCACCTCCGTAGCCGAGAGGCGAGCAGACCTTGGAGTCGCGTCATCTCTAAGATCCCAGGGTCGATTCCCGGAAAATTTAAAAAACTAACTTTTCTTTATTCTCTCGGATCTGGGTGTTGTGGTACCGTCGTTATTTCTGATTTCTGTAATATAAGTGTTTTAACCACTTACTTACAAAATAAGATCAATTCATGTAGAGTCAACATCATTAGTTCGTATACACCTATTGAGGTGTATACGAACCAAGTGACAAGGTATTGACCTTGTCACATTAAAGGCCCGCGTGTCTGAGTAGGTCAAATAGACAGTTAGCTTAATGTGACAAGGTACTGAGTTGAACAGCGACTAAAGATGCTGACTATACATTACCTACATATAAATATTGGATATTTTCCCATATAAACTTTCAAGGGCGGTATTACCCTCATCTACAAATATACCAAAAAATTTCATCAAATTCGGTTCAGTGGCTTAGGCGTGAAAGGCAGACAGACAAACAGACAGACAGAGTTACTTTCGCGTTTATAATATTAGTATGGATATGCGGCTGAATAGTGAAACCTCCTTTCTTTGAAGCCGGTCTAAAACAAATTTTGTTCTAACAAAATGGAAAAAACACAACATGTTTTGTATTTAGATTAATGTAGATTATACAATGAGTGTGTTGTTTTTATTACGCCTTCCGCACGTCAAGTTCGTCATTGAGTTAATTGTGCAAGTTGAAAAAATTACGAAGTTTTTAATGTCAGCGGAAACAATGGGCTAATTGTCGCGTTAAGGGTTTCAGTGCATTAAAGGGCTTTGTTTACTATGCTAATAACCTTTGAGTATCTGAAGAAACACGGAAACAGCACATACTTTTATCGCTTTGCTCAATTTGACAAACTACAAGTCTCTGAATATAATTATCAATAGATTTATGTTCTCATTACAATAAATCTTAATATTTTTTTATTGCAAAAAAAATACTTCCTCTCGCTTTCTGTGGTATTCTGTCATCAAGTCTTAATTTCTATCTCATACAGGCATGGCATGCGCCACGCGACTAAATTTTATATCGCTCTTAACAAACGCCAAAATCAATTGTAGTCAGGGCGTCAGCTGTTGATTGGCTGAAAATACGAGTGCGGTGTGCTATTAGCCAATCAACGGTATCGAAACTTTTGTCATCTCATGTGATAAATTTGACATAATTAGGCATGCTTGGCCTAATAGTATAGCCGTCAAAATGTCTCCTTTTTAATTAACAAAGTAATCAAAATATATAATACTTATTTAACGCCTTTTAAATGTAAAGTGGACCTTTGTGTCTATGTGACCCATAAATAGTGGAGGATGTCTGCTACATCTTAACTAAGCGCTTAATTTATGGTGCACTCAGACCGGATGTAGATAGAATAGATATAAAAATAAATAATATAAAAGTTATAATGAAAGAGACAAATATTCATAAAGTGTTAAAAGAAGTAGCTACTGAAGTAATAAATAAGATTGAAATATAACTCATTCAAAACAAATTAAACAAAATTGAGTAAGTTATATATGTCACCGTAAGATTATAAAAACCGTTAGATTATAATCTATCTCGCAAGATTGTAAACTGTTGACTGATTGTGAACCGTAACATTATGATTGCAATTTAACGCATTATTTTTCGCTATTTTGTAATCTTTTTTTTTTTATATTGCACTTCAAGATTGACCTCATCCCACCTGATGTTAAGTGGTAATGAGGTCCTAAATTAAGGGTGACAAGTACAGCATAATAAATCTGTTACTGGACTTGTCGCTCTTACCTTGAAGGCTCGAACCCTGCTACTGATGTAGCACCCCCCAGGAGCTCTGGAAACCTTACTCACACGCATCTATCAAAGTGAAACCGTTAAATGGCAATCTGTCCCGCGTCAAATGTCGACTGTCCGAAAGCTCTTCCTGATTGGTCGGTTTATTGTATGAGCGACTAATGAGCGATAGATTGTAATCTAACGATTTTTACGATCTTACGGTGACATATACATCCGCTTAGGATTCGCCGCGCGAGTAAATTTTATCGCACTCGAAACCAATGGCAAAATATGTGAAATTCGGTGCGTCAGCTGATGATTGGTGTCGCCTCATACGAGAATTTTGATGTATTGCGGATCCAATATGCAGAGAACAAACGATTTAAACATGTATTTGTTTAAATATAATATATTTATTATATTAAAGTTTACTTATATTAACACAATATATAATGTATAAACGCATACATATAATGAAAATAATAATAATAATAATAAACAAAGTAGATAAATAAAGTAGATGAATTCAGCAATCACCGAACTCATGACAACGATTTATCTATGAGCGAGAGAGAAGAAATATACACGAACATTCATTTTAAAAATTCTCTTTGTCAGGGATTGTCGACTAACTTCCACGTTTCATAATATCAATCATCATTTGGCGTCCTCCAATCTCAGTTGTTATTTGTGTAACTACTAATGACGTGTCTATAAACAAACCCGCAGCTGCGCCCGGCGTGCACCAACGTTTCGTAACGCGACCACGGCTCGGTGCAAGCGCACTTGGTATGCACTCGTCTCAGTGTGTTTACAGTTCAACGTGCCCTACTGCGACCAAGTGCAGCGCGTAAAACACCGAAAGGGGACATACAGATTTACGTGTTAACAGACTTTTATAAAAAATATTTTTGTATTAAATAGTCCATTTTTCTAGGACGGTTTTAGGTTAGAACCACATGCTGCAACCAAATAGCAGCGAAGAATCAGTGGAAAATGTGGAAAAAATCTTAACGCGGTTCATATAATACATTAACATGCCAAGTTTCAGCAGTATAAGTCTTATAGTTACGTTATAAAGTGGCTGTGACATACGGACGAAAAGACAGACAGACATGACGAATCCTTAGGGGTTCCGTTTTTTGCCATTTGGCTACTGAACTCTAAAAACGGGTATAGTGCGCGTGCGCATCGATACAAACGATCACAGTAACACAACACGTAATAAAATAATTATCATAAACACGTAAACACAGAACGAATTTTAAGTCCAAATTCATGTCATGTACGCATATTTATTCTGGTTAGAATGCATGGCATCTAGTGCATAGGTCAGTCAAGTCAGAGTTGAAATCTATTGCAAACTTATAACAGAAACAATCAGAAAGCCGCCTAATAACCTGTTCCGCCGACACAACAATCTATTCTTGCGGCAAGCGTACGGCCGTCTGATCGCGCGATGCCTTTCGTAACCATAACATCATTAACACAAGTGCAGATGCACTTAGAATGCACTCAGTCGCAGTTCAAACTGGTGAGAATTGTAAATAGGTTCGGAACCTTAACTTAGGAAAGATGACCTGAGTCATAGACGTGTCTTCGGCGCAGCTAAGAATAGTCATGTTGGGGTTTTCAAATTTTAATAGGATAACCACTGAGTTTTTTTTTGATAGGTGCTTTCGAGGTTCTACACTGACAGTAGCCTTAATTTTGGTTCTCATTTATCTTGGTGATACAAAACTGTAATGGCTGATTCACAGACGTCAGAAACACGTTATCAATTCGGAAAGAGAGAGATAAAACACAGTTTTCGAAATCGCATTCGAATCCGACGTTGTATGAATAGGTAGACTGAGGTCAGAATTATTTTTATGATTTGTAAGAGAGTTAATTATGCACTTAGTCTAATTTTGCACACCGAAAGAATAAAATGGATATACCTCAAAAGACGAATTTGTTCTTTAAATTCCGTGATATAAGAAATTAAAGAAAATAATTACTTTTACACTATTTAAGCCCCTGCACGCACGTCTTTGCAAACCTTACATGAATAACATCGGATGTCGAAAGTAAGATAATAACAATACGCACACGCGTGATTTTACTCCTTTTGCAGTTAGCACAACATATCTAGTAAAAAGAACAGAAAACAGTTGATGGTAATAGAGATAATAACTCTTCCTAATTGTTACCTCTGCTTTTAATCTATATAGATAAAATAATTTAAACTGATTATTGTCATTAACCAGGCCGAAAAAAACGACTTTAAAATTGATGGCGGAGACTTCTATTATGTCAGTCGCCCTTGGTCTAGGTGACAATTTAAGGAAGGAAATTAAACAAAAAGGTCATCTCAGATTTTATGTAGCCCCTTTTTTATGTAGCGATTTGATTAATAGAGGATCTTACGGACTGCATGAATTGAAGGAAGGGTTTAAACCATAAAACTGCAGGCATTTACTATTCTAACGTTGTTCACTGCTTCAAGAGTTCCGGAATGAAATTTGTTTTACGAACTGATAACGACAATTATTTCAAGGACGTATCTTCACAAAGGCCTACGAGGAAACGGAACAATTTCATTACTAAGGCTAGTAGTTTTGTCGTCTTGAACAGACAAAGAGGTGTAGATATGCCTAAATATTCCTTTTTTTAAAGTTCCGATATGCTGTACCACCCTGTTCCCTAAAAGGGGTGGCTATGTAAGACTCGGTATTGCCAAAAGAGTAATGGGGAACCCATAAAAACTTGACTGCGTGCTCTCCGCGTTAAGGAGATGGCAACGTTTATCCTGAGAAAGATGGAGATTAGTGTTTATTAGTGCGTCTCTCAGTCTATTGGGATCATGTTGGAGAGCTACCCCCCGGCCCATCAGTTACCGATCAATTTTAGGATGGGCAATCCAACCGCCTGTTTCCTAATATCCGAATTGATTTTTTTTTTTTATATTGCACTTCAAGTTTGACCTCATCCCACCTGATGTTAAGTGGTAATGAGGTCCTAGGACCTAGGTCCTAGGATGTTAAGCTAGCTTAAGGGTGACAAGTACAGCATAATAAATATGTTACTGGACTTGTCGCCCTTACCTTGAAGGCTTGACCCGTGCTACTAATGTAGCACCCCCAGGAGCTCTGGAAACCTTACTCACACGCAGGAACACAACAACACAGAAGTGATTGTTATTTGGCTGCGGTTTTCCGTAAGCTGGAGGTATTTCACCAGTCGGGCTGCTCCAGCACAGCAGTTTGTATGGAAATTTATACTTATTACCAATAAATTTTGTAAATTTCCTAAAAAATTACAAAGTAACTTTTCCACCCAGATATAGTCACGGGCAAATGCTAGCCAAAAACAAAATACTCTTCGCTGACGTAACTTTTAGTGAGAGGTTTTAAATATACGGAGAATACATGAGTCCAATTCATCGCAGTTATTCATGTAATCAGCATAATGAAGTTAATTAATGAATTTAATAAACGAAAGTCTGATATACAACAGGAAATAATTTAATTTACAAAGAGAAACTGCGAAATGGAATATTTTACACGTATTCAGTAAGTCTTATTAATAATCTTTTATTCAGGTAAATATTTTCAACTGTAATTATTTATATAAACCAAATGAAGCTACCTACAGTTCGGAACGTTGGTATAACTAAGGAGAAGATACCGTAAAGAATCAATGTCGATATCATTACAAAGAAAACTGAAGTTGTAACTAATTTTGCACTAAGACATACCTACACTATGGTTTGTTAATTATAAAGAAGTTCCCATATAAACAACAATACTTGTTCTAAAAAACCCAAGACTTGCAATACAGTTGTTCTACCGTCAAAAGTTGTGTGATCTATGTAGCCAAGTCGATTATTATTTTATTAGGACCTTCTGTTTTAAATTGTATAGTTACCATCAGTGCCGGTTCTAGCATTACTGGCGCCCTGGACGAATTTCCGCCAGCGCCCTTGTAAAAGCGTACATCAATTTAGGGGAATACATCTGGGTACCTCAGGGTAGCATTCTAGCGCCCGTTCAAGTCCGAGCGCCCCGGGCTGTTGCCCAACCGCGCGCCACCCTAACGCCGGCCCTGGTTACCATATCAATATTAAAAATCTTAAATAATGTAAAATAATATATTCACTTGGCCATCGAATGAAAGTACAATATACCTCATAAGTAATACATATACAAATACAGACACGTCAAACTTACTACACTCTATCGTTTTTGCATCAGGGGTTAAAATATAAACACTGCCATAACCCTTTTGAAGAGTATAAAAATCTAGGTTACTTAGAACGCATAAGAGCAGTCTTAAAAAAGTATCACTTCTGTGTTGTTGTGTTCCTGCGTGTGAGTAAGGTTTCCAGAGCTCCTGGGGGGTGCTACATTAATAGCAGGGGTCAAGCCTCCAAGGTAAGGGCGATAAGTCCAGTAACAGCTTTATTATGCTGTACTTGTCGCTCATCGCCCTTAAGCTAGGACCTTATTACCACTTATTATCGGGTGGGATGAGGTCAATCTTGAAGTGCAATATAAAAAAAAATAACTAGAAGTAAATTCTTTATACTATACAATATCTATAAAGTTGTTTTATTACTGCTCAAGTGTAGGCTGCTGCAGTGTTGGTTCTTGGTGGTCATGCTGTGAAGTGAGTGCTGGAAACTCGGCTCCAGTTCCCCACATCATCTGCACAAAGGCAATCTTCTATCTTTTCAAAGGCAAGGGGCTTTGTGGGAAGGAGAATCATCGTGCTTTGAGCTCATTCAGGTGGCGGTACTGAAACTCATTTCACTTCAAGAAATAAGTGAAATAATGGCTGATTTTCTAAGGCGGCATTAACCAAAATAAGTTTAAAAATATCTGTATTAGAGGTTGGAATATTTTCCTGTTATGACAAAACACAGTACCTATTACATAAACGTGGTTGTTTGTTATGTTGAATCACAAAGTTCAAGAACATCGGATATAATGATATTAATGACTAAATTGCTGACCTTACTCGCAACCGAGATGGTAAGATTTTGCAAATCACCTCGCTATATTATATTACGTAGATAGGTAATGTAGTGTATGACTAACTACTCTCACATATGTACGTGCACATAATATATAAACAGTGTCAATCTGTAATAAAGGACTGTTCGTCATAAGCAACTAAACTAAGTGTTTGACTCAGCTCCCGAGCCCGCCATCACAGTAATAAAGAATAGGTAGGGGCTTAGTTTGTGTTATGTATTGTAAAGTTTTGTATTCAATAAAAATATTGAGTTGATAAGGAAGATAAATAAAAAAAAATGCGCCAGACAACCACACCAATCACCTGGTCTCAAACTAAGGTTTTCCCTTGTGCTATGAGTACAAGACGACGGATACTAATTGGGGGCGTCATCCCAGTACACCCATACCCAAGTCAATTTAAAAAAGTTCGCTTTCCAAATTGACCCGACCGTGAATCGAACCCGGGACCTTTCGCGCTTTGGCCGCCTACCTTAGCCACTGCGCCACCGAGGTCGTCAAAACTACTTCTTCTTAGATACTTCTTATTTTTTCCCTTCAATCAAGTGAAGTGAAGCGATGGCTGTCACATCATACGACATGCCACATTTTGGGACTGGTCTGTTCCAGCTTACGTCTCGAAAATAAACACTGACTTGAGTACTCAAAATAAAACAACATGACTTGATCCAATGTGACACATAGCAATAAGTTAGATACTGCTACTGTAACTAATCTACCGAGTGTCTTCCCGGTATATAAAGATTTCAAACCGGCAATAGAATTACTTTGTATTGTATTCAATGACGATTCAAAAAAGTTATAATGTAACCAACTTTTTTTTTTTTTTTTTTATCTAATTGAACACTACGTTCTGTCACACACTGGGACATTTAGTAGCTGGTTGGTCGGGTCTGTAATGGCATGCTCGGAATATGACCTGGGTCACATCCTACTTTACTTTATTGTGATTTCAGTATATCCTGGGGGATTTTTCGTTTTAGTCTACGAGGTGCGTGGTTTTCCTTCATCAAGACTTTTGCTAGGCGGTTTGGGTGGTTTGTGATCCTCTCTTTATATGTTTTAGTATGTCGTAGAATTTCTTGTTTCACAGTATGTACTTGGAGGTCGTGATGTAGCTGTTCGTTTGTCACATACCAGGGAGCGTTGTTTTGTTCTGGAATCTTTGCACTATTTCGATGTTGGAGTGAGAGGCTGTCCCCCATAATTGGATACCATAGGTCCAGATTGGTTTTAGTATTGATTTGTACAAAAGAAGTTTATTGCACATTGTTAATTGTGACCGACGCCCTATTAGCCAATAGTATTTCCGTATTTGCAGTCCCAATTGTTTTCGTTTGGTGAAGATATGTTTTTGCCAAGTTAGTCGTTTGTCCAGGTGTAAGCCTAAATACCTCACATGGTCTGCTCGGGGAATCTCGAGATTGTTTAGCGTTACCGGTGGGCATGTACCTTTTTTCAAAGTGAAGGTAACATTTACGGATTTAGTTTCGTTTGCCTTGATACGCCACTTCTTGAGCCAGTTTGAGATGTTATTTATTCCTTTCTGTAGGATTTTCGAGGCAACTAATGGGTCTTCATGAGAGGATAAAATTGCTGTATCATCTGCGAAGGTTCCAGTTGTGATGCAGTCTGATGTTGGTAGATCTGAGGTATAGATTAAGTAGAGTATTGGTCCTAAGACGCTACCTTGAGGAACTCCAGCATTGATATTATAAAGGCCTGAGAAAGCCTCACCATGGTTTACCAGGAAATATCTGTTTTCTAAGAAGGATTTCAAGATGTTATAGACGTAGTTGGGGAACAAAGATTTTATTTTGAATAGTAGTCCTTCATGCCATACTCTATCGAAGGCTTGTGATATGTCAAGAAAGACACTCGCGCAATACTTTTTAGCTTCAAAGGACTTGTCTATTTCGTTTATTAACCTATGCACTTGGTCTATGGTGGCATGCTTTTGACGAAAACCGAATTGATGGTCAGGTATCAGTCCTTGTTCTTCAACTAAAGGCATAATACGTTGTAGTATAAGCGTTTCGAGTATCTTCGACGGTATGGGTAACAAACTTATTGGCCGATATGACTTTGGATCCTCAGCTTTTTTGTCTGGTTTTAGCAACATGATTATTTGTGCAACTTTCCACTGCGGAGGAATATATTGAAGTCTAGCTATGGCATTATAAATTTCTGTAATCATTCTTATCCCAGATTCAGGTAGTTCTTGTAGGATTTTATTGGTAATAAGGTCGTACCCTGGAGTTTTCTAAGAGTTGGCTTTTTCTATTACTCTTTTGACCTCTTTCGTTGTAAATCTCATAGACGAATGTTCATCCGTTTTTGGGCCTTTCAGGTATTCTGTTACTGTCTTTTCGTGTTCAGGTGGGCCTTCATAGGGATGAGGTTGGAAAACATTTAATAGGTGCTCAGCAAACGTATTGGCTTTCTCTTGGTCACTACGTGCCCAACAGTTATCCACCTTTCTCAGGGGTGGGGACGTTGATGCCGGTCGCTTAATGTTTCTTGTTGTTGTAACCATCTTGAATAAAAATAATTCACTTCGACTTTTAATGTAATGGAATGGATGAAAGCTTTCTTTGCGAAGTTTTTTTCTTGCAGTGGCACGTGAGGTAAGAATTATACCTCATTAACTTCATGATATAACACAGGTGTTCACGTGGAGGCCAATATCAACGTCATCTCTCAGAAAGAAAGGCATAACGGGTGTAACTGTATAATTTATTTTTATCTTTGTTTTTGGTAAAGGGCTTTCATTATTTAATGACATGTCCGCCCCATCGTTCCTACCCTGTTTACATTTTGGTAAACTAGCTAAGCAAATGTAACTTATATATGACATAGTCAACAAAGCGGGTATGGAAAACGGTTCAGTCCTGAAGGATTTTTATTAATTGCCATATCTTTTTGGCCGCTTTTGACTTAGGTTCCGATAAAACTCTATGTTGGGTATGAAGTACCTTACAGAAGACCGCAGCCAAATAACAATCACTTCTGTGTTGTTGTGTTCCTGCGTGTGACTAAGGTTTCCTAGCTCTTGGGGGGTGCTACATTAGTAGCAGGGGCCAAGCCTTTAAGGCAAGGGCGACAAGTCCAGTAACAGATTCACTATGCTTTACTTGTCACCCTTAAGCTAGAACCTCATTACCACTTAACATCAGGTGGGATGAGGTCAATCTTGAAGTGCAATATAAAAAAAAAACACAGAGTTACTATCGCATTTATAATATTACTATGGATTAATATGGATAAGCCGTAGTGATTCTGTTGTTAGTAGGTAGATACCTATACCACTTGTGTTACAAAGTCAAAGTATAAATCTTTTTTGATCTTATAAATTACATTTATATATTTAGTAAGCCTTAATTATGTCAACTTTTACCCCATGTGACATGCAATGAAGATTTGATTAGAATTTAATATCTCTATATAAATCATAAATAATGACGGTACCGCCCAAAGTCAAGAAAAGTTCGTTTTGACTCGACCGGGAATCGAACCCTGGACCTCAAAGAGGGAACGACGCTAAATTCCGGCCCCCTCGCTTCTTGGCTACGGAGATCCTCTTAATATGTATATGAAGCTCTTTTATTGCCAATTGATACAATAGAAAAGTCGTTTTTGTAAATTTTAATGCGCCTTTTTAATTGTTCTTTTACCTCGTACCAAATTGAAATAAAGAAAATCGGCCAAATCCCTTTTACAAGCCTTTTTTCTATCGTCTTAACTTCCTTTGATTATATTTATATAAAGTGGCGGATTCATTAAAAATGTCTTCGCATCATACTTAACCTTAAGCAGAGAGTCAGCTGCAAAAAACACTTCATAGATGAAAAAATACTTACCCTTCCATCAATATACATATTAGAAGCCGCTACATTTGTAAAGAAAAACCAACATTTATTTGAATTAGATAAAAACCCCCGCCGTAAAAATAACTTAGCTCTTCCAATCTATAATAAGCTGCCTGAAATCTTAAAATGCCAAAATAATATAAATTCATTTTGTAGAAACCTAAAAAACATGCTCTTACAAAAATCCTATTATACCATTCAAGATTATTTTGAAGACAACTTAAACACATATTTAAAAAAATAAATTCAATGTAGTTATAAACTTTATATTACTTCCTAGGTAGGTAGTATAATAATTTTAGAATTGTTATTAGTATATGCTTTATGTAAATAAATAGTACCTATTGTTCATTTTTTAATTGTCATGTATGATGTAACAATGTATCTTGCTATACCCTTACAGGGTTCTTGTATTAATAGTCTTAAAACTTGTTTGTTTTATGATTTTGTTACAATGTAATGCAAGAAATAAATAAATAAATAAATAAATAAATAAATTTAATAGGTTGGAGTCTAGAGTGACATATTATAAATGACGACAAATTCGGCCGACGAACCGAAAAGAACAAAAAAGGTTATTATTCCATACCACCTATGTCAAATCCCCGTTGTACAATGACTCGCTAAGAAAACAATGATTCTATGTATTTCGACATTTATTTTTCCAAAACACAATGAAAATGATTCAACAAATAAACACAATTAGTATAGAGTTTAAAACTTTCGCGTTCAGTTTCAAAGCTTTAACCACGTAGGTAAGACCGAATGTCCTTTTAAAAGCCAGACACAATTTATTTTCTGTTTTGTTTAGTTGTCTAGGTCTTACAACTTTAAAATAAGTTATCGGGTCAAAACGGGCAGTAAATAGTTCGTATTAACTATTAAAAATGTTGATACGTTTTGACCGGTTAACTAAACCGTTAAATGTTTAAAAATGGTAATGATTTTGTCACAATTTCGTAAAAAATTGTGCGAAGAATTGTTGTCGCGCCAATTTTACATTAGACAGTGTACTACTCCACAGAAAATATTTACATATTATGTTCAAATACTAAGAACTGTGTATTTTTTCTTAAAAGCATTATCGAGACTCATTCCATCGCGTCAACATCCTGATCAAGGCATTTATTACTGCGCCGGAGTGTCTGACTCATAGTAAAAGTGGTCGCGCATGTCAGCTAACTGTAATCCGGTGCGCGTGCACCGAGTTTGCACTGGAGCGGTGCAAAGGTCTCGTTGGTGCAATGTGGGAGTTGTTAGCGATATTGTATGCACATTTTGGTAGACTACATACCTTAGCAAATATTATAAAGAAACAGAAAGTAGTAACTATGTAGTTCTAAACATATTCGGCAGAGGGCACTTACCGGAGGCTAACGGGTTGATACAACAGAAAAATCTCATCGCCTACGATAACTTGCGGTTGGCTCAGTTGGAAGAGCAGCACGCGCGATACGTGGAGGTCGTGGGTTCGAGCCCCGCACCGCAAGGGGAAATAAAATTTGGAGTTCTTAAATGGAGTTAAAAGTTGTTAGCGATATTGTATTGTAGGTGGTTTTGGAACAAAGGAAAACGTCGTTAGTATGTATTTATATTAGTCAAGTTTGTATACAATTTAAGACTTTCGCGTTCCATAAACAAGTTTGCGGGTCAAAATGCGATAACATTTTTAGCAGGCAATATTGTGTTTATTTCTCTTGTCAGATTTAGCACAGTTTATTAAAACATTCGCGTATTTTATTGTATTAAACAATACGAAAAATAATTGTTCAAATACACAATAACAGTTATATTAATAACAACTACTCATTAAATTACACTTTAGGTTATTCATCAATTGCACCTAAAAAGTATGTGTCTATTATAATAATATTTAGTCTGCTTAAAATTACTGAATCAAAACTGTATGACTCATACAAAACGTCGTTTCTTTACGATCAACTAAAATGTTTAAAATGGAACACGAAAGTCTCAAATTCAACATCGTTTCCATCAGGCCTAGCATACGCAATCTGTCAAATTTATCGCAAAAGACGACAAAAGTTTCGATACCTACTGTTGATTGGCTAATAGCACACCGCAGCCAATATAAATATTTTTAGCCAATCAACAGCTGACGCACTGACTTCAATCGATTTTGAAGTTTGTTAAGAACGCGACAAAATTTAGTCGCGTTGCGTGTGCTAGGCCTGCATAGCCCAATCAAACGGAGTGATTATGATAATTTGTGATGTGCTGATCACTTGAGCCACATCGCATCGGATGCCAGTTATTGTGAATCACTGCCATTGTATTAAACCACAAAAGTTAGGAGCACAGCTGTTTTGGTCCGAGATGTCCCGATAACTTTGGTCACGTGGTCACGGTTGCACACAGCGGAGTGAGAGCAGTGAGGAAACTTATAAATAATAAGGCAAGAATTAAAAATATTCGACAATATCATAATCATCACTCCGGCCTTTATTTTGATTAAAATTAAATTGTCAGTTTGTAATACTGAATATTGTTTTTTTTTTATTTTTCATGCAGATGAATAAAATATATATAAATATACACCAAAGATATATTTTTTAATTTTTTTTGTCTGTCTGTCTTGTGTTTGTTCCGGCACATCACTGAAGTGGTTTAGCAATTTTAACGTGACTTTTTTTGGCAGGTAGCTTACGTAATAAGGAGTACCTTTGGCAACTTTGAAAATAACTTTGCATAAAAGTAGGTTTGTCGTGCATGATCACGTGACGCGTAAGCAAGACGCTTCTAATCGGCTTTTTTTTGTGACAGAGTGAATGCTTTATGGAGGTGACAGCGTGTGTAGGTCTCCCTGCCCTGAAAAGGGGAAGGACTACCCACTAAAACGCTCCGGTTGGTGCTCTCCGCCTTAGTTTTGGTTTTAGGGAAATTACACGTACAGTCACGAGCGCTAAAATGAAAACACTAGTGCTCTTATGACATATCCGAAAGGTTCACTTTAGAATTAGTTCATATACATGCTAGTGCACGTGCCTGTACGTAGTTTAAGTATTCTGACCGTGGAAACCGTGCGACATGCTTAAACAGGTCGAAAATCTGCATAACAGTTAACTCAATGCTAGTTTTTACACTGTGTTCAGTATCAGTCTACAACAATATTTGGTTAGCATTTGCACTGTTTACTGTTTTCACCTTTAATGGTTTGTTTTGTTACGGAATTGTTTTAGTAATATTGAGTTAATGTGTCCTTTATCATGGAACTTTTTCGTTGATGTGGTTTTATTTAAGTTAACAAGACACATAAATACTACGCTATGTTTATTATGTAGTAAAAATGTACGAATAAAAAATCTCAATGTCAAATTAAATTATTAACCGATTCTATATATTTCGTAGGTGGATTTTAAAAGTCAGCTAAAATCCATTCGTAAATAGTTACAACAACAACAGGTCCTTAGATATTTCTCCAGAGTCTTTATTCAAAATGGTATTTAAATGTGGCAAACTTAAGAGCAAAAAGGTAGTGCCTACATAAATTATAATAAATGAAGATATAGTGTTTTTTTTAATAAGCGCAATCTAGTTCAAATAAAAAGAACTTGGTAGCATGATTTAGTCCCATCCCGTCAGATGTCGCTGTAGTGAAACATTTTAAATTAATTTATTTTTTTTTACTTTAAATGAGAACATTAAGCATGATTGAAGCCCGTTTTATTTTAAATGCTTTCTTTTTACAATACGCCTTACATCATAGTAATGACTTTCGTTTATAAATATTTTAATAAAATAGCTCACTTTGTAAACGCTTCATCCATTTTAGTTTTTGTATTTTGGTTGGCAACAATTTGTTTTTTCATGTTGGCAAAAACGTGGCCCATGTTGCAAGCTAAAATAAATTCCCCACATTGTTGGTACAATATATTTGAATTAAATTGAATAATGTTACTATCTTGTATTACGTAATAATGTTAGGTGTGTAAACTGTAAACGTAATTTAAAAAATAGTTCGTTCATTTTTTTTAATTATTTTAAATACTGCAGGTTAACTAACCAATTATTAGCAATGCACAATTTTAAAATATTATAAAAGCAAATTATAGAAATAGAAGGTATTGAAAATTATTTATATTAATTAGTGATATGGTTAAAACCACAATTTAATACCAATGAGTTTAGTATTTCACGGATAATTTACGTATGAAAACCCTAAATATGATTGGACTACCTATATGATTCTTGATCGTTTGATAGGGGACAATTTTGATGTATTTTATCTAACTGCAGTTTGACTAAATAATTATTAATAATGACAAATTTTATGATATAAATACATGCTAGTTTTAATGCTCGAATGATGAACATTAAAGCAAGCATTTATTAGAATATTAATAAAGAATAACTAATAAGTAATAGGTAAACATATTGAACCATTTTTTTTTTTCATTATAGGTACAGTTTGTGTTCTGACGAGTAGAGAAATTTATTATTTAATACAAACTTGAACATTCTTTTATGTGTATTATTTTAGTGATAGTAAAATTTCGAACTCAAAAAAATCTGAAACTCTTTTTTAAATGGTCATAATCACTTTTATAAACAATATTTTGCTTTTGTAAAATTGTCGTCAACTTTTTCATTGGCATAGTCTGTGGAGCTTTCGCGATGTCCCCCATTTTACTTTATCGACTTTTTTCGTGTAGGTAAAGTAGTCGAATTTTGGCAACATTTTAAAAAAGAAAGTGAAGTGAAAGAAATGAATTTACGAGAATAGGTCGCAAGTCGCATAGATTTTTGGTTGATTTCCTTTTCACTTTGCTTTCATATTCTCCAGATCTAATAAACTAACGTTAATTTGTGCTTCTGGTCAAATTTTGATTCAGCGT
This sequence comes from Glyphodes pyloalis, assembly GCA_037074685.1. Taxonomy (NCBI): domain Eukaryota; kingdom Metazoa; phylum Arthropoda; class Insecta; order Lepidoptera; family Crambidae; genus Glyphodes; species Glyphodes pyloalis. The sequence continues at coordinate 19,109,380 of JAYKKO010000003.1, read as the reverse complement.
ATTAGGTGCAGTGTCGCCTAAAACAGGATAAGTACAAGAGTGAACAGCATCTTATTGATTTTCTTACCTTGCATATGCTTTCAACCAACGCGAAGTGGTGTTATTATAGATACCGAAGAATCTATGATCTAATTCTAGTTTATTTCGTCTGATCCAATAAATATCATACTCAGTGTCGTTCACCTACTTTGGAGTACACGTAAAATCAGCGAAAATGATGGCAAATTCGCTTGACACAGTAAACGCGAACCAGCCCACGCAAAATGGTAGCAAGGTTCAGCCATGCAATAACGAGTCAAAGACTAATCTTATAGTAAATTATTTGCCACAAACTATGACTCAGGAAGAGATACGTTCGCTGTTCTCGAGCGTCGGCGAAGTAGAAAGTTGCAAGCTAATTAGAGACAAAGTGACAGTGTTTCCTGACCACATCCTGAATGGGCAAAGCCTCGGTTACGCTTTCGTTAACTATCACAAGGCTGAAGATGCAGAGAAGGCGGTGAATACTCTGAATGGTTTAAGATTGCAGAACAAAATCATCAAAGTTTCGTACGCCCGACCTAGTTCTGATGCGATTAAAGGCGCCAACCTCTACGTGTCTGGGCTGCCCAAGCACATGACTCAGCAGGAGTTAGAGAAGCTCTTCAGTCCCTTCGGAACCATCATCAGCTCACGCATACTCCATGAGAACGTTAACGTTGGACACTTACTCCAAGTAGGCGCTGATGACCAGTCCATCCAGGGTCCTTCGAGAGGCGTCGCGTTCATCCGCTACGATCAACGGTGCGAAGCCGAGGCAGCAATACGTGAGTTGAATGGTACTATACCTCCAGGTGGCACGGGTCCGATAACAGTGAAGTGTGCCAACAACCCCAGCAATCAGAATAAAGCATTGGCTCCTCTTGCTGCTTACTTGGCACCGGCATCGGCACGTCGTTTCGTGGGTCCTGCAGGAAAAGCTTTGCTTGCGATCAACAAAGGTCTCCAGCGATTTTCTCCATTAGCTGATCCCCTCATTCAAGGTAATGCTCTCGGTGGGTCTGGCTGGTGCATCTTTGTCTACAATATTGGAGCTGACACTGAGGAGAGTATCCTTTGGCAGCTGTTTGGCCCGTTCGGTGCCGTCCAGAGTGTTAAGATTATAAGAGATCCCACAACTAACAAGTGCAAAGGCTACGGTTTCGTCACAATGACCAATTATGATGAAGCCGTTGTCGCTATCCAGTCGTTGAACGGATACTCGCTGAATGGCCAAGTACTGCAGGTCAGCTTCAAAACGAACAAGAGTAAATCTTAAGTTAATCAAAATCTAGTCAATAAATTGTAGCTAATGCAAAAATGTTGATCATTAAGTTGTCATGGTTTGGCATCAATAACGATTAATTAGTACTGAGTAGTGAAATAAATGACTGATGCAAATCATGACACAGCCAGTTGAACAGTGTTCAATATATGCAAGTACAAATACAAATATTATAACAAACATCACATAAGAGGTCATTAATAAAATATACCACACACACAGTTTTAGACCATTGTCCCCTTTTTCAAGCTTTTCATAAGTATTTTTCATGTTGAACCACTTTCCCTGTGTGGGGTATAATTTATGAATTATTTCTAACAATGGCTTAGTCACAAACTGTTATTATACCTAATAAATTACAGTCCATACAACCAATGAACTCAGGATTTTTTCAAAGATTCCATACAAAGATGTTATCTGATATGTCAACTATTATATTCGTCAGAATTGTATTTAAATGTTAGCCTAACAATATTTAAGACAATTACAATCTAGTATGCTTGAAATAAATGTATTTTACACTTTAAAAATTGAATCAAAAATCCAAAGGGAAAAAAAATCAATAATTTTGACAATTAAAATAAGTAAGCTTTTTGTGCAAGCTACCTGATGCATTGTGTGCTGTTTTTACTTTTTGTAACATTACAAACACCACCCTATTATGTACGAAATGGGGAGAAATAAGTGAAACAGTTGTACTGATATGTTCAAATTGTTCATTTTTGATAAAGAACAACAATAGTGGACCTATTTCCATAGTTGCAACACATTTAAGTATAACATGATATTGCATATTTATAACATATTTTTTTTTCTGTAGTGAATAGATAATTTCAATATAACTTTGAGATATAATAGAGAATCTCTTTATCAGAAATGAACTAATGCCAATAAGAGTCTAATAGTTATTTGGGCAATAAAGTATTTTAGTAACTTTAGACAGTGCAATATTATACTATTTGCTTAAAGTAAATGTATGAAAAAAAAATTTATTTATTTAAAAGCCAGTGCAATTTGAATGTCTATTTTCTTTTGAAATTGTTGCAATAGTTATGAAAATTTTCACTTTATTTATTCTCTCACATTACCAAAGAGATCAGAGACAAATTACGACTGATTAATTGTCATTTGATGATAAGTAAAGAATTTTTATAAAACTTACATTGCTTCCATAGGTACATGTTTTCATAAATACCTATATTGATGGTTCCACTATGTTGTGGTCCCATCAATAATATTAAACTGACTTTATAATTATAATATTAATATAACAGAGATGCACAAAGTCATAGGACAAAAATATAATGAATAAATATATTAGAACATTTATTAACTGTAATCATTTAAGTTATTCATAATGGTAATATTTCATGTTCATACTATTTATTTCACATTAATGATAAATGTAATGATATTGAAAAAAAAAGTTTGAAATTTTGGCTATGTGAAATAATAATCTCAATCGAAATTATGAAGTGGAAGGACCATGACATAAGAACTAATTAGTTATTGATCAACATTTTATTGGACTAAATTTTGTAATAATTGTGACTTGAATACATGTATCTGATATGCAAATATTATGACTAGTGTATTTAAGTGAAAGTCAAATTGGTGAGCATTTGCAAGAATTGTAATATTAAATGTATTGTAAACATTAGGGTATCTGATTGCTCATGCTCATATTTTTAATCACATAATTATAGTTACATTTCATCGTACAATTTTTACTAAAAGTAATCATATACCCTATTATATTGAATGAGTTTGGATGTTTTATTACCTAATCATCACACCAGATTCATTCTTTTGTAAGATTGAATATAAAGGTGTTGACGGTTTGACTTTCACAGCATGATATTGTCTCTCTAATTATTAATTTGTATAATCGTATCTATTTATTATTAAATTTAAGTAACTTTTCAATTCATTGTAAACATAATTTATTGTAATCATAATAGATATATAGATTTCATTTGATGTTATATTTAATAATATATTGAATATTTAGTGTAAGTTCAAAATTAGTTTGATCAGTAAAATTATCTTACTCAACTATGAACATACCTATCTCATGATTTGTATTGTTCCAGATATTTAGTAGTTTGTGTAACTACATTCATAGTTAAATTATTCATAGATAAATGCATATCATGAAATCTACCGAGGTAAGATTCTCGAAATAGATGGGCTTGTATTGTATGATGCATTTTGAATAAGTACCTATGTGTGTACTTTCTATGATACTGATAAGGATAAATGTTTCAAATAAGATTAATTATTATTTATTACAAGTACTTAACTATGCGAAACTAGTCAGTTATAATTTTGCGCAAGATAAAGTTTTAAGTACCTACTCTTAAGTATTTATAAAACTGTGTTCTCTAATTTAAATGTAGTCGATTAGGATTTTGAGTTTAAATTATGTTGGTGTGGTGTTTCGTTAACATAAGTGTATGTACCATTGTATAGTACACAATACATAACAATACATATTTATGGTGTGTATCGAAACTAGTCAAAGGTAAAATGTACCTCTGAATATTATGGCAAAGAGGTGTTCTGAATTTTTCATTCACATTAACAAAATGACTTCCTATAATAGAATCGTAAAGAACTTTTTAGAGTATCTTTTGAGCATCATTAAATATCTGTAGGTACCTGATAGGATTATGTCTACGATTGTTCAATGCTTACATATTTTCGTTCAAAATGTGTTTGTTCAACTGTTCAAATGCGTGACGCGAAACACTTGCATTTTGATAGAATTGCTAGATTGTTTACTTTCACAGTCTTTGGGGCTTAAATTTGCTACTGCCATTATGAGGTCAGTAGATTGATCTTTGATTTGTCGGGGTTGTCATTACGGTCTTCCGATTCTGAACCACAGATTTATCGATGAATGAAAGTCTATGGTTTCTCATAGTCGTGAATACCGTAGCTCAGTTTGCTATTAAAGTTTAAATTGTATTAATTGTATAATACAAACTTTTATCTGTATGGTCATAGATCATACTCCAAGCATTCCTATTCATTGCACCAATTAGGCTAATGTTTGTGTAAAAAGTGTTGTCATCATTATTAAGCGTAGGAATAATATGACTAATTCTCTTAATCTGTCTATTTGTCCTCGGAACTTCGACTTAGATAGTCATTATTCTACCTCAGCTATCAATTTTACATTGTGTACTTTAAACTAAAGCTATTTCGTCATTTCTTAGGACCAAGAATACCTACTTGGTTGCACCCACAATGAAACACAGTCAGAACGGAATAGTAATAACTTTAGTTTTAATCGTAGTTCATAACTAGCATGAAGGCGGTTGTTGGCAGGAAACACCACAATTAGATATATATTGATAACATCATTGATATATTCATGTGGTTTTTCAATGCACGCCTTTGGCATACATCCTGAAGTTTGTTCAAGGACCTTAAGGCTCTTGTCCCTTTGTTACGAATCTAGACGGGAATTCTATCTTGATTCCTGTGTACTGTTACTGTCTACAACCAAAACTTACCACTAGTGTGTTGGTCAGTTTAAATGTAAGCTAACATCTATCTCAATTTGCCTACTTAAATGTCGTTCATTTTAGAGGTGTACCCACTCATTTTGCGACATCATGTCTAGCCTAGCGTCTTCGACTATTTAACGACAGGAAGATTAATATCCGTTTAGTGAAGTGATTTCTGTGTGTCTGTGTTTACTGTTAGTGTAGGTAAAATGTTTATCTATTCTTCTGCGCAACATACTAGGTTCAGTTATGTCAGGATCTGATAGTCTTAAATTTAATAGACTTAACCACCACTTCGGTTCCAACCGTCTTCAATTAGCTGGTAATTTATTAAGGTGCTCTCTGGAAACGTTAATTAACATAGTATAAAGAAAAGCAATAATCGAACATAGCTATACTTAAGTATCTGATTGAAAAGTCCAGAACATCTAATAGTAATATATGTTGTGTTGTGTCGTCCCAGAATCGAAATGCTATTTGCTTCTCCACCGAAAGATCATTTGACTCCAATACACACCTGTCCCATTAATTGTTTTGTTTTGCATTAGTATTTTGTGTTCTATTAATATGTGGTATTTTGTTTAGAGTAGATTCTGTTACTTTAAAAACTAACATTTTCGATTTTTTAGTGTTTACTTACTTAACCACATTTAACAATATGATTTTATTATTATTTTTCGTTTGTTTTACTTTGGGCAGGTTTGGGTATTGTAAGGTTTTGGCCTAGGATGTAGCTAGAGATAAGACAGAGTACAAATCGCCGATAAATGTATGACAAAAATGTTTGGCTTACTTACATTTAATTTTTGAAATAATGTCAACGAATGTAATCTGATGTAGGGAATATTGATAGACATTAAATATTGACATTAGCAATAATATACATAAATCATGTTTTATTTACACCATCCCATAAATATAGACACGTTCCCTAACTGAATACCTACATCGATCAACCCACGCTTCAAAATCCCTGAAATCTATTTTTTTACCAGCAAAGTAGAGTATTTGTACCAGAGGCGTAGCTAAGGTGTGGTCGTAATTATTTTACGCACGTTAAAGTGCTGTCGATTTCATCTAAAACTAAAACAAAGGACCAAAAACTGTAGGTAACTAATTCACAATGTTTTGCAAGATATGCGAGCGTAAGGAAATAACAGGAAAAATAAAATTCTCAGAACCACGGAAGGTTCCAATTTCTCCATCCCCCCATCCCCTCTAAAAAAGGAACTTAATTGAAATAAAATGAAATAATTTATATCCAGCGCGAGATTTCTTTACCGAAATCCGGAAGGCAATACCTACATAAAACGCAATCTAAGTAATTACCCACGTAGGTGTGTCCAAATTACCAATGTAGAATCTAAAATGCTCGGCAAAAGTAAAATCGTAAATCTTGACCGTTTAGAAGTTTGTTAAAGTGAAAGTACCGTTACATAGGCAAGTAGGCATATAATTTTGCTAACACGCTGCTATCTAATTAAAACCAAACCATGATGGCGGACGGCGAACGCTCCACTTCGGGACACAATTTGATCAAGCAACATTTACGAGGGACAGAAACAACCCCTGTCTCACCCTACCCATAGAGTTCATTGAACCCTTTGTGTGTTAAAGCTTCGGGCTCGGATTTTTGGCAATTCTTATTAAAATTAATAATAATACAAGTGATTGGTTTGGTAGGTATTGTACCCCTTTGAATTTAATCAACTGGAATGGTTTACTTGATTGGTAAATGTTATTAGGCAATATACCTAGGCAAGGTATTATGCGTCTGTCGCTGTTAAATTGAAAAGGATATTTTCCCAATCATATAAATTTTATCCACTATATGTATAGTTGAAACCATTCGTGGTTTTAAATTATAATTTTATCATAAATACCTACTGAAGTAAACTACCTTGTGTTTAGTTTTAATTAGGTTTATCTGAAGATTTGGTTCTGAATAATATTTCAAAGAGGAAAGATTTTATTGCGTCTATTGAATGAGCTTTAAAACTACTGAATCTATTTTAAAAATGATTACCTAGGCAAATTGCTTGTTAATTAGGTACTACACTATAGGTATCAGGACAACCTATCGATCTAAGCTAAATTTTAGCAGCATTTGCTAAGGTGGAACCCAATTGACCATTAAATGAAGGTACTGTGTTTGAGTTAATTCGTTTCTTTTTAAGGGTAATAAATAGATATATCTATTTCTTTCTTTTTAATTAAAAAAATGGGATGGTACCAGACGTGTAAAAAATAAATCTAACCTTTGGAAGCCGGGGCGAAACATTACTTACTAGGAAGGTACGTAGGTACATTGATAAATTAACTTACCTATCCTCATTTTATATAAAAACGTAGAAAGCAGTAACCCTTTTTTATAATTATCAATTTAAATACTATTTTATTAATTTTACTATGAAGTAAAACTAATGGAAAACAGGTTAATTTACAAAGAGATAAGAACACTTAAGTAAATATTTTATGTAGGTATGAGAGATTACTGGGTAATTTTTATAGGGCTTAACGAGGGTTACTAAGTAATTTCCCGTACCCCACATACTTATTCAAAACAATTAAGTCGACGGTCATCCGATTCCGGTTGAAGATAAAGCACCTGACTGACATTAATAACTTAGTATTGAAAAAAAATTGTGATATTTACCTATCTACGTGAAATCACCATAAATCTGTTGATAGGTATATTATGTGGACAGGTTTTTCCCGCATTTATTACTATAACTATTAATTAGTTAGTTGTTATTATTGTTATAGTATAGCATATAACCTAAAGCACTTTCATTAAGTACTATAAACAGCAAATCATTGTAAAAAGTTCAATTTTATTTCTTTTTCCTGCGACTTAAGGACGGCATAAATTCCAAAGTGTGTAAGTAGTCTGACGTGCTTTCGACCACTCTTAGGAAATAAAAATCAGACAAGTCTGGACGCACTGGTTGTTTTCTTTTCTATCACATAACTAACTTATGTGGAAATTTCCTTATGAAGACTGCAAAGATTTGGAAACTAAAAAAATCCATTCATTGGAAAAACCAGACACTGTAATACAGTCGGTATAGTCACACTCTGTCTATGGAATAATTAGTTGTCTTGGTGTTTAATACTCGCAAGGCAACATTCCTTTAAATGATACTGGCATAATAATCACGCTTGTTAAATGCGGATAAGAGGTAGGTAGGTACATTAAAAAAATCCATCACATGCTTTGTTCGACCCGGGTCAAGACCCTTTGATATGAAATATATTTTCACGGAACGCACTCTTTGGCAAAAGACCTACAGCTGTCAATGTCATCTCAGTTCTTACAACTTCTGTCAATTGTATTTTTGTTGACGTCAATTAATCACTACAATTCCATTTTTCTGTAAAACTTTTAATTTTATATATACTACTTCCACCTGAAATAACTCGAAATACAACTGATACATATGCGGTGATTTTATAACAGATATTACAATAGTTAAGTGCACAATATTTGTAGTGGAAACAAAGTTGATGGCAAAGTAATTTGGTGTGAATAAATTTTGGTTACAAGATGGAATCATTATCAAAACAGGAGTTAATATCGACAATAACGAAGCAGGCAGACCAAATTAAAAGATACGAAGCAAGGCTAAGGGGTAAGTTTACATTTTCCGGCGATAATAACAGTATTTATATTGCCAATTGTTGATTTAAACCTATTGTTCTGCCATATGTTTACAAGCTGATCAATTTCATTATTACGTACTCAAGAACTCGCAACGAATTTTAAATGGTGCTTGGTATCTATACAAATAATATAAAGAGGAACGTTTTTTATTTTTGAGTACTAACTAATAATCTATATGGTGGACACTTGTCTACATGAAAAGCTTGCTTCAAATCCAATTGTGCCTTGAAATAACCTTAGATGGCTGCCGTGTTATCCTCAGAAAGCTTTAGAGTACTAGACATTGATTTTATCATGCTTGTTAAATGTAAACTCATAGGTTTGATCTCCACCTAAGTATAAAAAAATATTATGAATATGTATGTTTGTTTCATGTTAGGGTTTTATATGTAATTAAGTATTGTGGTTCTACCATTGATTTTAGTTTCCATTACACAAGGGCTTAAGCTTCTTTGAGATCAGGTTGTACGTCATATAAATTTAATATTTCTCTTTTCAGATGTGGTTGCTGCCTATAAAGGGCTTGTTAAAGAAAAGGAAGCTTTAGAAATAAGTTTAAAAGCACTAAATAAAACAAATACCCCCAGTGAAGGAGGTGAGAACATTTTTCTAGCTCTTATTTACAATTATATGAGTTTTCCTGGCTAAAGGTGTTTTGAAATTGGAAGTGTTCATAACTTATATTGTGAACCACCAAATACTTTAATATTAATCTTAAAAACATCTCTGGAAAAATGACTAGACAACCTCTGTAGCCGTGAGACGAGCATGTCAGATTTTCTTGGAGATTCTGGGTTAAATTTCCAGTTGGGGTTTAACAAACTTTTCTATATTGTTTGGGTCTGGGTGTTGTGATACTGTTTTTGTTTCTTAAATCTTTAAAACTGCTTGAGCTACTTCTCAGAGCACTGTATAAGTATGTTATATTTATTTATTTATAAAATGTATTGATGATGTATCTCGCATATCAATATGCTTGGATTGTCTGCTTAAAAAAAAAGAAGATATTAATTATTGTATAAAGTTTGACATTGGAACATTTGTATAGAACTAAAATTTGGATAGAATGAATTAGTGGCTCAAATGTCAATTCTAGTAAGCTGATTCACTAGTAAAGGTAGTTAGTTTAATCCTGTTTTTTATACGTGTGAAATTTATTAACTTTTAAGTTATTCTGACAGTTTCATGGATATCTCATTACTAAAATTTATGTAAATAGACACTAAATATTCCTTCAATAAAAGTAAACATTAATTTGCTTACATCTGGTGCTGACAAGTCTTTGGCTTTTTGTGTCCATCCTGATAATAATATGAAGTCCACAAATAAAATATATTTAAATGACATTCGATTACATGTTCTAATTTCAGATGATTCTCTAGTGGCACTAACACTGTCTCTATCAACGTTGACAGCAGAAAAAGCACGCATGGAAGAAGCATTTCAGGCTGACAAGAAAGTCACTCGAGATAAGGTATGTGATATTAGCTAGTTGGAACTAGGTTGTTCATTTTGATCGCTTTGCTTTTGTGGTGTGCTTTAAATTTTAAATTATTTACAGACAGCATCATTAGCTCATATACACCTCAGTACCTTGTCATACCTCAATCATAATATTCACACAGTACTTTGTTAAAAATGTAGAAATATGATAGATTTAGCTTTTTTGACACACTTGTTGCAAAAATTGGGAGAAGCCACTGACTCTTGAGATACAGGCACTTAAGCCTAGTTCGAGTGTCAGTAGGAATTTGTACTTACGATTACGTCAATAAAGAATTATTATTATTATTTATTATTACACCAAATCTCCGCGTAACTAAGCAAGTCATATTGGGTATGCTAGGCCTGTAAGATAGACAATGACTTACAGGCCTAGCATACCCAATATGTCAAACTAGCTGTGCCCGCGACTTCGTTCGCTTGGACTACATCCTTTTATGGTCGGTTTTACCCCTTTCTCCCCTAATATACGAAACAAAAAGTAGCCTATATTTTAATCCAAGTTTCGAGCTATATTTGTGTCAAATTTCATATCTCTAACTTCAAAAATAAACATTTTTCCGTATAAACTTCCAAAGGTGGTATTACCCCCCTCTCCCCTTATTTTCTAATAAAAAGTAGCCTATGTCCGTTCTTGAGATTCAACGTATACCTATACCAAATTTCATCAAAACCGGTTGAGAGGTTTAAGCAGGAAAGCGTAACAGACACACAGCCAGACAGACAGAAAGACAGACAGACAGACAGAGTGAGTTACTTTCGCATTTATAATATTAGTAGGGATTAGTAGGGATTTATCGCATGAGACGACAAAAGCTTCGATATTGTTGTTTGGCTAATAGCACACCGCACTCGTATTTTCAGCCAATCAGCAGCTGACGCACTGACTTCAATCAACTTTGACGTTTGTTAAGAGCGCGATAAAATTTAGTCGCGTTGCGTATGCTAGGCCTGTTAATGTGACAAGTGAGTTGTTCATGAACTAAAACAACTGACTGACGATGAAAGGTATGGGGGGAGGGGTTCTCCTATTCTTAGAGTAAGAGAGATACAGACACCCTGCTGCATTTGTTCAAGCAGTGGTAAACTCTGGTGTGCCAACAGATTTCGCTCCTTCAAAAGAATGGAACACACTGTTGCTTAATAATTAATAAATAAATAAAATAAATAAATAAATATTGGACAACATCACATACATTGCTCTGATTCTGTGGTAAGTAGCTAAAGCACTTGTGTTACAGAAATCAGAAACAACGACGGTACCACAACACCCAGACCCGAGACGATACAGAAAAGTTCGTTTCCCATATTGACCCGACCGGGGATCGAACCCGGAACCTCTGAGATGGCGCGACGCCAAAGTCCGGCACGCTCGCCTCTCGGCCACGGAGGTCGTCAAATAACTATATATATATATATATATATAATTACTGTTCTTAGATTCAAAATTCTACAAATTTTTGACGACCTCCGTAGCCGAGAGGCGAGTGTGCTGGACTTTGGCGCCGCGTCATCTCTGAGGTCCCGGGTTCGATCTCCGTCGGGTCAATATGGAAAACGAACTTTCAATATTGTTTCGGGTCTGGGTGTTGTGGTACCGTCGTTGTTTCTGATTTCTGTAACATAAGTGCTTTAGCTACTTACCACAGAATCAGAGCAACGTATGTGATGTTGTCCAATATTCATTTATTTGATTATACAGCTGTGTAAAAGGAGCATAGGAAATATGGTTTCGTTCAGTTTCATGTATGGTCACTATGTCAGTAATGGCTGATAATCTCAATGATGTTGCAGATAATTGAGACAGAAATCCCAGTGGGCTTTTAACCTGAAAATGACGAGACTAAGTCTCAGTTGGCCTAACCTCATTATGTGTTTACTTTACAGTATGAAAATATAATAGCCGTAATGAAGGAAGAGACGAGAACATTAGTTCAGCAACATTTAGCAGAGATCAGTAACTTGAAGGCGAAAATAGGGTATGAGATACAAGAGAGGGAGAAAGAGAGAGCAGACCACTCTGCTATGATGAAGTAAGTGTTTTTTCTTCTTTCTCCTAGCGTCAATTCGTTAGATCTCGCGCTCCGCTTCGACTATGATCTGGATTTGACGAACGTGGCTATTATTACGAAGGTTCACTGGTAGATATTGCAACTAACATTAAGTCTACATGTTGTACTTTTTTGTGCAATTAAGTTTTTAAATAAATAAATACAATGGAGTGATTGCCATCTGCCTCCGCAATCCTTAGAAGGGGAAACAAACCTACAGTATAATCTTGTTTATCAGACCTTCGATTATTTCTCATTAATCTTGGTTCTAATTATATATTGTTATATATTGTATTATCTAACTAAACGACGCATATTAAACCTAAGTCATGATAAAAATGTATATATAATTTTATATGCCCCTGGAATTATTTTATCCGGGTAATCTAAATTCTGCATATGGATTAAAGCCAAGGCCAACAGCTTAACTTTCCGAAGCACAGAATCATCATTCTTATCGTATATCAGGTGCCTCAAGCTGTAATTAGACTGGGGAAATTTCGCACACAATGAAAGTGTTCCCTAAAGGAGTTGGCTGGGCTGCCCCCCTCTGCTCCCCCCTGTATGTGGCCTTCGATTAGCTAAAGTGTAAACAGAGCTTATGTGATGACTTTGTAATAAACCGCACATAGACTTAATGTTTCATGTAGTTGTCTTTGTGTAGTGTGTATGATAAAACAGCTGTGGACGAGCTGACTTAAAAAAATTATTAGTCTCATCTTAAGCTAAAAACTGGTAAAGCTCAGCCTTACAAGCATTTCATTTTTTATAAAGATGTATAGTAAGAGACACATTAAATTTTATTTTCTTTACAGAGAACTGCACATGAAATTCAACAGTGAAAGGAAAACTAAAGAGAAATTAGAGGACAAAGTGATACATTCCTCTGAAGCTCAAGGTGAGTTTTAAAACGCTTTTAAACACAATACCCCCTTAGGCCAGTCTTATAATAATATCACTAGCAGCCCGCCGTGGCTTCGCACGCATTTTTATCTCTGGTTTATCCACATTTTCTACTGATTCTTTAAGAGAGTTAGGGCATAGCGATTTATCACTCAAACTAGAGCAGCCCGACTGGTGAAACACCTCCACCTTACAGAAGACCGCAGCCAAATAACAAGTATTCACTCAGTTGTATTTAGTCACTTCGGTGTTGTTTTGTTCCTGCGTGTGAGTAAGATTTCCAGAGCTCCTGGTGGGGTGCTACATTAGTAGCAGGGGTCAAGCCTACAAGGTAAGGGCGACAAGTCCAGTAATAGCTTTATTGCTATACTTGTCACCCTTAGTCTGCGGGCACGAAAACTGCGATGTCCGAGCGATGGCGGGGCGACGCGACGGCGGGGCGGCGCGATGAGGAGCGATGAGTCGCTTGGGCGCGAAACTAGCGGTCAGCCATTCGCGCTAGAGTAGTGTTGAGAATTATTAGAGCCAAATTTACTAATGAGAACGGAGTTATTATTATTTTGAGATTGTGTTCATTCAATTAATAGGATTTTATTTCTTCCCATCACTAAATTATTTTTTTTTGTTCCTATGGTTAATATTTTATCAGTCTATAGGAGCCGGTTTTGACAAAATACACAGATTAATTATGTATTATCAATCTTAATCTTTATTAGGTATAATTAATATTTTTCAACTCAACAATACTGTAATCGCGCGCGATCAAATGAAACTAGTTTGTTCCCGCCGCTGCCGCGCCGCCGCCGCCCGCGAATCGCTCGCTCGCGCCGCCCCGCCACCGCTCGTTTCGTGCGTGTTGCCATACGAAGGCATACTTTTGTATGCCTTGCCATCGCTCGGGCGCAGCTTCGTGCCCGCAGACTTAAGCTCATCTCATTACGACTTAACATAAGGTGGAATGAAGTTAATCTGGAGGTGCAATATAAAAAAAAAAGCTGCGTGATGTTATATACCTAGCCTAAAACCTTCTTTAATAATGGAGAGAAAATAATTGTTCAATTCGAACCAGTAGTTCCTGGGATTAGCATGTTTAAACAAACAAACTCTTCAGCTTTGGAATATCAATATTGATGTTGGTCATTAATAAATTATTTTCAGCGTCGCAAGCGGAGCTAGAGAAGCGCGTTCGTGACTTGAGCAGTTCGCTGGAAGCTTCGCAGAGGCGTTTGCAGCGAGCTGAAGCAAGGACTGTTGAGACTCCGGCTTTGTTGGTGCGCTTGCAGCAGAAGTTAGCGCTTTTGGAGCAGTCGCACTCTATAGCCATTAGAGAAGTAAGTGGTTCATTATACAGGGGTGTCTTTGGCACGAACGGAGCTTGATAAGCGTGTTCGAGACTTGAGTAGTTCACTGGAAGCTTCGCAGAGGCGTTTGCAGCGAGCTGAAGCGAGGACTGTTGAGACTCCGGCTTTGTTAGTGCGCTTGCAGCAGAAGTTAGCGCTTTTGGAGCAGTCGCACTCTATAGCCATTAGAGAAGTAAGTGTTTCATTATACAGGGGTGTCTTTGGCACGAACGGAGCTTGATAAGCGTGTTCGAGACTTGAGTAGTTCACTGGAAGCTTCGCAGAGGCGTTTGCAGCGAGCTGAAGCGAGGACTGTTGAGACTCCGGCTTTGTTGGTGCGCTTGCAGCAGAAGTTAGCGCTTTTGGAGCAGTCGCACTCAATAGCCATTAGAGAAGTAAGTGGTTCATTATACAGAGGCTACATTGTTTTTGAAAACCCTATCAAATCGTTAACCCATCATATATACTTTGATTGGGCTTAACTATTAATTATGCTACCAACCGGTCAAACTATAGATATCCATATCCTTAATGGTAAGTGGTTTTAACTCCATTTAAAAGGTAACTAAGGTATAGGAAAATAGGCTTAAACCTCTCAAGATTTAGAGCCTATTTGGATATAGGTCGAATTTCGTTTTTTTTATATACTCGAAATTAGTGACTTCTATCCCTAGTCATTAATTTCGAATTTACACCACTGTGGAACGCCTTGGTGTATCAGGTTAGGTTGTATGTATTTTCAAATGTACATTTCTTATTTTTTTTTATTTGTCCCATCGCTAATGCAATTACAGGAGCAAATAAAAGCGAAACGCGCCGAGGAATCAGCTCGCAAGATCTGCGCAAGACAAGAGGAGCGCGTGGCTTTGCTCGAGGGGAAACTGGCGGAGCTGTCGCAGACTGTCGGGGTGTACGACCTGAGGAGGCGCAGGGACCAGCAGCTGATACAGCAGCTGAAGGAGTCGCTCAACGGGCGGCTGATGGACAAGATAAGCTCCAGCACTGAGTACGGAGACGGGAACGATGGTGAGTTGGTACTGCAGCTGAAGAAGACCCTAAACGGGCGGCTGCTGGACATGATAGGCTCTAGCACCGAGTATGAAGTCAGGAACGATGGTGAGTTGATACTGCAGCTGAAGGAGACAAGATAGGCGTCAGCACCGAGTACGGAGACGGGAACGATGGTGAGTTGTTACTGCAGCTGAAGGAGACAAGATAGGCTCCAGCACCAAGTATGAAGACGGGACCGATGGTGAGTGGTACTGCAGCTGAAGGAGGCAAGATAGGCTCCAGCACCGAGTACGGAGACGGGAACGATGGTGAGTTGATACTGCAGCTGAAGGAGACAAGATAGGCTCCAGCACCGAGTACGGAGACAGGAACGATGGTGCGTTAGTACTGCAGCTGAAGGAGACAAGATAGGCTCCAGCACTGAGTACGGAGACGGGAACGATGGTGAGTTGGTACTGCAGCTGAAGGAGACAAGATAGGCTCCAGCACCGAGTACGGAGACAGGAACGATGGTGCGTTAGTACTGCAGCTGAAGGAGACAAGATAGGCTCCAGCACTGAGTACGGAGACGGGAACGATGGTGAGTTGGTACTGCAGCTGAAGGAGACAAGATAGGCTCCAGCATTTTAAGAGAAGCAGGGCAAAGCGATTTATCGCTCGAACTGGAGCAGCCCGACTGGTGAAATACCTCCACCTTGCAGAAGACCGCAGCCAAATAACAATCACTCCGGTGTTGTTGTGTTCCTGCGTGTGAGTAAGGTTTCCAGAGCTCTTGGAGGTGCTACATTGGTGGCAGGGGTCAAGCCTTCAAGGTAAGGACGACAAGTCTAGTGGCAGTTTTACTATGCTATACTTTTCGCCCTTAAGCTAGGAACTCATTACCACTTAACATCAGGTGGGATGAGGTCAATCTTGGAGTGCACTATAAAAAAAAAAGCACCAAGTATGAAGACGGGACCGATGGTGAGTTGGTACTGCAGCTGAAGGAGACAAGATAGGCTCCAGTACTGAGTACGGAGACGGGAACGATGGTGAGTTGGTACTGCAGCTGAAGGAGACAAGATAGGCTCCAGCACCGTGTACGGAGACGGGAACGATGGTGAGTTGATACTGCAGCTGAAGGAGACAAGATAGGCTCCAGCACCGGGTATGAAGACGGAAATGATGGTGAGTAAATGGGATGATGACTTCGTAAAAAACAAAAATGAGATTTGTCAGTTGATTGTAAATAAATAAATAGAAATATTGCTCAACGGCTCTGATTCTGTGGTAAGTAGCTTAAGCACTTGTGTTACAGAAATCAGAAACAACGACGGTACCACAACGCCCAGACCCGAGAGAATATAGAAAAATTGGATTCCCATATTATCCTGACCGGCTATCGAACCCGGGACCTCAGAGGTGGCGCGACGCCAAAGTCCGGCCCGCTCGCCTCTCAGCTACTGAGGTCGACTTTATATTTGGATTATCTAGGAGACGGACTAAAAACCAAAGTTAATGTTTACTTTCTTTTAAAAATAATATAATTTGTTTTCTTTCGGATGTTCAAGTGTAAACATTGGACCATTATTATTGGAACACAAGTGCCTACCACAGAATCAGAGCAATGTATGTGATGTTGTCCAATGTATATATATATCTGTATATTTTTTCAGGCGAAATTCAGCTCAAGAGCGAGACGGACAATGAAAAGTTAGCCGACAGCGAGTACCTCCAGACTCTAATAGACAAAATACACATACTAAAAAAAGAACTGATCGCCGAAAACGAGAAGCTAGGCAGTCCTATTGACATAGCCACAGTGTTCAAAGTAGACGGCTACGAAAATGTACACTCGAAGTGTAGAGAGGAATTAGAAATTTTGAGAACGGAGTGTGAAGCGTTGAAAATTCAGAATGCGAAGAGTTCCGGGGGAGGAGACGAGGCTCAGAGCGAGATAGATGATCTGAAGAGCGAGATGGAGATATTGAAGGATAAAGTTGAGACATATAAGATGGTGTTGGATGAAGAGAAGCAAGATAAAGTAGATACGATGAAACTGTTTGAGGAGGTGGGTGTTTTTAAGCTATTAGAAACAGAAAATTTTTATCTCCCCTTGCGGTGCGGGAATTGAACCCACGACCTTCACGTATCGCGCGTGCTGCTCTTACCAACTGAGCTAACCGCAAGTTATCGTAGGCGATGAATTTTCTGTTTCTAATATTTAAAGTTCGCTAGTACGGCGTATAGTACTATAAAAATAATAAAATCGGTTTTTAAGCTATTTTGTACCTTAGCAAAGAAATGAGGACCAATTATTAAGACTAGAGATGCAACGGATATCTGGTTGCTACCCGGTATTTTTATTTTTTTTATTTTATTTTATTTTATTATGAAAACCAACTGCTACAATTTACAATTTTTCTTATCTAGTACTTATGGCTATGAGTAAAGCTAATGATAGGTTTCCTTTTGTACATACTTTTCGCATAGGACGTGAAACAAGATACAATATAATATACTATAATAATATAATACACAACAATATATTAAAATATATAATACGTAACCATATACTATAATAATACAATACACAATAATATACTATAATAATATAATACATATATACTTGTACATAAATATCCATATGAGAGCAATATTTTTAAATTTTAATTTGAAATTTTGATCTCCAGACTATCCTTCTGTTTTCTTAAGAATTTCTATCGCTTTGTGTTTCACGATACTTTTGCTATTAGTGAAGATGTCAATTTCATGAAAAGTATCATTATATGTCTGCAGCAATCGAGAGATGGGTGCGTTATGCGCATAGTTAGTACTTGCATTTGGTACTGTAAGCAATGAAGGTAGCCGCCGACGGCTGCGTCTGGTGGGTAAATTGTACCTTATACTCTCAGCTAGTTCTGGACAATCCACATTACCCCTCATTATGTCGTATAACAGACACAAATCCAATACCTTTCGCCTGTCTTCGAGTGGGGTTAAACCGTATGGTCCACAACTCTCCTTGTACGTTCTTGCCTCTAGTTTCGGAAAACGGTACTTTAAATGACGGGTAAAGATTTTTTGCAGTCGCTCCAGGCGGTCCGTGTATTTATTCCGTGTAGCATATTTCGGATTCCATATTGGACTAGCGTATTCAATAACGCTACGAACATAGGCGGAATATATCGCTTTAATTGGCTACTTGACAGTTTTTGAAAAAGTATTGTAAAATGTGCGCCCGTTCATTTTATATCCCAAGCAATTCGATTTATCTGGAAATAATCTAAATAACCAGAGAAAAATAAGATTTTGTGTAACACATTTAAAAAGCGCGCGAAAACGCCTAGTCGCGTCGCTGTTCCAATTATGACGCCAACGTCGTTGACAACGAACCGATACGCATAGGAACGACTTAATTAAGATAAACGGAAAATGTTTCAATAAATTCTTTATACGATTAGAGACACAATAATTCAATTTAATCGGTAAAATAATCATTGTTTCGCCACATTAAAATAAATAATTTTCGCCGACAGCTGTCATTTCCGTATTGCAATGGTGGTTTCCGTTTCGGTTCTTTTGTTCCACAGATAAAAAAAGTCAAATTTATTTTGCAAAAATAAAATACTACCTATGCTTTTAATTAAAAAGTAAAAATGTAAATGATTACTTAACTAATAAGCTAACATATCTAACACTTTTCATATTTTATTGTTAACACTGTCAAGTAGCCAATTGTATTGATATTCTTAAAAGGCTTGCACCTGCAAGCCTTTTAAGAAAGGGCTTTACAAAAATCTTGGTTTTACAAAAATCTTGGTTTTGTAATAAGAACCTTCTTATTACAAAACCAAGATTTTTGTAACCCTTGTCCACCACTATACCTATATGATCTCTGAGGAGCAGTTTGTTATCAAAATGCACACCCAGGTCTCTGACTAGAGATGTTCTGTGTATAGGAATGCCATCAAAGTTATAATGGTAAATTATAGTATTGGGTTTACGTGTAAAAGTGATGCATAAAGTGATGTAAGCAAGTGTGAACATTGACTGTAATATTATTTTTCTTGTAATAATCTAAAAGCCTATTCAGATCAGATTGTATCTTGAGACAGTCTTGTTCATCATTAATTTTCATAAAAAATGTTGTGTCATCCGCATACATTAAATGTCTCGCTGATATGAAACAAGACATAATGTCTGCCACATAAACATTATAGAACAACGGTCCCAAATGTGTCCTTGTGGTATTCCCGTAGGTATACTAATAAAATCCGATCTGTAGCCCCCCACAACAACAGCCTGAGAGCGATTGCTCAAATAGGATTTAATCCATCTGAGCAGATCGCCATGTATTCCCATCCCCTATAGTTTCTGGATTAGAATGTTGTGATCCACACGGTCAAAAGCTTTTTCAAAATCCGTGTAGATCACATCAATCTGTCCACCCCTTTCCATATTAGGTAAGACATAATTCAGGAAACATGCTAAATTGGTAACTGTGGATCGGCGCCTGAGGAAGCCGTGTTGATTGTCCGGCAGCTCCTTACATACGACAGGGTATATAGCATCAAATACAATTTTCTCAAAAACTTTACCAACTGTATTTAATATCGAGATTCCCCTATAGTTCTCAATTTTGGATTTAGTACCTTTTTTGTGTATTGGTACGATATGTGCTTTCTTCCAAATATCCGGGAATACGCCATTTTTCAGAGAGGTGTTAAATATGAAGGCTAACGGTAGACTCAGCGTTTCAGCACAGTTACGCCAGAAAGCCGGTGGAATACCATCACAACCTGCCCCTTTATATGGATCTAGAAGTTTTAATTGTTTTTCGACTGTAGCCCCAGATATAACAATTTTAGATATATCGTCATTGGACATCCTGTGGTAATTTGTATTGACAGACTCTTGTGATGGTACACCGAAAACACTTTTAAAGAACTCATTAAAGGCATTGCATATATCCACCCCATCTGAAAATTTCCTGTCACTGTACGTAAGCATTTTAGGATAATTTGATCCACCTCGTAATGACTTAATGTACGACCAGATGGTCTTTGGTCTTTGTGCGATAGATGCCTCAGCCAACTTTGTGTACTTTGCAAAACATTCCTCTTGAACACGTTGTTGCCGTTGCCGTAATAATGAGAATTCATCATAATCTAATAAATTACCAAATTTTTTCCATCTCTTATGCGCCTTATATTTTTCTTTTATAATCTTTATTAGCGCCGGACTATACCAAACCGGATATTTGCGATTGCCTGGTACTTTCTTGTATGGAACATATCAATCGTTTTACAACAGTTCAACAATCAACAGTTCAAATTCAAATTCAATATTCTTTTATTCATGTAAATTACACCAGTAATATTTATGAAACGTTCAATCGTTTTATTTATTATATCATAAAAAGTCTCTATCGCCTCTTCGATTGTACAAGATTCTAAGGTAGAATGCCAGTCCATGTTAAAAAATATTTCATTTATTAGGCCATAGTCACATTTATTAAAGTTCCGTTTTGGCGTTGTGGCCTCTGTCAATGGTGACACTGTGAGATCGAGAACGCTTAACAAAAGAGGTGGATGAGCTCGATCAGGTTTGACCAAAGGTGAGACGCAATTAGTGACCTCTAGAGAAAGATTCGAGAAGGCTAAATCTAGGGTATTTCCGGCGTAGTTCCTTATTGTGTTATATTG
Organism: Glyphodes pyloalis; assembly: GCA_037074685.1. Lineage (NCBI taxonomy): Eukaryota > Metazoa > Arthropoda > Insecta > Lepidoptera > Crambidae > Glyphodes > Glyphodes pyloalis. Next base: position 19,088,403 of record JAYKKO010000003.1, on the reverse strand, counting down.
TTTAAATCCAAGAAAACTTAATTCATCGGTTAGCTTTCCTGCCGCAGTTTGTACTTCAGTGTTGCCGGTGTTAATGTGTGTGGGGCCAGTCTCATTCCACGATATGCAGGGTAAATTAAAGTCCCCGATTAACAAGAAATTATTCTGTGAATGAGAACTACCCATTAAATTTTTTACAATGCCCAATACGCAGTCTACATCGCATGGAATGCGATAAGGCTCCGGTGGTATGTAAACTACGCTTAAATACAAGTCAACAGATGTCCTAAGCGCACGAGCCGGTACACACACCGTCAACATTTCCAGCTGCGCGGGCTGATCGTAAACAGTGCACCGTGAAGCTCCCAGCTCGCTCCGTATCAAAATCATGACGCCACCACCATACTTTTTACGGCTCATAGCACTGTCTCGATCGTAACGGAAAGTATCGTAACGACAATCGCAAAACTCCCCATCAAAAATCCCCGAGTGCAACCACGTTTCCGTAATCACAATTATGTCATATTCACTGCATAAAATTTGTTGTTTCAAATCTAGACATTTTGTACGTAATCCACGCACATTTTGATAGAAAATGTTTAAATCATGATTTTTTTGCGTATCGTATTTTGTAACTACAATTTATAATTAGTACATCTTTTAAACGTATAAACTTATTAGTTAATGTAATACAATAATACAAGTTAGGCCCTATATATTGAGTATTTTGTTTTACGATAGGTAATTTGATAACAACAAAAGAAATCAAAAACGTAATTACGAATGAATTCATAAATATTTGTAAAGTATAGCGTGGATAGTTTTGTTTTTGTAAGAAACACGGTTCATTACAATTAAAATTTAACAAAAAAGTGACGAGTATTATAGCATTTTTAAAATTGTTTTGGCGGTAGTCAAATATTAGTGCGTGGATATTCACGATTGACTTGCCGTGAGAAGCAAAGTTGGATATGACACGCTCACTATACACGGGTGCAATACATGACGAGTTTGTGAGGAATAGTTGGATGATTTGTATGTTATAAAAATGTATAAATAAAAATATAAAACAATACACAATATTTTCAATTATGATATTTCTTTTCACGCCAAAATATAAGTTTAATAAAAAAATATTGAATGTTTTCATTATATATCGATATTGGATGTTTATAGATAATATATAAAATAAGGTTACATAAAAAAATACAATACATGCAATATATCTTATTATATGTTTTTTCAGACAAAGATACATATTGACAAAAAAAGTGCTGAGTACTTTCATTACATAGCGTTTATATAAAGTATATTAAGATAACTTATATAATAAATAACAGTAGGATTTAAAATTTTATAGCTTTTTTCACAAATAAAATTAATATGGAAAGTCATAACAAATCGACACACATGCATTGAGCGCGAAGCCAATAATGCATTAACAGACTGGTCCTTGTTGGTAACCATAGATGAATAAAAATCGATAGAAGTGACAAACAACAAAACAAAAACGTGCAAGACAGTAGCAAAGTGAAATACTGCTTGAGGGATGCTACAAATCATATCTATAGGGAAATATAAACTAAGCTCCGTATAATTACTCTGTATAATCCATGTAGTACTTATTTCGCTAATCCATTTTTTTTTGTGAGATCCTCCTCTTCGAATATTTGAATTGCTGGACTGGTATCGTTTCGCCGCATAAATATTCGACCGTTTTTTGTCCAGACGTACTGGTACTCCTTCCTCTTTCCTACCTCTTTACATTTTTTTAGCAGTTGTTTGTTATGAGGTGTTAGATGCTCGTTGATATAAATTGGCTTAGAGTCTCCTGCGATGCCAATATCTTTAGTAGTTAGACGTTTTTTACGTGCAAGAGATATCAAGTTGTCTTTCAATAAACTGGTGCTTAATTTAGCGATAATTACTCTTGGACGTCCTTGCGACTTTACTTTCGGAGATACTCGATTTACTTGTGTAATGTCACCCGGTACAGCACTAACTCCAATGTACTTACATACGTTCAAAATGTAATCGCTTAGGTTTTCATTATTACTTTCGGGTATACCAACCACTTCAATGTTCAATTGTCTGTCTCTTTGTTCGTTTGAGTTTATAAGCGATGTGATGTGCTTATTTTGCTCTTTCAATGTTTTTAACTCAGCTTCCAGATTATTTATTTTCTTAGTTTCTTTAGAAAAGACATCTATTTTCTTCTTCAGATCAGTATGTAAGTCGGATGAAAATTGTGCTGATTGTTGAAGCTCCGTTATTTCCTTTTTCATTTCAGTCTGTTGGCCATCCAATCTGGAAATGCACGATTTGAATTCGCTGTATTCCCTCCGAATGTTTTTCACCTCCGCTCTCAATTCTGCAGCCTCCTCATTTAGTTTAGATAGATCTTTTTTAATCACACTGTTAAGAGTCTCATTAATCTGAACCAAACTACTATTAACTTCAAGTTTCCAACTGTTCATTCCTGCCAGAATATTTTCTGTGAATGAATTAAATGAATCCGTAAGATCTTAGTCGTGCTTCCGCTTACGAGCAGTGATTTTTGACAAATCTGGGTCAGAATCATAACGCTTGTTTGAAGGCGGTGAGCGTTGCATTTTAGCTGTAGATGTCACTTGTAAACTTTAATCGGTCTATGGTGGTGTAGGTGACGTAAGAAGAGAGCTGTCCCGAGCTTGAACGAACTTGACCGACGGGTACACGAATCGCACTCAGAAAAGGTTCAAAAGATAACAAGCGCACAGTAATCGGTAACAGAAGATGAACTTAACTTCGTAGATATAAGGTCGAAATTTGATTGACAGGAATTTAATTAAAATTTTAGAATATTTGTAGTTTTGTGACACGTCCATCAGCGAGGCGTGCGCGCGCGATTTTTATGTGTATCCGGCCATTATGTTACTATCCTTACAAATACCGGCCGGATACTGGATAGTGATTCTGTTTGGTAATTAACTTGAAAAATGGTTAGTATACAAGTAAACAACCACAAATTATCAATATACACCACTATACACATTAAAAACAAAAAAAAGCTTTTCTGTTCAGCAAATTAGGCTTGCGCACGTGTACTGCATACAGAATAGTTCCGCACAATGACTTAATAAAACTCCTTTCTTGGCTAGAAAACGGCGCGAGAAACTACAATACGTAACAGATTGAAACCTGGACGACGTGCCCACCGACAAATTAAAATTTAAGTATCGTTTGACCGGCCGGATACCGGATATTCGGCCTGATCACCCGCCGGATATCCGGTATTCGGTATCCGGCAAAGCAACTATCCGTTGCATCTCTAATTAAGACTCCGCTGTTCGTTTGTCCATCTCTCACCAGGCCGTATGATGTTCCAGGCAATCAGATCTCCCGGGGGGGTTTTACTGGATAGGCCTGCCCTTCTTAGGGCAGGAGAGTCCCACACCGTACCGTCAGGCCTGAAGATACGTTCGCCAAGCATTTCCCCCCGCCAGAAAAGGCCGTATTTTATAAATCGTGATGAAAAGACAGATTTTTGCATAGATGGTGTATTTTAGTTGCTGGTAAACATAATATTTCTCGTTTTCGCTCCATATTAAAAGTCAGGTACCTATTTCTTTATTGCTCTTACTTTGAGAAATATGATATTTTGGATGACCACTAGTATGGGTGTCGTAAGGACAGATCGACAAGCCTTGCTGTTATTTAACGAAATATCCAACAAATGCTACAACACTTCAATAAAATAAATAAATAACATGAAATCCTCTTAAAAAGCAACAAAATTCAGGAATACCCACGAATTGGCTACTTGACAGTTTTTGAAAAAGTATTGTAAAATGTGCGCCCGTTAATTTTGTATCCCAAGCTATACGATTTATCTAGAAAAAATTTAAATTACCAGAGAAAAACAAAATTTTGTATAACACATTTAAAACCGCTTGAAAACGCCAAGTCACGTGACTGTTGGAGTTGTGACGTCAACATTTTTTTTTAATGAGTAATAGTGGGATGAGTTCCTAGCTTAAAGGCGAAAAGTATAGCATAGTACAACTGTTACTAGACTTGTCGCCCTTACCTTGAAGGCTTGACCCCTGCTACTAATGTAGCACCCCCCAAGAGCTCTGGAAACCTTACTCACATGCAGGAACACAACAACACCTGAGTGATTGTTATTTGGCTGCGGTCTTCTGTAAGGTGGAGGTATTTCACCAGTCGGGCTGCTCCAGTTCGAGCGATAAATCGCTTTGCCCTGCCTCTCTTAAAAAACATTCGATACATCAAACCAATAAGACTTAATTTTATAAAAATATCGAACTTTTAAATAAATGGAAAATGTTTAAATAAATTCGTAATACGGTTAGCGACACAATAATTCAATTCAATTGGTAAAATAACCATCGTTTCGCCACATTAAAATAAATATTTTTTACCGACAGCTGTCATTTGCGAATTGCAATGGTGGTTTCCGTTTCGTTTCTTTTGTTTCACAGATAAAAAAAGTAAAATTTATTTTGCAAAAATAAAATACTACCTATGCTTTTAACTAAAAAATAAAAATGTGAAATTATTACTTAACGAATAAGCTATCATATCCAACCCCTAACCTTTTATTTTTGTTAACACTGACAAGTAGCCAATTACATGCGATAGCATATATTTTCTCGTCATGAAATCGCCCTTATAGAATCTCTATTCATGAAATACTCTTTCAAGTATTTAATATGTACCCGACAGAAAGCAAAGCGAGAGCAGGAGTACCACGTAGAAGTGACGTCAGAGCTAAGGGCCCGCGTGGAGTCCCTTGAGAAGCAAGTGGTGACCCAACGGACGCGCTACGCAGCGTTACTGGAAGAGACTGACAACTTCATAAGGGCGAAGAACGACAGGGCGAGGAAACTCAGCGCGGAGGATAAACACTTCAGCGAGGGTGTTTTGGGGGTAAGTGTTAAAGGGACATAAAAATACTGACCGAACAAAATGAACTTTACAAACAAAGATTCCGTTACATACATAGATACATACAACCCAAGCTAATAAAAGCGTGTTAAAAAGGGGTATGAAAAATAACTTAAAAACTAAGCTGAAAAGTAAAGACGCACATGAAACGATCACCGATTTTTATTCCCCTTATACCACTTAATTCTACAAGTCGAGGAAATAACGTAAAAATGTTTATGTACCTAGTTCAGTGTCAATAAGAGTGGCTTTGGTTTAATGAATTAATTTTGTTGTCAGAGATGCATGATGTCGGGCTTGCTGAAAGCTCAGATGAAAATTAGCAACCTGTTTCCATGTCAAAAAACGTTAAGAAGTTCCGACCGTAAGGCGCGCCACTAATAATGTCAAGATATTTCCATTAGGCACCGAAAATTTTCTAGATTTTTTTAATGTACCTACCTGTTGTCAATCACACAATTACGACAAATCAAATGACACCTTGCATGTCAAAATCCGTCAAGCCATCTTTATATTTACTAACTTGTTAAAAAATAGATTACTGAAATTATTTCTACAATGCATTATAATCTTAGCGTATTCCCTTGTTAGAGTTATGCTCACCTCTAATAGGCATGTAGATAAATAAACAAAAATACATATAAATAAACAAATATTGGACAACATCACATACATTGCTCTGATTCTGTGGTAAGTAGCTTAAGCACTTATGTTACAGAAATCAGAAACAACGACGGTACCACAACACCCAGATCCGAGACAATATAGAAAAGTTCGTTTCCCATATTGACCCGACCGGGTATCGATCCCGGAACCTCACAGATGGCGCGAATGTACTGAACAATATTAGTATAATAGGAATAGTAATAATGAAAATGTTAGCTGTCGTGCATTTTAAATTTTAGTAGATAAGCCACATAAGCTGTAGAGCGTGCCAAAGAAATACACATCCATGTACACAAACTCTAAAAAATGTTCTCCACCATTCTCCAAACATCGATAAGTATTATAAATTTTAAGACTTTCGCGTTCCATTTTAAACATTTAAAATAATTTAACGGGTCAACACGCGACACCATTTTTATTTAGTAGTAGTCAGCTCGTGACCACGGTTGGTGCAACCTAACCGAAACGTCGGGCAGTAAGTAGTTCGTATTAACTACTAAATAAAAATGGTGTCGCGTTTTGACCCGTTAAATTATTTGAAATCGATAAGTATTGCCTGACGAATGTAATAGTTTTCATGCATATATATATGCTCATATTGCAGTGCCCTATCGGGGTCTATAATGATCTAACTTTAAGCATAACATCTGTACTGTATCTACATTATAGCAGCAAAAAAAGATTGAGTATTGAGTATATTCCCTGTTGATTAATTATGTTGTGTGTTTTTGAAGGATGTGACCGCACCGCCGCATATGCTTCACTATGCGCACGAGTTGGCGCGAAAGGACCTCGACATCTCGCAGCTGAGGAAGGAGAAACACGTGCTTGAAGGACAGTTCAGGTATCTTTTTTTTTTGCGGGGGGAAATGCTTGGCGCACCGTACCGTCACCCGAGGGAGGTGACGGCGTGTGTGGGACTCTCCTGCCCTAAAAAGGACAGGCCTACCCACTAAAACCCCCCGGGGGACCTCATCGCCTTAATAGTAATGCCGTGGGAAAATTTTTAAGAACCACCACAACATCACCGGCACAGTTCAGGTATCTAAGTGATTTTTGTGCTGACGACATTACCAACAAGTCGATACAAATACAGCGTCAGCAGATTTGGCATAATAAACAACGCTCCATACGTAATGCACGATTAGCCAGTCAATACATCGATCCTACATCGCGATGTCAGAGTTATCGTCGCCACTAACGAGTCTTCACCTTCGGTTACATTCTTCAAATTTTACCAAGGATCCCTAATTTTGTAGCCTATGTCAAATCGGAAGAATGTAGCATTCTATTGGTGAAAGATTTTTTTAAATCGGCCCAGTACTTTTGAGCCTATTCATTACAAACATAAAAAAATAGGTACAAATCTTTCCTCTTTATAATATTAGTATGACAAGCCAAGATTTGTAGTTGGACCTTGGTCCTTGAGCAGATAACACCTAGCTCGGCGGAAGTAATTTCATTTTTAGTAAAGAACATACGTTCCTTACATGTTAATAATTAATGTCTACTATAACTTGCGGTTAGCTCAGTTGGAAGAGCAGCACGCGTGATACGTGAAGGTCGTGGGTTCGATTCCCACACCGAAAGGGGAGATTAAATTTTTCTGTTTCTTTTTTTTACTGCCTGCAATCGGGCCTAAAGCTATAATCAAATTTGATGGGATTTTATTTAATGAATTTTAAATATGCATATCCGGTCATACGTCGCCTCTTAATTTTTTCTTTATAATAGGTATTTAAAGTTCGCTAGTGAAAAGATTAAAAAGATGGAAAACTTGTGTAGTATGTGAAAATGCGATATAGCTAAAACAAAATCGGTTCATTCGTTTGGTATCGATGCCATAGACAGACAAACAGCCACATATACCTAAGTTTATAATACCAAGTCGATTTTTGTGTTGGGGCTCCAAAAATAATTTTTAGGTGACATCACATGGATACATTTTTTGTCAAATATCCTTCTAAATGATCTTGACAACAAGCTTGCTTACGTCACTTAATTTTTTTCTTCATTATTTCAGGGACTGTCAACGCGAAGCAACAATAGAAAAAGAGCGTTTCAAAGAAGTGATACGGACATTGAAAGAAGAAATTGACAGGTGAATATATGTTTGCTGTCACTGAAACTGTCACTTTGATTGCACGGTCAAATTAACATTACAGTTTGCATTAGATATTGGGTCTTTTACCAACTATTCGCTGTGTGCGCGATGACAGCGCCCGTAGTGGCCAGAACTATTCAGGACTTGTCATCTGTCAAATCATGTCAACTAGATGTTATGATCTTAGAATAAGGAAAGTATAGAAACCGCGTCATGACAGCAACAATGTTACCGTCCACCCCGAAATATTTTTTTTCAACATCGTTTTGACGTTTAACAATTTAAAAATGAGTATTAATATCTATTTATTCTTTGGTAATGTAGCAAATATCGATTTTAATATCGATAAAATGTAAGTGATAACAATATGGATAGTGAAGAAATAGGGATCTTTTTCTTTTGTTGATATAAAAATAATGAATACATAAATAAATATCAGGTTGACCTGAGTCCAAAGTAAACAATTTAAGCACTTGTATTATGGAAACCAAAACCAACGGTGGAACTAGCCCAGCTTTCCTTCATAATTGCCACCAGAGTAGTACTAGCATGCTAGGATGGAGAAGATTACAAGAAAACAGTTGAAGAATTTAACTTTTGTTCGACTGTATGCTTAGAATGCCAAAATGTATCAGCATATCGACAATCCAGTACATTACTTGATTTTGTTTATGATGTTTGCATAAGTATACGAAAAAATAAAATGACAGTGCTATCAAAATTTATTATAAAAAATATTTTTTAAGCACGCTATGACAGCAAAATTTACGAATTGTGTAAAATTAAAACTTTTTGCAAACAAATGACATGTAGTTTAGTCCAACCATATATCAGAGGATCTCAATATCATATTACTTTGCAGTTTACTTTATTGATTTTCGCCCTGCAATGGGATTCTGTTTTCACATTTCCTGTAACAAAATACAAATTAAATAAAGTGAATTTAGACATGTTAATATTTTTTATATAACTCGTGAATCATACTTGTTCAATTTATGCCGAACTAAATCAAAAATTTCATACGATGCAATAGGTACATTATGCCATTGCCGATATTTTAAGAGTCATGACACCATTTTTTACCACTCTTGATAAATTCTTATTTCGCGATCTAAAAGTTAATGTGTTCGAAAATTTTATCGACAAGTACGATGTAATTTTTTTCATCGGCACATCACTACAGCAATAAATATACATTATTTAGATTTGAAAATTTGGTTATTATTGCGCCTTTATTTTGGGGAAATTAAAAATCTTAAAGGTTAACAAGCATTTTCTAAATCGTTGGCTCATTTTTACAACATAATACGCAAATGTTTTTGCAAAACTTACCGATGAAGACGATATTGAATAACTCTCGTTATTTTTCAAATCACAAACTTAGAAATCACCATGGTCTTTGATATACAGTTATCCTCATCCGCAATTATAATAATTATTTGGTTTTATTGAGTTTTCATTACATCATTTTGCTACATAATTAGAAAATCTTGTTTTAGAAAATTCAGTTTGACAATTCAATGTCAGTCTATTCAAATACGAGATAGGGATACCATAGATCCTGTCACAAGTATGCACTAGTATTTAAGAATACGAATATTCATAAGTATGACTATTAGTGAGCCGTATTCCCATTTAAAATATAAGAGTATGTACATAAGCTAAAAACCAAAAACTGTTTTTGTTTATACTTAATAGTTTTATTTAATAGTGGCACGGTATTTTGAAATAGACAAAGGGGTGTTTTAAACATTTAATATAAAAATATTTAATTTATTAGGTGTGTGGAAATTTTGTTACGTAATGGATGCGCCGATGCAAAATATATATCAAACCATGTTAAAACATGGTTTATGATAAAGTTTGTATCGATTAGTAGCACTATTCTGGAAAATATGCAATACTAATAAATTAGTAACATATATACATAGGAATAAAATAAAGCGTTCAGTAAATAGCTACGAATATAACAAATACTGTTAAATACTAGAAAGTGATTTTTCAATAATGGCCCATCACTGATTAAAATACGGCCATTAAAATTAGTCGTATTTGAAATTGAATGTATTTTCAATTTGGTAACGTTCTATTGGCAGTCTATGGTTGGACTCCAACTCCGGAGTCCAGTCCATAGATTTACTATCTGCAGATGCGGACTCCAATACAAGCTTTGAGTGGTTTTTGTTTCAGTCACACTAGGTGGCGCTGCATGGCTAGATGTGAATAAGACAGCTACGTCCCAATTGCGGTTTTTAGCGTTACATCTAGGAATATAATATATCTATGGTTATGATATTGATTTTCGACTAGGTTTTTAACGAAATTAAAAAAAATAGTGTAAAAAGTGAGTGTGTATATTAAACCTAGCGATAAATAAATAAATAAAACTTGCACGAACTGTTTTTCCCATTGTTTTTACAATTTACGACACAGCATGTACTATGACCCATATCGCAAATTTTTACGTTTTTACTTAAAATTATAAAGGAAGTTATGAAAATAAAGCAATTTGACACTTGACAGTCCAGAATTAATTCACATTTCTGCCACATCGTGCACTTCGATCGATTTGCCGTCCCCCACCACCCACTTTGCACATAGCGAATATGAGAGGTGTCAGGCTGGTACAAAGGCCAAAGTGAGTAGTTAGTCGAGTTTCAGTCTTTTAAAAAAAATCAGCCATTTGCGAGTCGGATTCGCGCATGAAGGGTTCCGTATCATTGATTAGGTAAACAACATTAAGTACACAAATTGCATTAAACATTTCAAGGCTGGAGAACATACATGGAGAACATTGTATGGGAGCCCCTCTTTATTATTTGTATTATTTTTATTAATTATATTAAAAGAGAACATCCAACTAAATACCTATTAATCAATCAATCAGATATTTATTGCAAACATGTTGTAAATTACATACAGGTGTCATTGTAAAGAACTTAGGTTCAACATGAACCCCGTTAGGGCACAGCAATATTAAACTTAAAACTACAACATGAAATACAAAATAAAAAACAATTAAATATGGCACATAAAATAAACATAACTCAACAATAATTAATCTTATCTAATAAATAAATAAATAAATAAATAAATAAATAAATAAATAAATATTGGACAACATCACATACATTGCTCTGATTCTGTGGTAAGTAGCTTATGCACTTGTGTTACAGAAATCAGAAACAACGACGGTACCACAACACCCAGACCCGAGACAATATGGAAAAGTTCGTTTCCCATATTGACCCGACCGGGGATCGAACCCGGAACCTCAGAGATGGCGCTCGCCTAAGTCAGGCCCACTCGCCTCTCGGCTACGGAGGTCGTCAACAAATCCAACAAAATATAATTTTATTCAAATACATATTATACAACAAGACCATATTGTACTCATTTAGATTGAAAACATCCACGTTAACTTTACTATGTTTGCTTAAGCATCTTACAGTCCAAAAACACTTTCAGCGAATAAAAATATTTTTTGATCAAAATATTTTTTAAATTGCAATAGAACTTTTTATAATTGTTACACACATACTAAATGGTCCACGTATTATGTAAAGACTCTAAGCAGCTACCTGACACCGTTATTAATATCCAGCAAAAAACAGAAAACCAAATCACGTTTTTTGTATGGGAGCCCCCCTTAAATAATGATTTTAGTATTTGTTGCTGTAGCGGCAATGGAAATACTTAGTCTGTGAAAATTTCAACTCTCTTGCTATCACGTTTCTTGAGATACAGCCTGGTAACAGACAGACAGACAGCGAAGTCTCAGTAATAGGGTTCCGTTTTTACCCTTAAGGTTCGGAACCCTAAAAAGAAAATGACGTGCAAATACTTAACTGCTAAATAACCTTCCAGAAATAAATAGTCTCTATTCATTGACTTGTAATTTATCCAACAGTGTTCTCATAATGAACCTGTATTTAGTAACAAAAAATATATTTTTATATTTATTATTTTTAAATTCGTTTTAGACTGCGCCGGATTCAGTCCCGAGAAGGCGCGAACCTCGAGTACCTCAAGAACGTAGTCATGGCGTACCTCATGTCGGCGGACAGCGCCGGGCGGCGGCACATGTTAAACGCCATCGCCGCAGTGTTACACTTCACCAGCTCTGAGAAGAACGCAGTCTTATCCATATTGTGATAGATAATGAGAAGAATGTGGATACGGATTCGAAGAACTGTGATTGGTAGATGGTTCGTGCCAGACGAAAGCGCGAAAAGGGTCATTGACCCCGTTGAGTATTGTATTATCAACAATTCCAATATTTTAAAAACGAACCGTTCTGCTTACCGATAGTAATAAATTATGCGAGGCGTAAGCTAAAAACGAACGACAGACGAATGTTAAACTGTTAAAAGCTGATACTTTCCAAGTAAATTATGAAACAGTATTAACGACTCGTAGTCGGTTCGAGACAAAAGATAGTCATTTTTTGACATGTTACGAATCGTAAAATATTGAAACCAGACATAAGAAAACATCACATACATTGCTCTGGTTCTGTGGTGAGTAGCTAAAGCACTTGTGAAACTGTAATGGTACCAGAACACGCGGACCCGTGATGATTTAAAGGGTTCCATAAAAGGCAAAACTTAAATGCCGTTATTTTTATATATTGCACTTTAAGATTGACCTCATCCCATCTGATGTTAAGTGGTAATGAGGTCCTCGCTTAAGGGTGACAAGTACAGCATAATAAAGGTGTTACTGGACTTGTCGCCTTTACCTTGAAGGCGATAAATCACTATCCTACTTCGCTTAATCATCTAATTTGCTGGGGAGCATAGAAGGCTCACAAACCTATTTGATTTAAGCAATAGCAGAGCGGACGATGCGTCGTGTTGAACTGTGAGTTAGTTAGCCGTTGTCATAGCGACAGTCATTCATTCTTCTAATTTATGTCATTTTGAACCTCATCCGTGTCCGAAAAATCAGCAGGCATGGTCTTACGCTGTAATTGGCGCCAGAGCTGCCCCAAGTGGATTTTTCTAAGAGCTTCACAAATATTAAAAACAGAAAAATTTTATCTCCCCTTGCGGTGCGGGAATTGAACCCACGACCTTCAAGTCAGCTTCACAAATACTAATAAAATAAAATTATAGGATCGATATTCACTAAATCATATCTGAAGATAGCCTTACAAGAGTTTCAATTCTGTTTCAAAGTATTGCAATATTTTTTAATACTAAAAGAACGAAATCTATGTCTATATTTTGTTTAATCATTCCATATGTATTAAAATTAAGTCTAAGAAAATATATTATTTGGTTTTCTCTAACCTCGTTTGTTTTAATGCCTTTTACTGTAAAGTAACATTTTTTTATAGTAGCGCAGTATATTGGCTCCTCCCTGATGGTAAGCAAGAGAGGAACCCACATCGCGATGACAACGGATTTGATATCAAAATATCCTATCCGTTAGCATCGCCATACTGGCCCGCAAGATGTTTCTTCACGCTCCTTTTGAAGGAATCCATGTCAAAGGAAGGAGGAAACACATGAGCCGGCAACGAGTTCCACTTCTTTAAAAATATAATAACCTACTCCCAAACACGGTTCCGATGACGGAAAGCGATTCTTAATTTTCATACCCAATAGTAACCAGCTCAGTTGAATAAGATCATAAGAATTTATTTATTAGTAGGTACACAATCAATATACAGTGCACTGACATTAAAGTGACACAAACAAAAGATACAGTAAAAGTAAATTTTATTAAAAAAAACAAAAAAAAACATGATGCGCAGCTAATAAGCCTCAGCATGAGCTGCTAGTAGTTGGAATAAAGCATTTTAAAAATCGAAATTTTCTTGCGCTAATCAAAAACAAGTTTAAACTGCCGTATTTTCGATAATGTGTTTAATTTTTTGAATAAACCTACTGATTTATAAGACAAAACAAGAGATTCTGACTTAGTGATATTAAGACGTGTGATGCGTACTTATGCCCGGTTCCAATATTGGAAAAGCGATCCGTTCTAGGTTACGGATAGTAATAAATCATACGAAGCGTAAGCTAAAAATGACAGACGGTCGACTGATGACAGCTGATATGGAGAGTAAATTAGAAATTAGAATTAACGACTCGTAGAAAAACGGATAGTAATTTTTTGACACATTATGAATTGTAAAATATTAGAACTGATTGTATGCGTCTCGAAGAAACATTGTAATTTTTGCGATAAGCGCCATCTAGTAGTCTAATCAATCAAACTTGTTGTCTAGCACTACCCTTCTGCGAAGAGATTTCCATACTTGTGAAATATCTAATAAACACACTAGATGCCGTTTAAACGCAATTTATTTATTTATTATTGTTAAAATAAATTAAACTTTATTGCACAAAAAAAGTACAAATTGTGGACTTAATCCTAGGAGCATTCTTTTACAGTCACCCGTTGGGTCATGCAGATAGGTCGTTTATGGATGCGGTACCAGTAAAAATTATTCTTAGAGGTTTTAACTCCAATTATGGAATTTATTTCTGAAATAAAATGATTTATTATTATTATTATTATTTAACTATACCTATGAATATTTAGAAGGCAAATTTCAAGCTAACAGAACTAGCGAACAGTTGTAAATGGTAACCTAATTAGGAACTAATAGTGTATGAATCAACAATCAAAATTGATAACAGCAAGTTTTTATGTGGATTAAGGTCTACACAAATGAGCGGATAAATCAATTGTTTTTGAACCATTAATCATAATCATCATCATAATCAATTCATGTATTCATGTAGGTTTCAAGTAACACTTATGCATCATCAAAATGAATATAAACCAAAATTGAAGCTACAGCTGGTTCGGAGCCTAATCCTACCGAGAAGAACCCGTCAAGAAACTGATTTAACTAAGCACTTCTGTACAAAAAGTAATACCTATTACAATAATTTGTTTCACGTTTAGATTTCCAATTAGTAATGTGAGTCATTAATTGAAATGCTGTTTTATCTTTAGTTATAAAACAAGTAGATCAGCAGGTTGCCTCCAAAAACACAGATAAAAAATACAAAAACGGCATAAAATTAATTTTATCGTTACTATTTATCTAATTAATATCTAATATGGGTGTGAATCTAGTACTCTATCTAGCGTAGAGCGCAAGCCTTACCAACCAGTCAATGACCCACAGCTAAGAAATTAAACAGCCGGAAGGCAAACATTCAAAATATTCCGACCACTGATCCAATACCATTCAGATGGTAAAAAGTAGGTATCGCCCCTCAAATATATTCGACGTGCCAGTCAATGGTTGCGAAATGATTACACGGCAGGAGGCCGTAAACTTTTTACTGCACTATACTACCTGCTACGCACCAGAACACGCCCTTATTGAGGAGCAGTAGCGATTCAGATATTTTTGACTATCAATCTACTGATATATTTTATCATTGTACTTTAGTACCCATCTTCGTATCTTGTAAACATTGTTAATAGGTAGATTGAGAGTTTGAAGACCTGCTTTGTTTTGTTGTTTGAACTAATTTCATAATTGGCTACTTGACAGTTTTTGAAACAGTATTGTAAAATGTGCGCCCGTTCATTTTATATCCCAAGCAATTCGATTTATCTGGAAATAATCTAAATAACCAGAGAAAAATAAGATTTTGTGTAACACATTTAAAAAGCGCGCGAAAACGCCAAGTCACGTCACTGTTGCAATTATGACGTCAACGTCCTAGACAACGAACCGATACGCATAGGAACGACTTAATTTAGATAAACGGAAAATGTTTCAATAAATTCTTTTTACGATTAGAGACACAATAATTCAATTTAATCGGTAAAATAATCATTGTTTCGCCACATTAAAATAAATAATTTTCGCCGGCAGCTGTCATTTCCGAATTGCAATGGTGGTTTCCGTTTCGGTTCTTTTGTTCCACAGATAAAAAAACTAAAATTTATTTTGCAAAAATAAAATACTAACTATGCTTTTAATTAAAAAGTATAAATGTTAAATGATTACGTAACTAATAAGCTAACATATCTAACACTTTTAATATTTTATTGTTAACACTGTCAAGTAGCCAATTGTTTTCTTATTTTCTTTTCTGGATCTTTATGGGGTATTCATCGAAAGTTTAGAGAGTTAGGCCACATATATCTTGCATATGAGGATCTCACGTATGATCAATAACTGTTGAGGTAGACGAGTTTATGTGTGGAGGCTGCGAGCTGCTAAAAGTTGTGTTCGAGTCCACCAGCTAGGCGAGACGCGACCTCTACCGCGTGGAGATCGGCCGGCTGATGGTGTGAGGGCAGCTCAGCCGGCACTGCAACGGCCTCCACCGCTAGGTAGGATCTAGTTCTTAGTTCTAGTTGCAGCGGCCATCCCTACTCTCCCCTCGACCATAGGGGGGAGGAGACGGGGCAGTGTAAGCGGCCATTCAGCCGGTGGTGTTGTGGTTGGTCTAGTCGACCAAATATCCCATAAGACCACTACAAGCCTGTGAGGTTCAACCGGGGGATTTTAGTGGGTAGCCCTGCCCCTTTTCAGGGCAGGGCACACACATTGGTAATCTGGTAATACAACTTATCGGATATACCGCGCCTGCTCTCACCTTACTCAAAGCCTACGTTACGTCACTTCACATCCATTCCCGAAAGCGATAAGTACTCAGCCGTATTTCAAATTACCATAATACGAGCCGGAGTGTTTTACGATGACATCCGCGTAACTCGTAAATAAGTGAAAAACTGGCGGCTGCGGCGTAATGGTGATGCCGGCAGACGGGTTCATTCCGATGAGCTAGTTGCTCTTCCGATAGACTTATGCCCGGTGCCAATATTTGAAGAACGATTCGTTCTACTTACGGATGGTAATAAATTATACGAAGCGTAAACTAAAAACGACTTACGGGCGACTGATGACAGCTAGTATAGAAAGTAAATAATTGGCTACTTGACAGTGTTAACAATAAAATATGAAAAGTGTTAAATACGTTAGCTTATTAGTTAAGTAATAATTTTACATTTTTACTTTTTAATTAAAAGCATATATAGTTAGTATTTTATTTTTGCAAAATAAATTTTAGTTTTTTTATCTGTGGAACAAAAGAACCGAAACGGAAACCACCATTGCAATTCGGAAATGACAGCTGTCGGCGAAAATTATTTATTTTAATGTGGCGAAACAATGATTATTTTACCGATTAAATTGAATTATTGTGTCTCTAATCGTATAAAGAATTTATTGAAACATTTTCCGTTTATCTTAATTAAGTCGTTCCTATGCGTATCGGTTCATTGTTTAGGACGTTGACGTCATAATTGCAGCAGTGACGCGACTAGGCGTTTTCGCGCACTTTTTAAATGTGTTACACAAAATCTTATTTTTCTCTGGTTATTTAGATTATTTCCAGATAAATCGAATTGCTTGGGATATAAAATGAACGGGCGCACATTTTACAATACTTTTTCAAAAACTGTCAAGTAGCCAATTGTAACGGTATAGACGACTCGTAGTCGGTTGGAGAAAAAAGGATAGTAATTTATCTACTTACGGATAGTAATAAATTATACGAGGCGTAAGCTAAAAATGACTTACGGGCGACTGATGACAGCTGGTATGGAAAGTAAATGAATGTAACGGTATTGACGACTCGTAGTCGGTTGGAGAAAAAAGGATAGTAATTTATCTACTTACGGATAGTAATAAATTATACGAGGCGTAAGCTAAAAATGACTTACGGGCGACTGATGACAGCTGGTATGGAAAGTAAATGAATGTAACGGTATTGACGACTCGTAGTCGGTTGGAGAAAAAAGGATAGTAATTTATCTACTTACGGATAGTAATAAATTATACGAGGCGTAAGCTAAAAATGACTTACGGGCGACTGATGACAGCTGGTATGGAAAGTAAATGAATGTAACGGTATTGACGACTCGTAGTCGGTTGGAGAAAAAAGGATAGTAATTTATCTACTTACGGATAGTAATAAATTATACGAGGCGTAAGCTAAAAATGACTTACGGGCGACTGATGACAGCTGGTATGGAAAGTAAATGAATGTAACGGTATTGACGACTCGTAGTCGGTTGGAGAAAAAAGGATAGTAATTTATCTACTTACGGATAGTAATAAATTATACGAGGCGTAAGCTAAAAATGACTTACGGGCGACTGATGACAGCTGGTATGGAAAGTAAATGAATGTAACGGTATTGACGACTCGTAGTCGGTTGGAGAAAAAAGGATAGTAATTTATCTACTTACGGATAGTAATAAATTATACGAGGCGTAAGCTAAAAATGACTTACGGGCGACTGATGACAGCTGGTATGGAAAGTAAATGAATGTAACGGTATTGACGACTCGTAGTCGGTTGGAGAAAAAAGGATAGTAATTTATCTACTTACGGATAGTAATAAATTATACGAGGCGTAAGCTAAAAATGACTTACGGGCGACTGATGACAGCTGGTATGGAAAGTAAATGAATGTAACGGTATTGACGACTCATAGTCGGTTGGAGAAAAAAGGATAGTAATTTTTCTACTTACAGATAGTACTTAATTTTACGAGGCGTAGGTAAGCTAAAAGTGACTGACGGACGACTGATGACAGCTGGTACGGAAAGTAAATGAATGTAACGGTATTAACGACTCGTAATCGGTTGGAGAAACACGGATAGTCATTTTTGTTATTTATTTATTTATTTAAAATTGGTACACAAACAGATCACTGCCATAAACATCACAAAAAAAAACGATTATATATCTAGACAGAGATCCATAATTAGCGTACACAACATGAGTTAAGTGTATTTACTTACAATTAGCATTAACCATTCCACACTAGTTCACATTTTATTCTATAACTATGGGTAACACAACGTCATTACGAATCGTAATATATTGGAACCGGGCTGGACTTTGGGGTCGTACTATGTCTAAGATTCCTGCGTCCGACCCCGACTGGAAATTGATTTCCAGTTGGGTTGACATGGAAAACGTACTTTTCTTAATTGTCTCGTGTCTGGGTGTTGTAGTACCGTCGTTGTTTATGATTTCTGTAACACAATTGCTTTATCTACTTGCCATTGAGTCGGAGTACGAACGAATGTACCACGGGCCGATAAGTATGTACTCCTAAACATATTCGGCAGAGGGCACTTACCTTAGGGTAACGGGTTGATAGAACAGAAAAAAATTAATCGCCTACGATAACTTGCGGTTAGCTCAGTTGGAAGAGCAGCACGCGCGATACGTGAAGGTCGCGTTTGAGCCCCGCACCGCAAGGGGAGATGAAATGTTTCTGTTTCTTTAGCTAACTCAAGTTATTTAACTATAGCTTAGGGCATTTTACTAACAACGGGACATGAATATCTTCACTCAACTAAATTATTCAGTTAACACGTCTCGGTATGACACCGCGGTCGCACGGGCATCTCCGACACCGAACACGGGCTATCCATCATCGCTAGTCTGCTTGTGACGTCATTAGGGCTGCTGTTCTGTAATAAAGCTGCAATTACCGCAAACGTTGATTAGTTTCACAAGTTTTGGTTCGTGTTCGGCTCGAAGGACCATAATGATGCAAGTGGATGTTTTTCGAATATTTGTTTTGTAATATTTAAAAGTCACAAATGTCAAAACGCATGATTGAAGTAGTTATATTACTTGTGTTACTTGAAAGAAACAATCAAAATTGTAAATACCTAAAAAAAATTTTTTCTTTACTTTTCCTCATAACGACATGTCTATATAGGTAGCATCTTCTGTTTCAATTTACTACTTGACTATGATTAGAATGATAAAACTATGACTATGATTGCCTCATTTTTAACTAAATTGTAAAGTTTCAAAACTAAAAAATATTATGAAACCAATGTAGTTTTCTTTACAGATATGATAATGACCAAGACAAAAATTAATGTTTCTTCTTAATAAGCCCAGATGATCAATTTGATATGTTCTGTTATGTGCTCTTTCGTGTTCTCATTTAAAATTTAATAAAAAGATTTCAACAAATTCTTTTGCACTTGTTTTGTTTCTTACTACTAAAATGAATAACCTAAAAACCACTTCTAACTATCCCTTTGTAAATTTTGTTCAAGTGCAGCTTGGTTTGAATATCGTCATTATTCAGTCTGTGTTTTAGTCGCACGACAAGCATCTTGACAGCGAACAGTGATCGTCCATCATGGTACGAGCGTGACGTCACTAGGGCTGGTCCTGAGTCACATACCGTTTGTCAACATGACCTGCCTCCACTATGGAGCGATTAAGGAACAGTGGCTCAAGTTAATGTGGTAAACCGAAACATTATAACGAGATTGATGGGTGATGTAATTATGTTAATTATTCAATTAGTGTATGCCTAGCACAAGTCATAGTAATTGGACAGTGTTTCACACATGGAATTAGTACCATCCATCATAGGTTGATGACACGGATTCTATTAAGTAATTATGTTAGGATATACCCTCAAAATAATTATATTCCTCATTCAGGGTTGAAAGAAGAATACATGTGTTTATTTTATGTTTGCAATACTTTCGTTTGCGTGTTGTGGGAAGTCAAGTTTTTTTGTTAGAAATCGTACGGTGGCTGATCAACGCCACCTGATGATCGTTGTCGAAACTAACTTGTAGTCGAGTGGTAAAATGAAGGAAATTAATGGTAGCAAGAGTATTTATTAATTTATGAAGTGCTTATTATTATGTACACAGTAACAAATCAGGAATGAGGCAGATAGATAGATGTATAAATATTATAGTGCATAGAAATCGGTTTCACATAGATATTATAGTATAATTTAGGTATTATCGCAAGCCTACTGTTGGGTTATCTATAAGATATTTCCCTAACAAATAGTAGATTACGATAACTTCCACGGCTGCCGGAAAACATACAAATACTCAATACATAAAATGAAATAGGTACCTTTTAATGAACATACATATAAATATCTATCTATATATATATAACTATATTAACGTTATCATAGTTTGTTAAAGTAGGAATAAGAAAATAGGGGATAACATCTAAGAATGAAATGCTATGATCAGCCCTGAATATTCGCAGCTTTGGCACCGCGCGGTTATATCGATTGTCTCACTGAAGAGTTGGCCAGACAAAAGTGTCTGCCAGCGATACTAATGGACTCCGGCCCGAGTGATTAATATCCACCCTTTGCTTTAATTAGTTCATTTATCCAACAGGAAGCCTGTCAGGGCACGTCTGTCGAAGTAGCTCTTGGCTCGTGCAAGCAACGTTTGCAGCGCGAAATGCAAATTAAAATAGGAATTCGAAGCGCGATGGAATATCAAATGCATCTATACATTTGATACCCCATTTTGGGGTTAAAGCTTCCATTATCAAATCAAGGCAGCGTTATAGCAATGGGTTGACTTAATCACCACACCATCCCATTGCGGGTCAATTAACACGTCGAATAATGTTTGAATGATCAGACACATACTTTGCTCGACCCAGAAATCTACCCTGGACGCCATCACTGTTGTGTTATGGTGGTTCTAGCTGACCTGAGTTTCTCACAGCACTATAATTAATAGGTGATGAGGTCCAAGCGGGGGTTTAATGGGTATGACCCTTTTCGGGGCAGAGGAGTCCCACTCCCACCGTGATCTTCCCTCAATGGATGCGGTTCTTCAAAGAACTTTCTTCAAAAAAATACAGGGAATTTATCCTGGACGTCTTCACTAGGTGATGAGAGGTGCGGGGGAGGGGGGATTCCCAAATTAGCCACTTCTCCAACCCAAAGCCCCCCTACAATTTGTCAATTCATAGCTACTAGACTTCTTTACCTAAGTCTATTTCTGCATTGTCGCGTGAGTTTTGATTTGCATCAGAATTTGGCTTTGATTTTATTAGAATGCACAGGGAGGTACTCAAGCGTAGGTGCAACACGAAATCTCCAGCCACAATGGATATTTTGCCTGCATTTAGGCTCAGAGCACCGCATCTATCTTGGAACTGAGTCCGTTCCTGTGTTATTGTTGGCGAATGCACTGGAATTTCTTTGAACCCTCTGAGTACCGTACTGCAATGTTCCGTGGGATCTCGGTGTTTTATCGTTTTCATCGTACTTGTCGTTTTGTGAGTTAATTGTAGCTGATGTATGTACCCCCAAAATAATGCGTGTCTAAATTTAATATTTAAAATCAATTTAAAAAGAAAAAATGTCTTACTTAACTTTTTGCTCACCGTACGTAAATGTCACTCAAATAACCGATATTTACTAAATAAATACAGACTTACCCAGAGGGCAAAACAAAAACTTAATTTTAAAATTTTTTGTCTGTTTATTCTGGCTAGTCTTATTCATTGCTGCTATAAAAAAACACAATTTCATCCCACTAACCTTCAGAGTATCTTTTCATCTTTTCACACATTCCCAGGCTGCATGATGATCCTCGTATAAAAATCTACCCAATCCATTAGAAGTTCCCGCAAGAATAGAGTTAGTAACCTCTGAGACTAAAACCTCCCAGGTCCTAGGCGCAGGCAGGCATCGGGCTGCATCTAGATGCACGGCCGTAATTTACGAGCTAACGCAAGTTTAATTTTAATTAGAGCCCCAAGTGGGCTGCAGAAGTATATTCTGGACGATGTAATGTTTACAGCGCGATTAGGCTGCTTCTTAGAAAAGCTAAATGTCATCAGGTAAATATACTGCATTCAAAACAAAGAAATAAAAATTGAGAACATAAATACAAGATCCCAAAGGAACTAACTTTTAAGGATTATGGTGTTGGGGACGGGATCTTTTTAGATTTGATCCAACGCAACGAAGAGAGGTAGGGCATAGCGATTTATCGCTCGAACTGGAGCAGCCCGACTGATGCAGTACCTCAACCTCACAGAAGACCGCAGCCAAATAACAATCACTTCGGTGTTGTTGTGTTCCTGCATGTGAGAAAGGTTTCCAGAGCTCCTGGGGGGTGCTACATTAGTAGCAGGGGTCGAGCCTCCGAGGTAAGGGCACCTTTAAGCTAGGACCACTTAACATCAGGTGGGATGAGGTCAATCTTGAAGTGCAATAAAAAAAAATAAGGTAACTACGGAAACTAAGGTAACTAGTTGTTATTGTTTTTAAAAGGCAACTAAATATATTTAAAAAGGCATAGTTGCAGTTATAATTGCATTTAGTCATCATCATTGCTGTAACAAGTTGTGGTAAATGAAATTATTGTGTTTTAATATTACAAATAATGGCCAATGTCCTTCAGAGGAAGAAAATTTATTAACAGGTGTGTTATCCTGAAACTCATAGAAACGATTGATTTTGGAAACTATAGTCAAGCCGTTGAATTACCGATTTGATCGACATATTATGTTAATATGATATTCTGGAAGATGTACGGGCCTATATAATCATTTCAAATAATTTAACGGGTCAAAACTCGACACCATTTTTATTTAGTAGTTAATACTGTTACGAGCTTCGGGTTCGTGACAATAAAAACAGCCGATAAAAATTACCAAAAGTCACACTTTAATTGAACGCCACTAATTACAACCTTAAAACGCACTAATTAAAACAATAATCGCTTCCAAGTCGCACTTCAAAATCGCTTTCGAAGTAATCACTTGTATCGCTAATTCAATACTGTCCCGGTCGCGGTGAATCCCGGCCTTTTATATTGCCGCGGCCGTTCCCGAACCTTCCAACGCAGAAACATCCGGAACATTCGCGCGCAGTGCGGCCTTGAACGGCCGTACGCTCGGTCAAGGTCATTGTTCTAGTAAATTCTGGCGTACGCGTCTCGACTCTCTGTAGTCCCGCCTTTCCACACTAGATGGCGCTAGTTACTAAGAACGTTAATCGTGGCGCGTAACACTGCCCCCTCCTAAGACATGCTCGTCCCGAGCATTTTCGGCTCCATAATAACGCGCCAATCGATCCACATGGACGATCTTAGGAGTACCCCTCGCACCTTTTTGTATCCGGTAGGTTACGTCATTGATCTTAGTCACAATTCGATACGGCCCTTCCCATTTCGCCTGAAGCTTAGGAGATTTCCCCTTGCTGCGGATGGGATTGTGCAACCACACTAGTGAACCTTCGTCAAACTCTTTACTGTTCATTTTGCGGTCATAGCGGGTTTTCATTCTTTCAGACATTTGCTGGCCCGATTGTCTCACGTGCTCACAAATGTCATTCATTTTGTTCCGCAAGTTATTTGCATAATCTGTTATACTGCATGGGGAATCAGGTGGTATTCCGGTGATCAAGTCTGCAGGCAGTCGTAGTTCTCTTCCAAAGTTTGCGAACGCTGGTGTTACCGATGTACTTTCGTGAATAGCGCTACGATATGACAACAAAAATGGTTGTATGTGCCTGTCCCAATCTCGTTGCCGATTTTCCACAACTTTTGCCAAGTACCTCTCTAGTGTCTGATTAAATCTTTCCACCATTCCATCCGACTGTGGGTGGTAAGAAGTTGTTCTTGTTTTATGAGTTCCCATAACTCGACAAGTTTCCTGGAATATTTGGGACTCAAAATTCCTTCCTTGATCACTGTGGATTTCCAAGGGAACTCCAAAACGACAGAAGACTTCATAAACTAACTTATCAGCAACTGTCGAGGCCTCTTGATTTGGAATGGCGAAGACTTCCGGCCACTTAGTGAAGTAATCCATCACAACCATGAAATATTTGTTACCACTTTCACTTTCCGGGAACGGCCCCGCAACGTCAAGGGCTATCCTCTCCCATGGTGCGCCCACATTGTACAGCTTCAATGCACCTCTACTACGAGTCTGAGGTCCCTTTACAGCCGCACAACTTGTACATTTGCGACACCAGTCCTCGACATCGTCCCGACAGTAGACCCAGTAGAACCGTTCTCGTATCTTTAGTAGTGTCCGTTTTACTCCCAGATGACCTCCTGAACAACCATTATGGTACAGCTGTAGAACATCCGGTACTTGACCTTTGGGGACAACCATTTGCAGATGACAGCTGTCTCCACGAGCATTTTCCCATCTACGGCACAGAACTCCATCCTGAATCACCAAGCTGTCCCATTGGGCCCAATAGCTCTTTGTGATCGAACTCATCGCTGAGACGTCGCTCCACCTAGGCTTAGGAACTCCGGCCTTCATCCACTCCAGGATCGGCTTGATGTCCGCATCCTCCTGCTGTGCACGTTGTAGGCTTTTCTTCCACTCGTTGCTAAGGTCTGTCTTGAGCATCCTCACAGGAACAACTTCTTTACTTTCTTGCCTGGTACAATGCTTGCAGTCTTCAGGACAAGGTCTTCTTGACAATGCATCTGCGTTACCATGAGATTTTCCGCTGCGATGTTCCACCACAAAGTCGTATTCCTGCAGTAATTCAATCCATCTCGCAACTTGTCCTTCCGGATTCTTGAACTGCAAAAGCCATTTCAGTGCAGCATGGTCAGTTCGTATGTGGAATTTCCGCCCCAGAAGATATTTGCTAAAGTGCTGCAACGACTTTACCACAGCAAGCAGTTCTCGTCTCGTAACACAATAGTTCCTTTCAGGTTTCGACAAAGACTTGCTGAAGTAAGCTATCACAATTTCTTGATCGCCATTCCGCTGGGATAATACACCGCCAAGTCCTATGTCACTTGCGTCTGTGTCAACTATGAATTCCTTACTCACATCAGGGTATCCCAAAATAGGTGTTTTGCACAGACGGTCCTTTAGCTCCTGGAATGCGATGTCACAACTTCCATCCCAGCAGAAATGTCGCTTCTCCTCCGTAAGCTTATGCAGGGGTTTTGCTATATCTGCAAAGTTCTTAACAAAACGCCGATAGTAGGAACACAAACCAAGGAATGCTCTGACCTGCGTCTTATCTTTTGGGACTGGCCAATCCTTTACAGCAGCGATTTTCTCTGGATCCGTGCTGATACCTTCTTCAGACACTACATATCCCAAAAAGCTAACTTGCCGTTTGAATAGTGAACACTTCGTCGGGCTTAACTTGAGGTTGGCACTCTGGATCTTCATGAGCACGCGTTCCAGATTTAGAAGATGTTCTTCAAACGTACGGCCTACGATGATTATGTCATCCAAGTAGACTAGACAGGCATCGCCAATCAGACCGGTAAGTACAAGTTCCATCAACCTTTCAAACGTTGCCGGAGCGTTGCACAATCCAAACGGCATGACTTTGAATTGCCACAGACCCTTTCCTGTCGAGAATGCAGTCTTCTCCTTGTCTTTAGGATCAATTTCAACTTGCCAGTAACCACTTTTTAAATCTAGCGTGCTAAACCACTTTACTCCAGTAAGCATGTCCAGCGTGTCATCAATTCTTGGCAAAGGATAGCTGTCTTTCTTTGTAACGTCGTTCAGACGACGATAGTCAACACAAAACCTCATGCTACCGTCTTTCTTTCTTACCAGCACTACAGGTGAACACCATGGACTAGATGAAGGTTCAATAACACCATCCTTCACCATTCCCTCAATCATGGTTTCCACGTCCTTTTCACGTGCTACGGGCAATCTCCTTGGCCGCTGACGGATAGGCAATTCTTCTCCTGTGTTAATTTTGTGTTGAACTAAGCCAGTCCTTCCGATGTCAGCATCGTTTGACGAGAAAACGTTGGCATACTTGAGCAACATTTGTTTCGCCTTGACCATTTCATTTTGGGACAGAGCGCTGCGGCAGTCTTCTAAAAGTGTGGTCACTCTCGTTTGTGTATCTTTGCTGACGGTCCCGGTCGATTGATGTTGGCATCGACGCAACCAATCCACTTCCTCGCAAGTACCAACTAGTGTGCCTTTTTCTATAACCTGTTCCTGGTCACAAAGGTTCAGCACACGTACTCCTGAGATGTCGGTGGCTCTAACCAAAGTGCGTGCCACTTTCCATGGAAGGTCATTTTCTACCCTTTCCACAAGTACACAACGTTGAGTTTGCCCAGGATTCCGAGGAAGACTAACCGGCACAATCGTTTCAGATCTCGGCGGAAGAACAATCTTTTTAAGGCTGTATACATTCCCTGGTAACGCGCCTTCCACGAAAAGTTCCTCTTGTCCACATTTCAGAACACCTTGCTTGACGTCAATTTCGCAACTATTCTTCCTCATAAAGTCAAGGCCCAGGATGCAATCGTCCATTATATCCGCCACAATGACATTATGCAGGTAGGTTCTGTTGCCTAGCTTCAGCCCCATCTTCTTCTCTCCATGGACGGGTATGCGCTGACCGGTGGCTGTTACCAAATTAATGTGTTCTCGGTTGTATGCAGAGTCCCCAAGGGACCGTCTCATAATTTGGGAACTAACAACCGTGCGAGAGGCTCCAGTGTCTATAGTCAGCTTACACGGCGTTCCGTTTACCTCGCCATGGATGACTAGGCTGTTCCCGTCTTGGGTTTGTTTGATCGAAACCCTTGGGGCTCTTTGAACCTCAGCCAGCACCCGCCCCGCAGTCCTGGCTATTACTCGTTTCCCTGCTGCTGACGCTGAGCGGTGCTCTTAGCTGCACTGCCGTCTTCTCCTTCTGCAGTTCGCTTAGGGCAACTGGATCGAAGGTGGCCCCTTTCCCCGCAGCCGTAGCACCTAGGGCTGTAGCTTTTATTGCGGTCGCGAACTGAAGCCGCTGCAACCTCCCTGACGCGATGGGATCGATGATCCTGCCGCACAGCTTCCACCTCCAGTGCATGGGCTAAGGCATCTTTAAGCGTCCCGTGGTGCCCGAGTCTGACAGCAGCTCTAACTTCAATGTCGCGGATGCCATCGATGAACGCCTGCACAAGGTTCCCATCAATAAGCGCTGGTACGGACTGGTAAGCTTTACGCACCAGCTTCTCCACTTCAAGGGCCCACTGCTGCAGGTTTTCGCTACTGCGTTGCACGCGGTCCTTAAGCTGTGCGCGAAACACGTGTTCCAAGTGAGCGTCGCCATATCGAGCCTCCAATGCCTCAAGTAGCTGCTCATAAGTCACTTCCTTACCGAGAGCTTCCAAGACAGATAAGGCCTGGTCACGAAGGCCTAGGGTGAGGGCAGTCATGGCCTGGTTTTTATTCCAGCCGTTCGCTTTCATAACTGCCTCAAACTGGATTTTGTAGGCCGACCAGGAAGAAGTTCCGTCAAACGGTGGCACTTTAAATCCACGTAGCGAAGGTGTTGTAGCTACGGGAGCTGCGATTGCTTCTCCAAATTTAAGGCAATCCAGCTTTTTCTTTACTTCCTCTACCACGTCGTCAACCCGATTCTTCACTTGGTCGATCCTGATTTCAGCTTCCGACAGGCGGTTGTCGTGTTGAGCAACCTTGTCTTTCACCTCCTTCATGTCTTTCCCGAAAGAGGCGTGAAGGTCCTTCAAAAGAAGCATCTGCTCTTCCTGGCGGCGAGCCTGTTCCTCCTTGTCCTGCTGCCTCTGGTCTTCCAACCGACGAGCCTGTTCCTGAGCCTGTTCCTCCTGGCGGCGAGCCTGTTCCTCCTGGCGGCGAGCCTGTTCTTCCTTGTCCCGCTTAAGCTGGTCTTCCAACCGACGAGCCTGTTCCTCCTGTCGGCGAGCCTGTTCTTCCTTGTCCCGCTTAAGCTGTTCTTCCAACCGACGAGCCTGTTCCTCCTGTCGGCGAGACTGCTCCTGCAGCATCATCATCAGAGCAGCAAGGTCTGGTGCTGCCGATGCTGCTGGTGTTGCTGTGGACGGGCCAGCCTCCGTGGTTAATAACTGGCTCTCCGATTCCTGCGGCAAAGCTCCACCAAAACGTCTCTGGTCCGTCTCCTGATGGCGTTGACTCCGGGTACGGATACCCTCCGTGTCGTCTTTAGGTAAAATCGGCATAATTTAAATCCCACTTCTGACACCAATTGTTACGAGCTTCGGGTTCGTGACAATAAAAACAGCCGATAAAAATTACCAAAAGTCACACTTTAATTGAACGCCACTAATTACAACCTTAAAACGCACTAATTAAAACAATAATCGCTTCCAAGTCGCACTTCAAAATCGCTTTCGAAGTAATCACTTGTATCGCTAATTCAATACTGTCCCGGTCGCGGTGAATCCCGGCCTTTTATATTGCCGCGGCCGTTCCCGAACCTTCCAACGCAGAAACATCCGGAACATTCGCGCGCAGTGCGGCCTTGAACGGCCGTACGCTCGGTCAAGGTCATTGTTCTAGTAAATTCTGGCGTACGCGTCTCGACTCTCTGTAGTCCCGCCTTTCCACACTAGATGGCGCTAGTTACTAAGAACGTTAATCGTGGCGCGTAACAATACGAACAACTTACTGTCCGACTTTCGCTTAGGTTGCACCAACCGTGGTCACGAGCTGACTGATCTTACTCGCCTTCGCCTGTTCGGGGAAGCTTGCAAATCTTCATCCACCCTCACATTCTATAAAATATACATAACAAATAAAATGTCATTGGAGTCACTTCGACACACTACACTGACAGTATCCGGAACTGTTTTTGATCGTTCTAATTAGTTCGTTATGTACAGGTCTAGCATCCATTACGCGACCTAATTTTATCGCGCTCGTAACAAACGTCAAAATAAATTGAAGTCAGCGCGTCAACTGCCAGCTGATTGGCAGAAACTGTGCGGATGTTAATAGCCAATCAACAGTATCTAAATTTTTGTCGTCTCACGCGAAAAATTTAACCTATTGCGCATGCTGGGCCTGGTTTACAGCACGATTAGGCCGCTTCTTAGTGGTCAAATGTCGCTAGATGAATCCGCTGCAACTAATTCTTAGAATTCACAAAAATGTGGGTAGCTATAAATGAAGAGCTACCGTCCACCGACTGTTTACCGACGAGAATCGGTACAACTGTACTGTGATTGGTTTACAAAACCCATTTTCTGTAATTGTTTTGTGCAATAAAGTATCGTGACAGTTTGAATAGATGGCTAACACATACATCATGCTAGTGAGCAGTGTTGCGATTCGTCTACTAAAAATGGTGAGTAAAATTTGACACCCAAAATATATTTAGCATTAGGAAAAGTTTGATGCAATCGGTTTTGATAGTGATAAAAAATAATATATTATATAGGTCACACCTATGTTATACTTACCTAGGTAATATTATTCTAAACTCTGTCCAATGAGTGAGTATATTTCCTTACAATTTCCGAGTTGCCTCCGTCATAATCGTCTCGCGAGCGCATTTCGGCTGCAAATTTCGGCTTAGCTGGAATTTCCGCGTCGTTTCTTGAACTGACGTCGAGTGGGCTCCCATTGTCATATCTTATTTCGTACGGTGTTGACTGCCGAGATATATGAGATACCTACTGTTTGTTAGTTATCTGTAAAATTAAATTTATTATTTATATGGTGCCCTAGCTAAGAATGAATAATGACATCGGTGGCTAAGGTAGTTGCCGGAAGCGCAAAAGCCAAATAACAATCACTTCGCTGTTGTTGTACGTGATAGTAAGGTTTTCAGAGCTCGCGGTAGGGTGCTACGTTAGTAGCAGGGGTCAAGCCTTTAAGGCAAGGACGACCAGTCCAGTAACAGCAATTATTATTCTGTACTTGTCACCCTTAATCTAGGACCTTACTACGACTTAACGTCAGGTGGAGTGAGGTCAATCTTGAAGTGAAATATAAAAAAAGGATCCACGTTCGATTTGGGGTTAAGTCAATGTAAATAAAATCTGAATTGGCTTGGCATTTGTCGCCATGATTTTTATGCTTATATTACCTATTTAATGATAAAAGAGTTGAATAATGTCTAAAACAATTGTTCACGGGCGCCATTTTGCAATTAACTTTGAAAGTACTGGCCGAAGAGAGAAAAGTTTTTGCAATTTCAAAAAACAGAGTTCGGAAATCAAATCGCGCAAAAACGTAACAGCGACCGGGCCGTGTGTGTCCAGCGTCCGTTTATTGAGGATCTGCATAAAAATGCATTTGTAACAGTCCACGGCGGCTACAGGGTTCATGCATTTTACGAGACGGATTTTTTGACCGACGAAAAAACGGACTCAGTTCACGAAATAACTTTTTTTTTTTTTATGTGTGTGGTAGTAGAGAGCTCCAAATTTGCTAATTTTTTTTATTGAAAACAGTACGGTTTGAAGTTCTTCATAAAACGCATTAAAAAACTGTATCTACTTTAATAATAACACAAATATGCATGATTTATGATTATTAAGACACACACTCATTTAGATGTAGGTACATAATGTTTATTTGTTTTAAGAACTCAGTGGTGTTAGGAAAAAAAATATAGCTTTCAAGCACATTTTTTAGTAGTTAATACGAACTACTTACTGCCCGACGTTTCGGTTAGGTTGCACTAAGTGTGGTCACGAGCTGACTGACTACTAAAAATGTTGTCGCGTTTTGAACTGTTAATTTGTTTTAAATGGTCTTAAATTCTACATGTTGATAAAATTATCGAAGTGAAAAAGAGTTTTTTTATTCTTCTGGCTGTTAATAGTACTGTTTTAAAAGTTTTTTTACAACTTTTGTTTGCACGAGAAAAAATATCAAGCAAATAAAAGATACAACCTGCAAGTTATATGCAGACCCACATCACAGCATCTTCTCACGGGCCGCGGGCCACGTGTGGCCCGTCCGTGGCTCGGCGCCAAGCCACATCACACAACACGCCCGGACGTAATTGTGGGATGTCTTTCTCTTGACAGGAACAGCTGTTTGGTTTGGCAAGCCAAGCTAAAACTATTATGATGAAACAAAACCAAGGAGACGAAAATTGTGCAGTTAGGCTTCTTACAACGTCGTCTGTGGAAAGATACGGCTTGGTGAGTTTCCAACGCTTTTGTACTTTTTACGCGATTACGGCGAAGCAAAAAGAGAGTTACGATTTTGACAGGTGTGACTACAATCTGAATGTAAATAAGTGCATTATTAATGAGAATGAAATATCTTTTTACCCGACCGCCGAAGTGTTTTCATTAATGTTAGTCATCAAAATACATTATTATCATCCCTACTAATATTATAAATGCGAAAGTAACTCTGTCTGTCTGTCTGTCTGTCTGTCCGTCTGTTACGCTTTCCTGCTTAAACCTCTCAACCGATTTTGATGAAATTTGGTATAGGTATACGTTGAATTTCAAGAACGGTCATAGGCTACTTTTTGTTAGAAAATAAGGGGGGAGGGGGGTAATACCACCTTTGAAAGTTTATATGGAAAAATGTTTATTTTTGAAGTTAGAGATATGAAATTTGGCACAAATATAGCTCGAAACTTGGATTAAAATATTGACTACTTTTTGTGTCGAATATTAGGGGAGAAAGGGGTAAAACCGACCATGAAAGGATGTAGTCCACGCGAACGAAGTCGCGGGCACAGCTAGTCAGTAATATTTATGAATCGTCCGTATAAAACAAATGAAGCTACTCCGGCTCCTGTTCGGTACCTATAACACACAGAGAAGATATACAAGAAACTTTGCAGTTTTCATTACAATATATACTCGTATATATATGTATATACGGTCGAATTGAAAAACCTCCACCTCTTTCTTGTAGTCAGTTAAAAAACAGTTGAACTTGAACTAATTTTACACCAAGACATACAGGGTAGTTTCTCAGTTCTAGAAATATAAATAATCCAAATAAAATGGAAATAAGCAAATATTGTTTTTAATTTTTTTTTTTTTTAATAATAATAATATCATTTATTTGCAAGAACATGGTTTTTAAATTAAAATAGTTCGATTCCGGGTCGGGTCTAGGTTCGGGTGTTGTGGTACCGTTTCTGATTTCTATAACACAAGTGCTTTAGCTACTTACCACAGAATCAAAACATTTCTTTTACCAAAACATTAAGCAAACGAATTCACAGGCAAATGCTAGTCCATCTAAACATATTAATAAAATTGAAGTGTTTGTTTGTATCATAATTATTTTTTTTACTACATGCATGTGAATATAAATATGATACATATAGCAAAATAATATTCTTTTTAATTTTTGTCTGTCTGTCTGTTCCGGCTCATCTCTGGGATGGCTGGACCGATTTTGACAGGACTTTTACTGGCAGGTAGCTAATGAAATAAGGAGTAATTTAGGCTACTTTTATTTAGTCCACACGACCGAAGTCGCGGGCACAGCTAGTACATAAAT
This sequence comes from Glyphodes pyloalis, assembly GCA_037074685.1. Classification (NCBI taxonomy): domain Eukaryota; kingdom Metazoa; phylum Arthropoda; class Insecta; order Lepidoptera; family Crambidae; genus Glyphodes; species Glyphodes pyloalis. The sequence goes on along the minus strand of JAYKKO010000003.1, from coordinate 19,055,665 downwards.
ATGCCTGGCTGGCAACACAGCGCCGCTGGACGGTTTCTTGGCGCTGATATTTAATTACCGGTCAGGTCTGGCCGCGACTGAGCTCAGCAGAAAAAACCACCAATCGCAGCTGTAATTGCTATGACAATTTGCGAATTGGACGGCAAAATGGTTAAATCGAGCGGAGGTGGTAATTTGAACGGATATTGTGGCCGCAAAAAAGAACGACTCGGCCGATTTGAATTTCTGATTGCGCTTTTTACTTAATTGTCTATGCTATGAAGTTTTGATGTTAAGTCGCACTCAAACAAAAAGGTCCGTTGCTGTATGATTTTTTTTTGCATAGATTACGTTTTAACATACTAAGTCCATGCGTTATAGGGACTCATACTTAAAAAAAATGTGTTGTTTTTAATTACGGTCACAAAGTGTTTTAAAACATCAAGACTTTTTGGTTGAATCGTAACTTCTTTTTAATTTTGACAGTTTTGACAATTAAATGTAAGACAATTGATTACTAACAAAAACGTTTAATTTTATTTGCTAATTAACCAAATAATACCAATTACAAATAACCCGAAAGCTTGTTTGGTTTTGGAATTTAGAATTTAAATTTTTGTGCTATTTATTGTTTGATCTGTCCTTAGTTTTCAAAGTTAGCACGACATCACTTTTGCGCACAGTAGTGACGTAAGTTCAGCAGAGGGTGTTACTTTACTCAATTTTGATGACTGGATCATTATCAATTTATATTTATTTGTTAAAGCAAAACAAATATTTCTCATTGTATTTTGGAAATGTAACTACTGAATACAATCATTGTTTTTGTACCGAGTCATTATGATTCATTTGACGTCCCAGTCGGGTAAATCTGGGAAACGATTTAAACTTTAAGACTTTTGCGTTACATTTTAAACATTTCCACATTAATGATGAATACACATACGTTACTCCAATACACCAGTGGTGAGGGCCTGGCGATCCGTCACACAGGGTACCCTACCCTAGTATGGACACCAGTCTCTCACAAAGGTTATTGTACAAGTTGTTATTGTTTTGTGTTTATTTTTAAAATTACCTTTGTGAAGAGAAAATAAATGATATTTATTATTTAAAATTGCGTTATGACCTGTTAAATTATTTCAAATGGGAAACGATTTTATCTATATTGTCTTGGGTCTGGGTGTTGTGTCATTGTTTTTGATATCTGTAACACAAGTGCATAAGCTACTTGCCACAGAATCAGAGCAATGTACGTGATGTTGTCTAATATGTATTTATTATCATCCCAATTCTGTTTTCTTATTTCCGTTAATTTTATTACGTATTCGAAAAAACATTTTACAATTAAAGTCTATTGTAAACCAACAAATGGTGGGTATTCCACATAAGCAGCCAGTAAGCCTTTCAGTATTTAAAAGCCAGACCAACAAATCACCCAGACGTTTACAAGTTACCGTAAACCTAAATGAATTAAAGAAATTCAGTCGTGCCTTGGTCTGGTCTAGTAACGGAGTGGCTGCAAGCTCGCCGTTGACCGCTACTGAATAGTAACAATTAAGTTATTTATACGGTGCATCTTCGTGCGAAGCGCCGCTCGTAAAATATAGCATAGCGCACCGCGGGTACTAGGATAACAGAACGCGGTGAGAGGTTTTGAAATTGGGTGCTTTGTGAATTGGCTAGGTTAATCGTCACTAGGCGATGAGAGGTGCGCCGCTCTTATCGAGTCTTCGCCGACGCTTTTGTGCAGTGTGCTTATGCATTTCCCCCTTAAAAAGGTTAACAAAAAACTCGACTGCGAAGAAAATATATAACTAAAAATAAAAAAATATCACCCTTAAAAATTTATTTGGAAAAATGTTTATTTTTTAGGTTTGATATATGAAATTTGCCACGAATATAGCTCGGAAGGTGGATTAAAATATGGACTACTGTCTGTTTCGAATCGAAAGGGGAGATAGGAGTAAAACCGACCATGATTGTACCGCCCTGTAGTCGTTTCTAAAATATCAGATTTTGAAATTTACCAGCAACATAAAATGTTTATAGCGTTAGTTCGTGAGTCTAGTAAACAAGGTCGAAAATCGCTCGCGCCTCATAAAGCGCACTCTACACACTCGGGCACTTTGCTAGTCACTTCACATAATGCCTAGAACGGCTGCCGCCTGTCGCCAGTTCTGCGAAACAAAGAATTATCGCCTTCAAGACAATGCTCTTGCCGCAGAGTGGTTGTACAGAAGGGCCTCTTACGGTTTTTACCACACAGACACAACAAAATTTGTTGTCAGAAAAAAGACTAGACGTTTCTAAAATATCTGATTTTGAAATTTATTTTATACTAGCGGTCCCGGCGAACATGGTTTCGCCTTAAATAATTTTTCCCGCTTTTCTGTTAAAATTTTTCAAATTTTACCGAGGATCCCTAATTTCGTAGCCTATGTCAAATTGGAAGAATGTAGCAATCGATTGGTGAAAGAATTTTTTAAATCGGCCCAGTACTTTTTGAGCCTATTCATTACAAACATACAAAAATAGGTTCAAATCTTTCCTCTTTATAATATTAGTATATATTAAAAATTGACATTACAGTTTTGATAGTAGTAATTCTAATCTCGAGATTCAATTTAAAATGTAAGTTTGTTTAAGCCAATGTAAAATGTTTCGTTGCTTTTTAGTTCTGCCACTTGTCAAGAGACGGCGTTGCATGCTTTTACATCGCGGTATCAATATTTTTGTGCGAATGTATATAAGTTAAAATGTAATCCCTACTAATCCCTACCAATATTATAAATGCGAAAGTTACTCTGTCTGTCTGTCTGTCTGTCTGTCTGTCTGTCTGTCTGTTACGCTTTCGTGCTTAAACATCTCAACCGATTTTGATGAAATACGTATAAGTAAACGTTGAATGTCAAGAACGGAGATAGGCTACTTTTTATCAGAAAATAAGGGGGGGATGGGGGTAATACAACCTTTGAAAGTTTATATGGAAAAATGTTTATTTTTGAAGTTAGAGATATGAAATTTAGCACAAATATTGCTCGAAACTTGGATTAAAATATAGACTACTTTTTGTTTCGAATATTAGGAGAGGAAGGGGTAAAACCGACCATGAAAGGATGTAGTCCACGCGAGCGAAGTCGCGGGCACAGCTAGTATTGAATAAAAAACTATTTTGTCAATGCGACTTTGGCTTTTATTTCAAATCCCTATAGAGGGAAGGTTGAAGGTGTATCACTAGGAGGCGGTCCAAGTTTGTTCAAAGTTGCAAAACATAAAGTACCGTGTTTTAAGACTAGAAGCTGAATCTACGTATTTAAAGGGGGTCCCGGGTTCAATTCCCATCCATCCATCCATCCATCAGCCTCTTTTCGTCCACTGCTGGACATAGGCCTCCCCTACAGAACGCCACAACGCGCGGTCCTGCGCTTTCTGCATCCAGCGGCTCCCCGCACATCTGACGATGTCGTCAGTCCATCGTGTTGGGGGCCGCCCCACGCTGCGTCGTCCGGTACGTGGTCGCCACTCGAGGACCCTCTTTACCCAACGGTCGTCGGTCCTACGAGCGATGTGGCCTGCCCATTGCCACTTCAGCGTGCTAACTCTTCGGGCTATGTCGAATACACCGGTCCTTCTATGGATCTCCGTATTACGGATCCGATCACGTAGGGAAACGCCGAGCATAGCCCTCTTCATAGCACGCTGCGCAACTTCGAGCTTCGTTATGAGGCCAACATTCAGAGACCACGTCTCAGTTCCGTAAGTCATCACTGGTAACACACATTGGTTATAGACCTTTCTCTTCAGGCACTGGGGAATGTTCAATTCCCGGTCGGTTCTAATTAGAAATAATTTTTTTTAATATTGTCTTTGATCTGAGTGTTTTGGTACGTCGCTGTTTCTTCTTTCTGAGACATAGTGCTTTTAATTTTTACCATAGTTTCAGAGCTATATCATGTTATCCAATATTTATATACCTATTTGTTTTAGAAAAATGATGCATGATAAATCAATTTGGTTTACAAAAATATTACACTTTTACTCTATCTGAAATCAAATTTAAATGACAATATTATTCTTTTCTCTTAGATATCTTATTTATTTGTATAATAATATTATGTTGTTATAACTCGAGTTATCTCCTTGTAACATTTCGCGCACTTATCTCAAGCTATCTCTTCTGTACATAAAACTTTTTTGACAATCCTCTCACGTTTCCAAAACGCCGTTAACAACAATAGACTTTAACACGAAAGAAATAAAGGTGCAACGTAACGCGTGTTCTGGACATAATAATAAGTTAATTTGTGTGATGCATCGCTTATTTTATTTGTTTATTTGGATTTATGATGTATGGGTGCTTAGGGTGTTGCGGGGTTCGTGTGAGATTAAGCAAAAAAGGGTGATACATTACTCGGGAAAAGTGTGTGCAAGGGTGGGAGACGTTTTCTACGCAAATACTCGATGGAACAGTGCAAATGAAAATATCCTTTGTGTGCTGATGAAATTGTGATCAAATAATATTGTTAATTTCAATGATAAAATAATGATTTATAAGGAAATATTTAAGGTGTAACACACACAAAACATTGGTATTGTTCTTTTTAAATGTTAAAATATTATTTTTGATTATATAAACTTAAATAATTATTAGCGACATATTATTAGATAGAAATTTATTAATTATCATTTTATATTATATTTTTAGCACCAACAAATTTAATACATAACAATTTAATATTTTTTAAATTATTTAATACAGACTTAGTCTTAATCTACGCAAGTAAAAAAAGTAAGGGTACTTTCCCAAAGTATTCCCCCCCCCCCTAAAATCCTACGCTTCCTACTTTTTCTGATTTGTTTTTTCAGAAAAAGAAATAATAATTAACTTTTGTACTTACCATGTATGTTCAATCGATCATGCCAAAAGAATTTCTTAAAATAAATCCCACGCATATTTGTTTCCTTACAAATTGGCAAAAGATGGACTCAACATCACAAAGGCTTCGTCCGCTAACACAAAGTCACCTCTATCCCTAAAGAAATAGACGTTGTTTTTATTCCCCCTTGACCTCTCCAAACTGTATGCAAAAGCACCAATTCCTCCACGTCTCTTTAGTTACACTTCAATCTACTTGTAAATTCAGTTTCGAGTTGGTTCGGAACACTCGAGGCGTCTAAAAATGTGGAGTTCCGTCGCGTCTGCTGTAGGCACTGGCGTTAAATGCGTTAAGGGCGACTTGGGTGGAATGCCCATGCTTCACCGATAATCGTGGATTTTAATGGAATTTATTTACTCGGGGGGCATTAAATTCCGATTCAAATCCACGTATTACGCAACGCAATTTATGGAGATTTTTGACCGTCGTAACGCACCGTAACGTTTATCTGTACTTCCCCTCCCCCTTTCTTTATAAAAGACGAACACACTAATACAATTGAGGGATTCCCCGGAAACCAAAAGGGTTACAAATTTGGGAGTTTCATTTGTTAATTTTTTATTCTGACGCATAGTAACGTTTTACAAACAAAATTGTGTTACGTAATACTTGAACGCTCCCTCGCAACAGTTTCATAAAGCTCTCAAACCTTTTGGGAATGGAGGGTTTTCGTGAAACTCTGTGACCGTGTGTTATCATATTTGGTTTCCGATGAAAAAATAGATTTTTTTTTAATGGTGGCAATGCAAAAGTGATTAAATAAATTGTCGTTTGTGTAGTGGATGGGAAATAAAAGAAAGACGCGTTATCTGAAAAGTTGGGTATTATTATATGTTCTTGATCCCCCAGTTTAAACTCCATCCAAATGCGGAAACTTTTCTTGAATTACAATCAATCTATACGAAAATTCAGATTCAGAATATATTTGAGGGGTCAAGAAATAAATGACACAACAAACACAATTAACACATGAATGCTTGGCCTGGATGAGGATCAAATCTACGACCTTTGGATATAAAACCTTGAGCGCTTACCATCATACTATCGGGTTGGTGTAAATAAAAGAATTATTAGTATATCCATCTATTCACGTAAAGTATGGTCACCACAGCTACTGTTACAGCCTTAGGCGACGAACATTGCACTTTGCACGTAGAGTAGCGCGTAAAAACTAGTATTTACGTCTTACCTCCTCGCTTTAGGAGTGCTAAAGTCCTCAGGGAAGCGGGAGTGAATTTGGGAGCCTAAGAACCTGTGTTCTGTAATTTATCTTTATCTTTATAACATACTAGCGGTCCCGGCGAACTTCGTTTCGCCTTAGATAATTTTTCCCGCTTTTCTGTTGAAATTTTTCAAATTTTACCAAGGATCCCTAAAAAAGTGTGTTTTTTTACGACCTCACATTAGAAACCTCAAAAATTGTAGCCTATGTGTTATTCTGATGTATAAGCTATATTGTGGTAAAGTTTCATTCAAATCCATTCAGTAGTTTTTACGTGAAAGAGTAACAAACATTCATACATCCATACTTACAAACTTTCGCCTTTATAATAGTAGAAGGACTAGTGACTTCGTACGTGACTTATGCCAGGTTCCAATATTTTACTATTTGTAATGCGTCCTAAATGATTATCCGTTCTACAAGTCGCTAATTCTTATTTCAAATTTACTTTCCATATAAGAAAAGAAAGAAAGAAAATACATTTATTGTCCACTACACACAAGATACATGTTTACACTTGACAGCACACCACGACAGATAAAAAAAAATAAAAACAAAAAACAAAAAGAAGTACAGGAAAAAGTAAAACAAAAACAAGCATTAAATAGTTAAAAAATAAAAAAAACGAAATGGGGAAGTGGTCAACTAGGCCACACCTGAGCTGAATGCTGCACCGCTGGTTTTATCAGCTGTCATGAGTCGTCAGTCTGTCGTTTATAGGTTACGCCTCGTTAAATTTATTACTATTCGTAACTAGAACGGATCGTTTAACAAATATTTGAACAAATAAGGCGTCGCGACCGCCGTCCATTTTTTAATAAGGGTTCATTGGTAGCAATCTTAAGAGAGGTAGGGCATTGCGATTTATCGCTCGAACTGGAGCAGCTCGACTGGTGAAATACCTCCACCTTACACAAGATCGCAGCCAAAAAACAATCATTTCTGTGTTGTCTCCTGAGGGGTGCTACATTAGTAGCAGGGGTCAAGCTTTCAAGGTAAGGGCGACAAGTCCAGTAACATATTTGTTATGTCTCCCTTAAGCTAGGACCTCATTACCACTTAAAATCAGGTGGGATGAGGTCAATCTTGAAGTGTAATATAAAAAAAAGGCCAAGTCACGTTTGACGACCTCCGAGAGGCGAGCGGGCCTGACTTTGGCGAGCGCCATCTCTGAGGTTCCGGGTTCGATCCCCGGTCGGGTCAATATGGGAAACGAACTTTTCCATATTGTCTCGGGTGTTGTGGTACCGTCGTTGTTTCTGATTTATGTAACAAAAGTGCTTAAGCTACTTACAGAATCAGAGCAATGTATGTGATGTTGTCCTATATTTATTTATATTTATTTATTAAAGTCAAATTTCACTACCAGGGACCGTCAGTGGAGGTTATTTTACATAGTAGTGGTCCCGGACCCACATGTTTATCGCGTGGCTTTGTCCAAAGTTGCGGTTGATACGAGTTTTATGACGTACTTCGCCGGTTGAAATTTTGTATTCGTGGCTGATGTGATATATAGTTCAGCCGTTCAGCGAATACATGAATCTAGTTTAGTTTACAACCTTCGTAGCTGAGACGCGAGCGGGCTTGACTCATGCCCAGTTCGTTTACTATTCGAAACGTGTCCGTTTTTCTCCAACCGACTACGAGTCGTTAATACCGTTCCATAATTTACTTTCCGTACCAGCTATTTATCAGTCGTGCGTCTGTCGTTTTTAGCTTACGCCTCGTGAAATCCATACTAGCCATACTAATATTATAAATGCGAAAGTAACTCAGTCTGTCTGTCTGTCTGTCTGTCTGTCTGTCTGTCCGTCTGTTACTCTTTCACGCCTAAACGGCTGAACGGATTGTAATGAACTTTGGTATAGGTATACGTTAAATCTCAAGAACGGACAAAGGCTACTTTTTATTAGAAAATAAGTGGGGAGGGGGGGGGGGGGGTAATACCACCTTTGGAAGTTTATATAAAAATATGTTTATTTTTGAAGTAAGAGATATGAAATTTGGCACAAATATAGCTCGAAACTTGGATTAAAATATATACTACTTTTTGTTTCAAATGCTAGGGAAGAAAGGGGTAAAACCGACCATGAAAGGATGTAGTCCACGCGAACGAAGTCGCGGGCACTGCTAGTGTATTACTATTTGAAACGAGAACGGATCGTTTTTTCAAATATTGGAACTGGACATTAAGCGTCGCGCCGTCTGTGAGAAAAACAAGCTTTTCTAAATTGTTTCGACTGGGTGTTGTGGTGCCGTCGTTGTTTCTTGCCACTAAAGCATTGAACATGTCAAAACATTGGGTTTAATGTTGCCACTGGTATCTATTTAATTATAAACATGAAACTTTACTTATACTGATTATATTTTTCCAAAAATACTTATCATTTCGCTTTAAGATTAATTTTGACGTTTTATTTTCTTTTTCTATCTAATATTGTGGAAAAAATAAATTATGTGGCCAAGAGCATTAAAGATTTATATTTTCGTGCGTGACCGCGCATGTTTTTTTGAAAGTTTTTAAAAGATCTAACCATTATCGCAAGTTTATGTGTCATAGCCTTATTTTCGAGTTTTATTTTACATTGCTTGTTTTTCCCCTGTAATCTTCAATAAGGTCTAATCCACAAGTAATTTGAACATCATATAAATTTTAATCAAATATATATATAAGAAGGATATTTCATCCAATCATCCATTGGCAAATACAAACAAACTATGTTGTGTTGTTCTGAAAATCAGATTTTTATTTCATTCGTTGAATAAAATTAACACAAAACTATCATTACAACTTTAAACACAATAACATGCCTGAAAATCAGATAAACGACATTCAAAGTCTATTTTCCAATATGCCAATTCATTTTATATAATAAGTATTGATAAAATAATTTTAGTTAAATTTACGAGTAACATCTCCATTTGACATCAACAATCTTTGGTTACCTTAGCAACGTGTCAAGTTGAAATGACCTCATAAAAACTATAAGGCTTTACATATTGTAAAAGAGGTTAAAATCAAGAATTAAAGAAATACATTTTCTTTAGATATATTTTAAGTTTACTTGAATTTATACACTAACTTTATCATGTCCGAACATGTAAGAAAAGAATAATGTTTTAATAGCATGTTCATTTTAGGCACTATTAGGTCTATTATTGTAATCAATTTTTACCTACCAAATATTTATTATGTATGACTGTTTGTTGCCAAAATAAATGAAAAAAAAAAACTGACTGATAGGAATGGAAATGGCCTCGAACCAAATGAGAGTAAAATAAGTCTTTGAAACTGTTCGAAGCCTTGTTTTACCGGTACCATTTTTAGGCCACAACTGTGCTTCTGTTAAATCTTTGATCGGGTTAAACTGTATATTCCACGAACTGTCTGTCCGTGTGTCCGCCTCAAGCAGCCACCGTGATGCATCGCCAACACTGTTGCAGGTTTATCTTTCAAATATAATGCATTAACGGAACACTTATCCCGTAGTTGCTACAATGTTGCATGTGCGGTCGTATTTGCAATTGAAATACAACCTCGAGGATATCATAGCTTAAGAAATTACTGCTGGATTCTGCAGGCAATTGGTTTTTGGAAAACTTAATTATAATGAAAGTAGAAGTCTTCAATAGATGGCGATATATAAATGAATAAATGCGCCAGACAATCACACCAATCACCTGGTCTCAAACTAAGGTTTTCCCTTGTACTATGAGTACCAGACGACGGATACTAACTGGGGGCGTCATCCCAGCACACCCAGACCCAAGTCGATTGAGAAAAGTTCGTTTTCCAAATTGACCTGACCGGGAATCGAACCCGGGACCTTACGCGCTTTGGGCGCCTACCTTAGCCACTGCGCCACCAAGGTCGTCAATATAGTCTAAACACTGGCTGTGTTCGACCTTCATAGTTGCCAAAACGTTTTAGAAGAAAAATATTTTGTTTAATTACTATCATTCTGTAGAAAAAATAAATGTTTGAATATATGTTTGATTTCAATGTCATCTTGATGGCTTATTTCTTCGATGTCGTTATGTCGGCGAATACAGGCTGGAATTATATTTTAATATATTTTATACAAATAAACCGGTTATACAATCAATTTGCATTGTATTCAATGACGATTGTTATATATTAATTACTCTTCTTGAATCTCTACTTACTATACTAATATTATAAGGCTGAAGAATTTGTTCGTTTGACCGTGCTACTCTCAGGAACGATTGGTTCGAAATAAAAAAAATGTTGTGTTGGGTAGTTCATTTATTTAAGAAGGCTCTAGGCTATTTAATATGATTCTTGAACATATAGGAGGGAAGAATAAGTGGAAAATGTGGGAGAAACGGCGATGGTAAGAGTGTTTTTTATTTTATTTAATTGGAACTGCATAATTGGGCTATTTAATATTCCTTCTGCCTTCATAATTGAAATAAAGTCGTCGTTACCATAACACGTACTGGTATAATCAACACGCTAACCTAAAATTTGAGCCCTTAAAACGTTACCATAAGGTTCACTTTAACATATTAGTACCCGGTGTACATATTTTTCTATCTAGATCCTTACAAGGGCAGGCATAACTCTATTACGGTTGGAGGCGTCGGATCTTTGTCCCGTAAGTGGATCTAAACTTGAGGGTGCCATAGTTTCCTTTGAGTCGATCCACGACACAGACGAGAAAAAACTGCATTTTGGTTTACTTATTGCTATAAATGTAACCAGATCCGGGGCTAGGGGACTAAATACGGTTTTAGATAGATAGATAATACGGTTTTTATATGGGTTTTCTTGCCTTCCCTTGGGTGGGCCCTTGCATACTGTTTTTGATATGTCTGCACTTAGATATTGGGTTTGAGGCTTTAGTAAATATGAGGTATTGTTTACACAGATAGGTATGAACTTTAAAATAACCAAAATTTAAAAAACAAAAATAAAGTGGCCGTGAATGAACTTGACACCTTTTAGTCTATCTTAGCCATTGTGAAAGCTGGAACACTTTTTAAAAATTACATAACAAGGACATCTATAAATCTAACTTCGTGATCAGCAAGTGATTAAAATACGCAATAGAAGTATAAAGAAAGTCTACTTCTACGTTTAAAACGAAACATCGCGAACTCGTTGCAACAACGACCTATAAATTACCCATTCATCCAGACAATAATCGAAATGGAAAACTGCGATCTGCCTCGATGCAGCGTCTCATAAAGCCACCCAATAAAATGGGCTGCAACAGTTGTGGCATTGCCCGGTACAAAATAGACAATGGTGTATGAGTTACTGGCGTGGCAAAAGGCAAATGAGATTTGGTTGTGCCAGCAAATGTGGGTGCTTTACGGGAGAAATTGCAGGCGTTGACGTCGATTTGAAAGAAAAAAGGAAGAATATTTATTGTTTACAACAGATTTAAAAATAAAAACCCCTACACAAAAATGCTAACAGTGTATGGAAAAACCCTTAAAAAAGTGTGCGTGTTGCCTTCAATAGTGTGGAATATCTTTAATCGAATGATCATACGCCGCAAATTCCTTGCATCAAATGCTTTGGAGAGCTGATACTCTTACGCTGCTGGACCAATATACCAAATATGGCTTCGAACTACTTAAAGGATTACAAATAAAAAAAACTGCATCAAAATCGGTCTATTCGTTTGGGTGTACATGAGTTTTGTGTCTCGGTTCAAATATTTTACGATTAGTAATATGTCAAGAATTACTATTTGTTTTTCTCCAACCGACTACGAGTCGCTAAATAGGTTTAAAGACATTTATTTTCTCATAAAGATTAAAAAAATCACTTACATGAGAAACAGAATACATAAAACATTTTACACTTTGTTGCACTCATTATGTTAATTACACAAATGTATTTAGTTCTTACACTATGATCACACCACAAAACATACAGAACATGATTTTTTATACAAAAGTATTACGGAGGTAGTTTACTTGCAAAATCGGCTCACTCACAACGGCCACCTCAATAACACAGACTTAGTGCGCAACTGGAAATGCTAGAAGGTAATAAGTCGGGTTAAGAATTTCATGTAACAGATTATGTAGACATATAAATAAAATAAAAATTTGAGTCCCTTGGCAATATTGAAATAACTGCTATTTACTACATGCATATGAATATTTAAATAGTACATACAATATATATATATATAATTAATAAATATATTTTACAACCTTTGTCTGTCAGTCTGTCTGTTTGTTTAGGCCAGTCACTGAAACGGCTGTACCGATCCTGATAGGATTTAATTGGCAGGTAGCTGACGTAACAAGGAGTAACTTAGGCTACTTTTATTTTAGAAAAAAAAAATAAATAGCAAATCGTGTAGGCCGTCCGTCGTTTTCTTTTATATATAAATCCATTTTGGTAATTTTAATTTTATTTGATAACTTTGTAGACGTAGTGTTTAAGAAGTCTTTTAAATGTTATGCTAGATTTGGTCTCCTTAATGTCATTTGGCAGCTTATTATATAACTTGGCCCCCTCATATAAAATGCTTTTCTTACCATGGTTAGTTCGAGGTGCATATAACATAAGATTATTTGCATTTCTCAGTTGAATTCTTTGTATTTGGTGTTTTTTAGTGAAATTAATTTGTGTGTGTATTTTTTTATTTAAAATTTTCCGTATCAATATCACAGTGTTATAAATATACGTCTGATTAATATTTAATAATTTTGTTTCTTTATATATTTTGTCGGTGGCTGTGAAAAAATTATAATTAAACAATCTTTTAATAAGTTTATTTTGTGCTCTTTGTAAGACAGTTCTGTTGGTTTTAGCAGCAGTTCCCCATATTTCTATAAGATATTCTAAGTGGGGTTTAACAAGTGCGTTGTATATAGTGTAACGTACTTTCCACGGAAGACACCTAACTATGCCACGCAATGCTCCTGTAAGAGACTTTATTTTTGATTGAACTTTTTCTAGATGAAATTTCCATGTCATACTGCTGTCTAAAATTAATCCTAAGTATTTTTCTTTGTACACTCTTTTAATAGGAAGATTATTTATTGTAAGAGGTGTAAGTTGGGGTATTTTCTTGTTTTTAGCTGTAAATATTATGTAGTTTGTTTTGGCAATGTTAATCGTTAGAAGGTTAGACTGAAACCAGGTGTTTAAAACATTTAAATCTTTTTGGGCATCAGATATAATTGAGTTAAATGTTTTTCCAAAATAAAATAAGCTGGTGTCGTCAGCGTAAAGTGTCACGTCACCTATCAGACCAATATCTTTTACACTATTGATGTAGACAAGAAATAAGAGGGGACCCAAAATTGAGCCTTGAGGCACTCCATATGTCACGACACTGGTACCACTCTGTGTTTGTCCTATTTTTACTACCTGTTTCCGATTCTCAAGGTATGATTTAAATATATTAAGCGCATTGTCGGTGATACCAATATGACTCAACTTCCGAAGTAACACGCCGTGACTGATGGAGTCGAATGCTTTTTTCAGGTCGATAAAGATGCCTAAGCCTATTTGCTTTTGGTCAGTGCTGGTCCTTATTTTTGTTATTAAGTCAATCGTTGCCGAGAGAGTATTCGATTTGGGACGGAAGCCATACTGTTTTTCGTATAAAAAACTAATTGAGCTCAAAAACGCCTCAAGCCGGTTATAGAGTACTCTTTCAAATATTTTTGATAATATTGGTAGAACAGAGATGGGTCGGTAATTTCCTGGGTCTTGCCTCTTCCCCGATTTGAAAATAGGCGTTACTTTTGCAATTTTCAAGGAATCAGGGAAAAATCCAATTTCGAGACAGGCGTTTATACAATTTGTTAGCTCATGTAGAATTACATTTTTAATACATTTGACTGACTTCGTGCTTATACCATCAATTCCAGTACTTGTGTTTGAATTTAGATTATTTATTATTTCACCTATTTCATCTACATTAGTGGGCAAGAGCCGACTTAAGGCATTTGAGGTGCCACCAGCACTTCCAGTTGCAACACGACCGGTGTTACAGGGAATGGTTGGTGGTATCTGTTTGGCTAAGTTCAACCCGACTTCAGAAAAAAACTTATTAAATTGTTCACAAATATCCTTGACATCAGTTACATATCCAGATGCTGTTTGTAATTTACTTGGCCCAGAGACTTCCTTTGTCTTGTTATTTGATAAACTGTTTATAAGTTTCCACATTTTTGTTGGATTCTTTTTGCAGTTGTCAAAACACTTCGTATAATACTTGCTTTTTGCACTTTGTATATTTTGAGCTACGTCTTTCCTTTTCGTTTTGTATATACCTTCTATTATTTTGTCTCCAGGTTTGTTTTTATGTTGTATCCAAAGTATATTTCTTGCAACAATTCCATTTATAATATCTTGGTTTATCCAGTCTTGGTTTGGAGGGTTCACAATTTTAGTTTTTACTGTCTTACATTGTTCAATACAGCTCAATATTTTTTCTTCTAATAAATTGTACGAGTTTTGTTCATTCACTGGTTTATGGTTTTTTATAGTGTTGTATAGATCTTCATAGTTAATAACTTCATACGTTCTTTTATTCTTAGGCATTGGTCCAGGTCTTTTGATTTCGCAGAAAATTTGTTTATGGTCAGACATTGGCGTATCTACAAGTGCCAAATGGAACTTATCAACTTTCAGGTTGGTGCATACATGGTCAATAATGGTTTGCGTGGAAGACGTCTCTCTTGTTGAATAAGATTTATCGAGCTTATTAATTATTTTGAAACCAGCTTCTTGTATAATTTCATTGTACATAAAGGTAGGTCGTTCTGAACAGAGTAAGTTTATGTTATAATCTCCGAAGATCATACCTCTTTTGATTTTATGTAGTTTGGCAGAGTAATTATCTAGAAAGTCATTTAGATTTCCTTGGTCAGGTTTCCTGTAGACTGCACCGATATCCAATGAGAGATTTTCAACGTGTACTAACAGGTAGTGGTTACCATTGTGACATTCATCCTCAACCAAGTTATGTGTTAAACTATCGTGTACAAAAATTGAGACTCCACCACCTCTTTCGTTTTTTCTATAATTATTGTAGTGATAGTACCTTGGAATTTGAATCATTTTTGCATCATCATCATTTTTAATCCATGTTTCTGTTAAGATAATTATATGAAGTGTAAATTTTAGTGATTGTATCACACATTTTATTTCGTCTAATTTGCCTGGTTTCATTATGCTACGCACATTTGCATATAGAAATTTAAAGGATTTTTTGCTAGTTGTAATCTCATTAAAATTAGTAACAGCCTGATATGTTAAATCTGTAACAGTGCCTTGAGCATCCAGCTGGTTTTTAGTTTTTAGTTTTTTGGAAGTGATTGTTCAATTCTGGGCACACCTTTAACATATTTTATGACAAGATTATTTTCACCATTTTCCACTCGACGTTTAAGTTCTTCTTTCAGCTCTTTTATGTGAGCTTGTTGTTGAGGTGTTTGGTCAGAAAATAGTTTTATAGTACCAGATTTAATATTGTTCCTATTGCGTAAGATCGATTTGACCGTGTCTTGAGACTTGAAAGATACTTTTAAGGGACGTGTTTTTTTTGGGTGGAACTTTCCGAGTCTTATAATGTTTTCAGGTTCTGGACTGGTGGGGTCTGCAGACTTTATTATATCTAGAATTTCATTCTTTTCGGCTTCTTTTCTTTCATTACTGTTCTCTAAATGTTGTTCCGGAACTCCAATTACTATTATATTTTTGCTTCTCGTCTCCCTTTCTTTTAGTTCAGCTAACATAGACTCCACGGAACTAGTAGTAGATGTTATATTTCTTGCAGTTTTGAATTGAGCAAAATCTGATTCAATAATTTTGATTTTTGTTTCGCTTTCATATTGCTTTGCTTTTAAAGTTGATACATCAGCTTGTACTTGATTTTGTTCTTCAGAGAGTTTTTTAATTACGTTTTTCATGTCAATTAATTCATCTTTAATCAATTGCACATCTGACGATATTTTATCGGTGAATTCTTTTTGGTTTGAAGTAAGCGATGTTAGCATTGACATAACCTGTGACATTTGCTTACTCAGTCCCGCAACATCGGTTTGTATCAATATAAGATTCTCGCAATCATCCAGTTGTTTTCTTTTATTACGCAAGGTAACTCTCACGTTGTCGTTAAACTCCGACTGTGAATCAATACACGTCAAATTAGGTTGCGAGTCACTCCGTCCGCACGGGCCACTTCCAGTCGGTGAGCGTAGTGTAGTACTCATATTGGTCTTTGTTGCGCACGCAGATACAGTAGGTACTCACGCGTCGACGCGAAGTGGTTGTTGCAGAAGCGGAACAAAAAATAGGGCCCCGTCTCGTTCCCCCGAGGTGGCGAAGAGCGGTTACGGCGTCAGTGCTTGAATCACCCACAAGCACAACGTTTTAAACGACTCACGAGCGTTTGTTCAATTAACGCACAGAAGATAATTAGAATACGTTCCCAATTTACTTGGTAACTATTTTTATTTTTGCAGAAAAAGTATCGACACGTCTGTTCTACTTGAGCCCAACGAAGGTTTTTTTAAATACCATTCCATACAGCTGTAATCAGTCTGTCAGTCGTTTTTAGCTTCCATCCATCCATCCATCAGCCTCTTTTCGTCCACTGCTGGACATAGGCCTCCCCTACAGAACGCCACAACGCGCGGTCCTGCGCTATCTGCATCCAGCGGCTCCCCGCACATCTGACGATGTCGTCAGTCCATCGTGTTGGGGGCCGCCCCACGCTGCGTCGTCCGGTACGTGGTCGCCACTCGAGGACCCTCTTTACCCAACGGTCGTCGGTCCTACGAGCGATGTGGCCTGCCCATTGCCACTTTAGCGTGCTAACTCTTCGGGCTATGTCGGATACACCGGTCCTTCTACGGATCTCCGTATTATGGATCCGATCACGGATCCGTGCGTTTTTAGCTTAAGCCTCCTATAATTTATTACTTTCCGTAACAAGAAGAGATCGTTTTTCAAATATTGGAACCACGCATAAAGGAATTTTAAAACGATTGTGGACCGCATTATCTTTGGCAATGTGAACAGATTCGTGTAGTTTGAAATTAACCAGTTAAAACAGAATGAACAACGGGTTTTCTTACATGAAAAATGATACGAGCCTTTAAAATAAAAGAGAACAGCTTTCAGGACTGGAGCAGCTTGACTGGTGAAATACCTCCACCTTACAGAAGACCGCAGCCAAATAACATTCATATAATATTTTTTATTCCTGCGTGTGAGTAAGGTTTCCAGAGCTCCTGGGGAGTGTTACGTTAGTAGCAGGGGTCAAGCCTTCAAGACAAGGGCGACACGTTCAGTAACATATTTATTATATTTTACTTGTCGCCCTTTTGCTAGGACTTCATTACCATCAGGTGGATGAGGTCAATCTTGAAGTGTAATATATAAAAAAAGCTAAGAAAACGCGTTAGCTAAAAAATGTTTGGTGGGCGCATCCGGGACGAGGCTGCGTATGTCCCCTAAGTTCGGCCGCCAGATCGCACCCGCGGTCGCCTGTAAAAAGTGGCTCGTAATTAAATCGGCGCTTGCCAAGAAACTGTCAATATCTGTAGGCGGCGTGTAACTGCCTTTATGAGTTGGCTCGGGACGGGAACAAATTGCGTTCTATCTGCTGCTTTTGTTTAAGGCGATGCCATTAGTTTCTTATTTTTTAGGTTTCATACCCAAAGATAGAAACATAACCTTTACACCTTTACGGGCTATCAAACACAAACATATTTTTTCAATACGAACCACGTGCTTTAAAGGTTAAACGCATAAAAAAAAGTAAACAAATAAATTATTCAGCTTTATAATGCTATTTATTGTAAGACTGTGTTTAAGTATTTATTTTAAATAGGCAGAGGATAACGATTTATCGCTCGAACTGGGGCGGCTCAGCTGGTGACCTTATTAACACTTAACATCAGTTGGGATGATGTCATTCTTGAAGTGCAATGTAAAAAAAAGACACTACTTACTATTTTAAGGTATCAATGCCATAAAATACAACCTTACGTTACATCTGCCATGTTGTTTTTTGCAAGCCATCTTTAACATGCTATTTTCAAATTGAACGAAATCTTATAATCAGTGTGTTGATAAGTAAGATTGTGACGTCATATGTAGTTATGTTTGTAGAAAATCTATGAAGGAATCGTGTATGACTGTTACCTATTAGTATTTTAGTTTCACATCCCTTTTAATATTCTTTGTCCTATCAACGGTTTATCCACATTGAATTCGGAATACTCTTCCGACTGTGTACCTCTGAGTATCACAGAGGTCCGTATTCGAGACAAATGTGAGTGAGTAGAAAACATCGATTAACAAACCAGACTCATCCTTTTCAGCCAAAATGTTTGGGACTACTGCCTTCTTGGGCGGAGGTTCGATTTGTACTGTTTTCGAATTTAGGGTTGCCGATTGGAAAAGACGCCTAAGTCCGGCCCGCTCGCCTCTCGGCTATGGACGTCATGTAAACATATCTACATATATTTATCCGGAACCAGAGGTAGGATCATTTGATTTATATAGAAATATAAATATAGAAATATATTTATTTGCATAAAATATGGTACAAAAGATGTTAAAAATAAAATAAAAGCACAAACATATTTTACCAACATTGGCATGCAGATCCCTTGGTGATATTTAGATCACCTACCTACTAACTGTATACAAATTAAAATTAAAGATCTAACCTATTTTTTGAATGGTTAAAAATTCACTCATTGTAAAGAAATTTACACACATAGCGTCACATTGCCGTAGATAGAAACTCAAGTTTGGACTACTATTGTAAATTGTAGAGACTATGCATAAGTGTTACTGATTTAATAAAACAATTTGACTATTGACCATACTATATATATTTATATTATAAAGATGAAGAGTTTGTTTGTTTGAATGCGTAAATCTTAAAACTGCTGGTTTGCTGAGTAAACATATTTTTGAGTTGGCTAGCCGATTTGTCGAGGAAGGCTATAAAAAAAAAATGCGCCAGACAATCACACCAATCACCTGGTCTCAAACTAAGGTTTTCCCTTGTACTATGAGTACCAGACGATGAATACTAACTGGGGGCGTCATCCCAGCACACCCAGACCCAAGTAAATTTAGAAAAGTTAGTTTTCCAAATTGACCCGACCGGGAATCGAACCCGGGACCTTTCGCACTTTGGCCGCCAACCTTAGCCACTGCGCCACCGAGGTCGTCATAGGCTTTATAACATCGCAACTCAATTAATAGCATCGAAAAATCAGTGGATAATTTGGAAAAAAAGTATACAAAACGCGTGCGAAACTGCAGCAAACTGCTAATCTTTTATGCATTTTACAAATTTTGATGGAAGAATGTATACTCAATTGAAGATTTGTTAACACATTACTCGTTCCCAGCTGTAGCTTTAATTTTTGCTCATATTAATTTTAACGACGGGTAAGTGTTATTTGTAACATTATGATTAGCGTCTGTAGTATAGACTACCAGCCTTTCTGATGTACACTAAAAATGAATCAAATATAAATAAAAAATCAGTTCCGAAATGTATCACGTGTGTATCTTCAAAAATACTTGACCAGATTAGAAAATTATATTTTTGTTATGTTGGTAATAAGCAAGCCAAGGTTTGCAAACAATATTTACTTTACCGATAGAAACATTACGGGGCGGTAATTAAAAAAAAATCGGTTTGATCGAACTTTCAGTTACACTGTAACCGTTCCCAACCCTCAACCGTTTTAAGACCGTTTGTACCCGTTTTGTCTACCGACCGCGCTCGTTAGTGAACAGCGACAAATGGTCGGATCGCGCTCCGTCTGCGTCTAGCGGCGGTCGGATTGATGTCGGATCGACCAGCGGTTGGGGGTTGATTGATTCGCGCAATGTGTGTTTGGGGTTAGGTCTTTGAATTACATAGCGGAGTTCGCTTGATGACTAGATTGAGCGTGGCATGTTGATTGGTTGCTATTTAAGCGTTGCAGCTTGAAATCTAGCTCAACCAATGGAAGCATTGCTGGTATGAAGTGATAGCTAGCACGTAAATCATCGTGTGAACAGGTATAGTGCTCCAGTTTACCTTTCCAAAATAAGAAAACAAAGAAAAATTATAAATGACTTTATTTATTTTATAGTACTATACGCCGTACTAGCGAACTTTAAATATTAGAAACAGAAAATTTTTATTTCCCCTTGCGGTGCGGGAATTGAACCCACGACCTTCACGAACGAAGAGCAGCACGCGCGATACGTGAAGGTCGTGGGTTCAATTCCCGCACCGCAAGGGGAAATAAAAATTTTCTGTTTCTAATATATAAATGACTTGGTCTAATGTGGTTTTTACACATAGCTAGTTAGCTGCTGTTACTGTGACTAACCTACTGACTTTATTACCTATGTCTTCTTGGTATATACTTCACATTACTCGTTAGGACAAGCTTTAATAAAATTTCAATTGTGTAATTAGTACTGAGTACTAAATTGTTAGTTCGATTTAATTCAAAGTTTCTTTTCATCTCTTTGCATCAATTAAATACAAGCTGGTTAAAAAAGGTTTTTTTTCAGTTATTTTATTCAAAATAAGATCACAGTGACTTAATTATATTTAAATTACACATTACTGTATTAGTTTAATCAATAGATACGCTTTACGCAAAAAATCACTTAAGAATAGGCCCGTGACTTATTACGTGAGCTGCATGTGTTTTTAACAGGTTTTGTTCCCTTGCGAACACACTTGCATAAAAAGATGTGAAAATATAAGAAATTTTTTGCAACTTCACTCTCGTTGCCGTTAATTAATATAATCAGGAAGTATAGTAACTTACCACATAACTCCCGTTTCTAATTAAATATGGCCATTAAAAATATTTATATCGCGCGGCGGGCGTCTGATGCATTTTTACGGCGTTTTAAAAGATACCAGTGCCTCACTGAATGCAAATGGCGGAGTAATTAAACGGGAATAAGATGCTTTTAAAATTATAACGAGCCCAGCTTGCGAACTTATTCGGTGAACACGCGTTTATGCGAGACATTTGGGAGGCTTAATAATCGCGTTTAGTAATTAAGCCTGTATATATTTATCTCTTTAGCTGATTTTTTAATCTGGCACATAAGAGATGCTTGTGAACAGGTGCCATATTTTTTATATTGCACTTTAAGATTCACCTGATCCCACCTAATGTTAAGTGGTAATGAGGTCCTAGTTTAAGGGCGACAAGTACAGCATAATAAAGCGGTTGTTATTGTTGTCGTCCTTACCTTGAAGGTTTAACCTCAGATACTAATGAAGCATCCCCCTCAGGAGCTCTGGAAACCTTACTCACACACAATAATATACAAATACAAATATTTTATTTCAGTAACTTAGTCTATTAAGTTCTTAATTGGTAGGTGTGGGAACTTCCTTTTAGGCAAAACATTGCCTGTGTTAGGAAGGACCGCTCTTACAATCAGTTATTTATCTGACTAAATTACCATTACTTGACATATAATAATGAAATATTGATTATCAATAACTATGTAAATGTTTTTATTTTATCATACTGCTCATATGGCAATGTGTGTGTGTGTGCATGTGTGTGTGTGTGTGATTATGTTTAGTTTACATTAAGCGAAACCTACATGTATATTTTACTCAACAAAGAATGTTTCAACACAGGAACACAACTACACCGAAGTGATTGTTATTTGGCTGCGGTCATCTGTAAGGTGCAGCCTGACTGGTGATATTTCACTGCTCCAGTCCTCTCTTAATCTATCTATTAATTATTTTCTTTGGGGACTGTTCCAGCTTACCTCTCGAAAATAAATACTTAATGTTTTTTCTGCCCAAAAATTCAAATTTTTAGATGCTGATATTAATCAATCTACTGAGTTTTTGACCCGTGTCTTCCTGGTAGATAAAGTTTCCGACCCGGCAGTGGAATCCCTTTGCATTTTATTTAATGACGTTTCAAAAACGTAATTTACATCAAAATAAATGTTTAACTTTGAATCGTTTTTCAAAAATAATGAACCGATAAAGTATAAGCTGATAAAATTAGGAACGTCATTAACTCATTTTTTTACTTGCTTCTTTATTCGCTTTTAATTTCTAGCCTGACTATTGACAAACTATCCCTAAACATGTTGAAGGTTTTGGATATGTTTACCAGTTTAGTATGATAGCGTTATAGATGGTTGCTTAAAAATAGCATTTCGTAAATAAAAAAATACAAAATTAATATTCTTTTAGATATGAAAATCTTATTCTAACTGGCGGCTTGCAGTATGATTAGTTACCACTGCCCAAATTCAGATGAACAACCCGAGTAACGTTTAAACGTTTTCGGGGTAACATTGCCAAAGTATCCTACTTTTTGATTCCCAAATTTAGCTACACTGCCCAAATTCGGAATAGTGATGAATAGCCCAAGCAAAGTTAAAAAAATCGAGGTAACATTCCCCAAACATCTTACTTTTTTATTCCCGAATTGATCAGAACATTTATAGTATACTAGTGTGGCGTCTCACCACCAAAATTAATGTAAATAGTTTTTTGATATCAACCTTCTTGTACAAATATTTTATTCCTTTCACTTTTAAAAAGAAATATTTTTTCCTGTCATTCTTGTACATACGTCACTCGGTTGAAAATTTTATTATTCCCGTTTGTAATTTTATGTTTGTGTTTATAGTTATAATTTTCCGTGTACAGTTATATATTTCCTCATTTCCTCTTTCTCTCCTTCTTTTGTAAATAATATTTATATTGTTGTTAGGTGTAAAAGTGGTGTGTAAATAAACTTTTGTATATACATGAGACGTGATTCATTCACTACCTACACATCGCTTCTCTACCCTACACTAGCGACCGACCGGGGCTCGTATGCACGTTAATTTGTTCCAAAAAATATGATTTTGTGCACACTTCACATAAACTATCTACTAAACCGAAGAAAGCCTAAACATTCGGTTTGGATAGGTGAACCCGTTCTTGAGTTACACACTTACAATGAAAAGAGGCATTTAATTTTTATATTTACTGTGCTTATTAACCAGAAGAGCATCGAGGTACATATTTTGTCACCTGCCTGTCAAGTACTTAGCTTTAGATACAGTCAGCGTCATATAGTTCGTGATACTCAGGGTACTCTAATAAATAGACGCAACTAAAAAGTCAATAATATCGGTACGCACAAAGTTTTCTTATTGTTGTCAACAGTTTTGTTGCTCAAAAAGTCGACACACCTAAAATGTCATATAAATCGGCTCAGTCTAACTGCCATAAATATATGGTTACAGTCTTCCCGCCAATGGTATCCAAACGTTCTAAGTGTTCAAAAATATGAAACACATTAGAAAAATACGCCAGCATGAAATCTCATTACGCAATCGCGTATTGAGGTTTCATGCTGGCTGATGATTTTCACACTAGATTTAGTGTTTGAATGTAATTCTATTATCTGTCAGTGTATGTCAACTAACCATCAACTACCCATCAGTCGTATCAATGTGAAGTGCAATATTAGAGGCAGTGCAGTGAAAAAGCCAAAATAGGTTTATTATGCGATTTGGATTTTTTACGTCTTTTGTTACGTTCGAAAGTAGCTTTATCAGAACTGCTCAGTTTATCGTTAATACGGAATGCGTTCATTTCAGTTAGGTACACAAGTAAAATTAAATACGAAATATACCTAATAACTCATATTCATTATCATTGAGGTTAACATCTATTTAGCTGTAGCTGTTTATTGCTTATATTTTTTTATACCTTGAGACATAGATATCGTCCGTACTGAAAATTCAAGTTTCTAGTTTTGTCTACAAGCCATTTTCGATCCCCTATAAGCTATGAAAAGGATGGTACGGCCGTGCCGGTTTTTTTTGCTTGACTTGGTCCTCCCCACTGCCGTGCCCCCAGATATCATAAATGGCTATGCAAGAAATTCTGAAGTTCTATACAAAACAAAAGAGAAGTCTATGACGTCGGGCTTAAAATGAAAAGGACAGCAGTAGTTTCTATCGCTTTCACTTTGTGTTTACATTTTTTGAAACTAATTGATGAGGAAAATAATATTTAAAAAGTATAGCAGTAAGGTTTATTTTTCTAATGTGTTTCATATTTTTGAACACTTAAAATGTTTGGATACCATTGGCGGGAAGACTGTAACCATATTTATGGCAGTTTGACTGAGCCGATTTATATGACATTTTGAGTGTGTCGACCTTTTGAGCGACAAAAGTGTTGACAACAATAAGAAAACTTTGTGTGTACCGATATTATCGACTTTTTAGTTGCGTCTATTTATTAGAGTACCCTGAGTATCACGAACTATATGACGCTGACTGTACCATCAACAAACACGTGATAAGATTATAACAAGCGAATAATGCTTCTCTTATCGCCTCAACTGCAAACAAACATAAACAAAATACATATCAGGCTCCAAATCTCAGCCAGACTTTAATATCCCAAAAACCCAGCGGCGAAAAGGGGTTAAAAAAACTAGTCGTGTGTGAGTCGTCCCGAACATTGAGAATTCCGTACTGGTTGTTATTTTTTCTATAAATATATTTTAAGTTTTTCTTTACCTCCCCTTCCTTCTCACTTTTTGTCATTCTTCTTCTACTCTATTCCGTTCTTTCTTTTCTTGTCACTGGGCCAAACACTAAAGGTTCCGCCAGAATACCAGCGCTGCTGCAGCATTGGATCCAATGTCGTGGCAGCTCACGCTGAGGCTGGGACCTTCTTAGCTGCGCAATCGCTATGTTTTTTGTTAATTTACTTTTACTGTTTATCTCTTGTTCTTGCCACTTTAATGTCTATATACTATGTGTTGGTTGCGTATATTCAATAAAAAACTTCTTATCATATTTTATCTTGTGCTACGGAACCCCAAAAAAGCAGCTTCAATGTTTTCATCACCACGTGGTTTTAAAACAAAGGCCGAACAAAGTACGTGGTCTTGAAAACATTATAGTTCGATCTTCGAACAACAAAGTTTGATAATTTAAGGACCTTGTACTACGGACCCTCAAAAAAATAGTCTCAAAACGTCGGCAGCTCCCGCGTCGCGAACGAGTTTGGACGAGAGCCACACGCCGTAGACAATGTGACGATTTACACGGGCCGAGGTGGGAGAGTTTTGGGAAAAAGTAAAAAGGGGAATGAATGCGGCGTGATTGCGGAATAGCCGGCGAGCTCATCGGAGTTTAGGACGGAACATTTATGTTTGCCTGTATGCCTTTTTTCTCACATAAGATATTATTTTTTTGGTACCCTTAATATAAAGATTGAGATTTTTATACATAATTTTAAACCCTTAATATAAATTTTGAGTTACTTTCCATTTTTATTTGTTAGGAATAGTAATTTCATCATCAAGGCTCATGTGTTTCCTTCCTTTGACATGGATTCCTTCAAAAGGAGCGTGTGCCAGTATGGCGATGCTAACGGATAGGATATTACGGTATCAAATCCATTGTCAATGAGATGTGGGTTCCTCTCTTGCTTACCATCAGGCTGGGAGGAGACAATATACTGCACTACAACAAAAAAAAATTGTTCCCAACACACTGTAATCATTTCACAAAAATTTGGCTTTGTGCCTTTGTAGCTACACTGTAGCAGCTTTGTAGTCTCGCTACGGACATCGTAGCACATAAGTGACGACAATCTATTCGTAGTACGTTCTAGAGATTCGTTTATTATGAATTACTGACATTGACTATACAAACATAGGAATACTTAGGTAGATTATTATACTTTATTGCCCATTCACTAAATATCTTCTACATACACATGGTACCTACAATTTAAGCAATTTATACTTACTTAAGTTTAGGGTATAAGAAGTCACCCATTTTTTTCTGACGAAGGGAAATGCTTTGACGCACCGTACCGTTACCTGAGGGAGGTGACGGCGTGTGTGGGACTCCCTGCCCTTATAACGGCAGGACTACCCACTAAAACCCCCCGGTTGGACCTCATCGCCTGAGTGGTGTTGCTGTGGGAAATCGGATCAACTTTACCAACCACAACACCGCCGGTGGAATGGGCGCTTATGCAGCGCTGTCTCCTCCCCCAACCACTCCTCCCCCCACGGTGGTTGGGGGAGAGTGGGGATTGGCGATCCAAGAAGTAGCCCCTAATTTGTCTCATGGAATTGTGTCTTTGGGTAACATTTTTAATTTAAGCTAATAATTTTACTAAAAAGATACATAAATTAAATACAACTTACTTAAGTATTATAAAAGGGTAATTCAGTAAAAGCGCCGTGTCAAGCTACGCTCTTCTCCCACCTAGCGCCACGCTACGTTCTTCTCTCACCTAGCGCCACGCTACGCTCTTCTCCCACCTAGCGCCACGCTACGCTCTTCTCCCACCTAGCGCCACGCTACGCCCTTTTCCCACCTAGCGCCACGCTACGCTTTTCTCCCACCTAGCGCCACGCTACGCTGTTTTTCCACCCAGCTGTGCCACGCTACACTACACTGCAATTTACCTTAAAATAAGGAAACTATATTATTTAAATTAACCGGAATGGATTTGAGAACGTGGACAAAAAGTGTGTTTGTAAAATATCATCTTTATAAAGTTTAAATTTAAATTAATTATATTTTGTAGTTATGAAAAATTATACATATACTTGTATTAATAAATATTGAAAAATGTAAACATATATATATCTTATTTGATTATGTTTATCACGTTTTAGTATTTTTAAAACAATTTTCTAAAAATAAAATCTTTATGTCCTCGTCATCTACTATTTCCTTTATCTAAAATTTGCTTGGAAGAAATTACTTTCTAGTAATAAGATCACGCCAATTTTACTATTGTTCTGTAAACTCTTTTCTGCATTAAATATAATCTATCTATGTATGTATAATGACAATATTATAAAAAATATACTATTCTCGCTTTTGTACGTTTAATAAAATATACTAACCTACTCCTCAGTAGAAATACTAGTCATTTATATCCAAGTAGAAGCCTGGAGCCTTTTCATACTAAACACACCACCCACTCGAGCCGTAACTGCCAGATATTTCACGGTTCAATGGCGGAATTATGAAATACTGCCGCGTCCGCGCGCCGCAATGAGGATTTACGCCGTAAAACTATTGTTGTTTATAGCGCGGACGCGATCACCCATCCGCTTAACCGTGATCTGTGGCGCGGACGGCGTGGAAAAGCGAATTTGCGGTGCGCTGACCACTTTGATGGAGGATTTTGAAAAGAAATGTTGGTTTTGATGGAAACTTTGCGGCTGCGTTATTTCAGATATTTATTTATTTGGCAGATTTACAGTTTGAATATATACTTTAACTATACTTACTGTAGATAAAGATCTGTAACATTTACATATCGCATATCGCTGATTGGGTTTAGATTTGCGTTCTAATGAGTATTTCATTTGGGAAAAGAACTCGCGTGCTTTGATTTGAACACCGTGGTTATTTTAGTTCATTATATTTCCACGATGTCAACAATAGGAAAGCAAACTAAAAATAAATATTGGACAACATCACATACATTGCTCTGATTCTGTGGTAAGTAGCTAAAGCACTTGTGTTACAGAAATCAGAAGCAACGACGGTACCACAACATGTTGGACAACATCACATACATTGCTCTGATTCTGTGGTAAGTAGCTAAAGCACTTGTCTTACAGAAATCAGAAGCAACGACGGTACCACAACATGTTGGACAACATCACATACATTGCTCTGATTCTGTGGTAAGTAGCTAAAGCACTTGTCTTACAGAAATCAGAAGCAACGACGGTACCACAACATGTTGGACAACATCACATACATTGCTCTGATTCTGTGGTAAGTAGCTAAAGCACTTATGTTACAGAAATCAGAAGCAACGACGGTACCACAACATGTTGGACAACATCACATACATTGCTCTGATTGTGTGGTAAGTAGCTAAAACACTTGTCTTACAGAAATCAGAAGCAACGACGGTACCACAACATGTTGGACAACATCACATACATTGCTCTGATTCTGTGGTAAGTAGCTAAAGCACTTGTGTTACAGAAATCAGAAGCAACGACGGTACCACAACATGTTGGACAACATCACATACATTGCTCTGATTCTGTGGTAAGTAGCTAAAACACTTGTCTTACAGAAATCAGAAGCAACGACGGTACCACAACATGTTGGACAACATCACATACATTGCTCTGATTCTGTGGTAAGTAGCTAAAGCACTTGTCTTACAGAAATCAGAAGCAACGACGGTACCACAACATGTTGGACAACATCACATACATTGCTCTGATTCTGTGGTAAGTAGCTAAAGCACTTGTGTTACAGAAATCAGAAGCAACGACGGTACCACAACATGTTGGACAACATCACATACATTGCTCTGATTCTGTAGTAAGTAGCTAAAGCACTTATGTTACAGAAATCAGAAACAACGACGGTACCACAAAACCCAGACCCGAGACAATATGGAAAAGTTCGTTTCCCATATTGACCCGACCGGGGATCGAACCCGGAACCTCAGAGATGGCGCTCGCCAAAGTCAGGCCTGCTCGCCTCTCGGCTACGGAGGTCGTCGTACGTAAATTATCCAAAAATATAAGACGTGTACTTTAGTATTTTCTAACTTATGTAAAAATAGCGGCGACACATTGAATAAAATTGTCGCGTGACGCCAGCAGTGGTTACATTTTTTAAGACCTGGCTGTGCTTAATGTTGAAATAAATAATTATTAAGACAGACTACATAAAATATTAACCATATCCTAAAGTAGTGAGCATAAGTAGAATTTGTTATAAAAACCTGTACCAATGGCGTTACCACAACACTCACCTAAATACATTTTCACAATCCAAAGAGAACAAATACACAAATTTTTGTTCTCGGAGAGAATCGAAACCAAAACCGTGAGTTTCACCACTAATACTTAAAATATCGGATTCTTTAAACAATTTTTAACCAATCATTAAATCAGGTAATACGAAATGATCTATCATAAATAACGTAGGAGTATTTGTAAAAATACATAAGTCACGATATTATTCGTCAAATATCGTGTAGACGTTGTATCGTTGTTAATCTATAAGAAAAATACAAATTGACTTTGTTAGCTTTTCCACACGTTCCAGAAGCTCTAAGATATTCTTACACGATTTTTCTGTACGACCTAACGAGACTAAAACATCTTAGGTCGTTTGCATAAATTACATACTCGCTTGTTTAAACTTGCTTAAATGGCAACTACATCAGCATTTATTGTTTTGAATATAATACAATATAAATATTGAACAACATCACATACATTGCTCTGATTCTGCGGTAAGTAGCTAAAACACCCGTGTTACAGAAATCTGAAACAACGAAGGTACCACCCAGACCCGAGACAAATACAGAAAAGTTCGTTTCCCATATTGAACCGACCGGGGATCGAACCTGGGAGCTCAGAGATGGTGCGACGCCAAAGTCCGGCACGCTCGCCTCTCGGCTACGGAGGTCGTCAGGTTTAGGTTTACAATCTCAAGTATTATGCAATTTAATTCAATTAAAATCTTTATTCCATGTCACATAAGGTAAAAGTTGACATTAATAACCGATTCCCAGTCTAGACAGTAGGCAAAATAGTTAAACAATTGCCGCGAATCGACTGTGATTCATGTGGACTTATTAAGGCTAAGTACATGTGATATATACATTCAAAATTACTATGTCGCATTATATCACGCTCTTAATAATTGTCAAAATCTGTTAAACTCAGCGCTGCTGGCGCTGATTGGCTGAAAATACAAATGCGGTGGGCTATCAGCCAATAAACAGTAACGAAACTTTTGTGGTCTCATGCGAGAAATTTAACGTATGCATGTCGATAGGGCATGTATTTTAATGGCGAGTATACATCAAAATTGTCTTGTCCAAGGTAAGGTAACTTGCTTATATATAAAACGAAGTCTGGGTGTAATTTTACCGTCGTTATTTCTCTTTTAAACCGACTTCAAAAAAAAGGAGGAGGTTCACAATTCAACCGTATATATTTTTATTTAACACCAGTGCTTCAGCTATTCACCACAGAATCAGAGCAATGTATGTGATGTGGTACAATCCAAGTATATTTACAGATACACTAACTACACGTACCCCTACATCAATTTATGAATCTTCATTTTAAACCTGGTGCATAATATAATCTGAACATTAAATCGGTCGCCGTCTTTACTACCCATAACCGACCGCGAACTTTGTCAGTAAAACGCGCTTCAGAACAGGCGCCGACAGTCAGGGATGTGAAAAATATATCGATTTTTATATTAATCGATTGTTTTTTTTATAAAATTTCGTGTTCTGTTATCGATTTCGTAAATACAAAACAAAAACAATTTTAGAAATCGGTGACATCAATTCTGTTTATTTCATCGATTGATTAGGTGTAGTTGGCTTAAATCAATGTAGACTTATTACTGAAATAAATTAATTTTATAAACATAACCACTTTCTATTCATTTCACCTACTATTTAAGCAAAATATTGCAAATAAAACTTTTATTTTAGTTATAATACCAACAGTTAGATAAGAATTGATAATTTTATTATCATAATAAATAATTAAATTTCAAGTAAAAAAACCCATGTTATTTATGCATATACTATTTAAATTATACTTACAACTCTAAAAAATATTAAAAACTTTAACCGAATTATCAGCATCCAAAAAAGACAGTACAAAGAATTAGAAATAAAATTGCATGCAATGCTACTGCATTGCATGCAATTATACTATACTATTAATATTATACTATTAATGCGAAATTGAATTTTGTACAAAATAATCAAGTTTTGATTGGGTCGAAAAGAAATGATTTTTCGACTTCTTAAAGAATTGACTTAAAGAATATTACAGAATGAAAATCGATTATTTAGTAGTCGATTACTCTCCTCCAAGTAACTTCTTTAGTTGATGGGATTATTATGACGTCAAATAGGATGCGTTTATTGTTCGCCTTTACAACGTATGCCTTGCGTTTTGATGGAAAAAAAGGTTCTTCGTAAAAGTGGAGAGATTTTACGTCGGGATGACGTCATCAAAGTTTTCCCATCTACTTACTTCCATTCCAGATGAATGCCGTTTTTATGTCTTTTGAACTTAACGGTTTTTTTGCATTGAAAGGGTCCTTTCTACCAATTGAAATAGGACATAATGTTAAAAAGATACGATTCATTTCTTGTCTTTGGGATTTGGAAATGCATGCAAAAATAAATGCAGACAGCATTTAAACATGGATTTGTTCACGCGATTTATTTACAGGATACGTAGTTTTGGATTAGAAATTAGCTTTTTATATAGAAAGATGCTCATGCCGTAATAATACAATTTCATTTACTATAATAATTGATTAGTTTTCACTTGAAAGACAAGCAAATTACACTTCTGAAATCTTTAAAAAAATCTTTGCCAATATTTTATTAAGATTAAAAAAAAAATGAGGAGCTTCGGTTACTGCTGATTATTATCTACTAGTTTCTTTGATTTAATTAAAAGTTTCAAATTGCTATAAAGTACATCTCTCCATACCAATGTATTACTACGAACTCAGGGTTCTGCATTCAAACCCGGTCCAGGAAAATCATGTTTCGCGTTTTGGATTAACAATCCGTATCTGGCAAACGGGCAACTATAATTGTAACGAGGACTAAATGTCAATTATAGAAGCTTTTGCCATGCCACGCGATTTAAATAGGCAAATGTATTATAATATAAGGGGAGAATTTTTTTTTTTATGTTGCACTTCAAGATTGACCTCATCCCACCTGATGTTAAGTGGTAATGAGGTCCTAGCTTAAGAGGGACCCCACACTAGCGTCTTTCGAGCGTCAGCGTCTTGCCGCGCCGACGTTGTTTGGGCGTTGCGTCGACGCGGCGCCCGCTCAGCGTCGACGCGGCGCCCGCTCAGCGTCGACGCGGCGCCCGCCCAGCGTCGGCGCGGCGTTTGAGCAGCGCTTGCGCTGGGCGTCCTCTGCACATCGCGTTCGAGCGTCGCGCCGCGCTGACGTCAAGTACAGTTATTTCGAAAATGGAAATGTAAGATTTGAATAACGCATAATATAATGTTTTATATTGCAGTGATAAATTAATGCTTTCAACTTGTAAAGGAAAAAATATATGTTACCTATTTGACACATGGCACGAAAAGGCAACTTTAGCATTTATTTTCTCGAAAACTAAAAGTACTTAATTGAAAATGGGTTTCTTCGGCAATATGAGCTAGTATTTTAAACTACATCCATATTTGCTATCAGCTAAAAAGTCTTCTACGTACTGATTCTAAAACACGGGCGGGCCGAAACAATCGAGTTGATCATTGTACTGTTGTCAAAATAAACGCTGCGGCAGGCGTCGGGCCGGCGCGGCGCCTGTGGAGCGCAGTCCTGGCGTTCGTCATTTCGACCGCGCCGCTGCGCAAGCGTTACGTCGGCGCCGCGTCGACGTTGCGTCGACGTTGCGTCGACGTCGCGTCGGCGTTGCGTCGACGCCGCGTCGGCGTTGCGTGGGCCTCGACGCTCAAAGAACGCTAGTGTGGGGTTACGCTAAGGGCGACATGTACAGCATAATACATCTGTTATTGGACTTGTCGCCCTTACCTTGAAGGCACAAATGTCTCGCTTGACGGAGGCAAGAATCAAATCGGACCACCAGCCAATTCTAGGCTGAAAGGTGCGCGATCTACCTCTTGGCACGGTTTCTTAAATTGTCCCAAGCGGTAACCTATACCGTGGTACTACGAAAACTCGAACTCGATTAAAAATCACTCGATAATAACTGACTTTTGTGATTTTGAGAGAGGTAGGTGAAGGGGGGGGGGGGAGGCCTCTTAAATGCTGTAGCAATAGGTGTAGTATTGACATCTGCTGTCGTAACTATTTTTTGTAAATAATGATGGCTCTGTTTTACACATAAATAGTACATGATTTTATTAATTAATTAATAGTTTTTGCAGCGTATGCGAAGTAAAGAACATTTTGTTTTTTTTACACCTTTGATTACATTATTAGAGATTTAGTAAAGGTTCCTTCTTTCTTTAAATATGTAAAATACCTTATCAATAATAATATAACTGTCTAACTACGATATATTTTTTTCAATCGGTTTATTAGTTTTTAAGTTCATTCGTAACCAACATACAAATATATTATCTTTATAGATAACTAGCTGTGCCCGTGACTTCGTTCGCGTGGACTACATCCTTTCATGATCTGTTTTACTCCTTTCTTTCCTAGTATTCGAAACAAAAAGTAGTCTATATTTTAATCCAAGTTTCGAGCTATACAGTGTGTAACAAAAAGGTGAAATAAAATTTTAAGGGCGTGTAGGGTAGGTAGTGTGTAGTTCCAATGCGAAACCACAACCTCGTACAGCTATTAATTAGGGAGTAAATCGATGTCAAAGTTTTTACTAAAACTTATCGTTGATAACCCTATTAGATGTAAACAAATCATAAATCAAAATGAAGCAAAAGATTAAGTAGAATACAGATGTGCAACTTTGACAAATTTCAGTTGAGTGTGCAGTGATTGTGATCGTTAAGTACTTATTTAACACTACTTTTTAGGGTTCCTACGTGTGGTGTTTAAAGTAGAAAAATGTATGCAAACTTCTACAGAATGTAGTAGTTTGAACAAGATCTAGTAAGTAATTTTTTAATACGTCATAAATCGTAAACCACAATTTACCTTTAGTAATACAAATATTATCACACTTGCTTCTATGGAACCCTTCATGGGCGAGTCCGACTCCGACTTGGCCGGTTTTTAAATATGAGATGTTTGGTACATAACATAACATAACAGAAATAGTCAATATCAGCAAGCACAGTTTTGTAATCGAAAACATAATATTTACATTTATTATTTGTACTATCCATTCATACTTTTAAATATTACCTAAGGAATATTATTAGATCACAAAATCAGTAAATTTATTAAATACTCCTACCTACCAATCATTTCAACTTGGTGACCTTCTGCGCTTATTTTATCAATGACTAATCACGCACACAAAAATCACGACAACGGGAGTCCACGTGGACTGCGGCACCTTTACGTCAAAAGTCTAAGCGCCCGCACCAATCAGCGATCATTTCGCAAACATTGCAACAATGCGCTTAGCCAATAATATTATCCTGTCGCCTGTGTGACTGTCACCTTCGGACCGCTTTCCGGGTAGGGATCTAGGGATGCTAATCGATTGTGAAATAATCGATATTTTGGTAATTGATTATTTGCGTAGCACCGATATTAATTAATCGATTAATCTTAGAAATGCCGTTACATTAGAACGGTTTTTTCTAAACTTTTTCGTTGAGATCCTGCTAAACATGTTAAAAATGAAACACAGAATTCTCGGTTAAATGAAAAAATCGACAAATAAAAATATTTATTAAGTATAAAAAAGTGAAAGTTTGAGATTACTAAAACTTTAGCTATGTTAGCTTATTAGTTAAGTAATATCTTTACATTTTTATTTTTTTATTTTAAAGTATTTTATTTCTAAAAATTAAATTTTACTTTTTTTGTCTGTGGAACAAAAGAACCGAAACAGAAAGCACCTTTTGTGTGACGTCATTAAACACTACAATTCGCAAATGACAGCTGTCGGCGGATTTTCTTTATTTTAATGTGACGAAACGATGATTTAACCGAGTAAATTGAATTATTGTGTCGCTAACCATATTAAGGATTTATTTGAACAATCGAAATCGAAAATCATAAATCGCGTTGCTTAGGATATAAAACACACATTTTACAATACTTTTTCAAAGACTGTCATTATCCAATTGTTGTTATCAGAAACAAAACCTCAACATTTTTTTTATCACTGCGTGTGACTGTCGGGCCAACAATTTAAATTGTTGTAAATATTGACTTTAAACATAAACTTAAGATAATTGACTTTCTCGATTTTTTCCATTTTCGATTAATCGATTAAGTTACAAAAATCTCAATTGCGATCGATCGATTAATCAAATCGAAATCGAGCATCCCTACGTACCTACGAGAATAGTGTTTTTAGTTGCTCGTATTCGTTCTCGTTGGGCAGTCGCTATCTAAACTTTCAAAATCTCATTCTTCGTCACTATGTCTCGCGAAGATCATTCTTTGTATTCAAATAGTGAATAGTATGAAACGATTTTATGTCGGGGTGCTTCATCCGGGAGCATCAATGGTGCTCTTGATCTGTATCGCCAGCGATTCATCGATGGCAGACCCTTTGCGGAGCAGCGGCTTTTAAGGTCGTACACCTGCTTCAGGAACCTGTGTCTCCGACTGCAGAGCACTGGCTCTTTCCGACCGCCCACAAGTGAAGGTCGTCCTAGCACACGGGAGCATCCAGAGCTCGAGACCCCGATCCAGATCAGATTACGCGAGTTCAAGTACGCGAGTTCAAGAATTGATTCCTTCGGACTTTGGTCCAAGGGTCACCTTTTGTGAGTGGTATCGAAGCCGAATGAAAGAAGAAAACAGTGTCAGTGAAAATGTTCTTTGGTTTTTAGTGTATCCTTGTGCGCACAAGGATAATAAGTGTTGGTGATAAGAAACTTAACAGGTAGCACATACATAAATTAACATTTTTCAAGAAACTAATTTGTTTATTACACAAAAAATAGTAATTGGCAAATCGCGTCAGTTAAGCATATCAAAAAAATAAGGTTAGTAAATGAATGCCATTTCCGATAATTATTTGATACCTACATGTTGATTACATTGTATGTTGTCCCTATTATGTATTAATTATTTACTGACTCAAATTACGGGGTGCTGACAATTAATGAGAGATTTTTTCAATTGTAAAGTCATGTAGTTCAGTGGGTAAAGTCATATTTGGGGTATTGTTCTAAAAACTAGACATTAACTTTTACGTGTACCTACATATGTAGTTATAAAAAGAAATGTACCTAACAGATTATTTCTATGTACTGTTTCTAAATAGTATTTTAATAAATGCATTTCGGTAATTATGGTTTGATTATTCAGTCCTATTCCAAGTAAAATTAAGTAATAGTAGTTTCTAGTAGGCGGGCGGGCTGCGCGGGCGCGTAGCGGGGCGGCCGCGCATCAGCTGATCGCGCGGCGCGTCTGTGGTTGAGCGCGAATGACCTCAATCAGGGTTGTCAACATTTTCAGTAAAAAAACAATTTATTTAGTTAGTATGGAAGAAAAAACTTGTTTGTAATTAGCTGATATTAATACAACTGAATGTACACCTGCTATAGATACATACCCTAAAATATTATTTCGCCTTTTTGTTACACCCTGTATTTGTGCCAAATTTCATATCTCTAACTTCAAAAATAAACATTTTTCCATATAAACTTTCAAAGGTGGTATTACCCCGCTCCCCCCTTATTTTATAATAAAAAGTAGCCTATGTCCGTTCTTGAAATTCAACGTATACCTATACTAAATTTCATCAAAATCCGTTCAGCTGTTTAGGCGTGAAAGAGTAACAGACGGACAGACAGACAGAGTTACTTTCGCATTTATAATATTAGTATGGAAGTATGGACTAGTATGGAAGTATGGAAGTATGGATATGGATATTAGTATGGATGTTAGTGTAGATGAGCCCATCAATCTTTACTAATATTATAAGGCGGAAGAGTTTGTTTGTTTGAGCGCGCTTATCTCTCGGATTGGTTCAAATTGAAAAAATATGTTTGTGTTGTAGCTATATAGTCCATTTATTAAGGAAAATTTTAAGCTGTAGAATTTGATCAACAGGAGCAAGGAATCAGCAGGACATAATTT
This sequence comes from Glyphodes pyloalis, assembly GCA_037074685.1. Taxonomy (NCBI): domain Eukaryota; kingdom Metazoa; phylum Arthropoda; class Insecta; order Lepidoptera; family Crambidae; genus Glyphodes; species Glyphodes pyloalis. The sequence goes on along the minus strand of JAYKKO010000003.1, from coordinate 19,018,751 downwards.
ATGTCTTAACTATTTGGATAGTATTGCTGAAGATTTTGACACACATTGATTTGACACATTTTCAAATAGTAGGGGCAGTTTTCCTATAGTAATTTAATGTATAAATTTTGCCTACACGTAGATAGTCAGCCGCAGTGGGATAATCTAAGCCATCCCCGATCTAGTCTGAACTACTGCCTCTACGTGATGGGGCCCTGGTATCGGCTGGGATCGAGTTGGCTTAAAAACTAGATTTCTTGATTTAGGTACAAGTCATTTGTAATACAGTCAGGATTTGGCTCGGTGTATCTATCGAATAGGAAAAACTTTTAAGTCGGGTTTCTGTGATCTACTTTTAACTCCAGGAAAATACTTCTCAAGAGTCCATTACAGTTTAAGAGATGACATGATGATGATGATGATCATGATGATGACATTGGTGGTATTGATGGCTAATGAAGAGTGCAATAAGTAATGTTTTAGGCAAATTGATTTAATTCAAATTCAAATCTTTATTGCATGTCACTTGGGGTGAAAGTTGACATTCTTAATGCTAAGTACATGTGACGCCCTGTAGAGAGGGCGTTGCAATGATTCTAAACATTATAAACGTTAATATACAATCACTTAAACATATTTAAATAGACTAGAAGCACTGTATTATTAATTTCATTTATCAGTACGTATCTGACTGGATAAAATTATGTTTATAGTAGGTACTAAGTATTTGTTTTAGTATATATATTTAAGACCATAACCGTAATCAGATATGGTCTTAAGTCAATTTGCCTAAAAACACAAGTTATTGCACTCTTCGTTAGGACGCCAATTATTGGCGTCTGTAAGACTATCCAATAATAGTACTTATATTTTTACATAATATTTCCACCTTCCAACACGATATATTGAATTAATTTGTCGCCTGACGTCATCAGTGGGTCCATTTATAACCCACCAGTTTTTTTATTATTAAAAAAAATAAAAATTAAATATACGGGTCAAATTGTTTGTACTAACTATTTATCAAACTAAAAACTATCTGGTATTTGTGACCGAGTCCACTTCCCTATACACCACTACTTTTTAATTAGTACAAAAAAAAATTTGGGGTGCTGTTTGTCACCTACTGATCATATTTGTGTAGTTTAAAAACAAAAAAATGAAATCGCAAAATTATCTATTAAAATATGCAATAATTGGTAAACACTCCTTTGAATCAATGAGTTACTCGCACTATGCGTAGCGCATTGATTTGTGTATACGACCGCCTCGATACTTCATTGATAAATTCCGGCAAACTCGCGTCGAAGCTCAAAGCCACGCCCCCTTTCCCGGCGCCCGCGCTAGTTTCAAGTGTAAACAAACAGTGCCATTTTACTTCCGGGTCTGTGCGCACGTCTGCCGCGTTTTTTTTTGCCTTTCATTTTGGTGTGACTAGTGCGGTGGTAACTTCGCGATGGCATACCAATACTCACTCGGGAGTATGTGGCCATGTTACGTGCGTATTTTTTGTCTGGAGAAAACGCGAGTGCCGCGGTGCGTTTGTATGGAGAACACTACCCAAACGTTTGACTGCCAAATGTTCAACCTGTGCTAAGTGTTTACCAGCGGTTATTCGACCATGGTTCATTCCACGTGCCATCCCATAGCCAAGGACGAGAAAGACCAGCATATTCACAAAACTTGTACGACGATGTTCTGGCGTACTTTGCAGAAGATCCCCGGCGAAGCACGAATGACGCTGCTTGTTATTGGCCAGTACTGTGCCTAGAAAATTGTGAATTCAACTGGACCGTACCGTACGTACAAGTAAAGCAACAGAGGCCAATACTTCTCTCGTTAAATAACAATTGTAACGCAATCCTTTTTTAACACCCGGATCTGCAACGGAACGAGTAAGATTTGAATTTAGTGGGCCTACTCGTGCGCGCGCCGTCGACTCCGGCCATCTTCCCGAGAGCGGGTGCTAGCGCTCTGCGAGTTTGAACCGTATGGACGGCCTATCAAAGGCCATAATGGCCGCGACGCGTGCGCTCTTCGTCCAGGAGTTTAATTTGTTATTGTTTGTTTATACCCAGTTTTCTGTTGTGCTTTTACTTTATTATACCTACCTGTTTTCTACTCAAACCGCGTCTAGAACTCATTTACCAACACACCGCCCCCTGAGAGACTGGACTTAAACAGTTTTCACACAATTTAATAAAACGTGCTCGTGTTTGCCTTGTTAATGAAGGAGGACATTTGAAACAACAATTAAAATATCTGTAAGTATTTAGGTAAGTTTTGTAAATAAGTATGTAAATTAATGTAAATAGCAGCTGATTCTACCTTTTTAAATACGCCAAAATTACTTTTTGGTAGAATTTGATTTGATTTTTAAAGTATTTTTGCTGCTTGTTTGTGGTCAACTCAAGTTAAAAAGTAATTTTGCCGGTCCTAAACCCGGTTTAAGTATGAAGGAAACGTTAGGATATCATAATTTATCTAAATTCTTTAGGTTGCATTGTTATTTTATTTTTTACCTTATTTTGAATGACACAAGTTAGACTTTAAAGTTTCACATAGGTAAATTATGATAACAGCTGTTGTCTAGTTTCGTTCATAGCAAGTGCGAGCGAGAGAGCACGCGGTCGCGAGAGCGAGTGGTCTTTCATTGATACGTCTTCGAATGGATTGACAACTACGTCATAAACTACGTGCATAAAAAAGGCGAAATTTTGGGATTAAAACAAACGCTATTAACTTTGCTGTTTTCACATATTTAAAATTATGACTACGCAAATATGATCAGTAGTTGATACCGAGCACACCATTTAATTCTTTGTACTAATTAAAAAGTAGTGGTGTATAATAGCAATAAAAAATATTTTCAGGTATTAATAATTTCAATCATTCATATTTATTTTATATTTCTCATCAGATTAAGCTCTATGAAAACGTAGTTTCGGCTCATGATAAGCGCTCCTGGTATCGGTCTTAAACTAAGTTAAAACATATTTTTTTTAATTAAGGTACAAGCAGTCTATAGTACTATTAGGATAAACTTTAATCATCTCTAGTCTGCTGTTTATCCCGGAGAAATCTTTTCAAGAAGCTTCGTCCATTAGGATCTACTGTCAAAATCAAAATATGACAATGACGAATGACGCAGTTTTGAACTCTCATAATCGTAACCAAGTGACTTTAAAAGATAATAAAGCCATTTTAAAAATTTATTTTTAAATTAAACATATTTCAATGCCCAAACTTTCGAATGAGCTTAAAAAACGAAACCATTCGTGTGTTCCTTTCGTTTTTGCGAGAAACCCTGATGATAATGTTAATTTAGTATGTCACATCTCTTCCTACCGAAGTTGATTGAAATCCGAGCAGTAGCTTTTTTTTGATATTGCACTTCAAGATTGACCTCATCCCACCTGATGTTAAGTGGTAATGAGGTCCTAGCTTAAGGGTTACAAGTACAGCATAATAAATCTGTCATTGAACTTGTCCCCTTTACCTTGAAGGCTTGACCCCTGCTGCTAACGTAGCCCCCCCCCCCAGGACCCCTAGGAACCTTACTCACACGCAGGAACACAACAACACAGAAGTGATTGTTATTTGGCTGCGGTCTTCTGTTTTTGAGTGAAAGTGGCATTACCGCCACCATTACTAAGCGTCTCAAATTAGTGCGACTTGTTCCTGTCTGTGCATTATGTTATACTTTCTCCATTGCTTCCACAAATAATTATGCATGTTGTGGCGGCTTTTTAGGCAACACTGTACACTTTAGTTGTAACAGAACGTGTTATGCGTATTTATAGGTGTATGTCTTGCTAGCTGTCCTTAAATAAATAAATAAATCATGATGCTGAATGCCTGTTTATATAATGTTATTACGCGGCTAAAACCTACGTCTTTTAAAACGTTCGCGCTTCGCTTCAGGAAAATGTGAACACCAAAAATATGGCTCAGTCTAAATAAGGCCGCTCGCTCACAATTTAATAGGTCTCATGTTTCACGATGGCTTCGTTAGCTAACGAAGGGAAAGAATTTTAACTCTAATTAAGGGGATAAAGCCTTGTCTATACGGTGTTCGATGTTGATTGCGCTTTGGGAAGCTGATGCATATTTTCTAGGTAAAGTTTGTGGGATTCGCGGTTGAAAAAAGTACTTTTCAGAATTTTAATGAGGTTATTTCTTAATAACGGTTTGTTTTTAAATTACGTATCAATTAAGAACAAGAAATATAGGTTAACTAAAAACTAGCGACCCGTCCCAACTTCGCACGTATCCAATTCAGGTACTAATAAATTTACGGCTTCTCTGTATAATAAATATGCGTCTAAGTATCTAAATATACATAACTCAAAGATGACTGACTGATACTGTGATCTATCAACGCAGAGCCTAACCACTGGACGGATCGGACTGAAATATTTTATGCAGGTAGGTGCATGTTATGATAGACAGATACACTTTATTGCACAGAAAATTCACAGAAATTGGTTTTACAGACATATTTAAGTACAATATAGGCGGTCTTATTGCTAGAGAGCAATCTCTTCCGCCTTTAGGTAGGACCTAAAGGTTATGATGCAGGCATCCGCTGAGAAAGGATTTTGATAAATTCCAGTCTTAAGGGGATAAAATAGGGATTGAAAGTTTGTATCAATGATTTTTGATTTTCGATTTATTGAATTGAAATTAAAGATTAGAGATACTATGATAAAGTCGTTCGTTTAAATTAGATTTTGATTAATTCAACCCCCATGGGGATAAAATAAGGGTTGAGGGAGGATGTAAATGTGTACTTAATGGCACGAATAATAAATTAAGGCAAACAAAATAATTGTTAGTTCTAAACACTAACGCGAAGTCGCGGGCGACCGCTAGTTATATATGTCACCGTAAGATTGTAAAAATCGTTAGATTACAATCTACCTCGCGAGATTGTAAACTGTCGACAGATTGTGAACCGTAACATTTGATTGCAATTTAACGCATTATTTTTCGCTTTATTGTAATCTATCAAAGTTAAACCGTTAAATTACAATATGTCCCGCGTTAAACTGTCAACTGTCCGAAAGCTCTTCCTGATTGGTCGGTTTATTGTATGAGCGACCAATCAAGACCAGCCTTTCTATGTCCCTGTAAAGTTAAGAATGAAATTCAATTCAATTCATTTCTTTTATTTTAAGAAAATAGAGATGTCGTTTAAATAACATAAATGCACTTCAAAACATCTTCATGTATTTATTTACTATTTAATAGGTTATCAATAATCCTGACAAACGTTGAGAAAAAATTGTAACGTAATATTTATTCTTCAAACACATTAACAATTTTAATTGAAAATTACAATAAAATAAAAGACAATTTTTTTTTAAGAAACTTTTATAAAATAATATTCAGTCCTTTAAACATACCATAAATTAATAATATTAATACAACAAACGAAATAACAAACAAATATGGCGAATGCCGGGGCGGCGGGGGGCACATAACTTTCAACCAATCAGCGCGCGAGATGCGTTCCGTTCTTTAACAGTTCACAATTTAACCGATTCCCATCGATAGATTACAATATAGCGAAAAAAATGCGTTAAATTGCAGTCCTAAGTTACGGTTCACAAACTGTCGACAGTTTACAATCTCGCGAGATAGATTGTAATCTAACGATTTTTACAATCTTACTGTGACATATACATATAATAAAAACATTGAATAAATTTGTTTTTTTAAAGACCGACCAACTTATACTCAACACAAGGTGTTCAGCACTGGTATGCCTTCACAAATTGTGTTTGTTTGTGAGCTCAAAGTTTCTCTAACCTGTAGAAGCTATGCTCTCCTGCAACATAATAAGATTTAAGTAAGTAAGTGTCACTCCGCCGGCCGTCGCAGCCAAATTGCAGCTAGCTCGCGCTTCGAGACTGAGTTAGGCCTGTCGTAAGAACTTAGCGCGAATGGCGAGCTGAATGGGCTAGGCGATTATTTTTGAATCTGCTCGCAAATGCAAAAACAAAATGCAAGTCAAGCAAAAAAATAGTAGAGACTATGAGAGATATCAGTGATTTCCTGATAACAGGAGTGTTAGTGTTAACTACTTAAAAATGGTGTCGCGTTATGACCTGTTAACTTGTTTGTAATATAGTAAGAGCGCGAACAACCATGTTTTATCTTGGAATTATGACATTTTTTATAAGACATCAGTAAAACATACATATGTTTTATACGACTGGTGAAATACCTCCACCTTACAGAAGACCGCAGCCAAATAACAATCACTTCTGTGTTGTTGTGTTCCTGCGTGTGAGTAAGGTTTCCAGAGCTCCTGGGGGGTGTTACATTAGTAGCAGGGGTCAAGCCTTCAAGGTAAGGGCGACAAGTCCAGTAACATATTTACTATGCTGTACTTGTCACCCTTAAGCTAGGACCTCATTACCACTTAACATCAGGTGGAATGAGGTCAATCTTGAAGTACAATAAAAAAAAATGTTTCATAAAAATGGTATTATTACTATTTGACATTAATAAAACATACAAGTTTTGGAAGATTTTCAAGGTATGTACCTATGTTTATTATTATTATTATGTTTATTAGAGAGTTTACATGCAAGATAAAAAAATAGTAGACTTGTAATACTTTACAGATAGAAAAAAAGTATAATTATTTATTACAATAATAAAAAAGTAAAAACTTTTAAGGTTTAGTCTCTTAAATATTTACAAAAGTATCTGAAAATTATGACTTATATCAAATATTATAATAAAAGAAAAGGTTCAGCTCATGCTGACGGGAGCTTCTTTCTTGCCAACGCTGATTTTAAATCTGTTCTTACTCTCTATTATATCCGCTAATGAAATATAATGTGACAGAAATGGCTCCAAACAAATTACCAGAACCCCTAAAACATACTGTTAGTGTAGACAAATTTAAAAGCTAACTGTCAAAATTAGGAAAAAATAAGTGCTACTATAATATGTAGGAGTATTTAAATGATGATAACATTTAATTTAATAATTTCTTTCATTATAATCTTATAAAACTTTTGGACACTATATCTATAATTGAAATATTTAATTTACTGTTAATAATAATATTAAAAATATAATCCACACTTTATTTTCGTATGCCTGTGGCACATCATAGTGATACCATAATATTAATTTGTATAAATATGTATTTATATGTATTTGTATTTGCTGGCTGACATTGCACAAGACCACAGCATACGAAAAAAAAATTACACAAAATCTTTGAAATATCAAAGTTTAATCTATGAAAACGAATGCTATGAGAATAGTTTCCCAGATAAGAGCTAATGCTACAAACTATTTGTTGTACGAAAACCGTATTAGCGGAATGTGACGTGAACATTTTTCGCCCAGAGCTTGAATGAATGCGAGTTTTATAACTAAACATTTTCGCTGAGTTACTTACTTACCATGCAATTTCTTGGCAACAGTTGGAAGGAAAGATTTTATCCACTTTAATATTTTTGGATCGAGAAAAAGAGGCGGCTTTTGGCTTCCATTTTTAATTTTAGGATCTTTTTACATATATATAAATAAAATAAATTGGTATATTTTTTGTAACGATTGTATTAATTAAATTAAGAGAGCCACACCAAAATATCTTAAATAATAACCGAGACTGGTTGTTAAAAATTGAAAATGACACGTCTTACGTGTTCAATTAAATCGAAATTATTTTTAATGGACTTTCGTTTTTTGTTTTTCGGTAAACGAAACTTGAATGATTTCGGTAGTAGGGATCTTGATTTCAATAATAGCGGCATTTATCTGTGAAACATTAAAAGGCTCATGCAAGACTGCGGTTTTCTATACTTCAAAACTAGACACTCGAAAAAAATAGCCCTAAGCGGCTACCCGCGCCTTCGTACCTATGAGTGAAGCTAATCTTTTAATGATATAGTTTTTGTTGCTCAAGGTAAATAAACCTTTCCGATAGGAAATAATTTTTGAAATCAGCTCATCGGTGTATGTATCTATTCATTACAAACATACACACACGAAAATACAAATCTTTCCTCTTTAAAATATTAGTGTAGAAGACGGACCGAAAACTTTCACCGCCAGACATAAATTTATCGCAAAGACATGATGCAAGTGGGTAAAGAAATGTAAATTTTGATAACATTATACGGCTTCATGTATCCGACATGACGTATAGTCGGAAACGTTTTGTAAATGCCTGAATTCATCCAAATACATACATTGCTTGTAGGTGCGACGGCGAGTTGCCGAATTTGTATCGTAGTGGGGATTTTATTTGCATGAACAGCGTGTTGGGATGGTGATGGCCTTAAAAAGTTTTGTGTATTGTCTTATCTTGTAGAATTTCTTCCATTTACTTCGTAAAGCAGAATATACTTTTAAAAGGCAGACACGATTGATTTTTTATTGTGTCTGGTTTACTGGGTCTTATCCAGTGCACGAAAAAACATAGAAGCATTTCTAACGCTAGAAAATGCCACCACGAAAAGTAAGGCACGAGAGGCGTGGCTTAAAAAGGTGAGCTAGCGCCGGTACGAATACCGTTTCCACAGACACAGCGAATCATAGGCGTAGACCAATCACGCGCGTCTTCCATCACATTCTATCAGATGACGTAACTGACGACCTCTCAAACCAATGTTTTATTATCGATCTAAACACATTAGCCTTAAAGTTTTTTTTTCAAGTGATTATATTACGTGGTACGAGTATGAAATATAAATTTTTTTCTTATTTCATATGTATAGAACTCTACTACCTCTGTGAGTAATGAGTAACGAGCACAGGCTCGTGTCCCGGATGTTTCGAGTTCGATTTTCGTGGAGGCAACATACATGTGTTGTTTACAGTTTAGATAGGACAATTTATGACGGATCACCTAAAATATCTTATGAGAAAAATGTTCAATGATTTCAGAAAGGCATGTGAATAGTCGGTACTGCGCCTTTCCTTTCTACGGTTAAGTCGATATGTCGTCCCATCGAATTATAAGAAAGAGTGAGCTTATGTGTTGCACAACCGTTAGGGTACTAAAAACAAAGTCCTGAGTTATTCTGTTGATCTTAATGAGATTGGCCGCCATGGCAGCAGTCGATCGGGACGATATTGCTATTATATACTTACAGATACCTAACATTGATTTAGTGTCATTTCAGTACGAAGATATTTTCCATTTGACAAACTGAAAGAGCATTAACAAAAGACTAACATTGAGTGCTTTGTCACAGCAAAGAATAATATTTTCACAATCTAGACAAATTGAAGCCTAAAAGCTGCCACAATACATCAAAGTCCTCAGAAACTTAAGCGTCATTAATCCCAACAATTCCAGGTCCTCTAAATTCGAAAGATAATAACAATCATCTCATAACGGCGACAAACTGCAAACGAAGAGCCTAGTCACGCCCGCCCTATAAATTATAATAAAAATTACCCACGAAACTGGGGAGTATCCCCGGGGAAAAAATTAACAGGTGAGGACGAGTAATGGGGAAACTTGGGATCGGCAATTTAGATATTCAAATTGTGTTCGGTTCATTTTGCGGGGCACTGATAGGGAATATGAAGTGGGTATTGTGTGCGCCCTGTAAAGTGTTGCTCTTTAACTTTGGGACGTGGTCGGTGGGAGATTGTGGGAAGTTTAGACTGCTAACGATACGATACGACACGGGACGCGTGGCACTTGTATGCTGGTGATTTGGTTTTCGGCTGGTTTCTTCTTTACCGTATCTTCTTTCGCTTGTTTAAATTATACGACTTTCTAATAAATAAATATAAATATTAGACACCATCACATACATTGCTCTGATTCTGTGGTAAGTAGCTTAAGCACTTGTGTTACAGAAATCAGAAACAACGACGGTACCACAACACCCAGACCCGAGACAATATAGAAAAGTTCGTTTCTCATATTGACCCGACCGGGGATCTAACCCGGGACCTCAGAGCGCGACACCAGAGTCCGGCCCGCTCGCCTCTCGGCCACGGAGGTAATCAAATTCTAATGTGATACATAGATAGATAGATATACTTTATTGCACAAAAACTTTACAGAAATAGGTTTTACAGATTAATTATTGTACGATTTAGGCGGTCTAGGAAGGAAGCGATCTCTTCCAGACAACCTTAAGGTAGAGGAAATAGTAGATGGCGAGAAATAGGTACGGCCGTACAACATAAATCGAGTTTTTATTATAAGATTACATTCATAGTATAGCATGATAAATAATGATATGTGATAAATAATTCAAATAGGCTTCGCTCAAGTAATACCTTTGAGTCTGATTGCGATTTAACATATAAACACAAATGTCCTGTAAATAGCTCACATATTAGAGAAAACACTTGTAATTCGATTTTAGTTCTTATGGCCGTGGTATAAGGGCGGCACAAAAGCCTAATTGTGTAAACAGACTTGCTTTCTACGGTACTTCATCAACGTGAAAAATGTTTATTGCAATTATTTCTATAAGACTATCGTAAGATTAATCGTCTGTGAACAAACTGCTGTAATAACAGCTCTCATATCTACGTACTGCAAACGTTGAGAATACCAAATCAGTGACGTCACAGCCGTTACTCGGGGGACAACTGAGCTGTCTGGATCTGATTAACTCATAACGGGAAAAGGGTCTCCGTGAAAACTAAAATGAGAGTACTTTCGAGTACTTTCGTAGAGACAAAAGATTTTACATGTACGTTTTATTTTTAGAATGTAACTATGAGTCCATTTTGCGCGAGTGCTTAGGTCTGAGCGATAAAGTTAATGTTCGATGAATGACAAACCGGCCAAATGCGAGTGGAAATCACGCATGAAGGCTTCCGTACCATTATCTGTAACTTTTTTTTTGATGGGTGGAGAATGCATTTGCTCACCGTATCGCTGCCGTGGGGACGACAGCGGCGTGTGTGGGACTCCCCCGCCCAGAAGGAGCGGGGACTACCCAAACTGAAAATCCCCCCCACGCTCTAATCGCCTTTGGTTGCCGCCATGGGAAAAACAGTGGTAACCACAACAGCCACCGCGCCGGGACCATTATTTGTAACCTAACCTTACAAGTTTCTACCTGTTTTCCTTATTAAGTATTATTATTAGGAAATAATGGTGAAAACCTCATTTATTGTATGAGAGCCCCCTTAAGCTACATACTTATTTCAAAATCAGGTCAATGCATGTGATGTTGTCTGATGTCTATTTATTATTTACTAGTTTCCACGATTCAGTTTGATTTATTTCAGAATTAAAAGTATGTAACGCTAGTGTCACATCTATCTTTCTGCCAATTTTTTTTTTAATCCATTCAATAGGGTTTGTGTGATAAAGTAATTAACATACATCCAGGCATCTATAAAATCTTACAAACTCTTGCGTTTATTAAGAATAACTTGTATATTTAATTATCTATACAGCAGATACGATATATTTCTCAAGCTATGCAAACTGGCGATTATAAAATCAAGCTATCCAACCCACTCTTGTACTATATTGAAACAACAAAGTCACAATGAAAAAGAAAATAAAAAATTTGGCTGCATCTTGTTCCTTTGCGTGATGTGAGACTAATTTAAAAAAAAAATACACGCTCACACTCGGCGCGACCTACATTTTAAGCACACACTCAGCCTTCTTCTGACAAAGGGATCGACGGAAAAACATTTTTGAAAATGGAACCATCATTGTACAGCGGGAATGTTGTCCTTATATTTCGTTTCCTTTGCATGTTTCGAAAAAAAAACACCTGAAATTTTGCTTTGAAAACGATTCCGTATTTTTTTTTGTAAAACGTTGAAAGATACATTAGAAATAAATCAAGTTTTTTTCTGTGACTATAAGGTTTTATACCTAATCTAATCTTTGAAAATATTGCCAGTTCGCACAATAAATAACGGCTTTCTTTTGTATGATAGCACAATAATGTAAAGTAAGAACTCGAAATGAACTTTAGAGCGTTTTGAAATAGGAAATTTCGTAACGACAGGACAATTATAGCTATGGTTTGTATTTCTTGCGCGTTTTACTTACGTAAGAATTTTACGTAATTTGCAATGAAATTAAGTTCAGTATATCACTCCAGATTTCTGTTATTAGAAGTTAATGTTACAGGTGCAAATCTTATTCGGTGTGGATGGACAGCTTGCAGACCAAAGTGAACAGACATGTTTATTTTTATATTTTTTTTAAATATAATCTATTAGATTCAATATTTTATATTATACCAACTCCAAATCCAGTCTTCACTCTATTTCTGAAGGGAGGTACAGCCTCAACTGAAACATTACATTACAATAATAACCCTCAAACTAAGTAAATTCATAAAATTATAAATAGTTAAATATACTTCCACGCACAAAACTTTTACTGAAATTGGCCTTACAGACAAATTATAATAAAATGTTGGTCGTCTTATCGCTAGTACCTAGCTAGCTATCTTTGCTTAGTAAATAAATAATGGATACCATCACATACATTGCTCTGATTCTATGATAAGTACTTCTATTACAAAAATAAAAAACAAAGATGGTACCTCAACATCCAGAAAAAAGAAACACGATATGGAAAATTTATTTTGATCCAACTGGAATCGAACCCGGGATCTCAGAGCGCTACGGCAAAGTCTGGTCAGGCCGCCTAGGCTGAGTTTATTTAAGACTGAAACTCTTTCGAATAAAAATACCATAACATTATCTAGTACATTTTTTTTTTCTGTATTTTAAATAATTGAAAAAAGAATGCCGTATGACTCAGAAAACATTCTAAACAGCTAACTGGAAAAGCGAGTTTATAATGCCAACACTCCGCGACAAACGCTCTGTGGTTTGTTTCCTTCGCGTGTCACATTTGAAAAATCCAGACACGCTCACACAATTCCTAACACCTACCCCCGAATGTTCGTAATTATTATCACCGTCACAAATCGCCCGAACTTGACCTTGGCATAGTCGAATATTTTATTTGTAAGCCCACTAAGTTCGATAGTCGGCGCGTCTGACGGCAGTCCCGCGCGGGTAGGGCGACGCGCCACGCGCCACGTCCCTTTCGCGCCAAACGCGTAGCCACGTGGCTAACGGAATGTAGTTAAGTGTTCACGTTTTGGTGTTGTTTATTTTGTAACGTTATGTAACTTTGTGTTGTGCCGAGAGATATTGCGGTGAGTCACAATTTAAATTTTCAATTTTCGAACGCTTCCGAACGCAGTTCGCGTTTTCTTTTTTTTGTCGACGCGCGAAAATTGCGTGCCTTTATTTTAATTTCGCGATTTCGTTTTTCAAATGTCAGTCGTGATTTTTTTTGTGGAAAAGGTAAATTATGAAAGCAAAATGACAGCTGAAATTAGAAATGAATGCAAATTAAGTTATAGTCCTACTTTTGAATAGTGAAAGTCAACGGGATCATTAAAACGTATACCTTCAAAGAGGGTGCTACATGCATGACGTAATACAATTATTCGGAGTAAACACCTAAAATGGTTTCATGAGCCTAAAACCTAGAGAAATATTTTATACCCGCAAAAGTTCTCCGCTTGCATAATACATTTGATCTGAAATCTGATCGATTTCGTTCCAGATTCTGCCCAAAATAGGAGCTAGAAAATCAGACCGCAAACATGATTCATAGGTTATGTTGTTGTTTTTGTGGCAAGGTTATTTTTATCGCGAAGGTTTAGAGGGTAGTGACCCCATGGTCTGGTAGAGGTCAGTAGTAGTTAAGCTTATTATGTGACTCTTTTCTAAGGATTTTCATAAAAAGTTAATTACCAAGTTTCACGTCATATAGTGTTCAATGTCTGACCAATGCTCGTTAAGAAACGTTGATTAGAACAAGTAAACTTCAATTTGTCACACGCTCTTTATGATTCGAATATTTTTGATAAAAAATGCTTGATTCAACTTAATTGCAATCTTGTAGCTAAAGTAGGTACGCGTAACGAAAAAGTAGCAACAGTTTGAAAACTGTTCCTGAAGCTAATTTTACTATTTTACCAATATTATAAGCATAAAAGTTTGTTTGATTGTACATCTGGATGTGTGGATATTTATTAACCTTTCACGCATTAACTAATTAATGGATTTGGATAACGTAAGATAGATGAGATGTTAAATTAACGTATAGGATAATTTTAATACCGAACCCAAACAAAGTCGCGAGATGAAGCTGGTACATCCATAAGTTGACAATGTTTACTTTGCCGCGGTCTGGTATCAGATGGGTGACCATTCCCAAAGAACTAAGTGCAGTTATCACGAGTATTTTCGTGTTTTAGGAAGCACGTGGTTCCTCCCGGCCGGCTTGATCTCCATAAGTCTTTAAGTCTAGTCTGAGGTCTTGGCTTAATAACAGCTTAGTAATTGGCTATAATGCCTTACAGACAGCATTTAGTTAATCCGCGATGAAACTGCGTGATGATGTAGGTATGGGCTGTTTCATCTCATGGTTGAAAAGAGGGTTGTGTCCAGCAATGTAATGTAAATAGCTGTTTATGTTGTTGATGTATATTGTAATGTCCTACACTAGAGTTGATGACTCAGTGTAAAAATACAATGGAAACGTATTTTTCGTCAGAAATAAAATAAAAGTTGATGATGATACGGCGCATCAAAGTTTAATGGAGAGGTGTTTATACGTGACTATTTCGTTAAACTGCGCAAAGAAGTGACGTAGCTCTAAATTTTAATGCAATTTATCTTTACATATTTTTGTTTAATTAATAAAAAAAATATAAAGCGGTGGTTTAGTTTCCATTCCTCAAGAAGAAATATCAACAATCGATTTATGATTTATATAAGATCTATGATTTTAAGAAATAAATAAAGATATCGATTGTGAAAAAAAAGAATTGATAGCGGAAAAATCCTTTTTTTAATCGGTTATTAATCTTTATTGATCTAGAACAAAAGTCAAACAATTAATTAATGCAATAAATCACTGGCCAATTAACATTAGTTTGCTGACCACTCAGTGACTGTTTTGCAGGATTCAATATCGAGATCAAATTACACCGTGATAATTACTTAATCAACTTAATTGCCTGGGGATTGTGTATGCTGTGAGGCGTTGAATAACAGTGATATTATTGTTATTGCTCAAATAATTGAATTATTATAAGATATGTGAAGTTGAAAGAGAGATAGGAGAGGTATCGGATCTCTTCTTCTGTTAAGAATACATCTAGATACACTAGGGAGAGTTTAGGGCCTTGTTGGGTTCCGCATCTCGTCTTGAAGGGAGTCCATTCAATTCTCGGAAGTACAGCTAGAGTCAGAGTAACAAATGTCCGTGGTGGCGGCAGGCAGCGGAACCACTCAGTAGATTCGAAAAGGAAGAGCGTAGGAGAATGCTAAATAACAATTCTTATTTAACCGCTGCAAGTCAAGACAAATTGAGCCTTATTGTTCCCACAGCTGGGTATTTCTAAACTGACGTGAGTCGTTTGAGCAGAAATAAATATTCATAGTGGCACCTCTTTTTAGCTATAAAAATGAAAACATATGCATGCGCGTAAAAGATATATAACAGCGACAATGAGACCTCGGTAGATATAGGTTCCGAACCGGAAGTAGAATCACTTTGCATTGTATTGAATGACGATTCAGTGTTACATGTAACCTATTTGAATAAAGAAATATTTGAGTTTGAGTTTGAGATGGAAACTGTAAAAAAGTGACAGAAAAGCGAAGGCGCGAGAGAAGAATAAATCAAACGCTAATTCTTACTTCAACGTTACAAGGTTGAACAATATCGTCTAATGAGCGTAAAGATTACATTTACAGCGAACCCTCATAATGCAACAACTCACAATCTTACTCTTACCTTCAGTTACCTTTAGAAGTAAAAGCAGCAGTAAAAGTCGGATCTTGCGTACAATTTTAAAGTACGCCAGGGGACATAAAAATGTTTGTCTAATATGAACGGATGCGCCTATAAAGGCAGGGAGGCCTACGCTAATTGAGTTATGTTTAATTCTTAAGGGGTCGGGTTATTTGGTTTATAGTCTATAAGGCTTGTTATTAAATGGACGTGGTCGAGGATAACGAAAAAACCGGAGCAGGTATATTTTGTTAAATAAATAAATAAATATTGAACAACAACACATACATTGCTCTAATTCTGCGATAAGTAGGTGAACCACTTGTGATACAGGAATCACACACAACGACGGTACCACAACACCCAGAACCGAAAAAATTTACAACATATCCAACACAAAAATATTGTTGACTATTTTCTTATCCATACGTAGTTTTTTTAATAAATATTGAACCACATTAATATCTAACGCATGTTAATTACAGAGATTAGAACCAACCCAGACCCGAGGCAATAAATACCTTTTTATTTTACACATGAATTGAACCCAGAACCTTAGAGCTGGCGCTACGCTAAAGTCTGGCCTGCTTCGAAGGTTATGTTTCAATTTGGTTCTTCAGAACACACGTAATACCTCAAATTTTCTCATGTTATTCTCCTAAAAGCACAGTGCATTAGCAATCCTTAGCTAAAAATAGAAGCATAAGGTCCATAAGCCGGCGTCCAGGTGTTAATTAGAAATCCATAGCTTGCTCTCGTTTCAAAAGGAATGCCTTTGCGTTCGCAATCAGTGAACTAGTTCGCCTCTCGGGTTCACGTGGAAGGCCGACCAATCAGCGGTGGGGAAACCTTACTGAGAACAGGAGACCAATCAAATCAATCATTTCTCGTTAGTCTTTGAAGTTAGTCTGGAAGGAAAAACTTCATATACATAAATGTATCATAGAACTTAACACTTTTGCATTCCGTTTTCAACGGATTCTAACCATACTACTAAACTAGGGTAGAACGTGAAGCTATTGAAACACTGATAAATGTTATTAGCATGGTATTCAGTGAATAACAAATTGTTAGAACGACCAAAACAATTCCGGATACCTTCAGTGTAGTGTGTCGAAGTTACTTCAATAACATTTTGTTATGCGAGAAAGTGAGGGTGGATGAAGATTTACACGCCCACCCGAACAGACGAAGACGAGCAAGACCAGTCAGCTCGTGACCACGGTTGGTCCAATCTAACCAAAACGTCGGGTAGTAAGTAGATCGTGGTAACTACTAAAAATGTTGTCGTGTTTTAATCCGTAAACTTATTTCCATTTTTTTTTTGCACACTTGAATATAATGCTTTAGTCCAAAGCGTTGGTATCGGTTCCAACTAGTTTATTTTCTTACGATATCAACACTAAGCAATTGAAAGTATTGGGTGCTTTAGTGGATGAGCTTAGGGTCATAATATTGTTACGAGCTTCAGGTTCGTGACAATAAAAACAGCCGATAAAAGTTACCAAAAGTCACACTTTAATTGAACGCCACTAATTACAACCTTAAAACGCACTAATTAAAACAACAATCGCTCCCAAGTCGCACTTCAAAATCGCTTTCGAAGTAATCACTTGTATCGCTAATTCAATACTGTCCCGGTCGCGGTGAATCCCGGCCTTTTATATTGCCGCGGCCGTTCCCGAACCTTCCAACGCAGAAACATCCGGAACATTCGCGCGCAGTGCGGCCTTGAACGGCCGTACGCTCGGTCAAGGTCATTGTTCTAGTAAATTCTGGCGTACGCGTCTCGACTCTCTATAGTCCCGCCTTTCCACACTAGATGGCGCTGGTTACTAAGACACCATCGATCGTGGCGCGTAACACTGCCCCCTCCTAAGACATGCTCGTCTCGAGCATTATCGGCTCCATAATAACGCGCGAATCTCTCCGCATGGACAATCTTAGGAGTGCCTCTTGCACCTTTCTGTTTCCGGTAGGTTACGTCATTGCCCCCAGTCCCAATCCGGTACGGTCCCTCCCATCTAGACTGAAGCCCAGGAGATCTCCCTCTGCTGTGGACTGGATTGCGCAACCTCATCTGTGGACCCTCGTCGAACACTCTACTGTTCACTTTGCGGTCACAAGGGGTTTTCATCTTTCCAGACATTTTCTGGCCCGATTGTCTGACGTGCTCACAAATGTCATTTATTTTGTACCGCCATTTATTTGCATAATCGATTATACTGCCTGGAGCATCAGGTGGTATTCTGATGATCAGGTCTGCAGGTAGCCATAGTTCTCTTTCTGCAGTTCGCTTAGGGCAACTGGATCGAAGGTGGCCCCTTTCCCCACAGCCGTAGCATCTAGGGCGGTATCCTTTATTGCAGTGCCGAACTCTAGCCGCTACAACCTCCTTGACGCGATGGGATCGATGATCCTGTCGCGCAGCTTCCACTTCCAGGGCATGGGTCAAGGCATCCTTTAGCGTCTCGTGGTGCCCGAGCCTCACAGCAGCCCTAACTTCAATATCGCGGATGCCGTCCATGAACGCCTGCACCAGGTTCCCATCAATAAGCGCTGGTACGGACTGGTAAGCTTTACGCACCAGCTTCTCCACTTCAAGGGCCCACTGCTGCAGGTTTTCGCTACTGCGTTGCACGCGGTCCCTGAGCTGTGCGCGAAACACGTGTTCCAGGTGAGCGTCGCCATGTCGAGCCTCCAAAGCCTCAAGGAGCTGCTCGTAAGTCACTTCCTTACCGAGAGCTTCCAAAACTGATAAGGCCTGGTCACGAAGGCCTAGGGTGAGGGCAGTCATGGCCTGATTTTTATTCCAGCCATTCGCTTTCATGACTGCCTCAAACTGGATTTTGTAGGCCGACCAGGAAGAAGTTCCGTCGAACGGTGGCACTTTGAATCCACGTAGCGAAGGTGTTGTAGCTACGGGAGCTGCGATTGCTTCTCCAAATTTAAGGCAATCCAGCTTTTTCTTTACGTCCTCTACCACGTCGTCAACCCGATTCTTCACTTGGTCGATCCTGATTTCAGCTTTCGACAGGCGGTTGTCGTGTTGAGCAACCTTGTCCTTCACCTCCTTCATGTCTTTCCCGAAAGAGGCATAAAGGTCCTTCAAAAGAAGCATCTGCTCTTCCTGGCGGCGAGCCTGTTCCTCCTTGTCCTGCTGCCTCTGGTCTTCCAACCGACGAGCCCGTTCCTGAGCCTGTTCCTCCTGGCGGCGAGCCTGTTCCTCCTGGCGGCGAGCCTGTTCCTCCTGGCGACTTAACTGCTCCTGCAGCATCATCATCAGGGCAGCAAAGTCCGGTGCTGCCGATGCTGCTGGAGCTGCTGTGGACGGGCCGACCTCCGTGGTTGAAAGCTGACCCTCCGACTCCTGCGGCATAGCTCCACTAAAACGTCTCTGGTCCGTCTCCTGTTGGCGTTGACTCCGGGTACGGATACCCTCCGTGTCGTCTTTAGGTAAAATCGGCATAATTTAAATCCCACTTCTGACACCAATTGTTACGAGCTTCAGGTTCGTGACAATAAAAACAGCCGATAAAAGTTACCAAAAGTCACACTTTAATTGAACGCCACTAATTACAACCTTAAAACGCACTAATTAAAACAACAATCGCTCCCAAGTCGCACTTCAAAATCGCTTTCGAAGTAATCACTTGTATCGCTAATTCAATACTGTCCCGGTCGCGGTGAATCCCGGCCTTTTATATTGCCGCGGCCGTTCCCGAACCTTCCAACGCAGAAACATCCGGAACATTCGCGCGCAGTGCGGCCTTGAACGGCCGTACGCTCGGTCAAGGTCATTGTTCTAGTAAATTCTGGCGTACGCGTCTCGACTCTCTATAGTCCCGCCTTTCCACACTAGATGGCGCTGGTTACTAAGACACCATCGATCGTGGCGCGTAACAATATAGAGGTTGTAGGTTGGAATCCCGCAGGGTTTCTATTTTAATAAGTTACCAGTTTAGATGGGACATTTTTACATTAATCATATAAAACGGCCGGCACAGATTGGCCTCCTTGGCCAAAATCATAGTCATATTCATGTAGGTTACAGGTAACAATTACGCATTGCCGCACATTTTTTTTCTCTCAGAATTCTGAAAGAAGAAACAATGTAAATCTGTATTCACACGTCAACGCTTAAACTGCGTAAACTCCGAAACGAAACCATCCTTAAACAACCAATCCCATACATTAATGAGGGATCGTAATCAGCTGTAATGAACTAACAGCAAAGACTCTAACTAGTCGGGCGCTCGGCCGGCAGCTGCGCAAATAGATGCATCGCAAATATGCGCTTTGATTGCGAGCTGCAGCGCGGGTTAAAACTCGATCAGTTGTTAGAATTCGCTGCATTTCGTACGTCAAAAGTTGATCGGTTGTTAGAGATTGATTTGTGTTACCTTCGATATTCTCTACTGATGGTTATGTTCGTTAACTATTGACTTGATAAAGCTCGATCAGTTGTTAGAATTCACTGCATTTCGTACGTCAAAAGTTGATCGGTTGTTAGAGATTGATTTGTGTTACCTTCGATATTCTCTACTGATGGTTATGTTAGTTAACTATTGACTTGATAAAACTCGATCAGTTGTTAGAATTCACTGCATTTCGTACGTCAAAAGTTGATCAATGAGGGTTTTCGCGTTCGAAAAATCCACCAGATGGCGATACTTAGGCGTGAGGTCCTACTGTTTTGTCATGGTTTACATGACATTGACAGAAATGTCACCATGACATTTAAATCACCAATCAATCAACAGTTGGACCTCACGCCTACGTAACGCCATCTGGTGGATTTTTCGAACGCGAAAACCCTCATTGTTAGGTATGGATTTGTGTAACCTTCGATATTCTCTGCTGATGGTAATGTTAGTTGACTATTGACTTGATAAAACTCGATCAGTTTTTAGAATTCGCTGCATTTCGTACCTCAAAAGTTGATCGGTTTTTAGAGATTGATTTGTGTTACCTTCGATATTCTCTACGATAATATGTAAACAAACTGTTCATACGACTTTACATTTTGCGTTGACACGCAAGCGCCTTATGTGGTGTGTCCTCTGTTTCCGAGATGAAGAAGATAAAATTGGGTCTATTTTGACAATAACATTTTAATCAGAGTTTATTTGTTTTGCGATACGGGTACGATTAATATTATTTGATAAATTGGAAAATAAAATTAAAAATGTTTTGTTGGTAATCGGTCACCTTAATTTTGTCTAACTGTCACAATTAATAGGAAATTAAAAAGTGAACCTGAAGTCTGAGACTGTCAAAATATGTTTGCTTCACTTGTCACTAAATCGGTGTGCGATTTACTACTTATACTGTTACGTTCTAAGTTATCTATTATAGACAGCAAGATTATAGTTAAAGAGTTGATTAAACGCGCTAATATCAGGAACGACTTATTTAAATAAAAAATATTTTTTTTTGTTGTATAGTAGGTAAATCTATTTAGAAAGGCTTTTAGCTTTTTTTTTGGCTTTTTTTTTATATAACATTACGCTGCGACCGAAACGAGCGAAGACTCAGTGGGAAGTGTGAAAAAAAAACGGGATGGGATACGCTTGAATCCGCTACAGGCCGCTAGTGGTATAAATAAGACTATCAAATATATATTTCACTTGTCACTAAAACGGTGTGTAATTTACTTCTAGATTTACATGTGTTCTATATTATTTATAATAAAAGGTAAACGTTAAGCTGAACGTACGAACTACTGCCCATTTTGCGCTGACACGCAATAGTTATTGGTGTATATACTCTAAGAGAGAAATGTTTTTTCGAGATGAAGAGAGTAAATAAGACTGACAAAATATGATTACCTATATAACTTAACTAAACTTAAAAATTAACTTGCTTTCATTGCTACTGACTTGAAGACCACTTTGACAGTAGATAATGTGACGACGAAAGGCCTCGGGTTTGATTCCTGTTCAGGACAATTTGGGAAACAAGCTTTTTTAAGTTGGCTCGCATTAACGCTGTTACTTAGTGTCAGTTATCGGTAACTCCTGTAGCGGGAAATTTAAGGAAAAATAGTTTATCGATGTGTTGTTTGTGTTGTTTTTATGTAGAAAGCATTTTTAATTTGGAAAAAAATTACTTTTCAAAATGTTTTGAGTGTAAGATTTTTTTATTTGATTAGATATCAGCGATAAATCTGTTACTTTTTATGAACTTTGCTCTGACTATTACGAACAAAACAAAAATAAAATATTTCTGGTTTGGTTCAGTATTTCTGAAATTATGCGCAAGCATAAATTACGGCGATCCATTTTTATTCATACACATGAATTTGCTCTGATGAGTTTTCTAACGTTTCCAAATTTACTCAGTCAAGAGCTCAACTACAGCAATTAAAGTGCATATTTGCTGTACCAGTATTTGTTCAGCTGCCGGCTGATGCATAGTCAACAGAAACGTCTAAGGCTGCGTCCCCATTAGACGAAAAGTGAGCTGGTGACTAGAATAGAAAAAAAAAACTTAATTCACGTAAGCTTTACGAAAGCACTCATGAATCATCAGTATAAGTTCAGTAGTAGAATGTTGATGATGTTGAGAAGAATCAGAAAGAAACTCGATACTGACGTAAAGACTGTAGATATTTAGTTTATTGTTGTTTACTATGCTTAATTTTGTTACTATTACCGCGTCTATATACAAACTCTCTGCATGACCCAAGGTTTGACTGGTAGAAATGCTCTAGCATTAAGTCCACCTATTGTACATTTATGTAAATATAAGGTGTTAAATAAATAAATACTTAACCATAGCTCCACCGAGCTCAATAAAATGTATATAAAACTGTATTTATGTTTCCTCTCCATCTACTATTTCCTCTACCTTAAGGTTGTCTGGAAGAGATCGCTTTCTAGCGAAAAGACCGCCTAAATTGTACTATAATCAATCTGTAAAACGTATTTCTGTATTTTTTTGTGCAATAAAGTATATCTATCTATAAGGTTTAGAGCACCAGCCGAATTCAATTCTAGAATAATGAACAAAATTTGATCTGTTCCGATTAGAAAAGAAACAGCGGCACGATGATTGAATGTAAACAAAACAAAACAAATGTAAACAAAACAAACGGAATATCACTTTGTTTGTTGTTTGGTATCGGAACGTGATTACATTTTAAAACGGCATGATGGATTAAGCCGTGGATTACTGTTGATGGAACAGCCAATTGTTTTGATGTTGTTACGGTTTTGTGATTGTAGTGTTGTTCGGTTTGTTTGTTTAACAGTTTTTGTTTACGTTGTATTTTTGTTTTATTGTATAACTGACCAATGTAATAGTTTTGGAATAGGAATATTGTTTTTGTAAAAATCAATATTTCTTTTTCGGAATAATAAAACATTTATGCTGATACAGCATACCGAAGTACAGTACAGGATAGATAAATATATAGATACACTTTATTGCACAGAAAAATTTACAGAAATCGGTTTTACGGACATAATTAAGTACAATTTAGGCAGTCTTATTGCTAGAAAGCAATCTCTTCCAGACAACCTTTAGGTAGAGGAAATAGTAGATATCGAGAAACGGATTTGTGGAGGGGTGTGTTTATGTCACGATTTGGTAAAACGGTACGAAAACGTGAAGTCATGGTAAATGTTAACGTTTTGTATATTCTTAATTTATACACGGTTTGAATCGTTTTACTACGAGTCGTTAATTCTAATTTAGTTTCAATATCAGCTAGTTAATCGTTTTTAGCTTAAACTTCGTATAATTTATTACTATCCGTAATTAGAACAGATACTTTTTCAGATATTGGAACCGGGCATTAGATGACTTTCGTAGCCGAGAGGCGAGCGGGCTGGACTTCGGCGACCCGCCATCACTGAGGTCTCGGGTTCGTTCCCCGGTCGGATCAATATGGGACGCGAACTTATTGATAATGTCTCGGATCTGGGTTGTGGTACCGTTATTGTTTCTGATATCTGTAACATAAGTGATTAAGCTACTTACCACAGAATCAGAGCAATGTATGTGATGTTGTCCGATATTTAATTCGTGTATCGTAAATTTTTGTTAACCTACATGATAATTATAATAAGAAATATTGTATCTTATTTTTTTAGGTATTTAAGTGGAAGAACCAAAAAGTTATTTTTGTCATAAAATAAGCTTTCGAATAATAAGATCACCTAAATTAGAAAAAACAGTTTCAATGTTTTGTGCAATGAAGTAAACCTCTCTATTGCTAACACCTGTGCAGCTTTAACGTAGAATTGCTTCTTATTATTACCACTACGTAAAACACGAAATCCAAGCCACAGACAAGATTCCATTGTGTTTACTTAGCCATAATTTAATTAACTGGTTTTTAAAGCTAGTAAAAAAAAAACACGTTCGCAGAAGCGCCGGTTCAACGCTTTAATTTCGTGAAGACATTCAAATTAAAACGAAAGAAAACAATCTGCTGAATAAACATGCCATGAGAATGTAGTTAATATTTACCTTTCAAGTAGAAACCGAGGCTTCATCTAATGGAACGAAAATAAGAAATGAAAGAGGATTGTATCTCACCAACGGGTAATGTAGATTTTTCTTACTATTCATAAAATACTGAATTTATCCCGGTATTTCCCAAAGGCACCTAGCGAAATCTTTCTGCTATTTTCTGATGTGTTCTTTGTATTACTGTTGGTTTTGTTGCATTGTTTTTTTATAGTCCTGCAATTATTTACATAAAAATTTAAACTACTGAATATACTGAAAAGCACTATAATAACCATTTTTGTTTCATTTTACAAACTAAGTTGCTCCACTAATGTTCCAATAACAAAAGTTATAATACAAGTTAAAAATGTTGAGTCGGAGTCGGATTTCTATGATGATTTTGAAAAAATAAGTCGGCGCCAAATACTTAATGATTAAGAAAGATCACTAAATTACCTAAAATCTAAAGACGTCTTTAAGTTTTGATTTTTGGAAATTTATCAATATTTGAACAAAGAAGCATAAAAAATTCAAAACAAGCCATCTAAGACGTGATAACAAAACTTAAACTTACTTGCGTACATACTGTTTCAGTTGGGTAGAAAGGTGCACTAAAATAAATTTTTGAAATAGATTTAGTATTGTTAATTTATAATTCAGACGTTCAGTAAACTCTTAAATTAGGCTCGTAGCTCGCTCGGCTCGCTCAGCTCGCTCGGCTTTTGGCAGTGACTCACGATTTGTTTTGGCTATGACCGCGCCTGCCGCTTCAAAAAGACAACTTTTGACTGACTAATGGATTTGCTCCAATGTTTCGCGCCAGCGGTAAAGTATGGAAAGAGCGCAAGTCTTGAATTGGCAAATTATCAATAGCCTATCTATTTCTTTACGTTGACAAATACTCGCAAGTTGGCAAAATTCTTATTAAGAAAAATGCGCATTGGGACCTAGAGTTTGTTTAATTTAAGAATATACGAATATGTTTTAAAAAAATTCCACCACACTATATGTCTTAGTGCAAAACTAGTTATAATTTCAGCTATATTTGTAATATGAACGAGTTTCTTGCCGGGATCTACTCTGCAAGTTAATGTTCCGTACCGGAGGTAGCGTCATTTGCATTATATAGACGTCCAAAAATTTTGTTTTTATATTTTTTACAGTAAACGCTTTTAATCATCAGGCTTTCATTAAAGTAATTCTATAAAAACTTCGTAATACGCTAATAAGAATATACGAAATTTCTCTTCCATACCAAGTAGGTAACACAAAATCAGTGTCTTTTAAAATTTCTTGGCAATCAAACGATTTTATCAAAAATCTATATTATTGACTTACCACCTTTTCCAATCTTCCCATCGACACTAAACACCCGGCGCCGATCTCGTAAAAGTGCAACTTGGGATTGTTGGAATATCCCAACTTTTGTTCTTTTCCGAAAGCTGGAGTGCGAACCATTTTATACCATCTAGCGTATCCGATACGGACATGCATATACCAAGATATTGAATCTTACTAAACGATAATTGCGAAGAAAACAAACACATCGCCTCTGAAACGGGTTTAGCTTAGGTACGCCTCGTATAATTTATTACTAGCCGTAACTAAAGCGGATCATTTGCAAATATTGGAATCTGGCATTTGTCTAGGACATTTGAAAACAAATCTTAGACTCTAACAACCTCGTAACTTTCACTTATTATGGTTTGGAGAGGGTTAGCAATGGCGAAGATGACGAAGTAAGAAAACAATTATGTAATTAGTTCAAACAACGAAACAAACATATGCGAGAGACGTCTTAATGGAATGGATTACATCGACAGACTGATAATGACCTTTAACGCGAGCCCTCAGTATGAACAATCTATAGTGTCGACAATCACACTATCGATATATAGGCAACACTAGTCTCGACTAGTTAGCTATTAGTTCGTATTCCCGGCAAATATTTTGTTAATTAAAGTTTCGGATCCAATTTTGAATTTTCAACTTCGTAACGTGCATTGTGATAGTTTCGGAGTTCCTCGAATATCTCCGCCAAGTTACTAAATTGAATAACTACTTGAAGTTTTTAACAATACATATTAGACAACATCGCATACCTTGCACTAATAAATTCTTAAAAATTACGTTAGTTAGGTATCTGAAGGACTTATCAAACGCTAATAACGTAAGCTGTGACACAAAACGATTTGATTTACGCACTTGCACTCAAACCTACTGGTAATCATGGTCAGGATGTTGTAGCCTCTGCTTTGTAAAAGAAAAGTTAACTTCTTTAAAAAAACGGGAATCGAACACTGACCTTAGAGACGGCGCGATGACAAATCCCGACCCATTCGCTTCTCAGATACAGAGGGCATCAAAGTCAATAATACACACTTTAAAAACGTATAATGACTGCCAAATCTACAAGCGTAACTAACTACCTTCAATCCCTACTATATAATATTATAAATAATAAATAATATAAATAATAATATTATAAATGCGAAAGTAACTCTGTCTGTCTGTCTGTTACGCTTTCCTGCTTAAACCTCTAAACCGATTTTGATGAAATTTGGTATAGGTATACGTTGAACCTCAAGAACGGACATAGGCTTCTTTTTGTTAGAAAGTTAGGGGGGGGGGGGGGTAATGCCACCTTTGAAAGTTTATATGGGAAAATGTTTATTTTTTAAGTTAGAGATATGATATGATTGGCACAAATATAGCTCTATTAAAATATAGACTACTTTTTATTTCGAATTTTAGGGGAGATAGGGCTAAAACCGACTATGAGAAGATGTAGTCCACGCGAAGCGCAAAACTTACTTGAGTACTTATTTGTTTCATCACTCATCAAAACCAAAGCTATATGACTTGGTCCAAAGTGAGCTACACATAGCAATAAGTTAGATACTGATACTGTAAATGATCTGCTGAGTTTCTTACCGGTGTCTTCTCGGTAGATATAGGTTCCGAACCGGAAGTAGAATCACTTTGCATTGTATTCAATGACGATTCAAAAGTGTTATATGTAACCTACTTGAATAAAGAAATATTTGAGTTTGAGTTTGAGTTTGAATGAAGTCGCGAGCACAGCTAGTACTTAATAATTAGTTAAGTCAATATACTCAAAATAACTTATAACTTACAATGTTACTTACTTTACATTACACTTCTTTCTGTACACTTTATGCTTAGTTCATTTTCCAACTGCATTTGAATGACCTTAAATCACATTTCGTTTTTCAACTTCCGCTCTTTTAAGTACGCATTGACTTTTGCCATTAACAACAGTTTTAATTGACCTCGAAACTCGATCGTGTGCGTTCAAGCCGTTGAATAAATATGTTGTCATGGCGCGTCTTCGAATGTACCGCAATCACAGTGTAACTATAATAAGTGGGACATCTCCGTCTGTCATAAAGGTTAATCTGTTACTTTATTTCATAATGATGACCTAAGTAGAGTGAGAGGCTAGCGGGCCGGTCTTTGGTACGTTGCGCCATCTCAGAAGACCTGGGTTTGAATCTCGGTTGGGATAATATGGAAGGAATTTTCTGTCTGGTCTAGGTGTTGTGGTAACGTCATTGTTTCTGATTTTTGTAACACAAGTGCTTTAGCTACTTACCACGGAATCAAAGAAAACGAGGTTGCCCATTATATATATTTTATATTGTACTTCAAGATTGACCTCTCAATCTGATGAACCTCATCGCACCTGGCGTTAAGTGGTAATGAGGTCCTAGCTTAAGGGCGACAATTACAACATACTAACTTGTCGCCTTTATCTTAAAGATCTGACTTCTGCTACTAATGTAGCTTAATCACAGATAGGAACACAACAGAACTGAAGTGATTGTTATTTGGTTGCGGTTCTGTGACTGGAGGTATTTTACTAGGCGGGTTACTCCAGTTCGAGCGATAAATTGCTATGCCATACTTCTCTTAAATTTATAAATAATAATATTAAAGAAAAGCAAAGAAAAACTTACCCACGTATTGCAACGTACGATTTTTCCAGCCGAGAAAGATTCTTCTATTGAATTGACGTTGAAATATTTATGTTTCGTGGTTAACGTACGTATTATAAACACAAGAAATGGCTTGATACTACGATGCTCGCTATTGCATTCAAAACTCCAGTTTCATACTGCTGCCTCCGCTACACTGTGGCACTAAGCCGCCTATTCCTTCCGATAGCAAAAGTTAAAGCGTTATATTTTATTGCACTATCAGATCATCGGCTCGTCGTCTGATTGGTCGGTTCTGCGGCCAATTTCGTTTGATTGGCTAAACGCACGCAGCCTTGCGGAGGCTTTTTGCTTTTATTGGATTGCTTTTTTCTTAAACACTGATAGTAATGCTCGTTTTGTTTATGGAATTACTTGTTTGATACGAGTAGTTACGAGTGAACTAATATAGTTCATCATTTTTATTAGGGTTAGATGTATTAAGGGCAGAGTTTTTTTACCTGTAATTCACGTGCTTAGGGGTCCGTGGAAGTAATTGCTTCTCTCCCTTTCGGATATGTACAGTCAGCCTCAAATAGTAAGAAACACTGGGTAATTAAATTAGACGCATCCGAAAATTCAGTAGTATTGTAGCAGACAATGACATTTTAAACCGGTTGACCTATTGAGCAATTATATTGTTGACAATAACTTAGAACATTGTTCCGGTATTAATTTTTTGTTTGAATAATTTGTTATTAATTGTTTACCCTGAGTGTCGATAATTATTTAACGCTAACTGTACCTAAATTGTTACGGGGTAAGAATCTAGCTTCATGTATCAGTGGGGGTCCATGTACATACATTAAATAGATACAGTACATTCTTTCAAACAAACCTAAAGGTTTATCTGGGGTCAGAAACCTGAAAAGGTTGAGAACCACTGGCTTAGAGGATCAAGATTCTATATATTTAAATACATCCATCGATCTGTCTGTCTCATCCCTAAGAGCCTTTACCCCACGAATGCGCAGGAAGAGGTATTAAAAGTTAATACTAAATGCTTAGGGCTTCGTTCTTTGGAGGTATAAAATCAAGGTTTTAACTCGACATTATAAAAAGTTAGTGTCCTTTGTTTTACATTTGCAATAGAGTAGTATGAAATAGAATATAATGTCTTTATTCATGTAAAGTTTTACAAAAGCATTTATAAATCGACAGAATGTATGAGTTGTGAATAGGTTAAACAACCGCCGTGTTCGGAATGTTGATACTGTCGAGAAGAATCGGCAAGAAACTCGATAGTCAATCTATTTCGACTAGTTAGGCAGATAATAAAACTTTAAGGCACTTCTTAACGACATCGGGCAGTATGTAGTTTGTATTAACTACTAAAAATGTCGTCGCTTTAAACTGTTAACTTGTTTTCAATATTTAACTAATTCGAGAATACTTTAGTGTTCAGGGCTTCACCGAAAAAGGCAATCTAAGCTCTAAACTTCATTCTCACATATGACAGCAAATACAAAGAGAAAGTAATAATTTTGACTGACGTCCCCTAATACACAGATTTCGCCAGGAAGCTTGTCCTGGCTCAAAAATAAAATTGTGGCTTTAATAAAATGCAAATGGCATGTCTCGACGCCGCGGCTGATGGAGCACCCTCTATACATAGCTATATCATATATATACTGCCTGTATTACTGACGTGACGGGATTTTTTTAATCTAGGAGAGATTTGCCGGTTCTCTGCAATGGAATTTTGGGGGAAAATTGCTTCTGTAGTCTAGTGAGAACTAGTTCAGGCTGTCTTGTGATCCAAAGGTTGTGTGTTTGATTGCCGCGGGAAAAATCTTCATGTGTAACACACAAAGATCCAAAAATTCAAAAACACACAAAGAATCAAAACTGGATGTTTCCAGTTTGATTGAAAGGGCATGTGTCCATGACCGGTCCTTGACGCACGGGAGGAGACGTGCGGGAGGCGGGCATGACGTCAACGCGACGGGTCGGCAGACCGCGCGGCGCCGGCGCAACCACTTGCCTTTGGATCCCAGCCACGCTTGGACCCCTTCCTTACCACCGGTCGCGATTAATGTAACATCGCCGTAGAATTAGTACAAGTTTGTAAACGCTGAATAAACCAGCCTATTTAAATACAGTCCACTTTATTTACCAACCAAAGACCATCTCTCACATTGGTCCTTCGAGCCGGATCAATGTGAGAGATGGTGCGCCGGCGCCGCGCGGTCTGCCGACCCGTCGCGTTGACGTCATGCCCGCCTCCCGCACGTCTCCTCCCGTGCGTCAAGGACCGGTCATGGACATGCTCCCCGGGTTGAAGGCTGCTGAAGGCTTCAAAAATCTGGAAGGGGACAGATGTTATTAAATGCCCTCCGAATGGTGCCCCTTTTCGTCTTCAGCTCGGCGACTCTGACGACACCGTCGCTGCCCGGATAGACATTTACGACTCTTCCTAACGACCACAGAAGGGGAGGAAGAGTGGCATCCTTAATAATTACAAGAGAGCCGAGTTTCAACTTGTCCCCCGCTGTCTGCCACTTCGATCTCTGCTGCAATTGTGTGACATACTCCACGGAGAAGCGACGCCAAAAATGCTGCTTAATATGTTCGACTCTCTTGAAACGATCAAGGCGAACGATGTTGCTGTCCATGATCTGTGGATGCGGAATGGGTAAAAGTGACCGTCCAATTAGGAAATGAGCAGGGGTAAGTGGGGACAGGTCTAAAGGATCAGAAGAAATTTCGGTCAAAGGACGAGAATTCAAAATAGCCTCAATCTGAGTGAGGCAGGTGACCATTTCCTCGTAAGTAAGGTGCGTAGTATCTAAAAGTCGCTTTAGATGATGCTTTGTGGATCGAACAGCTGCTTCTGCTAAGCCGTTGAAATGGGGAGTGTACGCTGGAATAAATTTAAATTCAATTCCCTCCTGAGCTATTTGACCTTCAAGATCAGACTGCATTAAAAATCTAGAAAGCTCGTTGAATGCACCAACAAAGTTTGTGCCGCTGTCGGACGTGATGCTTAGCGGTTTACCACGCCGCGAAACAAAACGGTTTAAAGCGGCTATGTACGCTTCGCTGGAAAGAGCCGTAACGAGCTCGATATGCAAGGCTTTGACAGAATTGCAAATAAAAATTGCCAAAAATGACTTCAAAAGTTTGCAACCTCTGCCCTTTCTGTCAGCTATCAATACTGGCCCAGCGTAATCAACGCTGCAGTTTAAAAAAGGAAACTCAAGTTCAGTGCGAGATGTAGGTAATTGACCCATAATAGGTTGAACGGTTTTCGCTCGATACCTACAACAACGAACACATTTATTTACACATTTTTTAGACAGATTGCGACCACCTAGTGGCCAAAATGTTTGCCTAATATTTGCCAATAAAAGTTGGGGGCCAGCATGCAAATATTTTATATGAAAATGTTCAAAAATAATGGTAGTAAAATGGTGCTTGCTACATAATAAAATGGGATGTTTTACTCCATAATCATAAGGTGAATTATTGAGCCTGCCACCGACTCGAATAATATCTTTGGAATCTAAAAATGGAGATAAAGAAAGAAGGCGATTTTTGTGGGGTAATATTTTTCCCGATTTGAGAATGGCATACTCATCTGGAAACATTTCAGACTGTGCTTTGCGAATTATTAAATTTAAAGATTTTTCGAGTTCCTGGACGGTTAAATGGCCAGATAATTTGTCATTAATGTTTTTACAATTTGCGATAAATCTTAATAAGTATGCTATCGATCTTTGCAAAGAAATAAGCTTAGATTTTTTGTTAATGAAGCTACTAACTACATCAGCATTAGGTTCGTTTGCGCACGCAACCGTACAAGTGACCAACTCGGGTAGATCCTGTTTCTCGCATTGGTTAGGCGTTTTAGGCCAATGAGCTTCATTGCCTGTTAAGAATGTGGGGCCTGACCACCACAAGCTGGAACTGCTTATCAGGTCAGCCTTCAGCCCGCGGGAAACAAGATCCGCCGGATTGTCCCCCGACGGCACGTAACTCCACGAGTGACCCTCTGTGTTCTCCTGGATCTCATGAACACGGTTTCTTACGAAACTTTTGAGTTCACTCGGCGGGGTTTTTAGCCACCCTAAAACTATGGTAGAATCACACCAGAATCTACATTCACTTATGGGTACCGTCAATGATGCCAATACCTTTATACACAGTCTTGCAGCTAATAAAGCCCCACAAAGCTCGAGGCGGGGAATGGTAGTAGGCTTGATGGGTGCAACCCTACTTTTGGAAGTCAGAAGGTGTACTGATATTGCTCCAAGACCATCAATAGAACGTATGTAAATACACGCTCCGTACGCTCGTTCGGAAGCGTCAGAAAAGACGTGAACTTCGTGCGTAACGGAGTCATTGTTTAAAACCCACCGAGGAATTTTAATATGGTTGAGAAACGGTAACGTGTTTGCAAAGGTTAACCATGACTGTTTTATTTCCTTGGAAACTTCTTCGTCCCAGGTGCATTGATTAATCCATAATCTTTGCATTATAATTTTAGCCTCAACTACACATGGGCCCACTAGGCCTAAAGGATCGAAAATTTGACTTATGACTGAAAGTATGTGCCTTTTAGTAATGTTTTTATTTGAATTTATATTTATGGAAAATGAAAGGGAATCTGAATCGCAAATCCAATTTAATCCTAATGTTTTAGAATGATTGTTTAATTCAATATCCGATAAATTGTAAACAGTATTTGAATCAGGGGAATGTGGGGAAATTTGATTTAAAACATCTTGATTATTTGATTTAAATTTTCTGAGATGAAAGTGTGCAGTTTCTAAAGTGGAAATGACACCCTTGCAAATTCGTACCGTATCCTCAATTGACGATGATCCTCCCAGATAATCGTCAACGTAAAAATCCCTCTGGATGGCTTGTTTAACATCGTCGTCTGGTGCACTTGTTGCTAAACTAACCAGACACTTGGTGGCTAAGTATGGGGCACAAGACGTCCTATACGTTACCGTGTTAAGAGTGTAAGTTTTAAGGGGTTTAGTACTGTCAGTACGAAAAAAGATTTGTTGAAGAGGACGTTGACTGGGTGTAACTTCAATCGCTCCATACATTTTTTCTATATCACCTGTTATGACGTACTTGTGCTGACGAAAACGTAGTAATATAGAATAAAGGTCTTCTTGTACAGTGGGACCTACCATTAAAATATTATTTAATGAAAAACCTGAGCTGGTTTTGGCAGATGCATCAAAGACTGTACGAAGCCTGGTCGTGGTACTAGACTCACGTAAGACGCCATGATGTGGCAAATAATAATTATGATTAGACTGTTGAAGACAGCTAGCTAAAGGCTCCTTATTTTCGGTCATATGACCCAATCGTTCATACTCGAGCATGAACTCCGAATACATATCCTTGAAAGCAGAATCCCTCATAAACCTACGCTCTAAGGATGCAAAACGACACTTAGCCTGTTGATATGACTCGCCTAAGACTGAGGGGTCTTCCTTCAGCGGCATGGTCACGACAAAGCGGCCGTCATTTTTACGAGTGGTGTTTGAGAGAAAGTTCTGCTCACAGGCACGTTCTTCGGGTGATATGGAGTGCTTGGCTGCTACAGTATCTAATTCCCAGAAACTAGTTAAGTCTGGATTGGTTTCGTCATTTAAAAAATGACAAACAGGAGTATTATAAGAGTGCTTAAGACGGGACACATGCCCAGACACCAACCAACCCAGTTTTGTTTCATATAACTTGGGTTGATTCTTACCCAAGTTAATATGGTTATTACCCAAAACGGACCAAAATACTTCGGCCCCTACTAAGATATCTATTACTGATGGTATATTAAAAGTAGGATCAGCAAGACTAATTCCCTTAGGAAGAGGAATATGTTCTAAATTAATGAAGGAAGACGGCAAACATTTTGTTATTTGCGGTAAAATAAGACAATCTACAGTGAATTTAAAGTCGTCATGACTTGACATTAAAGTAAGACTGCAAGACTGTGTACTTTGTGAAGTGTGATTGTTAATACCAGTCACCGTGGAGTTCGCGCCCCGGTGTGACAGACCCAGCTTACCGCACATCGACTGTGTTATGAAATTCGCCGTGCTGCCATTGTCGAGCAGCACTCGTGCCGAATGCACGCCGCCCGCGCCGTCGAGCACGCGCACCACCGCTGTGGACAGCAATACACACAAAGGAGTAGTCAACTGCGTGGTATCATTACAATCATTAGCAAAATGATTTATGTTGCTGGTAGGAATGGCAGATACAGGAGTAGGCTCGATCTCATGCATATGCAGGAGTGTGCTGTGTCTCTTTTTGCAGTACCTACAAGGGACAAGACTGCACCTATTTTCGATGTGACCAGGTCGAAGACAGTTAAGACACACTTTTGATTGTTTAGCCCTTTGAATTCTATCTTCTATAGTTAAGGATCTGAATGTTTCACAGTTAAATAGAAAATGATTTTCATTGCAAAGGGGACATTTTAATGATTTTGTATTATAATTACTGTGTGTTGATTTTGAATCGATTGTATTGTTGTAAATATTTGATTTTTTCTTATTATTACTATTGTAAATATGTGTTTTATTCTGTGATGTATGTGTATCTATAAGAAAATTTGAATTTTGTTTGTAAATATCTTTTTGTGTTTTACCTTTTTCTTGTATTGTTTCCAACAAATCCGCTCTATTACTAAGAAAATTAATAAAAATATTTAACAAAGGAGGATCTGTTAATGTGTTTCTATATTCTTCCCACACTCTGTGGGTCACACTGTCTAACTTTTCAGCCATCATGTGGATAATTAAAGTGTCCCAATGTTCAGTTGGTTGATCTAGGGACGATAAGGCACGTAAATTTTTATTAGTTGTGTCTATAAGATGACGGATGGATAGAAAAGATTCTTTTTGCATGCGTTCCACGTTAAATAATGCTTGAACGTGGTTGTTGACAAGTAATCTCTTATTATCGTACCTATTACATAACAACTTCCAAGCAGCTTCGTAATTATCGGCTTTAAAATCTAAATTGTCTATCAAAAGCAAAGCGCTGCCTTTAAGAGAAGCGTGAAGGTAGTGCAATTTATTAATGTTATCCATATCTTGCCTAGAGTGAATTAAAGATATGAAGGTATCTCTAAATTTAAGCCAGTGCTGATAGTGTCCATGGAAAACGGGCAAGTCAATTTTTGGCAATCGAACGCAATTACTCGCCTGTACATCCTCGTAGCACGATACGGAACCATCCCGAAGATTGCGCTGGCTGTCAAAGTTGCCGAGCAGGTCGCACGCTGATGCTACTAGTGAGTGGTACTGGTCTTCAAATTGTTCGCGCTCCTCACTCTCGTCGGCAGGATCCTCCGAAAGCACCTCGATTTCCGACTGGAATTCATCGAAAGAAGCATATACGGCATCAAACTTTTTGAAACGGCCTTCTAGGTCTAACAATTGGACTCTGCTAAGCTCAGGGCAACTTTTAAGCAAATTAATGTAATTGTTGAAAATTGTTAATTTTGATTTTAAACAGCTACGCTTTTTAATTAGCCTCTCTCTCTCTTTCTTATCGTCAGCCATACTAACAAGCTATCTAATAAAATGAGAAGAAAGGCTCAAATAAAATACAGTTAATGAAATGAGTAGGCACAAGAAATAATAACGGCACACAATGATGCGTACCTACGGCGATAAGGAATGACTCGGGTGTAGCGAGAACAAAAGAACAGCTGTGCGATGCACTTACTGTGTGCCGCGTAGGTATAAGCAGGTATGCAGTTGTAGATACAAAACAGTTACGCTAAACACTATAAAATAATTTACTTTAATGCGGCAGGAAAGATTTAACGATGAATTATTTTTAATGATGTGGTCACAATTTTTTGAAAAATAAAGCACTCACCGAATTGAAACTATTGTAGCAATTAAATAGTGGATAGAATGAAAGAAAAGAAGGGATAATTTGGAACAGACTCACGAAATACCCAAACCGACCACGTGCGCAGAGTAAGGCGTCGACCATTCGACGGGTCCGTAGTCCGATTGCGATCCACCTCCAATTTTGTTTTCTTCGTTCTTCGGCTTGTGTGGTTGCAAATGGAGATTCTTCGATAGGTGGATGATGTTCAAAGAAGTCTCGCTGCTGAAGACCGCACTGAAGAGCTTCAGAACTTCACGCGTGCCGGTAGTTTTTTCCGAAATTTGTAAACGGCGACCGAGATAGGACCAATGTGAGAGATGGTCTTTGGTTGGTAAATAAAGTGGACTGTATTTAAATAGGCTGGTTTATTCAGCGTTTACAAACTTGTACTAATTCTACGGCGATGTTACATTAATCGCGACCGGTGGTAAGGAAGGGGTCCAAGCGTGGCTGGGATCCGAAGGCAAGTGGTTGCGCCGGCGCCGCGCGGTCTGCCGACCCGTCGCGTTGACGTCATGCCCGCCTCCCGCACGTCTCCTCCCGTGCGTCAAGGACCGGTCATGGACAGCATGTAAATAGTAATTTCTGTGCCAGCCTACGTATGCACAAAATGTTTGGATCGGTATGAATCCGATTTGGAAAACTATGATTGTCTCTTTCTTAATAAAACGATTGAACAGAGCCAAAACATAGACTTTCCAAATCGGAATTGTTTATGTAGGTCTACCTACTACTAAAACAAAAGTGCCTTCTGTTCAAATAGAGGTACGAAACAATTGTACCTGGCTTTTTAAAAAACTTTTACGTCTTTTACGTACGACATGACAGGTTCACAGACTTCGGCGTTTATAAATTAGTAGGATTTTATCAGACGTCCATTGCGGCATCGCAAAGTGAATTGAAGGGTAGTCGTCGACCTTAAGATTGAGTTGGTCTACAATTCTATCGCTTTACATCGTACTTATTGCGTGATTGCACCAAATAAAATATAAATGGCCGTCTAAAGCAACACCTAACATGAAAGGTCGATGAAAAAGTTTAAAACTGTTAATGCGCTACGAAAACATTGCTTGCGTTTACACGACATGAGCTTCAGAAAATGATCCATCTTTGTGGTTCGTGATAGCGTTTAGTTTATTTATAGCAGGCCTGTTGTAAAAAATAGAACACGTTTGTAGTTAATAGTCAAATCTTTTTATTCATATTACATCAGCAACACTTATGAACTGTCTGCATGACAACGGCTGTCTGGTAGAGAATACTCCAAGCCCTTATGTAAAATCAATCAATCGATCAAATCTTTTTATTTATATAGATTACATGAGTAATACTTATAAATCGTCTTTATACAAAGCAAATGATGCTACCTTTACTTGTCTCATTTTCATATTCTATGCATATTATATACTGTACTCCATAAGTAAGTAATAATGTTACATGTAGTTTCTTAAAAACTAAACATACTAGTTATGGACCCTGGTGGGAGCGGCAAAGATAAGAGAGGGGAGGATTTTTATGTCAGTGAGCAATTTGTGAAAAATAGAATGTATGGCCATCCTGATTTTAAATTAAAAATATTCTTTGTACCTATTAGTAATTTTGTAGATACATGATTGATAATTCTAACTTGTCATGTATTTTTGTGCTGTATATAAAGTTTATAAATTAATAAAATAAACTATCCTATACAAATCACTAACTTGCATTAAAATTATGCATGGTGAAAATCTGGAAGAGAGCTGTTAAACTCGCTTGGCGCAACCGAAC
This sequence comes from Glyphodes pyloalis, assembly GCA_037074685.1. Lineage (NCBI taxonomy): Eukaryota > Metazoa > Arthropoda > Insecta > Lepidoptera > Crambidae > Glyphodes > Glyphodes pyloalis. The sequence goes on along the minus strand of JAYKKO010000003.1, from coordinate 18,980,864 downwards.
ATATGATGCTTCAAGTATGAAGACGTTACGCTAATGGCCGGGGATTATTGTAGGCGCTGGGTTAAGTGGAGGTCGCCGTTTGAATTTGTTTGTGGTATTAATTGTGTCAAGCAAGTATGCTAATGGTAACGCAGTATAATTCCAAGTTAAATATTAATTTGGTAAATTTTTCTTTGCGTATTTTATTTCAGATGATTTGATTTCTAATTTATTTCTATGTTCAGGGAATGCTAGTTTCGGCGGGCATTTATAATAGAAAGAAAGAAATATATATATATTGACCATACAATTTAAAAGGATACTCAACTTACACAATAACTAAAGCAAAAGCTCTTATAATTTCTCCACAAAAGCGAGTGGCCTAAATTCAAAGGTTAAAATTAAGAGGAGTAAAAATAAAAAATAAAAACACAGGAAGAATACTAAATTATCCGACGGTATGAAGCATTATAAAATAAGAAATTAATACAGCAAAACCTTAATTCCATACCTGTCCAAATTGTACATTAAATCATTTTACCTTATGGATTTTGAAAACAAGCTAAGGATTTTAAACATTTAAATTAAAAAAACGGGTCAAAATGCGACACCATTTTTATTTAGTAGTTAATACGAGCTACGAACGCGAATGTTTTTAAGTTTAGAATTTGATTTGAGTTAAGGATTGAAAAATAATGAATTTCAACCTTGAACAATAATACACTGTTCGATTTCAAAAGTCAACAAAATGTCACTCATAAAATTGCAAGCGAAACAAAATATAACATATATAAATAATTTATTAGATAATACAATTCATTTAAGTTTAATCTACTCCTATCGAGAAGTAGTAAAGTTGCTTCGCTTCGCCTTAAGTTATTTGCAGTGTTGTTTTAACGAGTCTTTATTTCGGTTTATTTGCGGTCGTTACCCGCGCTTTTGTGTGCAGTACTTTATAAATGTCATGTTCCGTGAAAATAACATTTTTCCACGGTCCACACTTTACTAGTGCCGAGGTGACGTCGGGTTGCTAAAGCGCTGAATGTACTGAAAGATACGATTTTTAAATGCTATGACTATTTTATAACGAACTAGCGGTCCCGGCGAACTTCGTTTCGCCTTAGAGAATTTTTCCCGCTTTTCTGTTGAAATTTTTCAAATTTTACCAATGATCCCTAATCGGGTTCCCTCTATCTGGCAGATTTTTTTTTTTCGCAGAATTTAATTTGGCATAACACACTTGGCATAATCTTCTTTGGCCGAATATGTTTAAGGCAGAAAAAATACTTAGCATAATCATCATTTGGCAGAATGTTTTTAAAGCCGAATTTTCAATGGCATACTTTTAAGATAGCAGAATTTTATTTGGCAAAATTCCATGATGCATAATTACTTTTTGCATAATGCTTATTTGGTAGAATTTCACTTGGCATACTATTAGGTTGGCAGAAATTTATTTGGCATAATTGTATTACGCAGCGTTATTGCTATTTCTAAAAAATAGTAAGTATTTAAATAAAATTTTGACTAAAATGAGATGATAATGCTGTGCTGCAAATGTCAGCGACAAAAACGAATCGCTGCAAAACCGACTCCACGCAGTCTTGTTTGCCCTACCCCTAGAGTGTAATTCAAGCTCGCGTGGGACCGCCGGAGCCTCGCAGCGCCGGAGCCGTGAAAGAAACCATGCATGCTGCATGCTTGCTTGCGTGCTGCATGCTTGCTTGCATGCTGCCTGCTTGCTTGTATGCTGCGTGGTTGCTTGCATGCTGTGTGCTTGCTTGCATGTTGCATGCTTGCTTGTTTGTATGCTACATGCCAAAAGATAATTCTGCATATTAACTTTCTGCTATGTGATGTTTCTGCATGTTAACTTACTGCCATATGATGTTTCTGCATGTTAACTTTCTGCGTTACCATGGTTCTGCTTTTTGATTATTATGGATATTAAAATTATGCCAAAAGATGATTCTGCCTTGTAAAATTATGCTTTTTGAATGTATGCTAAATAAGTGTATGCGAAATGATTTTCTGCGAAATGAAATTTCTGCCATCCGTTGTTATGCATTATACAATTATGACATAAAAAGTTCTGCGATAAAGGGCAGACCCTCCCTAATTTTGTAGCATAAGTCAAATTGGAAGAAGGTAGCATTCTATTGGTGAAAGAATTTTTTAAATTGGCCTAGTACTTTTTGAGCCTATTCATTACAAACATACAAAAATAGGTACAAATCTTTCCTCTTTATAATATTAGTGTAGATGTAGCTTGGAATAAGACTTTTTAATTACGTTTGAATTTGAAATTTTGGACTTTCACGTTCCATTTTTAAAATATAAATGAATAAATTAATTTTAAAATAGGTTAACGGGTCGGTCAGTTGGTAGTTTGCAATCAACTACTAAAGTTGTATCGTGTTCCGTACCGTTCATTACTGATTTCAATACATGAAAATTGAAATGTTCTTAGCTTATTAAAGATCATATTTCTAGAAATTAAGTATATTTCAGTAAAGGGTCAACATTTTAACATTCAAAAAGAATAAACGTATTTTAAAATAAGTTCAATATACTGATGATTTCAATACATGAACATTTAAATCGAAATTTACTTAGCTTTTAAAAGTACGATTTCAAGAATGTAAAGAAATTATGTAGAGAGACAACATTTCTCTTACTTTACTTAAATCAATTAAAAGTATAATTTGTTGTATGAATTTGAAAATTATGTTCCCCCTTGTGGTGTAATTTGTAAACCCATAAATATATTTACAAGCATGTTTAATTAATTTGAACTGAAGATATTTTTTTTATTGTATTATTTAATAATACATACCGTAAACTTTAATTAAAACAACAATAAAAAATTAACTCAAATTAATTATCAAGGATGCACTATACGATTGAGATAATAAGCTTAAAAATCTCTAAGAATTCGATCCCCCCAACCGTAAATACTTTTAATTTGTACTGACGTCGTATTTCTTCTCCTTAAAAAATACTAATTATCAAATGCATCCAAAAACTTGGCGCTAAAAAGTAAGTTATCGAAATCAGTTCTCACTTTATTAAAATAAATAAATATAAATAAATATTGGACAACATCACATACATTGCTCTGATTCTGTGGTAAGTAGCTAAAGGACTTGTGTTACAGAAATCAGAAACAACGAAGGTACCACAACACCCAGACCCGAGACAATATGGAAAAGTTCGTTTCCCATATTGACCCGACCGGGGATCGAAGCCGGAACCTCAGAGATGGCGCGACGCCAAAGGCACGCTTGCCTCTTGGCTACGGAGGTCTCAAATTAATAATTTTACTTCACGTTTTTCGTTCTTCTTTCAGTGTGACCAAGCATTATTCTACAAGGACTATGTAATGCAAGCAGTTCATGTTAAGAGTAGATATCATTAGCTTTGTTTATTGATTGCCTAAGGCATTATTAAGGCAATTACTTGCCTGGAAACTTTGGTTTTAGTATAATAATAGCACGTTCGTTCAGGTTACGGTCTCAAATATCTTTCATCACGGCATGCGGTTTATTTTAGTAAGATTATTTTTGTCGTGGTACATAGTGATTCTTTTGTTTCGAGTAGTTTTATTATTTTTTGTACCTTATCGCTGCCGTATTATGAGTTAATTTGTTAGGATATATAATAATAATTGTTTATTTTTCTCTTACATCGACAAAATAGACAGAAAACAATATAATTTACATCTATTAACTTATAGTCTATGTAAGAGAGTGGTATCTGTACTAGGAGACCTGTATGACAGATTAACAGCCTCCCCACAATTCTAACCATGGATTTACCTCAGTAGTATTGTATTGTGACGGCGAGCCTTAAATTTAGGAAATAAACTTGAAAAGAAAAAAAATAGGAATAAATTAAATAAATAAATACGCCAGACAATCACACCAAACACCTGGTCTCAAACTAAGGTTTTCCCTTGTACTATGAGTACCAGACGACGGATACTAACTGGGGGCGTCATCCCAGCACACCCAGACCCAAGTCAATTGAGAAAAGTTCGTTTTCCAAATTGACCCGACCGGGAATCGAACCCGGGACCTATCGCGCTTTGGTCGCCTACCTTAGCCACTGCGCCACCGAGGTCGTCAATTGACTAAAACTAAAGTGTGTTGTGTGTGTAATTGGAGTGTGAGTATGTGTTGTGTGAGGAGTATGTGTATGTGGATATGATTTAGACTCTTATAATGACACAACTTTGAATTCAATTTAGTTTTCCGTTAGGGTTAAAAAAGTATCAGTCTTTGAATGTCCTTAAGCTTACTCCTCTGCATTGAAATGAAGTCTTACTATTGGTTGAATCATCATACTTCACATAGTTTGGTGATATGTTTGTTGTTCGCCCGGGAATCAAACCCAGAATACAGATATCGAAGTCCGGTATTTAAAACATGAAACCGTTGAAACGAATCATAAATCAAAAATTTATAAATAAAATAAAAAACAAATAAGAAACATTGGTAAGTACTGCTTTTATATTAGATCTAAATATAAGCTAACCGCTTTGGAAAGAGAGTTACCATTAAGATCTTTTAATACAAAGTCAAGACTTTTTTATTCGTTGCGTTTATGTACTAGATACCAGGTATGAATTAAGGCAAACCTAGATCATTTTTTAATAAAATGGTCAAAATAATATTTATCAAGATAAAATAAAAATAAGTCACACGTCACTCTACGTAAAAAATTTAAAAGTTAATGAAAGAAACATTTTGCCCTTCGTTAGTACATATAATTAACGATTTAAAATAAATAGATTAAAATAAAGCCATGGCTCGTGGTTTCGGGTCAAAGTACGATTAGAATTAGATTTGATTAAAGGAACGAGGTCGTTTAAGAAATAGATTCGCTGAATTAGCATAATATTATTTTTAATCCAGTCTTCTCTACTGACTTTCAATTAATATTTCATTAACACTAGACACTTACGATATGTTTTTAATTGAAAAACTGATCCGAAATTGGTTTCTCTGTACAATTAATAGCTTATTCACCCAGATACCCAAGTTATACTTATTCCAAATAAAAGATTTTTGGAGCTCATTTTAGTCATAAATTTTGAAATTTCTAAAATGCTTCACGTCGCATTACCAACGTATATATATTTTAAATAAAAAAAATATATATCTCCTTACGGTGTTAAATTCGAACCCACAACCTTCACGTAAAGCGTGTGCTGCTCTTCCAACTGAGCCAGCGCGAACAGCGAGGGACCGTGATTAACCATTAAATCCTCCCTCGCTGGACCTCATTGCCTAACTGCTGATCCTGTGGGAAATGCTAGACATCCCACCACTTACATCGACATCCTCCACAGTACCTTCCACCTTATATGGGCAGACTAGCAGTCGCCCGCGACTTCGTACGCGCGGAGTTAGTTATTTTGTTCTTTTTAATTTATTTAAGTACTGACAGGTTCAAACTTGATGATATTTCAGTGTTGAGGAAGTAAATTAAACTGTAGTAAAATGCACGAACGTATTTATTGAGTATGACACACACCGGTACATGGAATGGCGTTGGGCGGAAAAAGAAAAAAAAAACAATGTTGCCAACATAATAATTATGATGGCTCGCAGTAAAGCCAACAGATACATTTCAATGGTTGCGTTCTCAATTATCTAACACTCCCTCTAGAACGCAATCCCATTTCGTTAATACAAAACAAATGTTTTACAAGTGTTTCACCTTTAGTTAAGTTATCAGCTACCATGTTACAACCATTTACAAATAAAAATTTGACTTTAGACTGAACAATATTTTCTCTGAGAAAATGCAATCTTATATCTATATGTTTAGTTTTAGGCTTATAACAATCATTTGACGCTAGTCTTATTGCACTTTGGTTATCACTGTAGATAATTAACGCACTGTCCATTCCTTGACCGAGTTCACTCTGCAGTTGCCGTAACCACAAAGCCTCCTGGGTTGCCGAAGCCATTGCCATATATTCGGCCTCTGCTGTGGATAGCGCCACAGTCTGTTGTTTACAGGAATTCCAAGATATAGATGCCTTTTGGAAAATGAAAGTATACCCGGTGCATGACCTTCTATCTTGTGGGTCATTTGCCCAATCTGCATCACAATACCCAGTTATTTCACTGGAATCTTCTTTGCAATAACATAGTTTCAAACTTTTCGTTCCTTGTAGGTACCTCATCACTCTCTTTACTCCCAGCCAGTGTTGAATTCCTGGATCATTACAAAACTGACTTAATTTGTTTACAGCATGAGTGATGTCTGGTCGTGTAACTTGTGCCAAATACATCAGACAGCCAACTGCTTCTCTATATGGGAAAGTGCTATCTTTATTTTCAGATTTCGTCTCATATTTAACATTTACCTCTATCGGAGTGCGAACCGGTTTGCACTCAGACATGCCAAATCGCTCTAATATCATGTTTATATATTTCTCTTGGTCTAACATGATTGCACCTATCTCACGATCTCTATGTATATTTATACCTATACACTGCTGTATCTCACCTAAATTTTTCATACAAAGTTCCTGTTGTAGTTGTTCTTGAATATCTGTTGCAGTTTTCTTATTATTTGTAAAAATCATAAAATCGTCTACCCATACAGCAATATAAATAATTTTTGACTCATTCACACAATAATAAATGCAAGGATCTATTTTTGATCTTTCCAGTCCTATTTTCAGTAGAACATTGTTCAATTTCAGGTTCCACTGACGACTAGCTTGTTTAAGTCCATAGATTGACTTAAGTAGGAGACATACCTGATCATTTTCTTCATACCCTTCTGGTTGAGACATGTAGATTTCAGTGTCTATATCTCCCTGAAGAAATGCACTGATAGCATCCATCTGAATCATCTCCAAGTTATATTTAGCAGCTAAGGCAAGCAAGTACCTGACTGAAGTATATCTTACCACTGGAGCATAGACCTCCTCATAGTCATTCCATTTTCTCTGAGCACACCCCTTAATGACTAATCTCGCTTTAAAACGAACAATTTCACCTTTATCATTTGTTTTACTTTTAAATACCCATTTACATGGTAAAGATCTTTTATCAGATGGTAAGTCTACTAATGACCATGTTTTATTCTTTATCAAAGAATCATATTCCTCCTGCATGGCCCTTTTCCACTGATCAGCATGTGTGGATGAAAGAGCTTCATCAACAGTGACGGGGTCACTCAAATTTAATATTGGACAAAAGTAACTCACGTCAGGGTCTTCCACTTCTGCACGCTGAACAGCTCTACGTGGACGTAAGTTAATAGTATGTGCTGGTGTCGAAAGGTCCACTGATTCCTCTGGTATGTAGGATGGGTCATCACTATCACCTGACTGATACTCGTCGCTTGAAGATTGATCTGTGCTGATTTGGGATTCTTCTTTGATGGGTTCCCCAGGTAACTGTATTTCAGGTTCGCTGTTAGATATGTACATGTTAAGATCAAGTTTCTGAACATTTTCTAAAAATACCACATCTCTACTCTTTATAATTTTATTTGTGTCTGGATCAAGCAACCTATATCCTTTGCTAGACTCACAATAACCAACAAATATATACTTTCTAGACTTGGAATCCCATTTTTGTCGTTTTTCTTTAGGTATTTGAGCCATTACTTCAGAACCAAAAATCTTTACATTTGATAAGTTAGGTTTCTTGCCTGACCACATTTCTACTGGCGTTTTACCATCAAGTGATTTTGTAGGTGATCTGTTAACTACATAGGCGGCAGTTGCTAGTGCCTCTGCCCAAAACTGTTTTGACAAATGAGCATCACATAACATACACTTGGCTCTTTCAACTAGGGTCCTGTTCATTCTTTCTGCTAGACCGTTCTGTTGGGGTGAATATGGTATACTAGTTTGATGTTCTATTCCATGCCTACTCAAGAAAGAATCAAAATCTTTGTTACAGTATTCTCTTCCGTTGTCTGACCGAATAGTTTTTATCTTAGAACCAAGTTCATTCTCAACTTTGCATTTGTAATCTTTGAACACTTCAAGTATACTCAATTTGTCTTTTAAAAAGTAAACATGAACAATTCTTGTGAAGTCATCAATAAAAGTAATGAAATATTTCATACCTCCCAGTGATGTTTGCTCCATCGGTCCACATAAATCTGTGTGAATGAGCTGTAGTGGGTGTGTAGCTCTGGAGCCAATGTTATTGAAAGGCAATCTGGCTTGTTTACCTTTTAAGCAGGTGGCACATGTCAATGATGCTTTACTTTTCCAGAGATTAGGTTTTACTCCCTCTGCACACTCCGGTAACTTGTTAACATCTGAAAAATTAAGATGTCCCATGCGTCTATGCCATAGGACAGTATCACTTAAGTCATCTGAGCATGATAGGTTAGAAAAGACTTCTCTGTGAGTGTTCAACTGATACAAGTTGTTTACTAATGTGGCTGAACAGAGGAACTTCATATCTTTATCAAAAATATCGCAAAATTTGTCTCTAAAGTTTACCTTACAGCCACTTTTCACCATAGCACTTACTGATAAGAGGTTAGCAGCAAGTTTTGGTATGTACAAAACATCTCTCACCTGAATTTTACTTTGTTCATTACCATTTAGCAATAAATTAACCTTTCCCATATTTTCCACAGGTAGCGGTGTCTTACTGGCTACAGTTATGGTTGGTATCGGTGGACTTGTTTTATCATACATCCAATCACATCTATTGGTCATGTGCATAGATGCACCTGAGTCCACATACCAAAGGTCCGGATTCATAGTCTGTGAACAAGCTGAAAAAGCTGCAACAAAACTCTTATTTTCTTCAACCTTTTGTGTATATTTCTTCTTCGGAGCACGGCAGTTCTTGGCAAAGTGTCCATGCTTATTACAGTTATAACACCGGGGCCCTTTTCCTGTACTGTGATTCCCATGACTGGCTGTCTTCCTAGTGAAGAATGCTGTACTTTCTGAGCACTGAACTTCCTGCAGGAGTTTTGTTTTTATAGAATCTGCACTGATCTTAATGCCTGAACTTTCTAATCCCATTATCATTGGCTTATATGTGTCCGGTAGACCAGCCAACATCAGAGTCCCCAGCCATTCATCATCAATATCAAAATTTATATTCCTGAGCTTATGAGCAGTCGACATAATTTTGTTCACATAGTCGTCTACATTACGGGAACTGTCCAGTGTAGTTGTGATGAGATCTCTCAGTAAGGCAACTTTTCTATACAACCCACTGTCATCGAAGGCCTGCTGCAAGCTGTCCCAGACATCTTTACATGTATTTGCACTCTGTACATGTACATAATTGATCGGATCAAGCAGTAGAATGAGCTTCGACTTCGCCTTTGTTTCCTTTCGGGTATCGTTGTTAGTTCCTTCGACACAACTCCACAAATCCTCCAACTTGAAATAAGCTTCCACTGCAAATTTCCAGCTTGCGTAATTGTCTCTTCCGATGAGTCTGTCTATGTGAAACGGATTATGGCCTGTGCTGGACATTGCGAGAGCACGCGCTGCGTCTTACGGTAACCTCAAAATGTTTGACGGAGCGAACACGCCGTGGCCTGATTTTACAATTTCTATGTTTTTCACTTTATTACTTTTTCCCTCAACTACGCTCTGCTACCATGATGATATTTCAGTGTTGAGGAAGTAAATTAAACTGTAGTAAAATGCACGAACGTATTTATTGAGTATGACACACACCGGTACATGGAATGGCGTTGGGCGGAAAAAGAAAAAAAAAAACAATGTTGCCAACATAATAATTATGATGGCTCGCAGTAAAGCCAACAGATACATTTCAATGGTTGCGTTCTCAATTATCTAACAAAACTAATACATTTTCAGCCTCCATAATCCCTTACTTCAACCCCATGGGGGTTGAATTTGTTCAAAATCCTATTTAAACGAACATCTTTATCATAGCTTCGATCTCTAATTTCAATTCAATCAGTTGAAAATATACTTTCATCCCCTATTTTCATACCTTTAGGGATATAATTTATCAAAATTCTTAAAAATGCCTACCTTAATGTAGCTTTGTATATATGCAAAGTCTTATCCTGATCGGTTTAAAATTGACAAAGTTTCATACAAACTTTCATCCCCAATTAAAGGGGTAGAATTGATCAAAATTCTTTGTAAGCGGATGCCTATGTCATAACACTTACTAATATGCTAAATTTCAACCCGATCCGTCTAATGGTTTGGGCTGTGCGTTGATAGATAACTATGTCAGTTAGTCACCTTCACGAGTTATAATGTATGTGTATATATTTAGTAAAAGAATCAAAAGATTCAGAAGAAGTAAAAGAATCAATCTTTTACTTCATTAAAACTTCATACAAAACTTCCAAACCAATTTCTTAACCAAAAAAGTTGTTTCCCAAACCGTCACTAGTAGTTCCCAAAGGTTCCGTATCAGATCAGCTAGCGGGAAGACATGTTGGTAATTAATTAAAACCGGGAAACGCGGAGATCTCGAGATTGTTCCGAACTATCGGCTCGCTCCCCACCGCGACCTGGAATGCTCGGGAAATTAACCCCTAAATACGGGACGCAAGTTATAAGCTTTAAGTCGTTACGTAGCTCGATCGATTCAAGCCGTGGTGCGAATTGTTGTAGAACGCTTATTGGATCGGTTCTTTGTCACCTCCACGCGATCTACCCAAAACTTTTGAATTTCAGACAAGCCAATATAATAGTGCCTATGAGTATTTATGCAGAACAAATTTTATATAAACCAATTTTGTAAAAAAACATACTTTTGCAGTGTACTAGATGGCATTGTTCTGCATTTATTGTCCAATTACATTTTTTTTTAATGCACTCCAAGATTGACCTCATCCCGCATGATGTTAAGTGGTAATGAGTTCCTAGCTTAATGGCGAAAAGTATAGCATAGTAAAACTGTTACTAGACTTGTCGCACTTACCTTGAAGGCTTGACCCCTGCTACTAATGTAGCACCCCCCAAGAGCTCTGGAAACCTAACTCACACGCAGGAACACAACAACACCGGAGTGATTGTTATTTGGCTGCGGTCTTCTGTAAGGTGGAGGTATTACATTTAAGCAATTATCTACTATGGATGTATGTACGATATGATTTTTTTTGTTTAAATGTCTTATTTTTGCATTTGTCTTCAGTAAAACACGCTTTACTTATAAAACTACGTGTATAAAGTGTAACAAATAAGTATAACAAAATCGCTATCGCCATTACTTTGCACCATCGCCATAATAATTCTATAACTCCCGGTGCATCACTTACCCACTCTATTAAGGGGCATAAATTATATCGGAATTATCGGTTTTCATTACCGGCCCAATCGGTCGACAATATCAGCCACGTATTAGCATAATTTATCGCTAGAACCTAACGTAGGGGTATTTGTTCGGAGACAGTTTCGAGTTTTGGGGTCTTAGCTGAGAGGTGACTGGGCTGGAATGCGAAACGCGCGTCTTGGGTTCGCAGGGATTCGCAGTTGAGTCAGAATGTTGGCCTTTTTTTTATATTGCACTTCAAGATTGACCTCATCCTATCTGATGGTAAGTGGTAATGAGGTCCTAGCTTAAAGGTGACAAGTATGTTACTGGACTTGTCGCCCTTACCTTGAAGGCTTGATCCCTGCTACTAATGTAGCACCGCCCAGAAGCTCTGGAAACCTTACTCACGCACCGGAACACAACATCACAGAAGTGATTGTTATTTGGCTGCGGTCTTCTGTAAGGTATTACACCAGTCGGGCTGTTCCAGTTCGAGCGATAAATCGCTATGCCCTACCTCTCTTAAAAACTAACTTTTCACTGGCTGAGGCAGAAGTCCCAGGTTTGATATCTAACCAGGTCAACATGGGAAACTTTGCTAAATTGACTTGGGTCTGGGTGTGCTGAAATGACGCCTTCATTCGGTAATATGGGAAATTGTTTATTTTTTAAGTCAGAGATATGAAATTTGGCACAAATATAGCACGAAAGTTGGATTAAAAACAGACTACTTTTTGTTTCGAATAATAGGGGAGATAGGGGAAAAAAAGACCATGAAAGGATGGAGTCCACGCGGACAAAGTCGTGGACACGTCTAGTATAGCTATAAACTGTTGACTTTAAAATGTGCTATTTGAACATCCCAATATTTCCGAGCCTGCTAGCTATCTTCACACCGCCAGCCCAGCTTTAGCTGCTCGCGAACGGTGCCAAGAAACCAGCCTGTAAGCGCTATCACGCCGCGTCACCTCCAAGGAATTATGCAGGCGCGTCCACCCGAACACTATGACATTTGGCATTACGCGGCCGGTTGAAACTGGGGATTTCTTCCTGTGTTAAGTTATGTAAATACAACGATATCATATTTGCGGACAGAACCAAACGTTTTGCTAGGATTCGTCGTCCTACATTTGGATACAAATCCAATACTAGAAATCATGTCTTTCGTCGATTACCGTAGCATGCAAAAGAAGTGAGGTGTAATTAGTATAAACAACGGTACAAGCCAAATCAAGGAAACCTTTACTGTGATGAATATAAAACAGGTAGACGGTAGAAATATGAGCGTTTTAGGTGGTGCTCAAAATCTGGCACCTACTCATTTCATATTTCTCATTAAAATTATTGAACCGAAGCAGTTAATGAGTCTATACTTTAATCACGTTTAGCCTTTATATAAGTGTTTTCCTCAAAGGCATATTTTTTTCTAGAAGTTAGCATGCCTCACTTACTATGAGCAATTGCTAAGACTTTTGCAAACACACACACCTCTGAATCACTTTTTACTAGTAAATTTTCTAATCAAGATACAATTACGATATAAGCTTACTTATTATGACATCCATAGTATTGTTTCTCTAAGCGTTTTATCTACAAACAATAACTTGTTTCAAATAAAATAATTATTAACATTATGTGACGGCTCGTCCACTGCAATATTTTTAAATTAAGCAATCAGTGATGGTTGATAAGCATACCTTGAAAACTAAACTGCTTGAATTAGTTGACCTAGACTAGTAGCATACGACAGGTTGAACTGCTGCTGGCCAAATTTCAAACTTCAAACAAAAGGTTTATGGGTCTAATTAAGTTTGCCCAGATAAACCACAACTTCGTTTTAGGCAGTCTATTCGCCGTACTCTAATTTACATAGCCGAGATAAAACCAAAGTTTAAATCATTGAGCTGACAGATGAATCGCTTGTACTTTAAATCATGTAGGTACTTTATTCCATCTGCACAATTGTGAAACAAATCCTTTGATTGTTAATGTTTTACTTGTAAATTTCCATTAATGATTATATTTGAATAAACGTTTTGCTTTTACAAAAAATAATCAGCTTCTTATTGAGATCCGGCTCGAAGGACCACACAAAAAAACCTAATGAAAACACTAAAAACCGTAGCAAAATCTTTTGCGCAAAAAAAATGCCTCCATCTATTCGTATCTCAAGCAATATTTCCTGCAATAATGTTAGCTGTGGAGAATATAACAACGTACAGTGTGGGCAGAATAATGCATGCGTTGCAACGGGCCAAATGGCTGATGCTTAGTCACTTGCCTGATGATTCTATATGTGGAAACTTGTTAATGGCCGTCATTTAATATTGTGTAGATTTAATTAGTATTTAGCTGTAAGATTCCCAAAAAGTGTAAAATAAAATAAAATAAATAAAATGATGTTAAGATAGATTTTCCTTTGTTGCCAATATTACCTATAATATAATCTTATTTTCGTACCTTCGTTGTTTTTGATTTCTGTAACACAAGTGCTTTAGCTACTTACCACAGAATCAGAGCAATGTATGTGATGTTGTCCAATATTTATTTTATTTGTTTATTAACAGTTGATATAATCTTAAAGTTGGTAAAATGTTTATACTTATTAATTGTTTGACTTTTCTGTACCAACTATCCCAAAAAAAGCATAGAAATTACATAGTTTTAATTAAACAAGAATGCTTTACAACTTTTTTTTTAACTATGTAAAGTATTACACATTTAAATATATATTAAAACTTTAATCAAATAATGATACGGGGATAGTGCGGACAGACAGAAAACTCACAACGATTTTGTTTTATATGTAGTGATCTGTTCATCTTTCACAGAAATAATGACTGTTTATTTTCACAGAAATAATGACAATTTGATTTCATGGTACATTTTGATTACAAATTTGTCTCCATGCCTTATTTTACTCGCAGATAGAATTCTACCCCAGTTTTTTTTCTTTTTCCTATGATTCTACTCTCCTACTTCTCACAGGGTGATGTTATATTGCATAAAGCCATCCTGAATAAATGAACGATCCAACACAATTTTTTATTTATTTCAACCAGTACTTCCTGAGGTTAGTACGTTCAAACAAACTCTTCAGTTTTATTATATTAGAGTATAATCTATACATTATTTAGTTTGAAGTAAGGACGAATAATCTAATCCAGCAACAAAATATTAAAGAGCATCTAAGCGAACAATGCAACACAGTATGTTCAATTAGCGCTGGGTCAGCTTCGAGCGGAGTTATTCAAGACGTCCCGGGCGGCAAATTGCTCACTTCAAATGCATGGCTGCAAGTTCGTTAAACCCTGTCGTGACCTGTCATACGATGAGACAAGGATTAGCATATATTTTATATATGTACTTTTTATTTGGCTCTGATAATCGTTCATTCTTTTTTCTGCTGCTGTTCTTAATTTGCCTGCGTATCTCGGCCGTTAGAGTCGGGAACTTGAGAGTAGAAATCGTTTTAATTTGCGATAACTAATGATACTGTTACAAAAAGTTAGTTTTGTGGTCATTTGCATAACATGGCCGAACGCATTTCTTTAAAAAAATCTTAATTTGCCTGCGCATTTCAGCCGTTACAGTCGGAAATTTGTGAGTGAAAATTGTTGTTATTTGCGACAACTGAATGAGAGTGTGAATAAGGGCTATTTTAGCGTGTATACATCTGAATACACTCAGTATTTCTTTTGAAACCCTATGTGGATTGGAGGTCACAAAACCGAGCTATGTTTAAAAAATACGTTCAATATTTAGCTTGATCCGGGAATCTAGTTCAGAACCCCGAGGAGGTGAAACTGCTGATTTTTGCTGTACCATACGACTGTACTGTTATCAATGCACGACACTGCTTTGACTTTCCTTCTATCCATCTATCTTAGTATGAAGCAAAACGAAAACAATTATCAAAGCATTCCATTAAACCGTTATCTCGTCTTCAAAAGTTCACCAAACTCCATCGACCTTTCGAGTGGCTCTCAAAACTACCAATGAGTGAGTCAGAAGTCAGAGCAAGAATGCCATTGCACATAAAACGGTGATATTATCCCAAATTCTCGAGTACTGCATGGCTTGTTTACTTACACACTCGCAAAAATGAAAAACCTGACTAGAATAAATTTTCTTGGAATGCAAATGCATTTGTCCAAGCAAACTAGCAGGCTCTTTAAATACGGGAGGTTATTGAGCTCCGTAGTCTGGCCGTAATTGAAATATGTCCGAAACGACAAGTTTCCGAAACACAAAATATATAATTATATATTAAAAAAACATGATCATAGGTTCGCTCTCTTGTTCACAACCTGAGAGAAACCTATAATTCCAATATGGATAGTAATTTTTTTGTTTCTCTCCAATTTATTATGTAATATACATATATATATATATATATATATATATATATATATATATATATATATATATATATATATATATATATATATATATATATATATATATACAGGGTGTAACAAAAAGGCGAAATAATATTTTAGGGTATGTATCTATAGCAGGTGTACATTCAGTTGTATTAATATCAGCTAATTACAAACAAGTTTTTTCTTCCATACTAACTAAATAAATTGTTTTTTTACTGAAAATGTTGACAACCCTGATTGAGGTCATTCGCGTTTAACCACAGACGCGCCGCGCGATCAGCTGATGCGCGGCCGCACCGCTACGCGCCCGCGCAGCCCACCCGCCTACTAGAAACTACTATTACTTAATTTTACTTGGAATAGGACTGAATAATCAAACCATAATTACCGAAATGCATTTATTAAAATACTATTTAGAAACAGTACATAGAAATAATCTGTTAGGTAGGTACATTTCTTTTTATAACTACATATGTAGGTACACGTAAAAGTTAATGTCTAGTTTTTAGGACAATACCCGAAATATGACTTTACCCACTAACCTACATGACTTTACAATTGAAAAAATCTCTCATTAATTGTCAGCACCCCGTAATTTGAGTCAGTAAATAATTAAGACATAATAGGGACAACTTACAATGTAATCAACATGTAGGTATCAAATAATTATCGGAAATGGCAGTAATTTACTAACCTTATTTTTTTGATATGCTTAACTGACGCGATTTGCCAATTACTATTTTTTGTGTAATAAACAAGTTAGTTTCTTGGAAAATGTTAATTTATGTATGTGTTACCTGTTAAGTTTCTTATCACCAACACTTATGCGCACAAGGATACACTAAAAACCAAAGAACATTTTCACTGACACTGTTTTCTTCTTTCATTTGGCTTCGATACCACTCACAAAAGGTGACCCTTGGACCAAAGTCCGTAGGAATCTATTCTTGAACTCGCGTAAACTGATCTGGATCGGGGTCTCGAGCTCTGGATGCTCCCGTGTGCTAGGACGACCTTCACTTGTGGGCGGTCGGAAAGAGCCAGTGCTCTGCAGTCGGAGACACAGGTTCCTGAAGCAGGTGTACGACCTTAAAAGCCGCTGCTCCGCAAAGGGTCTGCCATCGATGAATCGCTGGCGATACAGATCACGAGCACCATTGATGCTCCCGGATGAAGCACCCCGACATAAAATCGTTTCATACTATTCACTATTTGAACACAAAGAATGATCTTCGCGAGACGTAGTGACGAAGAATGAGATTTTGAAAGTTTAGATAGCGACTGCCCAACGAGAACGAACACGAGCAACTAAAAACACTATTCCCGTAGGTACGTAGGGATGCTCGATTTCGATTTGATTAATCGATCGATCGCAATTGAGATTTTTGTAACTTAATCGATTAATCGAAAATGGAAAAAATCGAGAAAGTCAATTATCTTAAGTTTATGTTTAAAGTCAATATTTACAACAATTTAAAATGTTGGCCCGACAGTCACACGCAGTGCTAAAAAAAATGTTGAGGTTTTGTTTCTGATAACAACAATTGGCTACTTGACAGTGTTAACAATAAAATATGAAAAGTGTTAGATATGTTTGCTTATTAGTTAAGTAATCATTTTACATTTTTACTTTTTAATTAAAAGCATAGTAAGTATTTTATTTTTGCAAAATAAATTTTAGTTTTTTTATCTGTGGAACAAAAGAACCGAAACGGAAACCACCATTGCAATTCGGAAATGACAGCTGTCGGCGAAAATTATTTATTTTAATGTGGCGAAACAATTATTATTTTACCGATTCAATTGAACTATTGTGTCTCTAATCGTATAAAGAATTTATTGAAACATTTTCCGTTTATCTTAATTAAGTCGTTCCTAAGCGTATCGGTTCGTTGTCTAGGACGTTGACGGCATAATTGCAACAATGACGCGACTAGGCGTTTTCGCGCGCTTTTAAAATGTGTTACACAAAATCTTATTTTTCTCTGGTTATTTAGATTATTTCCAGATAAATCGAATTGCTTGGGATATAAAATGAACGGGCGCACATTTTACAATACTTTTTCAAAAACTGTCAAGTGCCAATTGGATAATGACAGTCTTTGAAAAAGTATTGTAAAATGTGTGTTTTATATCCCAAAAAAAAATTACCAGTGATAGTAAGATTTTGTGTAACAGATTATAAAAGCGCGCGTAAACGTCAAGTCACGTCACTTTACACCAAAACGATACTGGTCGGAACGCCTTAATTCTATGCAAACATCAAATTTTAAATGAATCGAAATTGTTCAAATAAATCCTTAATATGGTTAGCGACACAATAATTCAATTTACTCGGTAAAATCATCGTTTCGTCACATTAAAATAAATAAAATCCGTCGACAGCTGTCATTTGCGAATTGTAGTGTTTAATGACGTCACACAAAAGGTGCTTTCTGTTTCGGTTCTTTTGTTCCACAGACAAAAAAAGTAAAATTTAATTTTTAGAAATAAAATACTTTAAAATAAAAAAATAAAAATGTAAAGATATTACTTAACTAATAAGCTAACATAGCTAAAGTTTTAGTAATCTCAAACTTTCACTTTTTTATACTTAATAAATATTTTTATTTGTAGATTTTTTCATTTTACCGAGAATTCTGTGTTTCATTTTTAACATGTTTAGCAGGATCTCAACGAAAAAGTTTAGAAGAAACCGTTCTAATGTAACGGCATTTCTAAGATTAATCGATTAATTAATATCGGTGCTACGCAAATAATCAATTACCAAAATATCGATTATTTCACAATCGATTAGCATCCCTAGATCCCTACCCGGAAAGCGGTCCGTAGGTGACAGTCACGCGACAGGATATTATTGGCTAAGCGTAACCCCACACTAGCGTTCTTTGAGCGTCGACACACAGGCGACAGGATAATATTATTGGCTAAGCGCATTGTTGCAATGTTTGCGAAATGATCGCTGATTGGTGCGGGCGCTTAGACTTTTGACGTAAAGGTGCCGCAGTCCACGTGGACTCCCGTTGTCGTGATTTTTGTGTGCGTGATTAGTCATTGATAAAATAAGCGCAGAAGGTCACCAAGTTGAAATGATTGGTAGGTAGGAGTATTTAATAAATTTACTGCTTTTGTGATCTAATAATATTCCTTAGGTAATATTTAAAAGTATGAATGGATAGTACAAATAATAAATGTAAATATCATGTTTTCGATTACAAAACTGTGCTTGCTGATATTGACTATTTCTGTTAGGTTATGTTATGTACCAAACATCTCATATTTAAAAACCGGCCAAGTGGGAGTCGGACTCGCCCATGAAGGGTTCCATAGAAGCAAGTGTGATAATATTTGTATTACTAAAGGTAAATTGTGGTTTACGATTTATGACGTATTAAAAAATTACTTACTAGATCTTGTTCAAACTACTACATTCTGTAGAAGTTTGCATACATTTTTCTACTTTAAACACCACACGTAGGAACCCTAAAAAGTAGTGTTAAATAAGTACTTAACGATCACGATCACTGCACACTCGACTGAAATTTATCAAAGTTGCACATCTGTATTCTACTTAATCTCTTGCTTCATTTTGATTTATGATTTGTTTACATCTAATAGGGTTATCAACGATAAGTTTTAGTAAAAACTTTGACATCGATTTACTCCCTAATTAATAGCTGTACGAGGTTGTGGTTTCGCATTGGAACTACACACTACCTACCCTACACGCCCTTAAAATTTTATTTCACCTTTTTGTTACACACTGTATATATATATATTTACATAATAAATATATATATATATATTTACGGTCGAATTGAGAACCTCCTCCTTTTTTTTGAAGTCGGTTAAAAAAGTAATTTTCGAATTAGAATCTTTTTCCGATGTTTTTTTAATAAGGCAGTCTAAGCAAAAACTCGAAACGAAGCTACATTTCAGTTGTACTATTATATATCAATTTGTGTTTGACTCCTGTTTAGTCTGTTGATCTTAATGACATGAGCCTTGAATGAAATGAGTCCGGACGGTATTATTATAGTAACTTATTTAAGCTTGAGTTATTTAAAATCACAAAAAATGGGCTTAATGCGTTGTGCACCCCAAACATTTGAAATTTGTGATAAAAATGTACCAAGCCAGGGTTTAATTATTAATTAAAAACATAAAAATAAAAACAAAATTCTTATTGCCATACTATGATATAAAGTTGTCTGGAAGAGATCGCTTTCTAGCGATAAGACCGCCTAAATTGTACTATAATCATTTTGTAAAACCTATTTTTGTAAAGATTTTGTGCAATAAAGTATATCTATCTATCTATCTATCTATGATAGCCGGTATAAAACATTCAGCGTCCTCCAATACAATCCAGCTCTCGTAATGATAATGCTTTCGTTAATTATTCTCATTTACATAATTCAGTTCGTTGTCCGTCGCAAAATAAAGCAGATTAAATTAATGTTAATTACAATCTTTTCGCAGCGCAATTATTGTAATCACCTGCTACGGAAGATGCTACGAACGCTACACGTAGCGTTTTCCGTAGCAGATGTGCTTCGGTGTCACGGTAACGTAGCGTTTTAGTAATAACCGCCTGGGTTTACACGGGTGCAATGTAAAATTATTTTCTATGATAAATGTATTAAATAAATATTGGACAACATCACATACATATTATTATAATACTAGTCGTTACTCGCGACTTTGCCCGCGTTAATTTGGGATGAAAAGTATCCTGTAAGTTAATCTAGCAAATCATCTCTCTTCTTGCTTTACTTTTCTAACCGTAAACACTTGGAAATGTATATATTTAGTGAAATATAATTTATTTATTTATGTTATTATTTTTTATGTGTGTTTTTTTTTGTATTTATCACGTTATGGTATTAATGTTTCCTGTTAATATTTTCTCAATCAATATTTTGCACGGCCGCACCCGTTTATTGAGATCTACTATTTCCTCTACCTAAAGCTATAAATCTTTGACATCAGTAAAAAAATCAGAATGAAGGAAAGAAAAAAACAAATACATTTCCAAATACAACAGAGCCAACTAAAATAAAAAACAACAAGATATAAAGGTTAGATAACATTGGAGAACTCGTATTACACAAACAGAAACAACGGCTTCTGGACCCAAGATAAATGACAAAGTTTATTTGCCAGATTGACCCGACCGGAAACCGAACCCGGGACCTCAGAGATGTGTCGCCAAAGCCTGCCGCTCACTTCTCGGCTACGACTACATTACGTTATGGAATTTAGAACCAACATTTTCTTTAGTAAATTTAAAAACACCCAGACTCAGTTCAAACACAAATGGTTGTTTTGGATAGTATCAAAGCGTCCATGACGTTATGCTTGCTTTATAACTCTAAAATTTCACGAACCTGGCTAAAATAAGTACAAAGATGTGCGTAATTAACACTTTGATTCGCTCTCCTGTAAAGTTGTTGTTTTTCACATCCGACATTTTTAATAGTCATGGACGAAACCCACGACCCTTAGTATAACATCCACTAGCGATAACCATAGCTCCAACGGGTCAGTCAATATTTTCACAATAATGTTCCTGTTAAGTATCCCATGTGTATAATTTATCTCATTATTCATGGTAAATTTAAAATAATCGTTTTCGCATCGCAATTACGCTTGGCCTCGTAGCCGCGCGACAGAGCGTGCGTCAACGCTACAGTTGCGACACTCGTAGCGTTGTCGTAGCAGATGTGCTACGTGCTACGCCGTAGTATCATTCGTTTAATTTAAACGAAGCCGTTTAACGTAAGTAAAATAATTTCATTAAAATTTCTTGTACAATAAAATATTGCAAATTAAAGTTAAAACTTAAAATTTAATGTGATGACCTCTGTGGCCGGATTTTAGTATTGCGCCATATTTGAGGTTCTTAGTTCGTTTCCTAGTCAGTTTTATATGTAAAAATAGCGTTTACAATCAATATTGTTTCGAGTCTGAGTGATTTGGAATCCATTGGGGTCTCTGATTTCTGTAACACCAGTTATTTAGGTACGTATTGTTAACGATGACTTGATAATTGGCAAACCAAATGTGGATTAGTAATCAGGAATCACCGGGGGCCCATATGCTCGATAATCTACAAAATACTTTATTGTTGGCTAATAAATTTAAAGATTTCAACACCCCTACACATATACCTACTACACTCTACTTAAAGGTACAATCCTTAATAAATCGAGTAATCTTCTCCAAAAATGCCTTACATCATTACTGCAAAGAGCTGATACTCTTAACAATACCTAACAGCTACTATTACAAGAAAACCGGCTTTCAAATAAAAAACACCGCATCGTAATCAGTCTATTCATATGATCTACTATGCCACAGAAAGACACACACCAACTCAGTCCGATAGACACTCCTTTTTTGTCATAAGTAAAAAATATGAAACACCAAGAAGCAATTAGCTTCAACCCTAAAACGCTCATTTTAAGCCCTTATTACACCCACCGCAATCGCGCAAGAATTTAATAACAACGGCGGTATCACACGCGCGGGGCGCCGTCGCCTTGCATTATTCATCGCGCGCCGAAGATTACTTTCGAATCATAGGCGTTTCGCTATTCAGTACATTAGCGGTGAGAGGGTTAATGCGTTTAGCGATACGATACCGACTTATAACCTGAAGAAGGTGGATGGGCGGATTATTTTAAAGAACGAAGGGTTGAGTAGGTATTTTTATTGTTATACTAGCGACTCTCCTCCCACGGATGTAAATTACTTAGAAATGTTGAGTTTTCTATTATATATTGCATGTGAAAACGTTCCTCAAGAATTGTGCCGACCTACGACATGACCTACAAGTCGACACAAATACGGCGTCAGCAGAATTGGCGTCACCACCTGGTTCCGTGCCCGTGTAATGAAGCAGGCCATCGTAGCCCTACGACCGAGTCATTGGTCCACACCGGCGTAGCAGCAGCTGCCTCCCTGCATACTACACGCATCGGGCACGTGCTTGGACTCCAAAGGGGGGGAGTACTGTGCCGACGTACGACATGACCTACAAGTCGACACAAATACAGCGTCAGCAGAATTGGCGTCACCATCTGGTTTCGGGCCCGTGTAATGAAGCAGGCCATCGCAGCCCTACGACCGAGTCATTGGTCCACACCGGCGTAGCAGCAGCTGCCTCCCTGCATACTACACGCATCGGGCACGTGCTTGGACTCCAAAGGGGGGGAGTACTGTGCCGACGTACGACATGACCTACAAGTCGACACAAATACAGCGTCAGCAGAATTGGCGTCACCATCTGGTTTCGGGCCCGTGTAATGAAGCAGGCCATCGCAGCCCTACGACCGAGTCATTGGTCCACACCGGCATAGCAGCAGCTGCCTCCCTGCATACTACACGCATCGGGCACGTGCTTGGACTCCAAAGGGGGGGAGTACTGTGCCAACCTACGACATGACCTACAAGTCAACACAAATACAGCGTCAGCAGAATTGGCGTAGTAAACAACGCTCCATACGTAATGCGTGACATCGATATCCTACATCGCGATATCAGAGTTTTCGTCGCCACTAAGTATATATACAACAAACCAAGAATGGTAGTTGGACCTTAGTCCCCGAGCAGATAACACCTAGCTAGTAACAAAAGAACATACGTTCCTTACATAATCATTCTATATGATAAACAAAACCGTATCATAATCAGTTGCGTAGTTTTAAAGATCTAAGCATACATACAGACATACAGACTATGTTTTATACTGTGTAGTGACATACAGACTATGTTTTATATTGTGTAGTGATTTCCTTCGTGAGCTCCAGTTATGCATTTATTACGGAGCCCGGGGTCCATTGTAACTATGATCATAATTTTAATGCGCTTCATTATGAGATTTGAGCAATTTTTCATCTGAAATGAAATCAGAACTATTCGAATTCTACCGAGGCTTAACTTGCCTTTAAAAAACGAAACCATAATAATTATAAGAATTACTCTTATCGGAATAGCTCCTAACGAAGTGGAATTATCTCGTACAGTGAAAATGTTTGCCACAGGATTCGAATCCACTGCCTTTGAGTGTTGAAACACAATTATCTACCAACCACAACACTACACTTCTATTATAAGTGCAATTTCGTTTAAATAAAAAAGTAAAATACAATCAAATAGCAAAACTATAGCCGTTGAGTAATAACCAATTTGATATAAGCTAAATCGATAATAATTCAGCGACGTAACTTAGTTATTTTAAAAAATGCCTCATTTTTGACGGTGAATATCTTGCTCAATATAAGGAATAAAAGAACTTTATATATACCAATAGATAGAGCTTAAAAAACTCTATAAAATTGCATCAAAAAGTCATTTTCGCCAAAATGTCCTTTAAGCCCTTTGACATTATAACCATCGATATTTCAAATTGGTAATAACTCAACGCGACTATAATTACCTTACGCCCTAAACTTAATCACCTCATTTTGAAAAGCTTTAGAGCACATGAGGTTAGCAGAATCGGAACCCGCTAAAGAAACCTTGCAACCAAATGATAAAAAATAGGAGCTACTAAAGAAACGTTAATTTTTTATTGTTCCAAAGCTTTTTTTTTATTTTTTATATTGCACTTCAAGATTAACCTGATTCCACCTGATGTTAAGTGGTAATGAGGTCCTAGCTTAAGGGTGACAAGTACAGCAAAAAAAATATGTTACTGGACTTGTCGCCCTTACCTTGAAGGCTTGACCCCTGCTACTAATGTAGCACCCCCCAGGAGCTCTGAAAACCTTACTCACACGCAGGTGTTCCTGCGAGTGAGTAAGGTTTCAGAAGATCGCAGCCAAATAACAACACAGAAGTGATTGTTATTTGGCTGCGATCTTCTGTAAGGTGGAGGTATTTCACCAGTCGGGCTGCTCCAGTTCGAGCAATAAATCGCTATGCCCTACCTCTCTCAAAATTCTTAGAATGCTTAGAATGACTTCGGAATACTGGCACTTTCTTAGTAGCCTCACCTTCACACAAGTATGTGATCGCTCCCGAAACGACTAAGTTATGTATCTGGGAATGCATCCATTGGCAGAACTTACCCAACTTGGCCAGTTGCTAGGCTGTATGCTGCACTATGAGTATGTTTACAAGTTTCGGTCAAGTCTACATGAGTATTCGATCTAAGACAGATTCTGAATATTGCGACTATATGTGGTGCTAGACGTACTAGACGTAGAGAGTACTGGGTTATTTTGGCCATATCGCCCGGAGACAGTCCGACTACTTAGACAAGTTGGTTGTTGTGGGCAAGGTGAATGGCAAAAGGCGAAGAGGTCGTTCACCTCTCCGTTGGTCAGACCAAACAAGGGAGGTGACTGGACTCACTCTGCCGAATACCATAAGACAAGCGGAAGATAGGGAACAGTGGGAAGACCTTGTCAACGCCTCGGTAAAGGCATTTCAAGAAAGGCACGACCTTCAACAATGAAGACCACGATGAAGAAGAAGAGTGGTACTTACTGTTATGTTTTTTTAATTATTTATATTACATACATATAGTATCTTAGACCGCCTTGCCTTGAGTTCTCTTCCTCTTCCGATAACTTTAATATTAAATACGATTTATTATTTAATATTTAATATAAGCTCTGCCCGCGACTTGGATGACATACTTCCATTGTAGGTTGTATCCCTATTTCCCCTAATATTCGAAACAAAAAGTACGAACTTCAGATCTATAACTTAAAAATAAAGATTTTCCTATATAAACTTTCAAGGGCGATAGTAATATCGCCATAATATAAAATAAAGGGGATAACAAAATTTAGCCTATTTCCGTTATAGAGGTTCAACGACTATCTATCCCAAATGTCATGAAAGTCGGTTCAGTGGTTGAGGCGTGAAAGCCGGACGGACAAACAGATAAACATACAGAAAGAGTTACTTTTGCATTTATAATATTAGTATGGATATTGTCGACGCTGCACGTTCAAAATCGAAAAATGATGAAGCAGTTTTAAATTCAAACACAGTAGCAATAATGCGATGTAGGCTCGGCAAAATAGTGGGGTATAAATAAGCGGGCGAGTGTTCAGGTCCGATAGCGACTTGGCAGCGAGGGAGACAGTGTCGCCACTTTTAGCCAGTGAACCTTTACTGATCAGTGGGTAAGTAACATTATAAAAAAGTTTTTTTTTATAATTGATTTACCATACTTCAGTGTAAAGGTGAGGAAACTAAGAAAGTGTAAGTCTTTCGAAGTCATTCCTAGTTTTAAAACGGTGAAAAATTAACGTCCCTTTTAGGATTTTTTTATAATTTTTTCTCTAAAGCTTTTTAAATTTAGGTGATTAGGGTATGTGTAAAAGGTAATTATAGTCAAGCCGATGAGTAATTATCGATTACATTAAGTACTTTCTTTTAGTTCCAAATTAAACAGGAATTATAGCCATAATTCATTCCCACACATTATTATAAGAGCGGAGACAGGCTAAGTCATAACGCTTGTGAAATGCAAATTAATGGTTCAAATCTTGAGCTATGCTTAAGTCACATTTATGTAAATCTGTAACATTTTTTGCCCGACTCAGTAATATAATTTGGACCCCGAGGTCATAATCAAATGTCTATAATCCACTATTACCCTTAATCAGGCCCTCATATGCCGATTGGTTTGCTAAATTAGTTGCAAAAGTAGGTAAAAGTAGGTCATATGTTTTATTTAGATATTTATATCTTTTCATATTTGTTATTTCTGACCGATAGAGCTAATTGGCTTTGACCCACATCGTACCTAGTTTCATTTAACTGTTTTTGAGCAGAAACTTATTAATGTATCCATTTACTTGTTCAACTTTTATTTAATTGATAAAATAAACCTTTTCCCAACGCCTGGAGGTCTACCCTCAAAAACGAAATATGTCGGATCCGACAACGGATAGCAATTTTTAATTCTCATCCAAATCACTTCGAATGCGACTAAAACGTTTAATAAAAACAAAATATTATTTATGCAAATCATTAACCACGCTTTAACTTCCGAACTTTCGATAAATCTTCAAAAACGAATCCTTTCGTATGTTCGTTTCGTTTTTGAGAGTAGACCCCCTGTACCGGACGCATATTTGATCCGAAAATATAAATATATTATAAATTGAACCACTATTTTATTGCTTGCAATTGTGGTTACTTAATCAGATGTTTTGACACGTACCGTCAACAGAATCAACGACAAGCCAAGTTGAAGGGTTGTTAAAAATCGCGAAAGCCCGGAGCAGCATTATCGGCCCGATCCGTTCCTCACTATTACAGTTTACATTATAGGATCTGGTCCATGTCATAGAATTTAGCTTACCATAGAGCAAGGGATGATGACTCAGTACAATCACAATGGTTGTATATAGTCTGTCAATTATAATTTAGAAATTACAAAGTTCGAGGTTACAAAGTCCCAGTAGCAGCCTGAGCCCAGGTTCGACCCCGTTAGGGGCGCCCCCTAACGGGGTCTCCAATTGTTGCAAATACATAGGTGTCAGAGCCATCTGCGCTCCTCCGAAACCTCGGTGAAGATAATAAGGCTTCGCAGCCATCTTCGATAGTCCGGTAGGAAGGAAAAAAAACTTAGAAACTTAGAAATGTCAACTTGGAGATTTTTTGGAATAGTATTGTAATTAATTATGTTATTAACATCAAGGGAATTATGTGATAATAATAATAATAAAGCTTTTTTATTTCAGCATAAAGTATGTTTACATTTCAAAGTGTTAGTAGATTACTTAAACAAGGTTAGTTTATAATTATGTGTGTCATATCACATGTTTCTAGTTGTTCGTTTACACTAACCCCTTTCGGGTAAAAGCCTCCTCTAATTCCTTCCATTTGTCTCTTTTTTGGGAAAATGTCAACCAGTCTTTGCCTACTAATTCTTTTATATCGTCAGCCCAACGTTTAAGTGGTCTGCCTTTGCTTCTTTTTCCAGCAGGCCCTGCCCATTTGATAGTTTGTAGAGACCATCTCTTATCCGTGTATCTTGACAAGTGACCAGCCCATTTCCACTTAAATCGCACAGCTTGTTCAAGAGCATCTGTAAGCTTGGTTTTTCTCCTTATGTCTTCACTACGAGTTTTTTTGTATTTTTCTTATTTTAAGCTTATTTTATCAGGGAATTAGGTATGTACATAAAAATATTATAGAATTATTAAAATAAACCTATATAAAAAAATAGTCCCAGGTCACTGCCAATGGGCATGGTGCCAAGAGGGCTGCTGGCTGTTGGAAGATATAATATAAACGTGGACGCTGTCGCTCATACATTGCGCCTAGGCAATGCATCTATCGGCAGATTGGCCTGGGACGTATTCAATTTCGCGCGCGCCCTATCTGCGGCTCTATTAGCGACTTTGATGCCGGCCCAGATTGCGCTGCGACGCCCGCCGTTGCGATTTTGCATTGATTTTGTCAATTCAGATACATCTTCTATTAGTAAGTCGAAGTCTTTCAGCATTTTGATTCTGATTCTGATGTGGTTGTACTATTTTTCATGGGCGATCAACTAGCAATGGAAGGTGAGGGGAAGTTTTAGTGGGTAGCCTCCGCTCTTCTCAGAGCGGGGAGTCCCACACAATGCATTCCCCACCTAGAAAATATTTAAAAAAGGCGGTAAGCTCAGAGATTTACATATCTACACTGAAAAACTATCAAAATGTAAAACGTTTAACAACTGGAAATGTCACGCATATTAAATCAATGGATTACCGGTCCTAAAATGTCATGTTTTTAAAGGTATTCATGGAAATTTTGGTAATTTTTACAGTTATAATCAGAGTAGCTCTGTAGATTTTTAGATCGAACAGAAGATTTTAAAGATCAGTCAACGACAATTCGACAAAAATATCTGTCAAAATCTACCATTTGACATGTTATTAAAAATTTACTTCGAAGATTTAACAGCTTTTTAGTAAGGCGACCTTAACTAAGCAATCTAGACTTTTGTTATTTTAATGTGTTTTTATTTATTTACAGGTAAGCGTTAAGACCAGATTCAGTAACTTAAGGTACTCCAAGTATTTACTGTTACATTTTATTTTATTAATATTTTAAAATTTAAATTTAATTTTAAAACTGAAATTTTACAGCAAAATGCACATAAAAGTACAACAGGTGGACTTAATGCTAGGAGTATAATCTATCAGTCAACACTTGTGTCATGCGGAGAGTTTATTTTGGTTTTGGTACCACATTTGTAATGTCAACTTTCTTATACAAAAAAAATCATCTTACGTTACATAGATGATAAAATTATCCGCAAAAACACAATATGATTTTTTACAGTTGAATTTGAAACACTCTTCCTTTTTTTTGAAGTCGGTTGAAAACATTTCACCCCTTTTATTTTTCTTTCGTCGGCGTCTTAAGCCAGTATCCCATTGCTAAATACATTAACCCTTTCACCGCTAATTCGCCCAATGGCGAAAGGCCTTTGATTCGAAAGTAACCTTAGGCGCACGATGAATAATGCAAGGCGACAAGACTCCTTGTGATACTGTCTTTATTATTAAATTCTTGCGAGATTGTGGTGGGGGTAATTAGGATCGATACTGAGCAGTTATAAAATGCTTTTTTTTATTAAAATTTAGGACAGAGGTCCAATCCAATTGTATTAGTAAAAAACGTGGAATTAAAATCCGGAACCACATCAGGAGTTAATGAAGAGCACATGCATTGACGGCAATGTAACGGAATTACGAACTTAGCAATTTTATTTTAAATGTTTAGTCGTGTATTGCTTAAATTTCAGATTCCACTTTATTCTCCTCACCAGACCTGTTTGTAAAGTTGATTTTTTTACTAACAATAATAAATGTGTGTTAAAAATAACAGGGCGTATTTATACATTTATTCGTTTAGAGATAAATGACTTTACTGTATGTGGTAGAAATGCTGGATGATGATTTCGGTGCTTTTGACTTAGAGCACCAAAGGCACTACAACATCCAAACCTGAGAGAATATAGATAAGTTTGCTTTTATATTGATCCGACTGAACTGAACCCGTGACCTCAGAGAAAGCGAGATGCAAACGTCCAAAGTTACTTTATTAAACAAAAGTAGCAATATTAATTTAAAATTAATTTTAATGGCTATATTTACAATTTTTTATTTTTGTGTTAGAAAGTTTTCGGATTTTTGTTAGCATTAACCCAAACGCTACTATATGAACTTCATAAATCCTTTCACCAATAGAGGTAGAATGCTAAATTATAACTGACAAGAGTTATAATTTGCCACGCAAGCCAAAGCTAATACAAAATACTTTAAAGGTTACTAATTATTCTAAACTATATTTTAAAAGTCCGTACATAGCGATGAAAGGGTTAATCCATGGCAAAAATAAAAGACACCGAAAAATCCATTTCAAAATAAATCACTGCGTCGTAACACTTTACGTCCGAGCAGTTACAACATACAACCCGCAAACACATCGATTCTTGTTAGCAAACCAAAGCAATACTTTAGCGCCTACGACCCGTAACTCTCGCACAGACAGACGGACAAACCGTGAATAATCTATAGAGATCACGGCGACCAACTGTGGACAGTGGAAGTGGCGTATTTACAACCACCCATATTGTATGGAGTTACGATTTTGTACTAACATTGAAAGATAAAAACTTCGTTCGACATAGATAGAATACAAGTGATGACACCGTATTTTTTGCTTCAACAAATAAACAAAATTTTAAGACTTCCGCGTTCCATTTTAAATATTTAAAATAATTCAACTAAATTAAATAATTTAAATAGAGTCGCGTTTTGAACCGGCAAATTATTTTAAAAATAAACTTATTGACGATAGTAGGTACAGTGCAATGAAATTCAGTGGTTATTTTTATACCAAAAAACTATTTTTTTTTATATACACTTCAAGATTGACCTCATCCCACCTGATGTTAAGTGGTAATGAGGTCCTAGCTTAAGGGGGACAAGTACAGCATAATAAAGCTGTTACTGGACTTATCACCCTTACCTTGAAGGCTTGACCCCTGCTACTAATGTAGCACCCCCCAAGAGCCCTAGAAACCTTACTCACACACAGGAACACCACAACACAGAAGTAATTGTGATTTGGCTGCGGTCTTCTGTAAGGTGAAGGTATTTTACCAGTCGGGCTGCTCCAGTTCGAGCGACAAATCACTATGCCCTACCTCTCTTAAAAACTAAAATAAACTGGGAGGTTACAACTTGAATTATCGCCGAGAAATTTTCCATGATAGGTCTATATGTATATATATTTGTTACTATTTCACTCAGAAACGACTTGATAGATTTGGATGCAATTTCATCAAGGCAAGATGAAATACTAAATTAACAGAAAAGATACGTTTCAGGCCGTAGCCAAATGGCTAAAAACGGAACCGTTATGGATTCGTCATGTCTATCTATCTACCTGTCTGTTCATTTGTATCTCGCAGCCACTTTTTCCCGAAACTATAAGACCATTACTGTTGAAACTTGGTATACAAATATAATGTACATAAGAATACCAGTATTATTAGTTAGAATACCAGTGTAAGCAATTACGCGTGTCCAGTAGCACGCAGCGATTTATCGGCGGCAAGTAAATTGATAGCGCTCGCGTGCGCAGATCAACTGTTAGCGTAGATAACGACCTAATGAGACAATGCGGTGAATAACTGCTGCTGTTAAATTTACAAGTCACAATCTTTATCCAACAAAGTCGTAGCCGAGAGGCGACCGGGACGGATTTGGAGGCGCGCCATTTCTGAGGTCCCGGGTTCGATCTCCAGTCTATGGGACACATCGGGTCAATATGGGATATGAACTTTTTTATATTTTTTCGGGTCTAGGTATAGTGCCGTCATTGTTTCTGATTTCTGTTACACAAGTGCCTCAGCTTATATTTATTTATTATTCATACTAATATTATAAATGCGAAAGTAACACTGTTTGCCTGTCCGATTTGGACCACTGAACCGACTTATAGATAGATAGATATACTTTATTGCACAAAACTTTACAGAAATAGGTTTTACAGATTGATTATAGTACAATTTAGGCGGTCTTATCGCTAGAAAGCGATCTCTTCCAGACAACCTTAAGGTAGAGGAAATAGTAGATGGATGGATGTTATAAATCAAACCCACGACCCGTTCACTTGGAGTGGTCTGTGTCGGAATACCCCCTTGTGTGCTTGCTTGCTAATGGTTTCTGAGGATTCCCGTGAATCCGTGAAAAGTGGTAGCAAGCGGGCTTGGTGCACCCTTTTTAGGATCTCTCTTAACTTTTTGTCTATATTAAAAGCTATTATAGTTTTATAAATAATGTCATGAACTTAGCTGTAAACAAAACTAGAAATCACCGTACGATATAGTACAGCCCTTGATTGCTTAGCAACAATTAAGTGTCGCGCGATTAAGTCACGCGTCACGTCGGCTACCTCGTCTCGTCTCGAAGAACGGTGGCGCCACAGTCGCCAGTGTAACGTGAGCCTTCGATCACAGAGCAAGGGTTAGTATGCAATGGAAGTAGATCTACTGACAATAGCACATCAGACTACATACACCCTTATATGTGCGCGTAAGAGCAAGCTATTTTAATTTGAGAACATACCTAATATACAAAAAATATTTACAATGTATTCACCCCTCCTTTTAAAGGCTAAATGTGCTAAGCAATGGAGTATAGTTGAAAAGATTAATCCGGATTTTGGATCATATACGACTTATTCCGCAGAGATTATAATATATTGTAAAGATTCATCCTGACATAAGCGAAATGGAATAGTTTTAAATCCCAGAACCTAAAACATAAAAATTGGGCATTTGAAATTATTCCCCAATATCAAGCTGTACGCATATAATGCCGTAAGTAATGTTTCTATTTTTAAGATGTGTAATTCTTAAATCAAAATGAAACCCAAAATTTTTTACTCACGTAAATTAAAACAGTATAATTTACGAATCCATGCTAATATTTTAAATGCGAAAATAACCTAAACCACTGAACCGCTTTTGATGAAATTTGGTTTAGATGGTCGTCGAACCTCGGACGAACGGACCTATGTCCGTTCTAGAGGTTCAGCCTATGCCCCTTTTAAGGAGGACCCTATGCTCCTTTTTGTTTTGAAAATAAGTGATGATAGGGGGGGGGGGGGGGGATATTGGGGAAATACCGCCCTTGAAAGTTGAAATGAAAAGATGTTTATTTTTTAAATTAGAGATAAGAAATTTGGCACACATATAGCTTAGAACGTGGATTAAAATATGGACTTCCTTTTTTACGTTCAAATATTAGAGGAGATAGGGATAAAACCGACCATGAAAGTATGTAGTCCACGCGAACGAAGTTGCAGGCGCAGCTAGTCATCTATATATCCCAAATTATAGATATGGATTCAATATCGGGAGTATACCTTGACACAGGTTAGGTGCATCACCCCTCCGTCTCAAGTTACGCTGGGCCGAATGTTTACGCGTGACATTCGCCGACACTCCATACAATGACGACTCGACACTGAAGGGTTAACGCGCACGGGTCACTGGGCATTTCTTTGTTCATTTCCTTGACGTAAATTATGCAGCCCTCGGGATTTTACGCAATATGAAGCCTGAATGACGTAAAGACTGAGAAGTTAATATGAAAATGTTCAATCACATTCAAATGCAACTATATTAAATATAAAAAATTGTCTAGATATCAAGTATTTTAATCTTTTTTTATGTGTGAAAAGTTTAAAAGTTAGAAGATTAAGCACTCGTGTTATAAAAACTAAAACCAACGGTGGTACAATCAGCGTCCATTAAATAAATATAAATAAATAAATGCGCCAGACAATCACACCAATCAGGTGCAACTATCGATATCAATAGTTGACAATCGAAGGTAGTCAACTACCGATAGAAAACTCTACCTTATCATTAAACAGTCAACTACCGATGGACAACTCTACCTTAGCATTAAATAGTCAACCACCGATATCGATTGTCAACTATCAATATCAATAGTGGACAATCGATATCGGTAGTTGACTATCGATGGACAACTCTACCTTACAATTGCAGTGGGACAGTACATAGTCTAGTACTTTGTATTAACCTACGAAAAAGTTTAATTTGAAGAAGTACCGAGTTATGCCACAACTATGTACTGACAGCAACTGTAACTCTGAAAATTTCGAATTTATTTGACAAAATAACTAAAACAAGTCATCAGCCCCTCAATAACCGCTCACCCGCACATGTATCGAGCAGCGATGCACTCAAATAAATTGGAACTCTTAATAACAATGGTGCACAAAAACTGGCGTCGCAGCGGGCTGGAACAATGCCTTCCGCGCTGTAAACAAAATTAAAAGCTGAGGTGCGGTCAGGTGAAATACGACTGACAACGCTCTGGTACCGTCAACTGCTTTATTTGTATAGAACTCAGTACCTTGTCACGTTAAGTGAGAATGAGAAAAAAAATATTTATATAAATTACATCAATAATATTTATGAAACGCCTATGTTACTCGTATGTTACAACATTGAAACAAACTCTGTTTTGAAACTTATACCGCAGTGAAGACACCGGCTAGAAACTCTGTTGTTTATTATTACAAAATACCAAACTCGAAACGTTAAAAATATAATAAATAATTTTGCCTGCTTGCCAGACATTCTGTCAATTACAAATACATTTAATATGAAAGTGACCAGACTAGTTAGTCCAGTCCACACATTCCTGTCATCGATTTATACTTCTACTCTGTAGACTTTTTTCAAAATACTTTTAATACAAAGTTGACTGAGTAAATTCAATCAACGAAAATGCACCTACTACTTTTGATCTCAGGCCCCCGCGGTACATGAGGGGTAAGCGGGAGACGCGGAGAGTTTTTGTCAAACCTTAGTTACGGTAACGACCTGTCAATTCATCTAGTGTGCGTGTACACCCATTGTTAATTAATATGTGATATAGAGGAAGGGCAGGGCGCCTCTTCATGGATTACTATCTATACATATTTAATTTGACAGGTTTAATGTGACAAGGTGCTGAGGGAGTCGTATGCAAACGAATCAAGCTGACTGTGCCAGCGCGGACGGCGTTAGTACAATCAGCTAGTTACTTATTTGTTTCATCACTCATCAAAACCAAAACTATATGACTTGGTCCAAAGTGAGCTACACATAGCAATAAGTTAGATACTGCTACTGTAACTGATCTGCTGAGTTTCTTACCGGTGTCTTCTCGGTAGATATAGGTTCCAAACCGGAAGTAGAATCACTTTGCATTGTATTAATGACGATTCAAAAGTGTTATATGTAACCTACTTGAATAAATAAATATTTGAGTTTGAGTTATACAGACACGATAAAATGTTAAATTCTTTGTGAGATGAAAAATGCTATTGAATTCTCCAAGGTTCTGGGTTCGATTGCCGGTCGGTTCAATGTGGAAAACGAATTTTTCTATATTGTCTCGGGTCTGGGTGTCGTGGTACCGTCGTTGTTTCCGATTTCCGTAACACAAGGACTTAAGCTACTCACCACAGAATCAGAGAAATGTATGTGATGTTGTCCTTAAAAAAAAACGGTTGTATTTTGTTTCGGGTCTGGGTGTTTGTTTCAATTTTTGTAACACAAATGATTTAGCTACTTTACAGAATTAGAGCAATTATTGATGTTTTCAAATACCTATTTATTAGTTAATTTTTAAAATTTTTTTAGTGCTTCATACCTTACTAGCATATCACTCGACAAATAGGCCGCACATATTTAGCAGAGGGAATTTACCGGAGGCATAGAGGTTAGCTCAAGGTTGGAAGAGCAGCGTGAAGGTCATGGGTGCGATTCCCACACCACAAGGAGATATTTTTTTTTCGTTTCTTAAAATACTTATTTTTTATTTTATTTGTTCAAGAAAAAATCTTACTAATCTCCAATCTCGTAATTATAGTCGAGATCTTATTTGACTTTAGTATCGTTCCCAGCTTAACGACTTATGGTATCGGTAATACTCAATATTTCTTTGTCTTTGCCGTTTTTCCTTAGAGTGCCCTTCAACATTTGATTCAAGATACAATCACTTTGTATAAAAATCGTTCGAGACGCAATGCGTCGAACGGCTGAAACAATAGATTTCGTTTTAAGATCGGTTCATATCTTAAAGGTTCTCTTGGAAATAGTTTTCTGCTATCGATGTCAGGGGTACAGAAAGCCGTCTAAGGAAACCGTTTTTGCAAGACCCTTTAATAAACGTTTAGCATGACAAACAAATGTAACATTTTATATAGTAGGGTAGATGAACATTTATTTTTAATCCTATTATTATTTCCCAAAAATACAAGACATATATTTTTGTTAGCAAAAATATACTGCTACTTCCTACTTCTATAGATTCGAGTTATGTGCCCTTTTTAAGGGGGGGGGGAATTGTTTTGGAGCGTCGTAAAGTCACCACTGCATCGAGCAAGGCAGCAGTGTTCATGGAACTGCTCCGTTCTGATAGAAGTGTGGTGGTAGTCCACTAATATTTCAAAGTCAAAGTCAATATTTTTTTATTCATATAGAATACATATAAGTAAAAGAAATGAAGCTGCCCCCGGTTCGAAACCTATAACTACAGAGATTATACCGGCAAGAAACTCAGTAGTTTGTAGCCACGGATCTCTTATCGCCTAGTGACGGCGTCATGGAAATACAGATTATGTGTAGCTGCTACGAGCTATGGGGCCTGCCTTTTGCCACTTTAGTAATGCCATTAACTCTTCAGCTGAAGTTCTCATTACTATCTCAAACTTTTAGCCTATTTTTTAGTATATTGCACTTCAAGATTGACCTCATCCCACCTGATGTTAAATGGTAATGAGTTCCTAGTTTAAGGGTGACAAGGACAGCATAATAAATCTGTTACTGGACTTGTCGCCCTTACCTTGAATGCTTGACCTCTGCTACTAATGTAGCACCCCCCAGGAGCTCTGGAAACCTTACTCACACCCAGAAACACAACAACACATTGTTGTTTGGCTGCGGTATTCTGTAACTTTCATATGTTCATTAACTCTGAGCGTTCGGATTGGCTCCATGTTACTGCCCCTTATATTATCGTTGACAACATACTGGCTTAAGACTTTCATCTCGAGACATGATCCCTTACATGATCATTGATTCTGAGAAATTTCTGTACTTTGACTACAGTTCAGCGGAGTTTTCATATTCCATATTACGCCAATATAAAAATGAGCGATATTCAATACATCCAAATCGCTATTTCGCGCAAGAGATGCGCGCTAATGAAAAATACGCGCGCCTCGGTATGCGCCGACCCGACGCACCGTTACGTGACTTAGGCGGCCGCGTTACACACCGAACTGTAACATTGAAGCGATTCAGTAATACAAACAAAACGGTTCTTAAACTGACTACTGATTGTTAAGTTGATTGACGCGATGGAATAGTTGTTGGTCCCTCTCAGACAATGATTGGTATGTTCAAAATATAATGTAATTGTTATTATTTGACTGGCCTGATTAAACAATAGTGAGCGTTCTTGGCTATCAATTCAAGACGTAGACGAATGTTTGATAAAATGATAAATCCTTTATAATTATTTTGGGTGATACTTATTTATTAAATGTCACTGAGCAACAAATTGTCCACGTCAAAGTCGCTTACTTATTAATTATTCACCAACTCATAGCAAGGCGATGGCCTTTACTATTGCACCAATTCTGTAATGTAAGCTATTGCTTTCGATTTTATTACCAATAGATTTGTTATAGGTTTTGCATAGTCCATACAAACTTGCTTTGAATTTCGTCAGTATGCTAAACATAATGTATAATTAAAAGAAAGACAAAATTTATGTACTGCCTGAGACTAATTGAAGAACAATTATTCGTTTTTATTCCAATATAGATTAAAAAATCCCGTGAAAAATATTTTTTATAATAAAAACGGATTCCATTACCGGTTTGGAAATAAACATGCTGAAAAAATGAGCAGAGCATGTAAAATATTCAGTTTTTATGCAAAAGCGTAAAATGATTCGAGGAATCCTAAGTAAGTATACAGAGATCCTTGTCTCAATCGATGGGTCATGACCCAATCTCTCCAGGCGCTTAGGAAGGACTATACCCTCAGGTTACGTCATTTTGCTCATAATATTCCGTACTTAACACCGGCGCGTAACATTTTTATTTTGATTTAGTAACATTTTAGGCACTTAGTACATAATAACTAAGTAAAAGGGCAAGACGTGGAATTGTTTTCAGGGTGAAGATATTATCACATTTAGTTTGATTGCAGTTTTACAGCAGTTCTTAGCTTTTATGAAAAATCGAATATCGAATAATAAACTCAGCCCGGTAACTTTTGTCACCGAAAAAAAGTTGTGGCTCGTAATGTCGTTCGTGTCATTTTGAGATAAAAAGCATATTTTATTTATATTAATTCAGTATCTTGTGTATTTTTATGAAGTTTCATTTAAAACCATACAGAAGTTTTTGTGTGAAAAACACACCAAGCTACATCAAGACATTCTTACAACCATACATTCTTACACAATTTCGCGTTTACAATACTTGTAAGATTCGTTGTGGTGTGAGAGGCAGCCTATTTAAGCTTAACATGCCGTCGGCGTCGACGAATATTGGAACAATTTATGAGGAGACCTTTGTAATTTGGAAGTGCTCTCAAATTGGAGGTATGGAGGTTGTCACCTCAGGCCTCTCCGCTGAATTTAGATGACTCATTTCAGTTCAGCCTTCAATCTTCGGGAACTATTGGTTGGTGTCTTGTGCGTAGAGTTACGGAATGGTTCACCTCTGGATTGGTTTACTTTGCATTATTCCATAAAAAAAAAATAAGACTACTTTCAGTTTTTGAAAAAGAAAAAATAACTTCTACACTAATGCCACGTATGTTTAGGTTAAGGGTTTCTAAGGAGAACTACCCTCCATCCAGTAACTTGTTTGCACGCTTGATTGCAGGTCAAATACAATTCATGATACCACTTTGCATCACACTGTATTTATGCAATTAAAAAATGTTATTCTGTTATTCGTTGTTAGGCACAATCACAATTTTTATCATTGATGATGCAATAATAGTAATGCATAATAAAAAACATATTCTGTTCTAAACATAAATGGATTGTTTATGAGACAAAAGGAAAAAAGCTCAGCTAATGCTGTCTCAAGAATGGATCCCGGGCAGCGCTGGTTTTCAGCTTATCCCTACCCTCGTGAGATGTTATTCGAGAGCATGTTGTGGCTGTTGAAGGCTGACAGTTGCATCAAATTAATAAATGTCTACAATGACACTAATAATTAAAAAGGAAAACCCAGTCTCATGTGGAAGAATGCTATTCTATGAATGCGTGTGTGTGTGCGCGCGCGCGTGTGTGTGTGTGTGTGTGTGTGTGTGTGAGTGTGTGTAAATGTGTGCGGGTACATGTTAAGCATTTACTAAGTGGAAAAAACGATCTAAGAGCTACATTTTTCGTATGGGTATGTTTCAAGTTTTCAATAGCATGTTGTCTTTAAATCAAAGCGGTTTTATATTATATTTTAAAGTAGTGCTGAGATTTTTTTTCACGTAATGGAGGAGGCAAGTCATTCCAGATGGTCTGCTCCAGCTTACCGCTCAAAAATAAATACTTAATATTTCTTCACTCATCAAAATAAAACCATATGATTTGGTCCAAAGCAGTTTATACATAAATAAGTTAGATACTGCTACTGTAACTAATCTGCTGAGTTTCTTACAGGTGTCTCCTGGGTAGATATAAGCCGAACCGGGAGTAAAATCACTCTGCATTGTATTTCATGACAATTCAAAAGCATTACATGTAACCAACCTGAATAAATACATATTTGATTGAATTAAAATGAGTATGACTAGGATCAGAAGTGCTTACAAAAGCCCTTACTTTGCAAAGTTTTTACAAATGTTTAAATGGTTTTATAAATGTTAAAGCTAGAAGAACTGAGTAAGTCAATATTGAACTATTTGTGTTTGGTTTAAAAATCGTTTTACAAATAGAAAGGTAGGTTTTACAATTGTTTTTAGAACCTTTGTTTACTACCCGGCTATTAGAGTATGTTTACATATATTATGTATGTATGTGTATGCGTATGTCTATTTCTTTGGTATAGCCTGCAGCCTTAACGGCTTGTTTGATTTTGATAAGCCATTTAATTCTTCGTGATCGTGCGAGTAACACAAAGATATTAAATTGTCTAGATGAAACAATGTCAGATTTTTTGCACCACAATTAAGAGCTAAAGAGGAGAAAGTACAACAGTAAGTTGCTAAAAAAAGTCACTAAAGAAATATAGAGCTTATGACTTTTCAATTATATGCTCATATTAAGTTTCCAGTAGGGTTGTTTTGTTTTCAAAACAATAAAGTTTTTAATACTTATTTACTAAGTGTGCTCTCTCAATAAACTCACACAAAATTAATTACACTGATACATTTTTATTTGCCGACATCAACCTGCCTGGATGTTCAGTTTCACTTAAAACGTATCCACCATAAAACAGACAGAATAGTGAACCAAAATAAACGCCTAATTTGCAACGCAGACTCCGGGTAAAGCAAGACAAATAAAGTTCAGTTGAAAAAATATGTTCTCGCTTTAATAATATTAAAAAGATACTCATTTAACATCGCTGACGAATAATTATTCTCATTCAAAGCGTTTGTACGGTGGCTAGCCGCATTGAGGGGGTTTTATAAAAAACGGCGAAGCGTAAGTCGGATTAAAATTACTTTTTCGTGTTTAGTTTAGAGTTTTAGGGAGAAAAATAATTATTAATTTAGCAATTATTATAATTTGATATTTCGACCCAGTCCGTTTCTCTATTGAAGATTGTTGATTTAATATATGGTACAGTAGTACGACAGTTTCTGAGTGATATCTAATAAAAAGTTTCTATTCGTAAAATGCTTTAGACCAAATCATAGTGTTTTTATTGTATTGCACTTCAAGATTGACCTCATCCCACCTGGTGTTAAGTGGTAATGAGGTCCTAGCTTAAGGGTGACAAGTACAGCATAATAAATCTGTTACTGAACTTGTCGCCCTTACCTTGAAGGCTTGACCCCTGCTACTAATGTAGCACCCCCCAGGAGCTCTCGAAACCGTACTCACACGCAGGAACACAACAACACAGAAAATTATTGTTATTATGCTTGTCTACTGTAAGGTGGAGGTATTTCACCAGTCGGGCTGCTCCAGTTCCGCTATGCCCTACCTCTCTTAAAATATATATACATAGTACTTTGTTGATAAGAGAAGATTATTATAATTAAGCAGGTACTTCAATAAGTAAGAACATAATTATTCCAGGCAACCAGGAGCATACTACCAAATAAGCATAACGGTTTATGTAATTTTATTGATACAGTTTGTAAGAATGTATGAAAGTCTGGATGGAGGTATGTTTGGTACTTTTTGAAGCAAAAATAACAGAATAACGGTGTTGATGTGTTTCCCGGGGGGTGCTACATTAGTAGCAGGGGTCAAGCCTTGAAGGTTAGGACTACAAGTCCAGTAATAGCTTTATTATGCTGTACTTGTCGCCCTTAAGCTTGGACCTCATTACCACTTAACATCAGGTGGGATGAGGTCAATCTTGAAGTGTAATATAAAAAAAAGAATAGATTTTTATGAAATTTGGTTGAAAGGCAGATGAGATACTAGATTAATATGTATAACAATTTTTTTTTACCAGAAGTAATGCAATTGAAATCTCGGGCAAGAGTTAGTGCATTTAATAAACGTTTTTAATAGAAAGTGAAATCAAATCATTCTGATGTTGACGTATGAGTTAAATATACCATCAAAATATTTCTTAGTTCCACTGAACTAAGGAATATTTTGATGGTATATTGGACAGAAATTGGATGGGACAGAAAGCCAGCTTTGTGAACCTATGAATAGGTTCTGGTATTGTGCGATGGAACCCTGATATTCGTTTTAATTCCCGTCTGCAGGCAATGAGAGCTCAAAGACAAGGCGAGTGCTTTAGTTTTTAATAAACGGTCGTGGTATAATCTCTCGTTTAGCAAGCGAACGACTTTTCTTAGAATATGAAAGGTATATACGAAGAAAAGGATTTAAAACAAAAAAAAGGTAAAAACCATGAGTACTTACTTATTTATAGTCTAAATTGGTTTTATTTATTTATTTCATGAAAGGGTTTTCCCTATAATATGAGTATGATAATATGAACAGTCTTCTTATCCACTGCGAGTAACAATCTGAAAATTATAGTACCAATTGAGAAAAAATCATTTTTCAGATTGCCCCGGTGTAATAGTAGTATAGATTTGACTGTTACATTGGATTCCCACATAGCTAAAGGGTTTGTTTGTTTGAACACGCATATATCAAGAACTACTCGTTCGAATGGACGACCTCCGTAGCCAAGAGGCGAGCGGGCCGGAATTTGTTGTTGCGCCATCTCTGAGGTCCCGGGTTCGATCCCCGTTCGGGTCAATATGGGAAACGATCTTTTCTGTATTGTCTCGGGTCTGGGTGTTGTGGTACCATCGTTGTTTCTGATTTATGTAACACAAGTGCTTTAGCTACTTACCACAGAATCAGAGCAAAATGTATGTGATGTTGTGCAATATTTATTTAATAGAAAAAAAATAAATAAAAGGCTTTAGGCTGTATAACATCAGGCTGCCACCAATAAAAGCAAAGAATCAGTTGAAAGTGTGAAAAAAGCGAGGATAGGCGCACAAAGCCGCGACGGGGCGCTAGTATTAAATATGCATATAATTGTATTAATAACTAGCGGACCCGACAGACTTCGTCCTGTCAAATAAATTTGAAATGTGGCTTGACTCTAAATTTCAGTTCGAAAATGTTTGCACTTTAGAGTTTACCCGGCAATTTTTAAATTTATTCTCGCCGTAAAAACCATCCTTGGACTTCAAAGAACATTAAAAAAAAAGAAATGTCAAAACTTGTCCAAGTATTGTCGAGTTATGCACTTACCAACACATTTAGCGATTCATATTTATATGTTTTTATATAATAGATTCGTTGAATTTACAAATTTTACTATTTGAGTATATCTTCCACAAAAAAGATGATGTGATAGACAAATTAGTTTATTTTAAAATTCAATCTGTTATATTTAAAATCCTACAAACGACTTCCAAATGTAGTCTAACTAAAGAACACATCAGCTTATCCCGGAAAACCTGTTTTTCCTAAGGGACGTCTTTTCCACATCCACCCAGCTACCTCCTAAAGCCTCCAATAAATACCGCCTAAGAGGATAAACGCTGTAACATCACTAAACCACGTGGGTCCAAAATGATTTCTATAAGAGCTCTTAGTTAAAGGAGAATCGAATTCCATTTGTAGTAACTTGTGTTAGGAGCATTCGTTAGATTAAGCTTGGCCGGCTCCGGCGATAGGACTCCTCGGGGACCGGTGGCGCACGGGGCTCCGCACTGGTGGTCCAAGGCTGGAGCTGGAGCGGGCGATCAATATATGAGGACTTAGACAAGACGGCTATAATGTCACACTTGATTGTTTGCGTTTCTGCACCAATGGTAGCAAATAGATCAAGAATAAAAAGATTCTAAACCAGTAGCAAGCGGGTGGAGTAAGATTTTCTGTCCTTAGTTTTTAGTATCTTACTTCTATTCCCTCCATGACCATGATTATGTCGATACGTTTATTTTGTGTTACAAAGCAATTTCAGGATCTTTTTACAGAAGTTGACGCAAGGCTAAACATGAGAAGGAAACCCCTCTTAATCAAGCGTTCGGTCGTTAACTAACTCCATGACAATGGCCAAACAGCCCGAGTCACAATCCAACACGACAGGCTACCCGCTCTTCCACCCCCGCCGGTGGGAAACTGCACCATTACTGTAACAACGTAAGGTTATCAGCTCCCAGCCAGCTGGCTCCTTTAAGGACACCCTCTGATTGTTGCTAAAATTGTACAGGGGTAAGAGCTTTCAAGGAATTCCACAAGTTTCATGAAGATGGTAAGGCTTTGTAGCTCGATGTATGTGAGCCAGTAAACTAACCAGCTTGGTGGGACTAGAAGGGGTCCCCCATAGCATAGCTATTCCGCCAATGGAGCCGAAAACGCTATAGATTATTTTTGGTCGCATGGCATTGTCACTAGGGGATGAGAA
This sequence comes from Glyphodes pyloalis, assembly GCA_037074685.1. NCBI lineage: Eukaryota > Metazoa > Arthropoda > Insecta > Lepidoptera > Crambidae > Glyphodes > Glyphodes pyloalis. The sequence continues at coordinate 18,937,087 of JAYKKO010000003.1, read as the reverse complement.
ACGGGAGAGCGAGGAAACTAGTGGGTAGTTCCTTTTCTAGAAGAGCGATGGAGGCCCTCTATGGTGCGTCTATTTATTATTATTTATTATTTCCCCCTCTTAAAAAAGGTCGAGCTATCTGATCATTCAGTTTGTCGTGGTCCGCATTTTTGTTTTGTTATATTTTTTTTTAAATCAGCAAATCCGCTATTACTCGTGTATCGAACCGGCATGCAGACGAAATTGGACGCGAAATGATTGAATGCAGTTGTAAGAGCTGGTATTTTGAAATATCCAGGGTCCTTTGTTTCGGATGTATTTATTATTATTGCGTCCTATAATTGGGAGCCTCGTCTGATTGAACGGTGAGCCGCTTTTGTGGAGAGGAATTCCGAGAAGGAAAACGGAATTTGAATTAATTGTGTTTTTTTTTAAATAAGTTAGGTACGATATTATTTGTAGCTCTTTTTTAGAATTTGATAAAACGAGTTAAACTTCAACGGAAGACTGATGTCTTGTTAAAGTACACACATATTGTTAGCGACTGCTCTAATCCGTCTATCACAGCCCTTTAGGCTGTTCCTTTTAATACGCCAATAATATGTTGTAGTTTTTAAACATTTAAAATAATTTAACGGGTCAAAACGCGACACCATTTTTATTTTGTAGTTAATACGAACTACTTACTGCCCGACGTTTCGGATAGGTTGCACCTTCCTATTAAACGTCAATCTCCGATAACAAATGATTTACATATTTTCGTACAGACTAAGTATCATTCCTATTATAGACTTTTCCAGGAATAAAAATGTATTTCTTTGATGTTCAAAAGCTGACTTTGCTGACAGCTGAACCTCATTGACGCAATTTGAGCGGATCTTATGAAGACGTCCGTCTTGGGCGATCGCGTCGGCATCGGAGACTAAAAAGCTGTAAGCGCCACAGAATTGTTTGGCGCGTAGCTCTTTTTGGTTGTAAATTATTGTTAACGCATGATTCTGACGAGGGTCAGCGAAACAAAGGCCTCTCTCATCTATCGCACAACATTACCCTGATGTAATAGATGGATCTTGCTGACAAAAAGATTTGGTGCATTTTGTTTTAAGGTTCGGAGCGCAATTGGGAAAAGCATGAGACTGTTACAATAGCTGTTCTTAAGAACGACAAAACAAAATACTAAATAAAGTGTAAAAACTACTTTAAACTAGAAAAAAAACTGATTTGACGTAATTTGTAATGGTTAAAAATTCATTAGTTGCAGTCCCGTCGACTACCTACACCACAAATATCAGGGATGTTAATAAAACAGCCTTCTAGTATCACTCCCAACAAAACTTGCTATGAGTTCGACGCAAGTAGCTCAGTTGACCGTCTGGCTGTACATTTTCCGGATCTGATTTTGCTTGCTGTTTGAAAGTTTAAAAATTGATTAAAAAGTTTTTAAATAGTTTCATTGATCTGAAATAAATTTGCGACTAAAATTTGATATCAGATTAAATTTATAACTGCGTACTATACTTTAAAATTTCGTAGTTATGTGCATTAATTTGATTCTGATTTATTAAAGTGCCATTTTTCTTTCTTAAAACACTGATTTTTTAACTGAAGCGAAGATATATAATAAATGACACAGATTTAATGCTTTATGCGTTATGCATTATTTAAATAAAATTATTTATCAGTCAGTCATTAAGCGCAGTTTATTCAGAGAAGACACAAACTTAACATTTTACTATTTTTTTTCAAAGTATTTATACTATGAAATGATGACTCCAAGGAAGATTTTCATTGCATTACGGTACAGAATCCATAACAGACTTTTATATGCAGGCAAAGGTATCTTGAGTCTAATAAAGGAAATGTAAGAAATAGCCTCATCATAATATAAGTCCCAATGAATCATGCATCGCAAGAATATCAGGTCAAAGTCAAAGTCAAAGTCAATTCATTTATTCATGTAGGTTACAAGTAACACTTATGCATCGTCAGAATGAATACAAACCAAAATTGAAGCTATAGCCGGTTCGGAACCTAATCCTACCGAGAAGAATCCGGCAAGAAACTCAGTAGTTATCCTAATTTTTACAATGTTTAGAGCTAGAGAACTTAAAACTATGGTGTGCGAGCGAACAGACAATCATGTCCATATATGTTTATCGTTTAAATATTCATCAAGTTTTTAGCATCCTTTTCGCATTAAACATGATTTAATATGGATCTTAAATCTATGCATAGGTAAGTCAACAATACATTGCGGTAACTTGTTGAATATTTTTATACTTAATCCCACGAATGTTCTACTGGTTTTACGAAGCCTATGGTTTGAAATAGCGAGCTTATGTTTATTTCTTGTGTTAAAATTATGTGTGTCGGATTTCTTATAGAACAAATGAAGATTTTTACGTACATACATGATGCAATCAAAGATGAATTGGGAGGCTACAGTTAAAATATTAATTTCTTTAAATAATTCTTTAAGTGAATCACGCGATCTAAGGCCGTATATAGATCGTATAGCTCTCTTCTGTAATACAAATATAGTTTGTATGTCAGAAACTGAGCCACACAGCAATAGATCGACAGCAATGACATTAAACTATGAAAATAGCTGAAATAAACTAGTCTCGCCGTTTCAACATCAGTAAGATGCCTAATTTTTCTAACTGCATATGCGGCAGAACTAAGTCTTCCTGCCAGAGGACATATATGAGGACCCCATTGTAGCCTGGAATCTATAGTGATTCCTAAAAAAGTTGTTGTATTTATGACTTCGATTTGTTCATTATTCATAACTATATCAGTTTTTATTTGCCTTACATTTGGCATTGTAAATTTAATGCATTTAGTCTATCCGATATATCAAAAGGCAAATTAAAAAAAGCACTAAAGGAGGTACCATCTCACTCATCATCAAATCGGAAAGAAACGTATGTTACTGAGTATTAGGCTTAATAAAAGATGATAAAAAGCTATAAAAGAGATTTTTTCTGGAACCGGATTTCACGCGAGCGAAAATTTCACATAAAACCTACAAGCGTTTTATCGGCAGCCTCCCTAATAAGCGTTCCCCAACTGAGATAATCTGCAAAACCACCAAAATAATTTGACTAACACGCATTAATCCGGTCAGAATTTGTGCCGGCACGGTACGAGTGGAATCACCTAAAATTTCAGCTCAAAATTTTAATTAGATCAGAAAATTCGAGTTATGTAAACGCTTCGTCAGAGCTCCGAGATACACACGGCTTACGCGGTAGTACGATCTGTGTTAGTTTAGTACGTACTATGATTTTATGCTGACTATGAAAAAGTAGTTGATTGCCGTTTTTTACAAACAAAATGAGTACTGAGTTTCTTGCAGGATCTTCTCGGTAGAATTATGTTCCGAACCGGCTGTAGCTTCAATTTTGGTATGTGTTCATTTGACGATGTTTTCATACTTCTAACCTAGATGTAACTTGAATAAATGAATTGACTTGACTTGACTTAAGTATTTAACTTTTTTCGATAGTATTGCATAAAACGTTTAAAGTGGTTTTACAGTTAATGCATAAAACATTGCTTGTTACAAAAGGAAAAAACTTAGATAGAAGTCGACACGTATTCAAAATATACACACAAGCAAGTATAATTTAAGTAAGTGTCTTATAAGACAGTGTTTTTAGTGAAAATACATATGTTACAAAAATATTTGTTAAAAATACATGTGTTACAATAAAAAACATTAACGCAAAAATTCAACTCGTCGCTTCCCTAAATTAGAGGCCAAACCAAATTACTTAGTTGTGACTAGTTAGTCTGGATGCAAGCTGAAACAGGAATTATCTTGAAAATATTCTACATTTCCGGCCTGATACGGATGCTAGCAAAAACTCAGAAGTAAAAAATGAGCCAAGTTTCTGGTGAGTAAAGATTTATGTAGTAATACAATCGAAACTTAAATTTGCTTTCAATTGTTGTGTGGAGCTTTTTGCCACAATAAACATTTTTAGCCTAACAACTACACAGTATAAAAGAGATGTAGAAAGTATATTATTGCCTGCTGTTATAACTAAACAATAATTTAAATATATTGTTTTTATTATTTATTTATTATTTAAATACCTTAATTACCGTTTAACTGTAACCAATTCCTACGTGGGAGACAAATTAAAGATATTTTTGAAATTGATTAACTGTGAAAACATATTTTTTCTTAGTGCCATTTTGGTTTTAAGAAGACTGAGGTACGTTTTTCCGTTCCCTCCGTTACAATGGGTTGATTAAATATGCTACCAATACTCTGAACACAGATCATTTCCGAGCACAGATTGTTATAACGACGTATCAGAAATCCAATATCCTTACCGTTAATAAACACGTTTTCAGTCGTTACCCCCACAAGCATCACCAACGCGAACATTTCGGAACATCATACAAAAAACTTGGCATCCACTACCGTGTGCCCCTAAACACGACACTGTCACAGGCCGTTGGTAATTGAATGAAATGACAGTGGCGCGCTGTTTGCCAATTAAAAAGCGCCTGACATGTTAGTTCCGAAAATAGCGAAAAACTAGAGGAAATAGTGAAATAGGTAACAGTTAGGAACACGTGTGCCCGACGCCGCGCGCGTCAAAGTGGAAAATGTTTGAATACCAACTTTATATGGCGCGTCGGATTGTCAGTCGTTTACCCAATTTGGCGTCCGAAGTAGAATTAGCAAAGACCTTTGTACCTTAGTTTGTGTTTCTGCATCGCCGACTCAATCAGCACGCTGGCATTGATTGCTTTAAGCACTTAACGGTTGATGACCTCCGTAGCCGAGAGGCAAGCGTGCCGGACATTGGCGTCGCGCCATCTCTGAGGTTCCGGGTTCGATCCCCGGTCGGGTCAATATAGGAAACGAACTTTTCTATATTGTCTCGGGTCTGGGTGTTGTGGTACCTTCGTTGTTTCTGATTTCTGTAACACAAGTGCTTTAGCTACTTACCACAGAATCAGAGCAATGTATGTGATGTTGTCCAATATTGATATTTATTTATTTAAAAAAAAAAAAAATGCCAGCGTACTTGGCAATAAGAATACGCTCACTCAAGACTATTACTTAATTCAATTCAATTCAATTTATTTATTCAAAAACAATTTACATTGTGTGGAATATTAAAATAGTATAATTTAAACTAGCCTAGCAAATTTAATTATAATAACAATAAAAATATAAATTAAATAATATAAAATGTCACTTCAATTTATTATTAAGAGTATGTCCATCAATGTATGCTAAAATTCCTTATTTATATTATTCTGCTAATTGGTTGACTATTTAACATGTCATGTCTTTATGGACCCTCAGTAAATTCCTCCACGGAGTAGTACGACTTTTCCAACAAAAAAGACTTGAGCTTATCCTTAAAGCTACTAATATAAACTATACTTTTCAATTCCATTGGTAATCTGTTAAATAATTTTACCGATTGATACTGAGAACAGTGCCTGACTACGAGTTTACTTGGGATAATTTTATTTGGAAAATCTTTCCTCCTTGTATTCTCTCTGTATATTTTTTCATTATTAGATTCATATCTATGCAAATGTTTTGCAAAATTTGTCAACAACACTAAAATATACAAGCTCGGAAGTGTCAATATTTCAAGATCTTTAAAATGCTGGCGACAAGATTCTTGTTGCTTAATGCGGACCATAGTTCTGATTGCCCTCTTTTGCAACACGAATGCCTTTTGTACATTATATTTAAAACTTCGTCCCCAGAAAAGAATACTGTAGCGCAATCGTGACTCTATCAGTGCATAGTACACCATTTTGAGATGATTAATATCTACCTCATCACGAAGGCTACGGAGCACATAGCAAGCGGAGCTTATTTTACTTTCTATATCATCTAATTCAGGCTTCCAATTCAGAGTATTGTCAATTTGCACACCTAAGAATCTAGTTACTTGCACTATGTCAACCTTATTACTATCTAGATATGCATTTATTTTTATGTCATTCCTGTTATCAGCTTTATATATCATGATATTTGTTATGCAAAAATTGTAAAAATAAGTAAAATCTGTAAGAACAATTTATCTTTTTTACAGTTTTAAGTGGTCATTGTTTATTCAAAAGCAAGTTGAAAGTTGACTTTGTAGTAAATGCTATGCTAAATTTTTTCTAATGCCCGTTTCAAATATTTCAAAAACTAATAAATACAAGGCGTAAGCTAAAAACGACCGACGGACGACAAATGACAGCTGATAGGAAAGTAAATTTGAATTAACGGCTCGTGGAAAAACGGATAGTACTATTTTCCCTTATCCCACCCTCTCCTTTCCTACACAGAACCACAAGAGCCGGCCAACGATGTCATCGCTTCACCGTGGAAAATATTCCATCACGAACCAAAAAGTTCGGTAACTCTTATCTTTGCCGGACCATAAAGAAGTGGAACTCGTTGCCGGCTCATGTGTTTCCTCCTTCCTTTGACATGAATTCCTTCAAAAGGAGCGTGAAGAAACATCTTGCGGGCCAGTATGGCGATGCTAACGGATAGGATATTTTGATATCAAATCCGTTGTTATCACGATGTGGGTTCCTCTCTTGCTTACCATCAGGCTGGGAGGAGCCAAAATACTGCGCTACTCTAAAAAAAAAAAGTAATTTTTGACACATTACGAAGCGTAAAATATAGGAACTGGGCATAAACATTGTTTTTTTTTGTGTAAGTGACTAGAGCACGTGTGTTACAGAAATCTGAAATAACGACGGTACCACAACATTCAGACCTGAGACAATGTAGAGAAGTTCGTTTCCCATATTGAACAGACCGGAAATCGAACACAGCACCTCAGAGTAGGCACGACTCCAGAGTCTAACCCGTCTTTCGGTTATTTCAATTACGTATTTGTGAACCAAATATGACTGTCACTTACAATTATGCTATAACTCCAAGTGTTTCCGCAAAACACTATCTCCTAATCGACTCCGCAAACATAATCATACTTTAACTATCCCATTTTAAAGTTCCCCGAGTCTCCGCGGCACTTAACAAAATGCACTTAAGTTTGCTTGTGTTTATTTTGAAACAGTTTACGAAGTTTAACCGGCGTTTATGCTAAACAGTGCATTTTGGCGCTAAGATTGATCGAGGCAAGTTGCGATTTAAAGCGAACCGCGATCGGCGATCAATCAAAATTATATTAGCAATAAATCTCATACTCTCACTCGGGGACGGGGTACGGTTTAAACTTACCGATTTACCTACGATCATGAAAAAGTAGAATAAACGTAAACTTACATTGACGATGTTTTAACAACACAATCTAAATAGAAAAAAAAGAAAAATGAAAGCACATTTTTTGACTATCTATACGAACAAAGGTTACAATTAATTATATTAAAGGAAAACGTTAAAATATAAAAGTACAGAGTGTTCAATAGGCGCCTGCTTCATTGCGCCTGGATACATTGGAAAAGCACTATACCTTACTCAAACGCAGGAACACAATAATACTGAAGTGATTGTTATTTGAAAGAAAGAAAGAAAGAAAGAAAAAACATTTATTGGCACACATAGACACACAACTTTTGTACATATAGTAAGTACTTATATAAGGTACATTTATGTGCCAAAAGGTCCCAGCCTCAGCATGAGCTGCTGCAGCGCAATGCTGCATCAGCGCTGGTTTTCAGGTGAGACCTTGTGGTGAGTGGCGCAAAATAAAAGTAACAAGAAAAGTTTAAAACAGAACAAAGAAAAAATAACAAATATTAGTAAAATATACGTAAACAATACAGAGAGTTCCAGTTCGAGCGATACTGCTATGCCCTACCTGTATAATTTAATGGTGATGTGTTATCGTAAAAAAAAAATCTTTTTTTTCTCTATAATTTCTAGCCGTTTCGTATCCTAAAAAAAATCCCAGTCGTAGTCGTATCGGCTTCGTGACGTGACGCCCCGTATAAACGAAACGGAAACTTTTGCCATACACTGATTGCTTCATAATAATTTATAGAGCGTAATCTGCGAGCCATCGGGCGTGGTATATTACTCATCGCTAGCAAACTCGATTTATGCGGCACATGTATGCTTTTCATGTTTTAATTTGTATCGGCTCCTGAGGATGTATGGAGGTGTTTTGCAAACTGTTAATGAATGGAAATGTTTGGAGAACACAGTTTTGGTATCGACGATGGATGGGTTTCCAATGCTTTAATGCGTTGTTTGTTGATTGCTGGTTGATATAAAGTTTTCTATTTGGCGGCAAATATGATGGGATGGGAAACGATCTTTTCTGTATTGTCTCGGGTCTGGGTGTTGTGGTACCGTCGTTATTTCTGATTTCTGTAACACAAGTGCTTTAGCTACTTGCCACAGAATCAAAGCAATGTGTGTGATGTTGTCCAATATTTATTTATTTTATTTATTATTTAATTTTTAACCCCCGAAAAGCGACTGAGTGATACTGTCAGCAGATTTAGTTCGTGGACAACTCTGTACCTTGTCACATTAAGTCACTGTCTATCTGACTTGCTTAGTTACGCGGAGATTTGGTATGACAAGGTACTGAAGTGTATACGAACTAATGATGCTGGCTGTACACGAAGCCGAGGTGGGCTGATTGACTTTAAAATGAAAATGAATCACCTAATTTGTTGCTAAGCGCACATTTCGAGTACTGCTGAACCGCTTTATAGGTAGATAGATAGACAGACAGATAGATATACTTTATTGCACAAAAACTTTACAGAAATAGGTTTTACAGATTGATAATAGTATAATTTAGGCGGTCATATCGCTAGAAAGCGATCTCTTCCACAACCTTAAGGTAGATGGCGAGAAAAGGGGACGGCCGTGCAACGTAAATAAAGTTTTTAGAATTATATGTAGCTATTTTGTTTTAGAATATTCCATATGAAGATGGATCATAAATAAAGAAAAACATTAAAACTACGTACGACTTGAAACCGATTTTTGCGTTCTTCAAATATTACAAAAACTTGTGAACAATTAGGCAGCCTACAGCTAATTTGCATACACGTATTATGTTTAGCGTACTATGAATTCCCACAGAACAAAAAGCGAAACCACCCCCTAGTGAACTCATTCTTACCCCTTTTTCACCCACCCCTCGGTAGCAACCGTTACAATGTAAAATTCTAATTCTCTCGTTAAGCCCCGTGGCCTTTTCAAGGCACTTTTGCTGAATATAAAACAGGGCAAATGGATTTGCATCTTGATACAGTGGATGGCTTAATGAATAACTGTATGATCATATCGGGTAAGGGTAAAAGCATAATTGTAACGGCATTATTATATAACTAGCTGTGCCCGCGACTTCATTCGCGTGGTCTAAAGGGTGTATTTTTGTAATAAAAGTCTAAATTATTTCTCAGGGTCTAAAGATGTCTGTGCCGAATTTCATCAAAATCGGTTGAGAGGTTTAAGCGGGAAAGCGTAACAGACAGACAGAGTTACTTTTGCATGTATATTAGTAGGGATTTAGTTTCGTGGTAGATTAAAAACCTCTTTGAGACTGTAAAGACACGAAAAAATTCTCGGAAAAGCAAGATTTCAAAATGTGATCAATAACTTTGCAGAATACTGTGTTTGAAAATCTCTTCTTATATTTTTCGGTCAAATTGGTGGGCTTGGCTGGTAAATAATAAATTTCCATATTTATATAAAGGCTAACTTGCCTAACCTTAGAAAAGTTTCTTTCTATCGTTAATGTGCACTTTTACGAAATAGAATTAACTCATAAAATCTTGATATCTGGATAAGTATAGTATGACTCGGGCACTTTTAAGGCAAGAGTATGCTATTACTGGTATAGGTGAGAAATACCCGGACAGTTTAATATAAAATATTAAATTGAAATAGCATTTATACTTACTTCAGTAGATTGTGTAAGATGAACTTTCAAATACTTTTACATACCTATCTATATGTTTTATCTTTTACCAAATTTTATTTAAATCTATATTTTTTTTTTTTTATATATTGCACTTCAAGATTAAACTCATCCCACCTGATGTTAAGTGGTAATGAAGTCTTAGCTTAAGGGCGACAATTATGTACAGCATAATAAATCTGTTACTAGACTTGTTGCCCTTACCTTAAAGGCTTGACCCCTGCTACTAATGTAAGAGTACGAACATCACAGCTTTTTTTTAAAACAAATTATCACGTTTAAAGCATTAAAATGATTATATTTTTTCAGATAAAAACGATCCTGTATGTTAATCTAGTATGCCGTCTCTGTTCTTACTAAATTTCATCCCCATTTTTTCAGTAACTATTTCTCTTCAAACGTATAAATTATTATCTTTACATTTATATTGTGCTTCACGCCGCACTAGCGAACTTTATATATTTGAAAGAAACAATAAAAAAAGATCTCCTCTTGCGGTATGGGACTCGAATCCACGACCTTCACGTATCGCGCGTGCTGCTCTTCCAACTAAGCTAACCGCAAGTTGTCGTAAGCGATACATTTTTATTGACCTTTTGGCCGCCGGTGTGTGCCTTCTGCTGAATATGTTTAGCACTACATATTTATTGCAAGTGGCGAAGAAATATATTATCTGAACGTTAATAGAAACATTTGTGTTTATAATGCCAGTTGTATATAACTTATGTCATAACTCAATATATTATGTAACAAATATTATTACTAAATACAAGCAATGTGTAAGGAAATACAGAACATATCGATTATGTTATTACAAGTATGTTAGTTTCCCAACTGGACTAAGTAATCACGCCAAAAAAGTTTGAGAAAACACAGTTAAGAGATAATTGCGCAAAACACGTTCTTAATACGTTTATAAAGCTGTACAAATGTAGCCTTTAATCCGAGCACTTAAAGTCATCCCGCTCTGCATAATGAACAGACCAGCACTGTTCCCGGCTCCGAGGCGAGTTTAAATCGAAAACCAATTACGGAAAAACTGAACATAAATATAGGCACGCATTGTCCGGACGTGTGTAAATGCGCGCTCGCGTAGCGGATGCGAGGAACTGGGACTCTGGATGTGACATGGTGCTTTTATTTTGTTGCGTAACGATGCTTGAAATAAATTGTACTATTCTACGAGTAGTATGAACGCGAAAGTTTGATATCTGGATGTATGGATGACTGCTGTGTAGCTGTTAGGATGTCGTCTTCATGTAGGTATAGAATTTAAGACTTTTGCGTTCCATTTTCAATATTTAAAATAAGTTCAAAACGCGACACCATTTCTACTTGCTACCCTTTGCCCTTATTGGGTAGTAAGTAGTTCGTATTAACTACCTACTAAAAATGGTGTTGCGTTTTGATCCGTTAACTTATTTTAAATGGAAGTCTGGATGTATGGATGTTAGGGTAAAAGTTACACTTTTGCGCGAAAACCTATAGCTCGGAATTGGATATAACATTAAAGAAATAGAGATGAGAATGGAGTTACTTTCGATTAATTAGTGAAGGTGAGTTATCCCATTTACAGCCATCTAGTAGATTATTCTGACACTATAGCGTCTATACGATAATGACTGGTTTAATTTCTATGATAGGGAGAAAGAAAGACAAAAAAACACGCGCTCGCTGCAAGGCTTACATAGTGAAAAGCGTCGTTACAACTTTTGTGTCTTCATTTTTTTACATCTAACCCCCTTTCGCAACGCACGACAAGGACCTTTGTTCTAAAAATCTGCTCTATGTGTACGAATGATATAACATTGACTGCGATATAGGCTCTTCCATTTGCTCTAACACTCGAGTGAACGTTTAATTAACACAAGTGACAGGCGACGTGAGCGACGCGCGGACGCGCTACACAGTAGCGCTACACAGCAGCGCTACGACGAGCGATTTAAATGTAGCCGGCTGTCGGACTGATTCCCTGTTAGAACGACGATCGTTTGTTTCCTTGTTATTCGAATAACTGTACACATCTGTGCTAATATTATAAAGCCGAAGAGTTTGTTTAAACGCGAAATCTCAGGAATTGGAAAAGCTTGAATCGAAAAATTGTACTTGTGTAAAATAGGGCATTTATATATTATAAAATATTATATTGCAACCAATAGTGAGGAAAATAGTGGGTAAAACTGGGTAATACGTATGTGAAGGTTCAATGTCTTAAAAAAACTGATAAAACCTCATAAATGAAACTGGGGGCCGTCACAAATAGCAAAAAAAGCGACAAATTTGCTTTCTAGCGATATGACCGCCTAAATTATTAATCTGTAAAACCTATTTCTTTAAAGTTTTTGTGCAATTAAGTATAAGCTATCTATCTTATCATGTACTGACGGTTCAACTAAATCTTCGTTAAGTAAAATATAGATATTAGAATAGGCTAGTCGTGGCAAATGGCCCTTTAGGACGAGCAATCATTCTGATGAGCCAAGGGACCGGTGGGAAGCGCTAATGGAAAACCGTTCAGTTGTATGCATTTCAATAGGACTTTCTGCTTACTAAGAACAAAATTGTCATTAATACATTAAATCTGTCAAATTATACACTATATAGTCAGTTAACTAATGCAACAAGGTACTTAGTTGTTTACAAACTAAAGATGCTGACTAACTATGAAGGGTTAAAAAGTAGGGAAACATAATTAAATGTGAAGTCGAACAGACTAGTTACTTCACGTCATTGTCATTAAAATAGTCTCCCACTTTACTTTATTACTATACTTACCTTATTGGTACCTTTTTTCCGCATTAGGTCATAATGCCAACTTATCAGGGCGTCTCATACATGTACCCTATGATCCGTTTACATAATAGCGTTAAGATAACTCTATTCTCGCTGCTTCAGCACTCGAGTTAACATTCAGTGACCTCGAGTAATATGACGGTGGCGAACTGGACTCCTATAGTATCGTATAACTGTGTTATACATATATGACCGCTGCCAAAATTATTAGCACTAGTCTTAAGATCGATTTTGTGGAGGGCAGTGGAAATCTGGGTGTTGACCACAACACCCAGATTTCCACTGCACCAGCATTGTTCCTGAGATCTGTAACATAAGTGCTTAAACTACTGATCACAGAATAAGAGTTAGAATCTTGTGCAATATTTATTAATATTTAGTAAGTAAATATTTCACACCCTTACTTAATGATGAATGACTTCACGGAATCCATGAAAAGCTGTAAATTCAAGTGTTTCAACAAAAGATATAAACAACAGTGTCCTCAAATAATGGCTAAGACCTATGTAGCATTGGCTTTGTGCCAGCTTTGAGGTCCCGGGTTAGATTCCCGGCCGGGACAATATAAAAAACCAAGATGCCAAGGTGTCTTCGATTCCGTGGTTTTCAAACATTTCTGCAAAGAATGTACCACGGGCCGATAAGTATGTAGTTCTAAACATATTCGACAGAGGGCACTTACCGAAAGGCTAACGGTTGATACAGCAGAAAAATTTCATCGCCTACAATAACTTGCGGTTAGCTCAGTTGGTAAAAGCAGCACGCGCGATACGTGAAGGTCGTGGGTTCAATTCCCGCACCGCAAGGGGAGATAAAAATTTTCTGTTTCTAATATTTAAAGTTCGCTAGTACGGCGTATAGTACTATAAAAATAATAAATCGAATATAAAAAACGTTTTTTTCTATTTTGCTACTTTGTTTTGCTGCTGTCTGAGTGTTGTCGTACCGTTGTTGTTTCTGATATCTAAAACAAAAGTGCTTTAGCTACTTAACAAGAATTAGGACCCGTCGGTGTGTTAAATATTTATTTATTTATGTAATGAGACATCGGAACTTATAATTTCATATAGATCCGTAAAGGACACTCTGAATTACCATAAATTAATGTCACACACGCCCTTATTGCGGCTTTTGTAAGTGACGACCCCGTAATAATGACCATTTCATATGAAAGGGCTTAATTCACATGAAATAAAGTCCGTTGATAAACAAGTTTGGATGTGACAGAGATGAAACATGAAAATGTGAATCAAATTTTATCACGAAAACTTTTTCAAAAAGTTTGGAATAACACATTTATTGCAAAGGTGAATAATCCGTTATTGGAAATTGGTGTCAGAAAAAAAACATTACTATGTTATTTTTTAAATTCCAGTCTGATCTCTTTTGTACGTTGAGTTTATATATTTTGCCACCCTGCAGTTTATAGTCGATTTTGTTTATTCAACATTAGTACTGTACATGAAAAGGTACTCTTACGCAGGTTAGATATTTATGTATTTATTTAATAGTAATAACGAGCAAACTCCCTACCAGTAAATAATGTAGGCTGAACAGTAAACATAGCAATGTCTCTATACAATCTGAGGCTGCGTCAGTGCATTAATAATGCAGAACGCGAGGACAAACAGACTTGCATATTCATAGTGAGCGCACTTTTTACTCTTCCGCGCAGTCGGCTAATTACAAAAGTCTTGAACGCGAGTTGCTTTAGGGATCCGTGGGGTAGCGGAAAAACGGTATCGAAATATTTTAATTTTGACTATTCCAATGGAAAAATGGTAAATTCTCCTGACTCTTAAATCAGAGTCTTAGGTTCAATCCCCACGCAGGATAAACATTCGTGTGATGAACATAATATCACCGTTGCTTCAGGTTTCAGCTACATAAGTGTATAATCAATTTACTTTGTAATCATGACAATATGTGTGTTGTTTTCTGATATATTAATAATATTATGGACGCAAAAGTAAGTACAAATGTAAATGTGTAGCTCGGAAAAAAGGTAAGGGCTCAAAGGCATTTCGCGTTGATTTTTTTGATTTTTGTAAAACAATGTAACAAAGTCCTAATAATTTTTTATTATATATGAAAATTTCATTCATAACGTTTATATTTTCTGAGATCCAGCGTATTTAACCTAATGCCTGAATTAAGTGATCCACATGTTGAGCAATTTACGTGATTGCCTGGTAGTGACATATTTTTTAATTATTAGTTTTGATTTTTTTTTGTCTAAATGCACGTTTCGGTTTTATATATTTTTTTTATTTACTAGACTCAGTCTACCATCGAAATTGCTACGGAACCTGACACAGAACCGGTCCCGCTTACCACTTTTTTGCCCGAGCCGCCCGCCTTTGATTGGGTATCGGATAGAGAGAATATGAATTGGTGATTTAATTAAGGCGTTCTCAAACAGAGGTCGTTACAAGCGCCGTTTGTGTGGCTTCCGTGTTTGATGGTATACCGTTTTACGATTGTAAACGTCGGTTGCAATCAAAAGCGGACGAAGCTGACTTTGGGGTAAAGGGATTTGGAACGAAACTTTTGCTTCTCAATTCAATGACTTAGTAGAATTTGTAAAAATATTCGTTTAAAAAGTCTAAATAATATGCCTAGCTGTTTATTAATTTATAAGTGCGTTACAAAATACTTGTAAATTTAATATGAGTCGAGTTTAATCACGTGTAACAAATGAAATACAATCAATTCCTAATCTCATTACCAGATTTTTGCAGATATAATATTTTAATATTATTATTTAACTCAAAATTTAAAATAATATGTTACAAAAGGCAAATTTTTACATATTTTGGAATTTTTAAGTAAGCATAAATCTTAGACCTAATATTTTAAAAAATATATAAAAGCACAATCTTGGCTTAAGTGCCGGATTATGATCCCAGTCCTAAGTACGAATAACAGGTATCAAAGTATATTCAGGATTTTTGGAACATAATGCATGGTGACCAAACCAGCTTCCAGAATTAATTTATGGAGTTTTATCATTTTTATATTCCTTTACGCCGCACTAGCGACCTTTAAATATTTTAAAGAAACTGAAAAAAAAAACATGTCTCCTCCCACAAACGAATGATGTGTAGATGAAATTTTGCTGTTTCTTTAAAATATTATTCATGGAGACTTTAGCTTCACAATGGCATATTGATACATAACACTTAACAGTTACTTTTATAATGAACATACAGGAAAAAACAGAAGCTAATACAAATAGGCATCACCTCGAATTCCAAGTTCAAGTAAGCTTTACAAAGTATACTAAAGTTAGCGGCGAGTTGTAAGACGAGTCCGGGTGCCAAGCGCCAAGTGCCAAGCTGGCCAAGTATGCGATGCTAATTGCGCTGTGGTTTTGGGCTAGCTTCATTATCAGGAAACATGCAGAAACAGTACAGGCGTACCATACAAAAAATATATTATTGCCTAGATTGATGCGCAGTTGCAAGAACACTCCCTCGTTCAACCTTTGCTGATCTATTTTAAAGTAAATTTATTTAAGTGTATTTCTATAAAGCATTTAAGCTCGCTCGTGCGGCGTAAAGCACTACTCGTATAAACAATAAATTATAAAATTTTTTGCTGATCTGATGGAACGGAGAACGTTCTTGAACTCCGCAGAAGACTGGCCTGCCTTTCGGTTTTCTATCGATTACATTTCGGTGAGTGTGCGGAGGTTTTATATAACCTGGTATCTGTATGCCTATTTCCCTGAAGTGGAACCATAATACTCTGATTCACCTCTCAGGCAAAAGTTTTACCATCGTAGGCTTATGCCTGTTCCAATATTTAAAAAAAACGATCCGTTCATACGAGGCGTAAGCTAAAACCGTTCTAGACTCGTAGTCAATTAGAGAAAAGCGGATAGTCATTTTTGACACATTAATAATAATAATAATAATAAGCCCTTTATTCAGACCATCTTAATAACTATTGACAATTTTTTTTTTTTTATCTAGTCTTAATCTATTTGCTAGTATTTGATGACTTTTTGTAGGTCTGTTTGCCAGTCGGCAAAGGCCTCCTCCAACCTTTTCCATTCTCGTCTATCAGTTGCTTCAACTGACAGTCAAATCAAACGTCACGGAAGACACTGCAACTGTCACTTTTTGACACATTACGAATCGTAAAATATTGGAACCGAGCATTATAGTATCAGTTACCAAAGTGCCAAGGTACTGCCAAGCATACGATGGTGATGAACACATAAACCAGACACACATTAATGTTTCAAATATCATATTAATTATAATATATTAACAAACCCGGTTAGTTAATGTATATTTAGAAAGAAAGAAGAAAGAAAGAAAAACATTTATTGGCACACACAATAAAAGAAAATTACAATCACATTGAATATTTGTTTCATTCACTACTTAGGTTTACAGTTAAAACCTTTTCCGAATTAAAAACTATATTTGCGAGGCTGTGTATACGGTGAAAGTTTCAGCCGCCTGTGAAATCCACTTAAAGCCAGCCCATATTGGCTCGATGAATACGACGAATGAAAGCTGGTACTTGGATGTTACCGGAAGAAACGTATAGTGAGTAACTTTGATCGTCGCGTGACACACGGTTCTGGAGAGTAGAAAATATCGCGCACGGCGAGGCAATGGGAAAATATGATCCATGCATTATATGACAGACTAGCGGCCGCCCGCAACTTTGTACGCGTGGACTTAGTCTTTTCTAGCAACAAATATAAATGGTCAGTTTTACCCCTATCTCCCCTTATACTTGAAACAAAAAGTACATGTGCCAGAATACCAGCGCAGCTGCGGCATTGGATCCAATGTCGTGGCAGCTCATGCTGAGGCTGGGACCTAATTAGCCGCGCAATCTTAATATTTTCTAATATTATATATATATTTTTTTGTTATTTTACTTTATCTTTTGTTTGTGTCGCTTCAATATCCGTGTACTGTATATATTGATTGTGTGTGCTAATAAATAACTTCTTATTCTTATTTTTATGTTTTTAAGCTGTAGTTGTGCCAATTCTTTTGTCTCTAACTTAAAAAATAAACATTTTTTGTATATAAACTTTCAATCCCCCATTATTTTCATAACAAAAAGTAGCCTATGTCCGTTCTAGAGGTTTAACGTATACCAAGTCTTATCAAAATTGGTTGCGCAGTTTAGGCGTGAAAGCCAGGGACAGTTAAGCAGACAGAGTTACTTTTGCATTCATTATATTAGTATGGATCAAAGTTATCTTTAAATGATCCCGTCAGAACTTTAATTTAACTTGTAACTTATTATTTCTAAAAAGATATTTTATAATAAATTTGGAATTGAACTAACTTAGACGAATAGCGAGGACATTCCATTAATTCACCTTCTAAACAAAATTAAAGTCGGTTCGTCCGTTTGGGAGCTACGATGCTACAGACATTTAACAGACAAGCACGTTCAAAATATAACACACGGGGGGTTAAAACTAGCATTGATGCGAATTGGAATATTCATACCTTTTACAAATTTTGAAGAAACAGAAAATTTCATCTCCCCTTGTGGAGCGGGATTTGAACTCACAACTTTCACGTATCGCGCGTACTGCTCTTCTAACTGAGTTATCCGCAAGTTATCGTAGATGAATCTTTCTGCTGTATCAACGCGTTATACATATGTATAACGCGCAAGGGGGATGAAATTATTCTTGTTCTTCAAAATATTAACTTTGACGTGTTGTTACTGTACATGATGGAGTCTTACCTCGGCGTCATACAGCGCCAATGTTCGCCGCTCAATACAAGCACTGTGTCGCGCAGCCTCAGCTCAGCGCGAGTGCTTGATCCCGAGCTCTTTTTTAATTAATACCACTTCGAACAGAGCTACGAAAGAATGCTTCAAGTCATTAAAAGTTTTAATAGCATTTGACTCCACGTTGCGGCGCGGAAACAAATTTTAGATACGTCAGGGGTTTTAGTTTTCGAATTATTGCGGCGGGATTTTTGGCGAGCTCCGAGCTTGTGGTTGGCGAATGTATTCATTGGCTGTGCACACCAGACCAACTTATAAACGACGGTTTAATTTAAACTCAACTGTTTAATTTACGGATATGCCGACGGATTTTGATGTATTTAGAATTGGAGACTTTCGCGTTTCATTTTAATCAATCTTAAGTTAGCGGATCAAAACGCGACTATATTTTGGTAGTTAATGCGAACTACTTGCTGCTTGACGTCTCGGTTAGGTTGCACAATACGGTTTGTGACGAGCTGACTGGTCTTGCTCGTCTTCTTTTGTTCAGAGGCGCTTGGCAATGATTATCCACTCACATTTTCACTTAACAAATGTTAGTGACGTCACTTCGACACACTACACTGCCAGTATCTGGAATTGTTTTAGATCGTTCTAACTGAGGTATTCATTTCAAGACTTTCAAGCTACAGCATTATCTAATAATACGTTCATTTACCACTTTGAAAGTGTCATATCAACTACATCACGCGTTTATTTTTTTACCAAGTTTCAACATATGACATATGGACAGACAGACAGACATGACAAATTCATAAGGGTGCATTTTAGTGCCATTTGACTAGAGAATGTGCTGATCCCCATGCACCTGAAAATATTGTTAATAGATTTTGCTTTTGACATTCGTCAATATTTTTATTTTAATCGTGTTAAAATTGAAGATTACATCGATACACGAGGTATCCAGACATTTCAGTGAGATTATTTTTAAAACTACACGAAATGGACCTGAAAAAAAAAGACTATGTACGCCAAAAACTAAACAGTATTGTTTTACTGAATACGATTTATCTGAGAGCTGACGTTTTTCTCTCATCAACTAATCATATATATAAAAATGAATCGCTGTTCGTTACTCTAGCTAAAACTCGAGAACGGCTAGACCGATTTGGCTAATCTTGGTCTTGAAATAATTAAGTGAAATTAAAAAAAAATAGGCGTTATGAAGTTCGCTGCGACTACGCTGCTAGTCTTGCAATAAAAACCAAATTAAACAGGTACAGTTAACAATACAAGTAAGAAAGTGTGATCACCCTTGCAGCAAACAGTCGGTGCGGGCACAAATCAAAACTAACCCAGAAACAATGGCGCAATTAGCATCACACGCTTGGCCGCAACTTGGCAGTTGGCTCGCGGTGCATCTTACGACTTTGGCACTTTGTTGCGCTTACTTCGAAACTTCGGAAGTAATGTCCAGTTGGCGGCAAAATAACCATAATGCTAGTCTTGTCTTGACTTGTTTAGATGTGCATTTAATAGGGACAAGAAATGTGTATTATTTTGGACTTTGTTTCATGTTAGATAGAAGAAATACGTTACGATATTACGAGGATTTATAATCGTACATATGCTTATAATTCTCATAATATTAATAAGAGTGAGAAAAGATCTTACAATGTTTGTCTTGGCACAAAATTAGTTTTAAGTTCAGCTTTTTAGGGTTTCGTAGCCAAATGGTGAAAACCCTTATGGATTCGTCATGTCTGTCTGTCTGCCTGTCCGTATGTCACAGCCACTTGTTTCCCGAAACTATAAAACCTATACTGTTGAACTGTGTTTGGTATGTAGATGTGTTCTGTAAACCTTAAAATAAGTGAATGATAAAACTAAAAAAAAAATATATGATATACATTACAATGCAAACTTCCACCGAAAATTGATTTAAGAAATGTAGTAAGTAGTTCTTTTTGATACGTCATAAATAGTATATCGCACTTTACCTTTTATCTAATCAAGTCCAATATAAACTTTTATTTTATAGTTACCTTTATGGCTGAGTCCAACTCGCGCTTGGCCGGTTTTTTGTACTTAAAACTGCAGATTTCCTTATCGGTATCTTTTCTGGTTATAGGTTTTGAACCGGAGGTAGCTTCATTTGTTTTATGAGTAAAAACATTTCATAAATCTTACTCATGTAATTTATATGCATAAAAAGATTTCCCATTCTCATTACATCAGTCAAACCCTTGGCTAAGTTCTAAGTTAACGATTAAACACACCTGAACATGATCAGTTGGTCTCACTAAGGCGTGTACACAGGTCGTATGTAGTTGACTGCCCTACACATATATATGGACGCTTTGGGTCTGTAATTGGTTTGTCGGCCTGTTGACGTACTTGCACTCTAGAGATTGGGATGTGGTCTTCTAGAGAACCTGCAGTGCTGAGGTACCTATATTGATTAAAGTTTAAACTATTAGGTACAAATTAGGATATTAAAGGAGAAAGGTGACTAGCCAGAAAAAATCATCGCCTACGATAATTTGCTGTTAGCTCAATTGGAAGGACAGCACGCACGTGAGGGTCTTGGTTTCGAATCCTACAGCGCAAAAGGAGATACAATTTGTTGTTTGTTTAAAATATTTAAAGTTGCATATAGTAGCGTGAAACACTACAAACATTTTCAAAATCTATTCAGTTTTTAAAAAGATTTGATTTCTTTTTGTTATTAGGTGCAACAGTTTAGATTCTACCCTCCTCCCATTAATGTCATTGCCATTTTTGTGTACTTTAAATATACAGAAAACCCCTTGACCGATAAAAATGAACTGATGTGGTATACATTGTTAAGGGACTTTTGGATCTTTCAGCAGCAAACCTTTGCCTCTACCACGGAACCAAAACAGTCGAAATTGAATAAAAATATCGGATAACATAGCGCATGCATCGTGTATCAAACTTGTTCAAAAGTAAGTAACTCAAGCATTGGTATGATAAAATATAAGCATCAAATAGAAATAAAAAAAAAATCACAAAAATATGATGTAAAAAACAATATAACACACAGATAACATTTTATGATCAACTGGGTTCTTCCTCAGCAAATGCTGCTACGACATTATGACTAACACCGCAACAGCGCTAGTATACTAATGAAATACCTGCTTGGAAAAACAGCCGAAGCCGGGCTCTTGTTATTTCTCCACGCAAGCGAGTCATAAGTAATCCAAACACCCAGACTCAGAACACAATGTTCACGTGAGTTGTTTTGGATGGCCTTGGCGACTCTTGGGTAAGAACACAGGGTCGCCACCAAGCCAGACAAAATACGAGTATTAAATAAAAACATTAAGATTATAAACCTTAAGACAAATTAAAAAAAATATTCGAATTCATACTACGAAAATAATTCGCTACAGGTATAAGTCAACCTGGATTGTTCTATCATGTTTCTATAATTTGCACTAAGCTTATATTATTTGACTGAGTTTTTGTGACAAAACTTTCTTTTAATTGTACTTAGTTGCCTGGCTAATCATCATAGCCCTCTGAGATACTTTTAAATGACTCTCAAAACATAATCCTTTCATAGATTTTAATATAAACATTATACTTATGAAGACACAGATTATTATTAAATACTTTCGGAGTATTTGAAAGATAATTAAAAATACACACATAGGCATATATGACTGTTATAACATAAAGCCCTCTTCTATGACATTGATACCTTATTTTTTTGTGAACAGTGCCAACACACCAATTTAGTACTTATCTGACATTAGTACATACATACTGGCATAATTGGTAGTATACCACGAGAATCGGCACCATCATTAACAATATCACATAGTGTGACATCACTACTTTATAAACAAATATGCTTTCCTGAGCCTTAAATCATGTTTAAACAGAAATTATATACATAAAACTCACGAAAACATTCCGAAGCAAAATACAAGGACAGTACAAATAAAAAGGAATAGCAGAAACGCCTACATTAAGATGATTAAAGGAGCCGTAAGTCCTCATTTTTTTACGTCTCTAACAATAAACAAAATCTACTTCGTGTCCAATCTGTCGCATTTTCTTTGTCCACTCGTTGGGGCCGATAAAACAGCGATAATGTACGCTTTGATGTTAAATTGTATTTTTTTTTATATAAATAATGTCACACTGGCACTAAAGTAGCCAGTCGTTTATTATATCGATATAATCGATTATATCGATAGTATCGCTTTCAACTTGATATCGATATAATCGATTATATGGTATTTGACTACGATTATAAACGATTAATCGATTATATCTAATAAAAATAGGTATCAATATAATCGATTATATCGATAGTATCGATACTATTAATTGTCATATCGATTATTAGATTATTTAGGCCTCTTTTGGAATAATCGATTAAAATCGATATACAATCGAATCGGCGGCAACACTAGCTGGCGCTCATCAACAACGAAACCACAAGTAGTAAATCTGGTGTTCATTTTTAATATCCAATTTAATTTAAAAATCTTTATTGCACAAATAAGAACATTAGGTGGACTTAATGCTAGGAGCATTCTCTACCAGTCAACCTTTGGGTCATGCAGATATATTTAAATGCATCACTTTGGAAATCATTTTACATACAAATAAATGTTTAAGAGAGGTAGGGCATAGCGATTTATCGTTCGAACTGGAGCAGCCCGACTGGTGAAATACCACCACCTTACAGAAGACCGCAGCCAAATAACAATCACTTCTGTGTTGTTGTGTTCCTGCGTGTAAGTAAGGTTTCCAGAGCTCCTGGGGGGGTGCTACATTAGAAGCAGGGGTCAAGCCTTCAAGGTAAGGGCGACAAGTCCAGTAACAGATTTATTATGCTGTACTTTTTGCCCTTAAGCTAGGACCTCATTACCACTTAACATCAGGTGGGATGAGGTCAATCTTGAAGTGCAAGTGAAAAAAAAAATGTCATCTGCATTATTGGCCGTAACAAATGTAACATATTAAACATTTTAAATAAGTAAATGGACGTTAACGCAATAATATTTGTACTCGTGTTAATTGTAAACTACTTCTGAGATGATACTTCAAAAAATGCATATGAGACATTTTATAATTGTCGTAACGGATAAGTCTTATTAATAATGTATTTTTAGCGAGGTACTAAGGCGCAGTAATATTTAGTTCTAGCTGACTCGACGAACGTTGTCTTGTCTTAAATACGACTTTTTAATTCGAATAGGTTTTCATCAACGACGACTAGTATTCTTCAATTTTTTGAAATTTACGCGATTTTTTTTTCCTTTTAAAAAACTTTCCTGATTATAACAAACACAACAAACAATAAGTAAAATCGGTCCAGCCGTTCACGCTCGATGGCGTGACCAAGGGAGGAAATAGTGATTTTTTTTTTATATAGAGTTTTGTGGTCCGCTAGTGACGTGGCCCCAACCTCTATACTTTCTCAGATGCCACTCAGTATCCCGCTTTGTGCGCCCCTTTCACAGTCGCGACTGAGGAGAGAATTGGTCGCAAACCCAATTACTAGGAGCCGGGGCTAGAACCCGTTTTTATTTATTCAGAACGCAACTCGGAACTCGTCCGTGGCTTTGAACGGAATTCGCCGGACTGATGAATTGGTACTGAATTTAAAAAATGCGAAATTTGAGGTTTTGAAAATGTCCCTCTAAATTCCGAATTTGGTGTTCCTCTATTCATGGCCGACTTTTGAAATAGAGGAGACTCTATTTTTCACTATATGCTTTTTTAGATTGGTTGCGTTAAATATATTTTTTATTTTATTTATTTAATTTTACGGCTAATTTAATTAATTCTAAACAGATATCCAGTAATTTAAAATATCTAGTCTTTACTTTGTTTTGTAAGTTACGTCGGGGTCACCAATGTAAGGAACGTAATCAAGAGCGTATTTATTAATTATATTATTGCTTATATACTAATGTGAATGTGCGTCAGCTGTGACCTAGTGATCAAAGTCTATGCTGACGCTACAGTTTTATACAGTACTATAAAGCGATTTAATTACATTGCAAACTGAACGTCATAAAAATGAAAAACAATCGATACTATATATATTTGACGACCTCTGTGGCGCAGTGGCTAAGGTCAGGCGGCCAAAGCGCGAAAGGTCCCGGGTTCAATTCCCGGTCGGGTCAATTTGGAAAACGAAATTTTCTAAATTGACTTGAGTCTGGGTGTGCTGGGATGACGCGACGTGACGGATTACATATGCACTTTTTCATCATCACCGCATCCATATACAAACTTTTTGGATGACCCAAGTGTTGACTGATAGAAAATGCCCCTAGCATTCGTTTTCAAATAAAAATAAATTAATAAAATAACTCTACTTTCAGTTTGAACTGTATCTACCGAGAAGACGCCGCACAGTGGTCAATTTTAAGAATTTAGGGGTACAAAATTAAATAATATAGAATATCATGCTTAAAACGTTAAACACTTTTATTTCATATGTAATTTAGGTATGTGAAAGTCATCCCTCAATGATTACGACTTCTGGTTTCTGTAATAAATGTAGAACTTCAGCTGGCAAGGTATTCTTATTGTTCGCGGTTATAGATCTCAAATTAGACATGATGGGATCTGAAGAAAGAAGCAATATATTAATCTTCTCAAAAATCTTCATTGGTTAGTTTTCTGTAAATTTTTCTGGTGTTGTGTTACCTATAGCAGCGTACTCCTTTATGGCGACTTTCTAGCGCATCTTATCCGAGCATGCCCATTGGTAGTATGAAATTGACTATGATGTCTTTGCCGTGCAATCGTTTCAGCCTGTTCCTGTCCATTGCTGAACATAGGCCTCTCCAACCGATTTCCAGCGCGACCGGTCCATTGCCACCTGCATCCAACGAGACCCAGCAACTTTCAGTAGTTTGTCGTTCAATCTGGTAGGTGGCCGTCCGAAACTGTGCTTGGTGGTACGTGGTGGAGACCACGTACCACCGATCGATGGGGCAAAAAGGTTCTTGAGTGGAGACTCAAGAACCTTTTTGCCCCATCGACCGTCCGATCTTAGTGCTATGTGGCCAGCCCATTGCCACTTCAGCTTACTAATCCTACGGGCTATATCAGCAGCTTTATTTCGTCTACGGATCTCCTGATTCCTGATTCGGTCACGTAGAGAAATGCCAAGCATAGACCTCTCCATAGCTCGCTGAGCGACTTTGAGCCTTCTAAAAAGTTATTTTGTGAAGCACCACGTCTCAGAGCCGTAAGTCATCACTGGTAACACACACTGGTTGTACACCTTTATTTTAAGGCACTGAGGGATGTTGGACGAGAAGACATTTCGTAGTTTACCGAACGCTGCCCAGCCGAGTTGGATCCGTCTCTGACATCTCTCTCAAAAGTGGACTTACCTAATCGGACTGACTGTCCTAGGTAAATGTATTCGTCTACAATTTCAAGACAACAATTCTTCTTTGCTTTTTGACTGTTCCTCGCTATTCAACTTTCTGCGTTTGATTTTGTCAGTTAAATCACGGAAGTTTTTGCGCGGACGTCCCGGTCCTGTGCAAATCGTAGAACTAGAAGGTGTTCCACCAGTTGTTACGATTGTTTTTTTTAAACGATTCAGTTTGTTTATTTCGATTTTTTTTTAACTGTTTCGAGCAGATTTTAGCCACAATCTCAAAGTATATGTACAAACATTATTTATCGCATTTTGAACAATTTTTTGGTTAGTTATGTTCAATTCTGATACTCCAATAGAGTCTAAAATGAAGTTAAACAACAAATCTTTGCTATTTCTGGACATCGGCTTCATCGGAAGAGTTTTTGATAATAATTCAAATAATTCCATGTTTTTGATACCAGTACACTTGGCTAAAAAATTGAAAAAATCCAATGAAACCGCAAATTTCCGCAAATAAAACTTATATTTTTTAATAGGTAACACTTCAGCCTATGACCACATAACAAGAGTTTTTATTTCTAATTAGTTCCTAAAAACGTATGTGCATTTTTATCTGCTAAATTTATGTAAAAACGGTAGTCAAGTTCCCTATTTATTTATGATATGAAAACCTACCAGATATGAAATTGTTAATATGAAAATAGAATGTACTGACCTTCATTAATTAACACCATTTTTTACTAAACTCACTATTGGATAGGTACTTAGCAAATGCCAAAAGAAAACTCTCACAAATCCGTCTGTTTTGAAATCGTAAAACTCTAACACCCCGATTTTTAACTTTAAATTGATGAATCTTAAGAACCGATAACAGAACACTTATGATATTTCTTAACAATGTAAACAACATACCCTGAAATATAAATATCATATATTTTTCGGATTACCTTCACATTGATAAAGTCGAATTATCTACCGCTAAAGTTTGAAAATTGATCACCGTGCGCCGGTAAGAAATTCAGCAAATTAGTAACAGTAGCTATGTCTATATGACTTATTGCTATATGTAGACCAGCTTGGACAAAATCATACAGTTTTATTTCAATGAGTGAAGAATCATAAAGTATTTGCCATAATTTGTGAGTCATGTACCTTATTGTGCTCCTCTGAAATTGCACACAATGTTTTCAATCACGACGATTTTGCATCATCAGGGTTGTCTTTGACGACTTCCGTAGCCGAGATGCGAGCAGGCCGGACTTTGGCGCCATCTCTGAGATTCCGGGTTCGATTCCCGGTCGGTACAAACTGGGAAACAAACTTTTCTAAATTGTCCCGGGTCTGGGTGTTGTGCTACCGTCGTTGTTTCTGATTTCTGTAACTCAAGTGCTTAAGCTACTTACCACAGAATCTAAGCAACGTATGTGATGTTGTTAAAAATATGTTTTACTGTGCCTGCCCTAAAATTGTTTACTTTGTTTTCAATCAAGACGATTTTGCATCGTCAGGGTATCTTCGCTTCTCTGTGCCATGCCCCATGTCGTAGGCAAGGGAAACAATCTCGCCGGAGGCTACGACCTGTGGCCGAGAGGAGGCTTGGCATCCACAAGACGTCCTCGGCTTATGAGAATCCGCTGTCCACATTATTAAACTGAGCCGAGCGGCGCCGGGGGGCGGGGTTTATTGTGCTCACACATGCGCCGGTAGGATTGGCGACGGGGTAATGATACGTGTTCAATTACTTAAAAGAAACTGTAAACTGAGTCAAACTGGAGCAGCCCGACTGGCGAAACACCTCCACTTTACAGAAGACCGCAGTCAAAAAACAATCACTTCTATGTTGTTGTGTTCTTGGTGTGAGTAAGGTTTCCAGAGCTCCTGGGTCCTCCCAAAAGCTTGACCCTTATGACTAATTTAACACCCCTGTGTTATATTAGTAATAGGGGTCAAGCTTTCAAGATAAGGGCGACAAGTCCAGTAACAGATTTATAAATATAATTTAATACTTAAATAAAATTAAAACTTAGTTTTAGCAATGACTGGTCAACATTCACATTAAATAAACAAGAAAACTTTTTTTTTTTCACAAAAATTGGTAAACCTTTTTTTTATTTTCTTAGAGTTTTTGTATTAAATATAAGATAATAGACTTATTTTATGAAACTTATTAATTCCAAGTATTGCATTCCTTCCTACAATAAAGGTTCTCCGTTCTATCTGTCCGTATGTCCCGCCGTAACAGAGAAACCTTCTGACGGGCTACATACTCCTTTTGTACTCCACATACTGAGTATACATAGAACATACTGTTAAACTTAAACGGAGCCGAAAACTCTTTGTTCAACCCTTGTAATATTTCTAGAGGTTTCGCCTAAAACCTGGCTGAGAGGGAAAAGATTGGGGTCACGTTGTGAGTACGCCTCGATCGGGATTTTGTGCTGGAGGGAAATTAGTGAGGGAATTATTTGAATACAAGTGGCCGCCTGCATCTTTGTCTGTGTATAATTAAAACCCCGTTATTGGTACATAATTTCTACTATCTTATCTTTCTCCTAAATTAAGATTATTAAGAGAAAATAATATATAATACGATCGAAAAGAAGGTTCTCAACCTCCTTCATTTTTTGAAACCGGTTAAAGCATTTGTGTAGTTTTTGTTTATCGTCTGAGAAACATTTTTTTTTAATTAGTGTGTTTTGTCATAACAAGTTAGTATTGGTAGAGAATGCTCCTAGCATTAAGTCCACCTTTTGTACTTTTTTTGTGCAATAAAGTTTTTAAATAAATAAATAAAATATTGTTGGCCATCACGCGTGAACAGCTGGACCAATTCCACTTTTTTTGTGTTCGTTATTGTCAGGAGAAGAGTTTTACGAAATTAAAATAAAAAAAATTTATGAAAATTAGAAAATTTAAGAATACGGGACGTGAAAGCTAATTCGAATTAAATACAGGACAACGTCTATCAGGTCAGCTAGTGTTCAATAATGGTTGTAGTTGATAGGGTCCGATTTTGAATGAGTAACATTGGTAGAAGCTCAACTGTACACTACCCAAAATATATAGAGTATGTAGTGCAGATGATACAATAACATAGCAGCGTTTGCGCGTCAACGTTGTTTTTTGATTTACATACCTCGGTCAGGTTACACCCGCCATTATAGGTGATTCCACCGCGTTACCACACATTTTTGGTTTTCTGTTTCATCACAGAGTGCGGTTTTGTGTAATTACTCCGCGATGTCATGTTTGAGTGCATTTTTTTTATTTTATTTAATATTGTATGGCAAGCTAGGTTAGTCGACCATGGTTTGAATGCTGGAGGTATTGAAGACGAATCAAAAGTCATGCTGGTACTGTAAGAAAAGTGGAAGACGGATTACTACCCAATAATGAAAGTCAAGCTAATGTAGTACTGTCAGTCTGGTAGACAAAAGCAGGCTTCATACATCAATATATTCATCAAAGGGACACAAAAAGTTAATTAGATATTTGCTTGAGAATCTTTAAACGTATGGTGACATTTTGTAGATTTACAATCATGAAATTTGGCAATATAGAAACTTGTATAGAATAAGTAAAAGGAAAGATTAAACAATGATTAATTTATTTCCGAATTAATTTAATTACATTTGCGATACAGATCGTATCTAGTGTCAGGTTATGCCACAAGTATTGCTCTTCTGGCATTAATTTCAATTAACTGTGTACTTACTGAGTAGTTAAGAAAGCAACTTGTCTATTATGGATAATTAGATGCTGTACATGTTTATTGAATAAAAGCACTTATCATTTTTTAATGTTTCTGATCAAATTTAAAATAAGAACAATTTATTTATGTCTACTGTAATATTGAAGTTTCCATGAAGCTCTAATTTCCTAAACGTTATCAAACAGTCCAATGTTGCTCGTAAAGTATCATTTTCCAAAATTTTGAAGAATCAAAAGGTAAAATAGAACATTTGTCTAAAGCAGGAGAAAATAGTTTTTCTTTTAAACTTATATTTATATTATTTTTTTGTAGAATTTAATAACTGCAAAAAAGGATGCTGTCTACATTTTTTGCATTTTTGTCAACCAGTAACAATAAATTCCTCCTATTTAAATACTTCGATCGCAACAATCGTATAAATATTATAAACGCATAAGTATGTAAAAATATATGGATGTGTTGTGTGCATGTGATTGTGTTTGTTACTTTTTCATGCTCTAACTAAACTATATACTCCTCGTATATAGTTAAGTTTATATATATTTATGAGTTTATTTATGTTTATCATGTTATACTACGAATATAATTCTAAAATAAAAACAGTATTTATGTTGCACGGCCGTGCCCATTTCTCGCCATTTACTATTTCCTCTACCTTAAGGTTGTCTGGAAGAGATCGCTTTCTAGCGATAAGACCGTCTAAATTGTACTATATTTTTTCTGCAAAACCTATTTCTGTAAAGATTTTGTGCAATAAAGTATATCTATCTATCTATATTTCGAACGGATTCGGTAAAAAAAAAATGCTCATGACATGCTCGATTAAAATAAAGGTACAGGATACATTTTGTCTCAAAATAACGCTTTTAAATTAGCTAGTTTCAAATAAATGCGCTACATATTGCACCAACAATTCACCAAAACTGTAGTTTAAAATCATACGGTCAAACTATTTAATAATTCAGTTTATTTATCTGCCCGTAATATCGTTGTTTCTGTGACCGATATGAGAGGTCACACGGAATATTAATTGTAGTGGTCAGTCGCCATTTCAAATATTCAAACACGTTCGGCCGTCGTGAAAGGGTTCAAACCTCAAATGTATGAACTATTTAAAGTGTGATAGACGGAATTTTTTATTATGTCCATTATAGTTCACTGGTTTAATGCCAGCTGATGTGTTTGCGGTTTTTCAAAATAATAGTTATCCTAAATGTTCTTATGGGATCTTAGTTTTCATATTTCATTCAAATATAATCAGTATTTTTTAAAGAATTCAAGACTTTCGCATTCTTTCATTTCCAGAGCTCCTGGGGGGGTGCTACATTAGTAGCAGGGGTCAAGCCTTCAAGGTAAGGACGACAAGTCCAGTAAAAGATTCATTATGCTGTACTTGTCAACCTTAAGCTAGGACCGCATTACCACTTAACATCAGGTGGGATGAGGTCAATCTTGAAGTGTAATATAGAAAAAAAAACAAAAAAAAAATTAAAGAAGTAAAAGGGTCAAAACGCAACATCCTTCTATGGTAGTTAATACGAACTACTTACTGCCCGACGTTTTGGTTAGGTTGCACCAACCGGTGTCACGAGCTGACTGGTCTAGCTCGTCTTCGTCTGTTAGGGGAGCTTGCAAAAGGGAATGTTTGGAATGTAAAGGGGAGATAAAGATTTAAAATTAAGTTCGTCATACAAATACAAGATGGCTGTAGAATCGAGAAGTGCTATTCTTACAAATCTTAATAGTTATGGCTAATAAATTAAAATATTTTTTTCAGGTACAAAAACGTCCTAGATGATTGAAACATTGCAAAGGTAAGATCGTTTGTAAAGAGTAAAAAATTACAGAAAAAGCTTAAAATCTAGACGATCGCGAGCCAGTTGAGTTTCAGCTAGCAGAATCGGTGAGCAGAAACGCATATATCTTTTTTACACGAACCATTTACAGAACCACTATTGAACCCCATATGACTCAAAAGGAAACGTGTCTAATTATTGTTACATTTTCTTTTGCAACATTTAATTGGTGGCACATTATGTTAAATATTGCACATTAAGTGATCCTAGAGATATAATTAATTTACATATTTTTTTCATTATATATTTTTTACAATTGACAAACTAACCCCACGATACAGGTCCTAGTATGGGACCCACTGTAATGCAATCTTTTGTAACAATGTTTTTTTGGTAAATAAATTATTTGTATTTGTATTGTATAACTGTATGTCTTGGTGCATAAAGTAGTGATAAGTTTGGGTTTTTTTTTATAAAAAAATACTGGGTTTCTAGCCGGTATCTTTTCGGTAGTTATAGGTTCTGAACCGGAGATCATTTGATTTATACAAAGACCATCATAAGTGTGACGTATGTTATTTTTATGAATAAAAAGATTTTACTACTGACTATATTTATACAGACCCAAAAAACATAACAAACACAAAGGCTCATCACACAAACGTTCAGAAACAGGACGAATCCTGATTGAAAATATGATTTAATTAGCCAACTAAACCGGTTTTCACTGTCCCATCCGCACTTCAGCCTTCACAATCAGCGCTTGACCTTTCCAACATACGAATCGAAGCATAGCGATATTAAATTCCGGTAACAGCAGCGCCCGTTATCACGCCCCATATACAGTTCATTCGTTCCACGGGCCATTAGCTAAAAGCGGCAGAGAAAAAGCCTAATGGTCATGAAATACCGCTATTTTCATTGTCCCGGCTCAGACAAGCTTGAAGAGTGTCACACATGACTAGTTTGCTATTATTGTAAACATAAAATACTACTTAAAGATATTTACAGGATTGACGACCTATCTGAGAGGCTAGCGGCCCGGACTTGGTTGGGATATCATCACGGTCTAAGGCTCTGGGTTCGTTTCCTGGCTGGGGACTGCCCCGAAATTCATATGGATGAAGTTTTCTGTTTCTCCAAAATATTTAAAGTTTGCTAATGCGGCGCGAAGCGAATTGCCAAGGTGTCTTCGATTCCGTGGTTTTCAAACATTTCTGCAACGAATGTACCACGGGCCGATAAGTATGTAGGTCTAAACATATTCGGCAGAGGGCACTTACCGGAGGCTAACGGTTGATACTGCAGAAGAAATCATCGTCTACGATAACTTGCGGTTAGCTCAGTTGGTAAGAGCAGCACGCGCGATACGTGAAGGTCGTGGGTTCGATTCCCGCACCGCAAGGCGAGATAAAAAAACTCTGTTTCTTTAAAATATTGATGAAATATGAACTATTATTCTAACTCTATATTGTTTCGGGTCTGGTTGTTGCGGTACCATCGTTGTTTCTGAATTATGTAACATACGTGCTTTTTCGCTACTTAATTTTGTAGATTTTTACAATTTTCATACAGCTTAAACGCCATCTTCGACGGGTTCGAGCTCCACACTGCAAGAGGACATGAACTGCATCTGTTTTTTTTAAATATTTAAACTATTTTGGTTAAAAAGAATTTCACATAAATAGTTTAAACGAATCCACTATTAAAAACATCATGTTTATTGTTCATTTAGTATCAAAATTATGTCATCATTATCCCACTTCTGAATATGATATATGATGTATCTTTATTAATTGTATTGCTTTGTAAGTTATATCTTATACATACGAGTACGATACAACAACATAGATATGAGATGACATAGACAACATAGATTAATATGTATTCCTTTGTTATTGTTGATATATTAATAATTTTAACAATGAATGGTATTGACCGATTGTATCTAGGCTGAACCTAGCCTTACCTAATGGTATCGGTGAAGACTTAGCATAGCTCGAACGCGTCCCATTGGTCGCCCGCACTCAAGACTGCCCGTAGTGCCGCCGCAATCCCTCCTGGCACTCAGCAGATTAATGGCCCTCGAGGCTCTCGATGCCAAGCGTGCATTGTGCATAGCTACACCGAATGGATTATACACTCATGACATTTGTTTTTAGCTCTCATTTTATTTATTTGACGACCTCCGTAGCCAAAAAGTGAAAGAACCGCACTTTGCCATCCTATAGAAATCAAAAGGCAGTGGTTTTTTATTTAAAAAAAATTATGTAACGATTACTTGATTTTAGTTATGTAATCTTTTAAATAGGCTGATATTTTACTTTAATAAATCAATAATAGAAAGCTTTTATTTGATTCCTTACAAATGTTTATCAAATAAGTATTTCAAACAAATGACTCAAGTATCAATAAAATACCTGTCGCTGATATTTTAATTTACTTCTAGTTAAATCTTTTGTTTAAATGTAAACAAAATTCTCTTTAATACTTACCTTCCAACTTTTGCCAGGCTCGCTTACCTATTTGTTATTTTCTAAATTAACATTACCAAAACTTCCTCAAGTCCGGAGCGACCGCAGGTACTTACGGGAGTTCTTTAAGGCCGACTCATTAACGTCGCCATATTTGTTACGGGAGTTTCAGCATTTAAAAAGCTTTTTGAGACGCTTGGAGCGAACCTGCAATGTTTATAATTGTCAACACTGAAGCTATGTTAGACTGTGATTCGGTATGGGTCGGCTAACAAACCCCTCCCTGGACAAAAAGCGGATCTTGTCGTTTTGATGGGGCTTAATAATTATGGTCCGGTACGTTGAGGCTGGCCGTGCCGCTCAGCTTCAGATGCAAATTCTAATTCAAATCATTTATTGCACAATATCACATTTCATTAGTAAGGTCTTACATAATACATGTTTACATGTCACGCCCTGTTAGGGCATGGCAATTTGTTAAAACTAATAAAACTTAAAGAAAACAAAAACTAAACATGACAGGCTAAACAAAAGGAACATATAGAATTAAACACTTAAATACCTAGAGACAGCCTATACAGCCACCAACGTTCAGATAACACAGATAGCCAGGATAGATCCCTCTAGGAAATTGAACGAATGCCTTGTGGAAACTTGAGGTAAATAAAAATATATTATGGAGGTAGATACACAACCTTTTTTTGGAAATACATTGGAAAGAGTGTAGAGAAGAATAGACATTATAAAAATATAAACTTAAATATGGAATATACAATTATATTGTTATTTTTGTGAGTAACATGTTATCAAAACAGGTTTTAATTGAAATCCCTAGTCCCTGCCCTTCCTCCCTATTAGGTTGAGAAATAAGACGTTTAAAAACGGTCATTTTGTCAGCTATGTTGTGGTGGTTCAGATTGATCCGCATACCCACGATATCGCTTGAACGCGATGGAGTGCAACATCATAATATGTCATAATTTCTCCTTGAGAACAACGTACTAATAAAAAAATTAACAAACGCGTCCGCAGCCTACGCTCGGCCTTATCTTAATTTCGACATCGAAAAGAGATGTATATAAGCGTTACTTTACTCCAACAGTTAAAGATTATATACTCAATTTATTTTTGTTATAGAGGTACTTCTATACGTTTTTCGCATCGAGATTACGTGTTCTGTTTTTTTCGTTTTCTACTAATATTATAAAATCAGTTCAAGGACGCATTTGTGAGTAATAAAGATATTTCGTATTAGCGCCGAGAAGGGCAGCATATAGTTTATTATATTTCAAGAACCGTCGACGCATCTTTTACATTGACGATTGATATATTGACGACTTTCGTAGCCGAAAGGCGAGCGGGCTGGACGTCGTCGCCGCGTCGTGCCTTCTCTAAGATCCAGGGTTCTAATCCCGGTCGGGTCAATATGGAAAACGAACTTTTGAATATTGTCTCGGGTTCGGGTGTTGAGATACCGTCGTTGTTTCTGATTTCTGTAACACAACTGCTTAAGCTACTTACCACAGAATCAGATCAATGTATGTGATGTTGTTTTATATTTATTTATTTGTTTCGAGATCAGTTTAACGACGCAACTAGGAGTTCGTTGTATCCACACAAATCTTTGATCCCAGTTTCAGGACTACTAGTCTAGACAGCCGGCGTTTGAGACCTTTATTTCTGCATGAGCCCTGGCTAAGACTGTATGATCACGGCTGGAGCACACCGCATGTATATTTAAGCCTCTGCGACGACAGCATCCATAACATTAACAATTCTTATCACTGTCGCCGCTCGTAAACCGGGTATGATGTGGACTGACGTACCACGGGAACTCGCCTAGGTGGGAATGAGGAATAGAAAACAAAATGAGTTCTTAATGAACACACTTCAACTTTTAACATTTAACAATCACTTCTGTGTTGTTATATTCCTGCGTATGAGTAAGGTTTCCAGAGCTCCTGGGGGGTGCTACATTAGTAGTAGGGGTCAAGCCTTCAAGGAAAGGGCGACAAGTCTAGTAACAGATTTATTATGCTGTATTTGTCGCCTATAAGCTAGGACCTCATTACCAATTAACATCAGGTGGGATGAGGTCAAACTTGAAGCGTAATATATAAAGAAAAAACGTAATTTCGTCCTTAGTATTTCAAATTTATTTTCCACTAACGGCTCGTCGCGGCGTCACATATTTTTCCACATATTCCATCGATACTACGCTCCTATTAGCCGTAGCATATTACTATATAACCTAGAGCTATCTCGATAAATGGACTATCCAATCGTAAACATATTTAATTTTAAATTTCAACCAGTACTTTCTGAGATTAGCAATTAAGAAACAAACTCTTTAGCTTTACAATATTAATAATGATATTAAATATAAGAAGATAGTATTTATCTACAACTTTTGGAATAAGGCCGGAAGTCAAGTGATGATAACGTTTTAAATAGAAACTAGATATTTAAGCGAAACCAAAGCGTGCCTATCGGTATAGATTTTTATAATTTTTATAGTATTGAAATTTTGTTTTCCTCTGTTGTTGGATTGTAACCCACAATCTCAACTGAGCTTATAGTATGTCATTGTAGTCGATTAATTTTTCTGTTACAACTACCTCTTGCCTTTGGAAAGTTCTCTTTGCTTTGAATTTAGAACTACAAACAATTTATTTTATTTATTTAAAAACTTTATTGCACAAATAGGTACAACAGGTGGACTTAATGCTAGGGGCATTCATTCACAAACAAGGATGTGGAGTTTAGGTAGTTTTATTGATTTTTCAGGATTCTTGAAACGTAAATAATCCAGTTTAAGCTTGTTTCAGGGCAAAATGAAACGCACAAAAAGAGTAAAAAAATTATGAATAAAATACATGACTCTAAAAATATCTATGCTCATCTTTGGGAGCATTGCCTTTACTTTTCAAGGTTATTTGAACATAAAATTGTATTGTCAGAACAAGATTAAGTGGATCGTGATAGAAGGCGATTAATCGCATCTCCCTCACTCACGAACTAAAAGCTGCCAGCCATCCATCATACGAAACAGTATTGTCCGACAGGACAAAAAGACGACTAGTTATTTCAGACATGCTAATAAATAAAACCCAGCTTACAGTAGATTTAAAAAGAAAAACTCAAAAATTTCATGACAAAACATAAAATTGACAAGGAACCTATTATGATTTTTTATATATATTGCACTTCAAGATTGACCTCATCCCACCTGATATTAAGTGGTAATGAGGTCCTTGCTTAAGGGCGACAAGTACAGCATAATAAATCTGTTACTGGACTTGTCGCCCTTACCTTGAAGGCTTGACCCCTGCTACTAATGTAGCACCCCCCAGGAGCTCTGGAAAACCTTACTCACACGCAGGAACACAACAACACCGAAGTGATTGTTATTTGGCTGCGGTCCTCTGTAAGGTGGAGGTATTTCACCAGTCGGGCTGCTCCAGTTCGAACGATAAATCGCTTTGCCCTACCTCTCTTAAATGCTATATTTTTATTGAGTCACTGGTTACCTTATCCTGAAGAATCATAACGTTATACGAGTACCTTATACGCAACCGATTCTTTAAGAAAAAGTAAATACAGTGGAATTTATAAATTTCCTCCTTTTTTATGCAGTTGAATAAAAACATTTTTTTCTCTCTCAAAAAACTTTGTATCGTTGTTTTTCGAGCAAGCTCATTTACCTTTATCAAGGTTTTCACGAACACGACGATTGAGAAACATCGAGACGATATACATCACGTTTCATAATTCGGAAAGATCACGCCAAATAACGGAATACAGTGAGAAAGAAAATAAAAGCAGTGTATTTTTTCAAGGTCCTTATTTTATTTTTGCATCAGTAATTCGCCTTTTTGTGTTTATAAAAATTTTAATATACTTGGACGCTTAAGATACACTATGCGTGTGAATTTAAGCGCATTTTTAGCACATTTAAGTTGTACGTGTTCTAACAGCCAATAAACAATAATAAAAAAAAAATAGAAATTTTGTTGACCGTTTCGCACATACTAATAGGTCACTCCTACAATTTCGACGAATCAAATTATTCTTCTTAATACTATATATAACTTTAGTCTGGTGGGCGTGCGTAAGAAATGGTCACGCTCTCAAAAAAACAACCCACCTTTCAACGGCAGTCGCGTAAAAAGTATCAAAGCAGCATCTGTCACGTCGCATCTACCTTAAGGAGGTATTTCTTACGCCAAATCGAAAACAGTGAGTAAGCGCTGCCAGTAAAGTCTCACTGCCGACAAAAAAGAACTGACAGAAATAAAAAGACGGCACCCATCGGCTTGCGGAACATAAAACTGCATTTTACGGCGGCCGAGAACCAGCTCGTTTACGGGAGTGCGCACCGCGATGATTTCTGTTGCATTTGCTCTATTGCTTTTTAGGCGGGAGGCACCTTAAATATTCACTTGGGGAAAATAGACCGTGCTGGGTAGACTTTTGAAGTTTCGGAAAATTCACATAGCTATTTTCAGTCGTAGTCATGACTCATCAAAGTAACCGTAGTTTATTTTCATGAGTAACAGTTTATCGATACTTTTAGTAACTAAATTTATGAGCCAAATCGATTTTTTTGTTTTCTTTTATTATATCTACTAACACAGTCTATAATGGTATATCGATACTAACAATCTATAGATATTTGGTCTGAAAATAAATGAATTAATTTATTTTATTTGAAAACAAAACTATATGATTTGGAAAAATTTAACGGGTCAAAACGCGACACCATTTTTATTTAGTAGTTAATACGAACTACTTACTGCCCGCTCCTGACTCAGTTTAGCTCGTGATCACTGTTTGTTTAAGATAACCGAAACGTCGGGTAGTAAGTAGTTCGTATTAACTACTAACTGTAAATGGAACGCGAAAGTCTTAAAGTTTATATATGATTTGTTCCAAACCTACCTACACACATAGCAATCAGTTAGATACCGCTATTTAAACTAATCTACTGAATTTCTTACCTGTGTCTTATGATTGGATATAGGTTCCGAACCGGAATTAGAATCACTTTGCATTGTTTTCAATGACGATTCAAAAGTGTTATATGTAAACTTATTGATATAAGAAGTATTCATGTGTTTCCTCCTTTCTTTGACATGGATTCCTTCAAAAGGAGCGTGAAGAAACATGTTGCGGGCCAGTATGGCGATGCTAACGGATAGGATATTTTGATATCAAATCCGTTGCCATCGCGATTTGGGTTCCTCTCTTGCTTACCATCAGGCTAGGAGGAGCCAATATACTGCGCTACGATAAAAAAAAAATTGAGTTTGGGTTTGATAAATACAAATTTTAACGGCATCCAGTACAAAATATAATTGTTAAAGCATCGGCGATTAACTCACTTCAAAGTGAAAATAAAGCGGTTGATTACATTTTTAATAACGCAATGAAATACCATGTGAGTGCAATGCGAGAGCAATAAAAATTAATTAAAAATAATAGTCATGTAAAAATAACAGGGCAATTTTAAAGAGCGCTTTCAGTTGGCTACCAATTTAATTTATCATCATAGCAGAGAAGAAAATTAAAACGTTATTATTCGGACAGCCCGCTGATTATAATAGATAAAGAGATAATGAAAATGGTGCACAGCTAGTGCTTACTCTTAGGAAATGTTACTGAAGATAGACGGCCTCTGTAGCTGAGAAGCAATCGCGCCAGCTCTCAGGTCCCGGGTCCGATTCCAGGTCGGGCCGACATGGATTTTTTTTTATATTGTCACAGGTTTGAATTTTAGGGTACTGACGTTGTTTCTGATTTCTGTATCACAGTGGCATTATCGCTTAAACCGGAGCAGCCCGACTGATGAAATACCTCCATCTTACAGAAGACCGCAGCCAAATAACAATCACTTCGGGGTTGTTGTGTTACTGGGTGTGAGTAGGATTTCCAGAGCTCCTGGAGGTGCAACATTAGTAGCAGGTGTCAAGCTTTCAAGGTAAGGTAAGGGCAGTAACAGCTTCATTATGCTGTAATTGTCGCCCTTAAGCTAGGACCTCATTACCACTTAACATCAGGTGGGATGAGGTCAATCTTGAAGTGGAATATAAAAAATATATTAGTATTTTTACGGTCGCCTCGCAATCGGAGCTCTCCAACTTCATACAGTCTTGTTCTCTGAGCTATGCCCGCATTTGCATCGCCTGCGTTTCCCGCGTGCACGCGACCGCATCGCCTGCATCCTGCATCCACCTGCGATTTAATCAGCGGGACGCCGGAAATTCAGCAGTGCCGTTCAGAATCTCTTCAATTTCCCGCATTTTTTTTGTTGTTTTTGTCGGGAGAGCGCGCGCGAAATGATTTTTTGACGGCTGCGTGGTTTCTTGTGTTTCGGCATGTTTTGCTGTGTTCGCTTTATTTAATTGGATTGAATAACGTTTTCCGGTCAAAGTGCTCGCATTTTTTTGGAGTTTACGGAAGACCTGTTCATAGTGTTTATATTTGCGCTACATTTTTATAAGCGAAGAGCCGCGATTTCGTGTCATGATTATTGACTGGTTGATATTAGTAATGGGATAGTACAAGATAACCTTATTTTCACTTAAAATAAGTTATAATAATAATAATGAATTTATTCAACCAAAAACAGTAAACATTGTATATCTTATAACTAGAGTTGTAACTAAATGTAACAAACTGAGATTCTTACGAGACCCTGACTCACTAGGATATAACCTGTATCTTA
This sequence comes from Glyphodes pyloalis, assembly GCA_037074685.1. Lineage (NCBI taxonomy): Eukaryota > Metazoa > Arthropoda > Insecta > Lepidoptera > Crambidae > Glyphodes > Glyphodes pyloalis. Next base: position 18,896,593 of record JAYKKO010000003.1, on the reverse strand, counting down.
AAAGTCAGTGATTCTTCTTTTTTTAGTTGAAGTTTGTGAAGGACAAGACATTATAAACAATACTGATTATTATTGGTAGTTGTTGTATTTATCAGTTTTAGTCTATGACACATATATCCACACCGTGCATGCTGATACAAGTAATCTCATCTCTTCAGGCAAAGCCTTCGGATAAAAATGATAGAACTTCACCTCAGGTAAGTTCTGGAACAATCAATACGAGCCTATACGAAACGGTTACGTTTCCGGTACACGTAATGATCTTCATATTTCTTATTGTGAATCGTTTGTATTTACGTATTTGCATAGAAATGTTGATATTAATGTGAATTTTCCCGGAATTTTTAATGGTAAATCCCGAGTGAATAATCTAAAGCATTTATTTAGGTGAGAGGGCTGCGTATTTCTTTTTATAGGTTACCGTGAAAAATGTGAAAGTGTCAATATAATTCGTATCCTGCTAGCTATCAAAAATGATGTAGTTTACAAAAGACAAATAAATCCATTACTTTTACTTTAATAAATAAACTCATAACGTGTCAATTGTAAAATGATAAACATCAATGTTACATTTTTAAACAAGCGGCCCACCGCGGTTTCGCTCGCGCTCTTTTCCTTTTTTCCACATTTACCTCTGATTCTGATTTATTGGTTGAAGCGTGATGTTTTATAGCATAAAGTCTTCCTTCTTCGTTTAATGGAGTTTCCAAATCAAATATATATTTTTAATTCCAATTTGTAGATCCTGCGGTTAGGGCGTTCAAACAAACAAATTCTTCAGCTTTCCAATATAAGTGCAGATTAAGACATGTCATTATCAAATATATATATATACATATTGGACAACACATACATTGCTCTGATTCTGTGGTAAGTAGCTAAAGCACTTGTGTTACAGAAATCAGAAACAACGACGGTACCACAACACCCAGACCCAAGACAATACAGAAAACTTCGTTTCCCATATTGACCCGACCGGAGATCGAACTCGGAACCTCAGAGATGACGCGACGCCAAAGTCCGGCACGCTAGCCTCTCGGCTACGGAGGTCGTCAAAATGTCAACGAAACAAAATTAATATAAGTGGTTTGTACCCACTAGCCTGTTTGTATCCATATACCTAAGCAAGAACTCACCAAAATGAAACAAATAAATTAAATGTGCCAGCAGAAAACGTTCAAATACGTTAACACATCCGCGGTTTTGATTGCCCTCACATTTCGTTCCTCCACATAACTCAGGGCACAAAACAAAGCGAGCGTTCGTACGATCGCAATCGCCATCACCGGAATATATGGCCGATAACCAAAGAAACTATCTGAGAAACAAAAGTCATAAATTTTTGCCGGCAGCCGAGCGGGATAGTTTGTGTTGCTGGTGTCAATTGTTTTGTTCTGGGTGTTATTGTGGAGTCGGTAGAGATGTTTTTCTTCTCAAGCGTGTATCTCGGTTACCCATCATTTCGGTGCTTTGAGATAGGGGTCCACCTCGACTATGATTCGGATTTGTCGTTAATACAATGGAGACATTGCCATCTGACTTCAGCAATCCTTTCATGGGGAACCAGATCTATAATGTGAAACATAGTTTAGGACCAAGGGCTCTGCGTGCTTTCCTTAAGTAAAAATAATCATTAATATCGGATGATCAGGTGATTCAAGCTAGCAATTCCCTATTCAAATTTTGCCAATCACACAAAATGAAAGTTTTCACAGCAGAGCTTGATCCCACGATCTCCAAGCTTTGCTCCTAGCGCTCTAACTAGTACTAACCATTACAAAGGGAAGAGGTGAAAATGCTTGTTGAATTTGTTTATCAAGCTAGAGATATTGCGATCGACTTTTGTGTATAAATGGAAGGCATTTTTAGTAACCCGTTTACATAAGGCGTCTAAAAACAAATGCGGGTTTGTAAAATGACGATGGCAAACGAATATTCCCGTCTCATTGTGTATTTTGCCTAAACATTTGATCGACGATTCACACGCCATTTTATGAAATGCCAAAATTTTTCCTCCAAAGAGTCCAGTGCCTTCGGAAAGGCTTTGGGTCCAAATCTCAAATTAGTGACAGGAGACAAATTTTTCTTACTATTAGAAGCTGAAATCTAGAATCCAGCATATTTCGATATAATAAAATTCGTTCTTCAAAGAGTCGAGTGCCTCCAGAATCACCCTCCCCGCCCGATTATTGCTCCGAACGAGCAACTTGCCGCGCTCCTGCATTATGACACCTAATATTTTTAAACTCCAAGGTGCAGGACCTAGCATTGTCATGTTTGGAAACTCTCTGCCGTTAATAATGGTAATCGTGCATCCATGCAGTTTGTTTATTGACCTCATCTAATAACATCATTACCACTAAACATCAGATATGTTAAATGGTAATAAGGTCTTATTTTAAGGGTGACAAGTACAGCATAGTAAAGTTGTTACTGGACCTGTCGTCCTTACCTTAAAAAATTGTCAGACTCACCAGTTGTTGAGTTTATTCAATACAGAAATTCAAACAAAAAAATGCATATCTTCTCTTTTTAACCGTCTCCAAAAAAAGAAGGTTCTCAATTCGATCGTGTATAATATATTTTTTATAATATAAGTGTAGATTTAAAACTATGTCTTATAGGAAGTATGATATACATAAAAATAAACTGATTCCAATAGGATTTCTTTTAATAGCAGTTACCATTAAAAAATAAAAAATTGCTATCTCTGCTCTAACATTGCACCCTTATTTTGGCCACTGGTAAAATAAGTGTTTGCGGCTAAATAAGAGGTGATATTTGTAATCTCGCCATCAGCAGACGCTTGGCATCGCCGAGGCCTCTCCTAGCCAACAGATGGTGTCTACTGGACGGACGACTGTTCACACACTACTAGATAGAATAACGAACTGTGTGAAATTGTTAACCTAGTAGAGTATTCGATTTTTATTTCCCCACAAATCTTTATAATTGACAAGCTAACTGTGTGTCTTAGTGCAAAATTAGTAATAAATTTAGCTTTCATTTGTAAAAAAACTACTGAGTTTCTTGCCGGTATCTTCTTTGTAGTTAAAGGTTCCGAACCGGAGGTAGCTTCATTTGCTTTATAAAGAGACTATTCATAAGTATTACTAATGTAATCTTTATGAATAAAAAATATTGACTTTGACTTTGACTTGATTGAAAACTGCAGGTTAGTAATAGCGAAATCAATTCATCCTCCGTTGCCGAGAGGCGAGCTAACCGGAAGGTGTCTCTGTGGTCTCGGGTTCGATTTCCGGTCGGATTAATATGGAAAACGAACCTTTCTATATTATCTCGGGTCTGGGTGTTGTGCTATTGTCGTTGTTTCTGATTTCACAAGTGCTTAAGCTACTAACCACAGAATTAGAGCAATGTATGCGATGTTGTCCATACATAATTTATTTATGTTGCAAACTGATGCAGCTTTGCTAAATCCAATTCGACCTCCGTAGCCGAGAGTCGAGCGGACCGAACATTAGCGTAGTGTTATCTCTGAGGTCCTGGGTTCAATTTGCTCTCCGGCCAATATGGAAAACGAAAATCCCCTGCTATTTCATGAAACCTTTGCGATTTGATGTTTAAAACGTTATAAATTCAGTATTTCAGTCAAAAGGGGGGTCAGTCCATTGCATTGCTTGTTTGCAATCGATAAATATTGTGGCAGGTCAAAAACTAGTTATTTTGCAAAACAACCTCTCGTTATTAGACAAGATTTTTCATAGCCATTGTTTATACTAGCCCCCTCGCCTAATTTTCGCACAGAGCCAAAAAGTTCAAGTTTAATCGGCAAAATTACACATTTCAGCAAAACCATTTGCTACCCAAATCCGCTCGCCACGTGTCCCGAAAAGCGGCTTGCGAATAAAGAGGAGTAAGGAGGGTGATTAAGACCGCAATTAGAGGGCAGTGTGTCGCAGACTACGAGCCGCAAACGCATCTGAAGTAACAAAGCTTGCCAACTAACTATTAAGACGCTAGGACTAGCCAGAAACTGTTTATGCCTTTACAAATTGCACTTGTATTTTTGTGTTAAAATTGCCCGCTGTAATCTCGGATTTGTTGCTGGAATTTCGGCGAGATTTCCAAGGGTTAGGCCGGGCGCAGACGAGAGAATAACTAACGGATGCTTTCAACAGTTACCATTACGTTGATACTTGTAGACCTAATACAAAAACAGAAAGTAAACAAGAATATATTTTGTTTTTGAAGATTAATCGAAAGTTTGGGAAGGAGAATATGGTTTTTGGTTTGTATAAATTGTATTTTTTTTTGGAACCGCCTTAATCGCATTGGAAATGAGTAAGTTACAAATTTGGGTTGATGACTTGCCAGTGACTCGGATATTCTTAAGTACCTGTCAAATCACGATTGTTTCATGGTTATACCAAATGATGACCTAACGAATTATACTTTCTAACACACTGACTATATAAACGTTTTTTTTTATAAAAGCGCAGTATATTGTCTCCTCCCAGCCTGATGGTAAGTAAGAGAGGAACTCACATCGCGATGACAACGGATTTGATACCGTAATATCCTATACGTTAGCATCTCCATACTAGCCCGCAGGATGATTTACACTGCTTTTGAAAGAACTCCTTCGTTTTAGTGGGTAAGCCTTCTAAAGATAATTTATAAAAAATATGGCCGACGTTCCATAAAGACCTTGCTTACGGCATTGATACCTTAAAATTATTTGTGGATGGTGTCATCATTTTGAAAGCTATCGGGAATAATATTTCGTTTTTGATAATTTACCTCCTTTATTTTAAGCTAATATGAAAATCCATTTGTAGTTGAACGTTAACTGGACTTCTTTGGTAAAGTCTTTTTCTGCCAATATCGTGTTAAAATTGGTATTCTTTTACCATATGTCGTTAAAACGCATAAACGCCACTGTCCTTATTAAGTCCATTTTGACTGTGGCCTTTTTGTTTCTAAACTACTCTGTGCTTGATACCCACCCTCAGTCTTCCAAGGGTCTAGTTTAAGCTCGTTTCAAGGCACAATCGGGTCTAAAGTAGGTGTTCCACGTGAATTCAATCAATTCACCCATCAGCACTATTGCATTTTATTTGTGGCAAAGCGATATGCTCTCCTTTTTCGTACTGTTTTTTTTTATTTTTTTATATTGCTCTTCAAGATTGACCTCATCCCACCTGATGTTAAGTGGTAATGAGGTCCTAACTTAAGGGTGACAAGTACAGCATTATAAATCTATTTCTGGACTTGTCGCCCTTACCTTGAAGGCTTGACCCCTGCTACTAATGTATTTAGCACCTCCTAGGAGCTCTGGAAACCTTACTCACACGCAGGAACACAACAACACAAAAGTGATTGTATTGTGTGTAGTGGTTTGCTAGACACGGTTCTATCTTTAAAATTTTTGGACAGAGCAGTGTATGCGTACCCTTATACCGAACGTTTTGTCCGCGGCTCTTAAAGTAACGTGAGCGAGTGATTTTAATATGCGAAGTAGAACCTGCGCCCGCTGCAATATTTCCTCCAATAATGCTGGCTAGGATGCCGCCGCCGTATAGAAGGTTTAGATTCTAGCTGGTTTGTTACACTGAAACCAATCGTTTTAAAAAATAAAAAAAAAGAATCTGAAGTTTGAATAGTTCTAAATATGTCTTTAAAAACATTGCGTATGTAGGTATGTTTCTTAAATTAGAATTTAATAATATTAGTCAATATCGGAAAACATTATATATATTCCACTGATTCCGTGGTAAGTAGCTAAAGCACTTGTGTTACAGAAATTAGAGACAACAACAATACTACAACACCCAGACTCGAGACAATATAAAAATTTACCCGTTAAATTATTTTAAATGTTTAACCTTTAATTAGGCGCGCCAATAAAATAACATTGTTAGTCGCGCGGGGTCTGCAGTTACCCCAAATTGATAGGTATGTAATAAGAAACATTTAAATTAGTAATTAACTTTAATTGTTTTTATTCTACTTATTTCTTATTAAACTTTTAGCAAAATACAAAAAAATCTTTGTAAGATGTTTAAAACAGTATAGAAATATGTTTTTCGTAAGTACTACAATAATTCAACAATTATCACAAATTTTCTTTGTGTTATCGCCACAGATAAATTTGTTACACTTATTACACTTTGCGGTCGTTTTCCTGTCGCCTTTTCGTGGACATATGTAGCACCTTCCTCTTTTTAGTGAATGCAACCCAGTGTTAGATGTTGAAGGAGTCGCAAGTTCAGGTTCAGACAATGGCTTTTTCAAAGCACTAGGCGGAATTATTGCTCGCGCTCATCTATGTGCTTTTACTTATTCTGTTGCTAATAATTTCAGAATTGATTGATTGGCTCTTCAGTATCACTTAATTCTAAATCTGAATCATGCTCTGACTCCAAAAGTGTATCTGCGTCTCCTTCCAAACACAACTCATCGTCAGTCTCATCGAAAGCTTCTTCTTCATCTTCAAGAATCGCACTTATTTGTTCTGGTCGACTCTGCTTATTTCGGGCCATAATGAAATAATTATGTGAAAGATAAATACTGTTAAAAAACTTAATAAACTAAACAAGTCGCCGTAGTTTATAGGCATAGAGAAATAAACAAAACGTAATAGCTTGTGTCTATCAAGCAAACACATCAAAAACACAATTTTGTATTTTATATAACTCTTTAATTGTGTAAAGAATTGAGATTAACGTTATACATTTTTGTGATTGACAGTAAGAGGTGAAAAAAATGCTTTAAATCATAATATAAAAATATTTACTTACCTAAATTTGAACTACACTAAAAGTCGCGCGGGGTCGCTGCGACCCCAAACCCCTCCGTGCAGCACGTGTGTTCAGCTCCGTGGCGCGAGCGATACTCATTCGAGTGGGGGCTAGAGAGTTAGGAAGCTAGCAAGAAATTCGAGTTGCCAGCGTTAATAGGTAAAAAAATAAACTAACTTGAAGATCACTTGGGGTCGCGGCGACCCCGCGCGCCTAATTAAAGGTTAAAATGGAACGCGAAAGTCTTAAAATTTAGCCTCAATGACTCTCAGAGGTCGTCAATTTTTCAGTTAATATTTATTATTTTAATATTAATAATTTTCATCAAGTCAAGCAGAAATCGTGAAGTAGACTGGTAGAGAATTCCAGACATTAAGTCCGCCTTTTGGACATTTAAAACGTACAATAAATTTTAAATAAATAAAAAAATAAATATAATTCTTAGCTGTTTGTTCCAGCTAACCACTGAAACGGCTGAGGCAATTCAGAAAAGATATTTACTAGCAGACAGCTGACATAATAAGAAGTAAATAAGTCTACTTTTATTTTAGAATTTCTGTATTTTAATATGTACATTTTTCCGGTCCTTCAATTAATCAGTAATTTGAATTGGCATTAGACAGTCGCGCTGTATGCGAAGGACTTTTTCAAAGCCAAAATATATCAATTATTTGACAGTACAACCAGAGAAAGGAAGACTTCCGATCACAGTGAATAACATTATGCGACAGGGTGACATTACGCGTGTTTTACGAGCGGGCCCCACACTGGGGTTTCATTTATTGTGACATTGACGCCTTGTAACGACCGGACAAGTGTCAGAATGCATATTTGGATTCAGTTGTTTCAGCTGATGTAAAAAATATAAAAAGACAAGGAGCACATACATTTCTCTGGTGCTGTGGTAATTAGCCACTTGCGTTGCAGATATCAGAAACACTGGGTACTACAACACGCAGTCTCGAGACGTTATTGAAAAGTTCATTTTCCATATTGACTCGAGTGGGCACCGAACCCGGAAGCTCGGAGATTTGTCATTGATATACTTTGCGACTTAGATTTAGATTTCTTTAAAGTACAACTTCAAAAATGTTCGTAAATTTGTACAAAAGTTAAATATTAATTGATTTTTTTATTTTTATTGTACTCTACGCCGTATTAGCGAACTTTAAATATTAGAAACAGAAATATTTTATTTGCCCTTGTCAAAAGTTACTCAAACATAACTCGAGGATTACACAATTTACCTACTATTTATATTTTAGACCTTCTTTTTTTTTTTATTTTAGACCTTCTTTCAAACACTATCTAGCACACATCCTCTCGAAACTTCTTTAGGTGTCTAGACTTAGTTTCCTCCAGGTCCTTACCTTTCCTGCATCATCACAGCTTACCTTAATCTACGAAATTATTTAAACAAGATTCCCAAAACGGAACGCTAAAAGCGTGCTCTCACCCAAATACCCGGTGTCACCTCTCCACTTTATGCAAAGCGACACGGCATCTTAAGCGAGAATCACTAGCAACAAGCTCCAATAAGCTCCAACTCCAAATAAGCAATAACGAAGGTGAACATTGCAACGTTAGCATAACGATAACTACATCGTACATAACTACATAACATTAAATAAAATCCTTACAAATATTATTATAAATCCAGAAGTCACTCTGTCTGTCTGGCTTTTAAGTCAAAACTACCAAACCAATGTAAACGAAATTTGGTGAACAGTTAATCTTATGTTTTTTTTCCTGAGAGGCGTATCTATTCAGTCCTGCTATGTTATACTTCTATTCATATTATAAAGCTGAACAATTTGTTTGTTTGAACATGCTAATCTCAGATACTATTACTTCGAATTGAAAAATAACATTGTGTTTGATAGTCCATTAATCAAGGAAAGCTTAAGGATACATTACATCACACACCGACTAATAAGAAAAGAATGAGTGAGAAATGAAGAATAAACGGAGATAGTACGCGAGGCTGCAGTGGGATGCTAGTATTCTTATATTGGTACAAAATTCTTTACCTAAAAGGTAGAAAGCGTTAGAGCTACTGCAACAGCAAACGGCTCCTACCTTAAGAATTTGCCTAAAGCATTCGATTCATAAGACATCTGCAGAGCAGACATCCGCCATTCTTAAAGTCGCGTCATTCAGTCCCGAAAAACTGAAGAGGGATAGGGCATAGCGATTTATCGCTCGAACTGGAGCAGCCCGACTGGTGAAATACCTCCACCTTACAGAAGACCGCAGCCAAATAACAATCACTTCTGTGTTGTTGTGTTCCTGCGTGAGAGACTACATTAGTAGCAGGGGTCAAGCCTTTAAGGCAAGGGCGATAAGTCCAGTAACAGATTTATTATGCTGTACTTGTCACCCTTAAGCTAGGACCTCATTACCACTTAACATCAGGTGAGATGAGGTCAACCTTGAAGAGCAATATAAAAAAAAAAAAAAACGTCGCCAGCTCCAGGTAAGAGGCAACACTAAAAAGCTCGTCTGCAAGTGTGTATGCCACTTTAGTGTAAACGGGGTTGAACTCAAGACATTATTTTTTCATGTTATTTAAAATGACTTCTTTGTCTACTAAAGTAATCTTTGGAGGCAGTACTTATTTATTTCTTGACATTGTGTTTTATTTTAACTATGCCTAGAAACTTTCACATTTCCTTCCATTCTTTCACTTACTCCAAATCATACTTAACTTTCAAGCACACACAAACATCGGGACTACTTGAACAGCAAACGGTTCCAACCTTCAAAATTTGCTTAAAGTATTCGTAATCCCCCACCTGCAGAGCAGACATCCGCTGTTCTAAAAACCGCGTCATTCAGTCCCGAAAAATGTCGCCAGCTCCAGGTAAGAGGCAACACTTACAAGAGCGCCTGCGAGTGTATATGCAACCTTAGTGTAGGCGAGCCTGAACTCAAGAGTGTTTCGATCATAGACTTTGATATTTTGCTATTTTTAGGTATTGAACGTAAATGGTTTTCTTTTGACGCAATTAACTGCCTTCATTGAAGTTAGTAATTATATTTCTGAGTCTATAGATGTATGCAAATAAATGTTTGTACTTTCTTATTCTTTTCTTTAGATAGATAGATAGATAGATATACTTTATTGCACAAAACTTTACAGAAATAGGTTTCACAGATTGATTATAGTACAATTCAGGCGGTCTTATCGCTAGAAAGCGATCTCTTCCAGACAACCTTAAGGTAGAGGAAATAGTAGATGGCGAGAAATGGGTACGGCCATGCAACATTAATAAAGTTTTATTTCTTGAATTATATTCATGGTATAGCATGATAAATATACATAAACTTATAGATATATAACATAATATATATATATATATATATATATATATACACATATATATATATATACATATACATATATATACAATATAATATATATATATACAAATAAACATGCTTATCAAATATAAAATTAAGTAAAGTATTTTGACACAAAAAAAAAAATTATAATAATAATAATAAGTTAATATGGATAAGTGTATGAAACTTACTAACAACCAACATGCCCAGCTAAAATTATGGATAGAGGACAAAATTAACATTAATCAAGTGAGAGGAAGTACGATTTAACCCTGGCTTTGAAAATGGGAAGAGTCTCAGATAATCTGATAGATAAAGGTAAAGAATTCCATAAGCGTATAGATTGGACAGTGAAGGATTGGGTATAGAATTCAGAAGAATGAGTAGGAAAAGTAAGGAGAAGTTTACGTGAGGACCGCATATCACAATCGTGGTTGGGCTGCAAGAAACGGAAACGTTCTTTAAGATAGGGAGGAGCAAGAGGATTAAATAGAACATTAAATAGGAGAGATAAAACGTAGAGGTCACGGCGTCAACGTATAGGAAGCCATTTAAGCTGAGCTCGAAATTCAGAGACATGGTCATACTTGCGTAGGCCGAAGAAGATGCGGATACAAAAGTTTTGAAGACGCTCAAGCTTGTCAAGAAATAGTTCATTAAGATTAGAGTAGCAACAGTCTGCATAATCAAGAATAGGCAACAGTAAAGCCTGCACCAGTGCAATCTTGGTGGGTATGGGTAAGAAATTGCGTAATCTATTAATAGACCCAGCAGATGCAAACATTTTCCTGCTAACCTCTTTAATTTGACTATCCCAATTCAAACAATTGTCAATATAAATACCCAAATTCTTCACAACTTGGCTGTAAGAAATCGGGACACCATCAAATAAGATAGGAGGCAGAGAATCCCAATCAATTAGACTAATTAGCCGTGATCCGCCAACAATGAAAACCTGCGGTTCTTTCTTTTTCTTTTAAAATTTGTAGCTCACGCAATCAATAATTTTCCATGTCATTTAACTTCTTTGTTTACAAAAGCAATTTTTAAAGGCAGTGGTTATTTATTTCTCGACATTTGACCAGATGACCCGAAAATCTCAGGAAAATGTGTTTTAGTTTGATCAAGCCTAGAAACTATTTATTCTTCCACATATTCTAAACCGTTCTTAACTTTCAAGCACACACAAACATCAGAGCAACTTCAACAGCAAACGGTTCCTACCTTAAAAATTTGCTTAAAGTATTCGCAATCTCCCACCTACAGAGCAGACATCCGCCATTCCAAAAGCCGCGTCATTCAGTCCCGAAAAATGTCCCCAGCTCCAGGTACGAGGCAACACTTACAAGCGCGTCTGCGAGTCTAGATGCAGTCCTAGTGTAGGCGGGGCCGGATTCAGGACGCGTGCGGACAAATCGGATAACGCTTCGCGCCGAAACTTACAGACTCAATTTCAGACGAACCCGATTACGGGGACGTGCCTCGCTGGGATCTCTTTTGCGACAAGACTAATGGCGTGTGCCTGGTCTGGATATTTTTGATCATGGATTTTAGCATTTACCTTTTCTTCACGATGCTTGGACGAGAAATAATGGTCCCAACTTTGCATCTCCCTGCTTTGCAACGTTGCATCTCTGAAATCCCGTGTTCGGTCCTGGCTAGGTCAATATGAAAAAACCGGCCAAGTGCGAGTAGGACTCGCTCACGAAAGGTCCCTAAAAGAACTTTTCTCTATTCTCGCTGGTCTGTGTGTTGTCAATCAAAGTTATGTATGTGTAGTGAAAAAACAAATTTAAATATTAATGTCAGGTTTCAATATTTGAAAAACGATCCGTTTTTGTTACGAATAATACATAAATTATACGAGGAGTAAGCTAAAAACGACTAATGACAGCTAATTTGGAAAGTAAATTTAAAATTAGAACTAATAACTCTCAGAAAAACGGTTAGTCATTTTTGACACATTATGATTCCGTAAAATTGGAACAAGCAAATAATGAACTGGGCATAATTTAAACGACAAAATATTCGAAACAAAACACGTAATATTTTTGACTGCGCACAACCAAATCCCTAGGCTAAACACTGCAAACTGAAACAGCCAATCGGCGAAACTAAATCTAGCTAATGGCTCCGCAGATTAGCAACACCATGTATCACCAGCTTTTACAATAACGCCCAGAATTAACTCGCGCACATTAATTTAGCATCAGAACGCAGGCCACAGTCGAATAAATAGCAGTCGAGCTGTGTTTGCTGCCGCCAACAAGGCCGCCTTAAACTAAGCTGGGACTTTTGGGCACAAAAGAATTCGAGGCCCTTTTGGCCTTTTATTATTTTATTATTTTTATAGTACTATACGCCGTACTAGCGAACTTTAAATATTAGAAACAGAAAAAAATAATCTCCCCTTGCGGTGCGGGAATCGAACCCACGACCTTCACGTATCGCGCGTGCTGCTCTTACCAATTGAGCTAACCGAAAGTTATCGTAGGCGATGAAATTATTCTGCTGTATCAACCGTTAGCCTCCGGTAAGTGCCCTCTGCCGAATATGTTTAGAACTACATACTTATCGGCCCGTGGTACATTCGTTGCAGTTGGTAAGAGCAGCACGCGCGATACGTGAAGATCGTGGGTTCGATTCCCGCATCGCAAGGGGAGATTACATTTTTCTGTTTCTAATATGCCCTTTTGGATAGTAAAAAAAGCTAATTATACATTTTTTTTACTTAGTATGGCCACTTTTCATATATACAAAATTATATGATGGGCCGGCCTTTGGCGTCGCGCTATCTCTGAGGTCTCGATTTCGATCCCCGGTGGGGTAATATGGGAAACGAACTTTTCTATTTTGTCTCGGACCTGGTTGTTGTTGTACCGTCGTTTTATCTGCTTCTGTGACACAACTGCTTAAACTACTTACCACAGAATTACAACAATGTATTTGATGTTGTCCAATATTTATTAACATTTAATTCTGATTATTTCTCACCTCACAATTCTGATTATTTCTCACTACTGGACAAATTCAAATACACTGCAAATTAATCTTCATTTCTTCGATAGTAAGACTTTCTAGACAGGCAGTAAACAGCAAAAAACGTTACAGTCAAATGCCATGGCATTTCGGCCAAAGACCTTTGAACTATTATTTGGCTTGGAACAAAGGATTACCGTCTCAACTTTGCGCATGGTAAATGCAGTTTTATTTTGCTATATTTGTCTATTACGAAAGAGTGAAAATGTCACAAAGTACTCCTTGTGCATTTGGCAGTTTAGATATTACGTTTCATTTGAATTTAGAAGAGAGGTAGGGCATGGCTATTTATCGCTTGAACTGGATCAGCCCGACTGGTGAAATACCTCCACCTTACAGAAAACCGCAGCCAAAAAACAATTACTTCGGTGTTGTTGTGTTCCTGCGTGTGAGTAAGGTTTCCAGAGCTCCTGGGGGTTGCTACATCAGTAACAGGGTTCAAGCCTTCAAGGTAAGGGCGACAAGTCTAGTAACAGCTATTATTACACTGTAATGGTCTCCTTTGATCGTTACAGAAATCCGTGACAGTAACGATATCACAACACCCAGACCCAAGACAATATAGAAAAGTTCATTTTCCATATTGACCCGACCGGGATCGAATCCGGGACCTCAAAAATAGCGCGACGCCAAAGTTCAATTCACTCACCTTGCGGCGGTTGTCATTATATTATATTGTATTATCTATTCAATTGAAGTCTAAATCCAATAAAATCCTTTTATCCAAAAAAAATATCCATACAAAACCAGTGTTCGAATTAAATCGGTAATTTATTGCTTTAAATACTTTTAAAAAAAAGCAAAATGTAGCCAACATTACGGTACTAAAATACCAAAAAGACTGACTTTATATCATTTGTATCTATATATCGTAAATTGGTTAAGTGGGATATAGCGCGGTAAAATTGTAAGCCAACCGATATAAAATTCATATCGAACTGCCAATCTAGTATTTATATGAAAGAGGTCAGTAGATTTTACTCTGAATGAAGCATTTATTATTCAAAGTGTGGATAGGGTCGATTTTTAAACTGGCAAGTGTTTTAATTTAGCTTTTGAAATGCTTCAAAATTTAATTCCATTATTCTGAAACTGAGACCGCAAAAATGCTATATGCATGCAATATATGCAGTAATAATATTGGCCCGTTAGAACAATGGTTAATGGTTGTGGGTTTGAACCCTATTTAGAACAAATAATATTTTGATGAATGTTTTGACGATTTCCATAGCCAAGAGTGCCACGCCACGCAAAATTTTAGCATGCTCGCACGCTAAAATTTTGCGTGGCGTCATCTCTGAGGTGTGTGTTCGATTCCCGGTCGGGTATGGAAAAATATCATTTCTATTGTTGTTTCAGGTCGGGAGTTTCTGATTTCTGTAATACAAGTGTTTTTGCTACTTATTACAGAACCTAAAAAATCTAACTGAGAAAACTCCACTTTTTTTGGAAGTCGGTAAAATATACTCGTAGATGCTGATTAAATAACCATGCCTACGTTTATTTTTAGACAACTGCGCACGCTTATCTTTCAAAAATGCGACAAGTAAAAACGTATTAATTACAAAAAAACACGACTACCTAAAAACTGAAAAACATTTTCAAGGTGTTTAATTTTGGCATCAAAAACCGCCATTTTGAAATTTTTAAAACCTAATAATTATTTCTGTTGATTTTTTGTATGTTTTGAATTGACTTGTTGTGTATCCTAGTACCTGAATGTTGTATTTAATTAAAATTAAAAAATGTAATTGCTTTGTAATGAGAAAAAAATTACATACCTGGTAGGCTAGAACTCGCCACGCAAGTTAATTGTATCAGGCTCTAAACAAATGTCAAGATCGATTGGCTGAAAATACGATGCGGAGTGGTATCAACCCTTTCGTCATTCATGCGACAAATTTTAGGTATTGCCCCTAATAGAAGGGCTGTTGGTGTTCACATAATCACAACGTATCAAGTAACATATTGTATGTCAAAATACGTCCAGTCCTCGAGTCAGCAGGGCGTGCTAAAGAATTATTTTTAATATTCTGTACCAAAAACCCACCATTTTGATTTTGTAGAAATTCGATTGATATCTCGTATGTCAAAATTCGTCTCGCCGTTCAAGGCTGTTGGTCATCCAAAGAAATGGACATAAATCTCCCATACATACATTCACACCATCGCAACTGTACTCTCCTTACTCTTTTGTTCGGCATTCGGATAAAAACCCGTCAATATTAAAGCTTCGAGAAGCAGAAATAACAGATGGCAGTGCATGTTTAATTCATGTTTCATCTTTGTCAAAGTTTTGCCCAATAAGTTCGGAACTAACGTAAGACCGCGATAGCTCCAATTTGCATTTTAATTGGTTTCATCCAGCCGTGGGGTTCCCGCGGGCGCAGTTAAAACGCCTTTAATTGTCGGACTAATGCTATGGAATGGGAACTGTCGCTTTTTTCGCTGAGTTAGCCATCGAAGTTTGAGGGAAGGCTGTTTGGATTCATGTTATGATTTACGGCGGAACCGCTTTTGATTTAACTTGTGTAAGGTAATTAAAGAAAATCTACATTCGGTTTAATAAATACCCTATTTAAAAATATGTATCGGAATATTTGCCCATGTTTAAGCTCGTAGCATTGCTTCCTTTCAGCAAAACCACTACAACATATCTATTACTATACAGGTACAGTGTCAAATACTTACCATACCTTACCTTAAGAAAATACCCGCCAACACGAAAATTATTCACTGTAACTTTACTCTTTAATTTAACTAAATAAACTTTATTCCACAGAAATATATTCAGCTAATCCATATTAGTATTTTATTTTGTTTAAAAACTTTATTGCACAAAAAAAAGTACAACAGGTGGACTTAATGCTATGGGCATTCTCTACCAGTCAACCTTTATTATAAATGCGAAAGTAACGCTGTCTGTCCGTTTGTCTGTCCGGCTTTCAGGCCTAAACCACCAATCACCGATTTTGATGAAATTGGTTATAGGTATACGTTGAACCTTAAGAACGGACATAAGCTACTTTTTGTTTTGAAAATAAGGGGAAATGCGGTAATACGCCCTTGAAAGTTTATTTAGGAAAATGTATATTTTTTAATGAAATTTGGCACAAATGTAGCTCTTTTTGAACTTGGATTAGAATATTGACTACTTTGTGCATCGAATATTAGGGGAAATATGAGTAAAACCGATTATGAAAGTTTGTAGTCCACACGAACGAAATTGCGTGCACAGCTAGTTATTTTATACATGAATAAAATCATTTTTTTGTGTTAAATAGTGGCGGGTATTTTTTTTTAACCATTTTTCATATAACCCACGGAACCAAAAGCATCGTCACACTATCCTGTACTTTAGCAGGTTCTAATGAATTTGCATTCATTGGAATATGGATCCCATCGTTCTTTACATTTCTCCGTATATTTAATGGCTTATTATATTCCCGTCTGAGATTTTACATTAAGCCTTAATGGAAAATTCTAATATGCTAGTAATTTCACTTGTTATTCTGCTGAGTTTTTTAACCCTTGATGCAAAAAGAGGTTATAAATTTGACGTTGTTTTTTGTCTGTCTCTGTGTGTTTTCATAGTATCTGTAGCATGGTAGGTGAAATAAATGAATCAATTTCGATGTGCTTTCTAAAGTTTTCAACGCAGTTTTCCTACTATGGCTCTTTACTATGTTTAGTGAGTCGATACTCACTAGTCTAGTAATGTAAAATTTAGCCATTTCGAAAATGATTTAAAGCATTTTCATTAGAAAATATAATGTTTAGAGAGAGACTTTGACTTTGATTATTTTTAATAACACATTGCGATCAAAAAATGTTGTTTTGGTTTTTGCGACTGATAAGGGATCTCTTTTTTAAGGTTGTCCCTTAAATATACCTTTCAGTAAGTGCTTAAGCGTAATTTAGTATTTTTTTGTTCTTACTGTAAGTGCGTGATGTGCCTAATATATATTTATATATAGGGAATAAAAAACAAGTAAATTTTTCTAAAATTTTTGTTCAAGCTTTTAATTATACAAATCTGGTTTCTATAACACAATGTATGTAGTTTTTTTTTTAATAATTTTAAAAATAATGTCCTCAAATTAGGTTGGAAACCATTGCGAATTTGAAAATAGTCGGTTACAATTAAATAGTAGTTTTGAGTTTAGTATGTAAGTTAGGATACATTTACTGAAACACCAGAGTATCTCAATACCCCCTCCCGTATCTCAGTGGTTCTCAAACTTTAATGATAGTCATCCCCTAATAAAAACAAAGCAATGACCAAAGACGACTGAATCGGCAAGTTTCATCTATGTGTTTAATAAAATGATCTAATTATTAATATTTCTTCTTATTGACTACTGTGTCATCTTGCCTGTTACTTCTAAACAGTAGCGTAGCTTGTGTTTTGACACCTTATTTCCTTTTTGGTATTATTTAAATTTTAAATTTGTTTTCATGTTGTATTCTTTTGTAAGTAACCCGAATCTTAAACATAAAGTTAAACGACAAATAATGTCTCAGTTAAAACACACTTTTTCACTTCATAATCAGTTATAGTTTATATTTTAGAAATAATTCAATTGATAAACCAATATATTTTAAATAAAAAATATATAATTGTCATTGAATACACTGCGATGATATTGTACTGCCGGTTTGGAACTTGTTAATACACATAAGAAAACGGTAGATAACTCAATAGATTTGTTACAGTAGCATTATTTAACTAAGTAATATAGTTTTGTTTCAATGAGTGATAAAACATTTAGGTACTAAGAAACTAAGTCCGCAAACCCCTTAGCAGCCACAATTTTAGAACCAGTGGCGTACTAAACACCAAATAACGAGTCGTATGCTGCACCCGGCTGGTTGTTGCCGAACTCCAGCTGCGTTTTACGCCGATTTTATTGCAAGGTTACGAATCCCTTCGCGGCGTTTACAAAATATCGTTTTAAATGTGCTGTGGCTGTTCGTAGGTTAAGAGCTGTAGATAATTGAGTCGTGACAGTTGGAATGTGGACATTATTTTGATTTTTTGCAAGTTATCTTTAAAATGCTCTAAAATTATCTATTTTTTTTTTTATATTGCACTTCAAGATTGACCTCATCCCACCTGATGTTAAGTGGTAATGAGGTCCTAGCTTAAGGGTGACGTACAGTATAATAAATATGTTACTGGACTTGTCGCCCTTACCTTGAAGGCCTGACCCCTGCTACTAATGTAGCACCCCCCAGGAGCTCTGGAAACTTTACTTACACGCAGGAACACAACAACACCGAAGTGATTGTTATTTGGCTGCGGTATTATCTAATAAACAGTACGTTCATAAGTAAAATTGTGGCGTCTCAGTGTGCTATCATAATAGTAAATGTATGAAAAAAACGTGTTTTGAGCTTTCATGCAAGAAGTTTTTAAAATTAGGCTGGCCTTCATTTAAATTTCAAGCTGTCATAAGTCAGGAAAATAGTCTACCTATGTAGTTCATTCTGGTTTAAAAGTAAATACAACTAAAATGGTACTCTACATATTGTTGAAAGTAAATGCTAAAGCTTGAATAGTAAATGACTGCAAATTGCCTACCAGATATCGATTATGAGCTGATAGGAAATATAACATTTTAAAATATATAATACTGTAATAATTAATTAATATTATAATAGTTTTTAAAATCATTGTCATCTCAACGATTATAGACGTGCTCTGAATATTACTAAATCTAAATAAAAAAAACCGAAAGAAGAATTTAGGTGAAGTCAGTTGCTGATCAAAAATAGTCGCTAAAACGAGCATTTTTGTATTATAAGTAAAGTAATTTAGAGTCTCAGTCATTTGTATTTTGATTATATTACAATATTCACTGTATGTACGTATCTGTGACAATGTTTAATTATTTTTTTTTAAATTACAAAACATTTTAGCTATTTATTTATGCTAGGAAATGATTGTCATGATATAAAACTCGCTAGCTCTTATTCCATCACAAATCCCTTTGCGGCGTTTACACAAAATATCGTTTTAAATGTTCTGTAGCGGCGTCATAAATGAGCCTCGGCGGCTGATTGAGCTTTGATGTTTGCCGACGGGACTTAACGACCCGCCGAGCCATTTGGAGCTCTTGAGATACGTACGTTTTTGCTTAAAGTGTAATTTTGTGTGAAAATACGTGGTTTCATGTAATGTAAAGGCTGAATTGCAACCTTTTTGGTAAACAATTTCGAATAGAACGCAGAAGTTTTAAAAAAAAACATACTTTTGCTTTTCGATATCCATTCTCTATTCAAGTAAATTCGAGCTTTTATATTGAAATTTAAATGGTAGTAACTTATTTGGCTCTGTTAAGTCCTCCTTGCTAGGTTTTGAATCATATCGTGATGAGGATCTTAACAGACGTGTTTTCACAAAAAGAGAATGGCCAAGGTAATAATTGAAACCAATTTATCAATGTCGACGACAGGTTGTGTAGGTATACAAACCTCTTTGCAATATTCATTATTTTATTACATGTTATTTAGATAGATAGATACACTTTATTGCACAGAAAAATCACAGAAATTGGTTTTACAGACATATTTAAGTACAATATAGGCGGTCTTATTGCTAGAGAGCAATCTCTTCCAGACAACCTTTAGGTAGAGGAAATAGTAGACATCGAGAAACGGGTACAGCCGTGCAAAATGTTTGAGAAAAATACTAACAGAAAATATCAATATAAATACCATAACAAGATAAAAATATAAAAAAATACGTAAAGATAAATAAGTTCTATAATAAATAAATATATAAGTTATTTATGACACATTTTGATTGTCTGCTGTTATTTTTCCGTCTGGTCGCGTAAGCTTGTGGTTTTAAAGATTTGTTTTTTTATTTAATTTTTAATTATGAGACAGCTTTTATTACATACAGTCCACAATCACCTTTTAAAAACACTGGAAAATAAAGATTTTAATTTATTTACAAAATAAAGTACAGCATATGAGATTATAAAATAATTAAGAATGCTACATTAGCGTTGAGGGTCATCAATTTTTTTTTAAATAGTCAACTAGGGTAAAGCCACGGTCACAATCTAGGAGCTTAAAAATTCCAGTAACAAAACCTAGCCATAACTATGTGTTTTTCCGTTTATTAAACGGTTTGTTTAAAAGTTTTTTAATATAGTTGGTAGAAAACCAGTTAAGTATATTAAAACGTTCTAGAAGCTTCATCAAGCGAAGGTATTTTATCGTAAACGCAAGTAAGGAGCTCGTCTAAGATAATCAACTTGGCCGGCTCGTTACGTGTTATGAGACATTTTGCAGTTTTAGCTCCTTTTAAAGTCAAGAACATTGAGAAAAATCTGGGGGATTTTCCTTTAAGAGGTTTGTTTTTTTTTGTGGAAGGATTTCCCAACTAATTTTCATGTTATGATTTGGTTGTTAAATTTAAAGTTTATAGTTAATTATTCTTCTAATGTGTTTGAAAAACATTTTACTTTGTTAGGGTTCCGTACCCAAAGGGTAAAAGCGTGACGTACTGAGACTTCGCTGTACGCCTGTCCGTCCATCTGTCCGTGCATCTATCTGTCCGTCTGTCTGTCCATTTGTACCTCCATCCGAAGAAGAAGGCTTAATACTGTTTCAAGCCTTGTTTTTCCAGGGAGGTTTTCTGATTTGTTCAAAGAAAATCAATAATGATTTTTTTTTTGCCTTTGTACGCTTCTATCATTTTTATAGTGCTTCACATTTTACAGAAACAAAAAATGTATCATCTGTGTTCGTGGCACACACAAGAGGAGATGAAATTTGTCTGTTTCATCAAAATATTTTGTGTGCTGTGCACACACAGCAAAGGCCTATTGAGGCCAAAACTAACAAAAGGTTTCAACGTAAACTGTGTCAAATAACTTATCACGTGCAAAACTTCCTTAGATCTAATTTTGTTTTGATTAGTGATGAATTAATTAGTTGATTTGTTATTCTTTGTTCCAGGTTGCACCACTCGCACTTTATCTCCTCACAAATGGAGGCGCTAAGTTCCTACGGGATCGGCCCGGCCCTGCTCATGCTAGGAGAGGGTTATTCACGTAAGTACTTGCAATTTATTTCGAAAGTAGTTTTTTAATTGGCTATAATGTTTGGTTCAATGACTCCTCATTGAGATATGTGATGATCAAATTTAAATTTCTGACGTCTACGCAAAAACGATAATTTGTTGTAAGTTTGAAAAAACTATACGACAATTTATATTTTTTTATGTAAATTATACTAATCATACTAAATTATTTATATGAACCTGGTATTTATTTACAGCGTACAAAAAAAATATGAAATAAAAGTTATGTAAGAAATTATTTAAAGATAGACGTAACGGTAACGTGTTATATGTTCTATAACAACCTTTGTAGTCTTCCATAGGATTAAAAAAATAATTCACCTTTACCGTGAGCCAATATCGTTATCATCAACATGGAATCCAGTGATTAAGAAATATTTACCGCGGTTAATATCTAAAACAATTCCGGATACTATCATTGTAGTGTGTCGAAGTGACGTCAGAAACAATTTGTTTGATAACACGAAGGGAATAAAGATTTGCAAGCTCCCCCGAACAGACAAGGACAAGTAATACCAGTCAGCTCGTGATCACTGTTGGTGCAACCTAACCGAATCGTCGGGCAGTAAGTAGTTCGCATTAACTACTAAAAAATATTGTCGCGTTTTGAACCGTTAACTTGTTTGAGATGCTTAAAATGGAACGCGAGAGTCTTAAATTCTCTAGTAGGTATATAAGGCGACGAATCTAATATATACAGAAGGTCGTGGCATGAGAGGGCTCCAACATAACTCAGTCGCGGCTGAGGGTGCTTGGGACGCAGCTGCTCTTCCTAGGAGCCGCCGTTTTCTCTTTTCGACGCTAAAAAGCACATAAGCCGATTGTTAAGACGGTACACAAGTTATGAGATTGGAGCGGTGATGCAAATTTTGACGACCTCCATAGTTGAGACGTGAGCAGACCAGACCAGCTGGCGTCACGTTTCTGACTGAGGTACAGGGTTCGATTGCCGGTCGGGTCAATATAGAAAACGGAATTTTTAATGTTGTCTTGGGTCTGGGTGTTCTGGCAACGTCGTTATTTTCAAATTTCTGTAACACAATTACTTTAGCTACTTAATATAGAGTCTCAACAGTAGTTGTGATTTTTCCCAATTTATATTTATTATTGAGAAATAAATTTGACAGGCACTTTTTATTAATTTGGCCGCCGAAATACTGACTGAACCACAAATTGCCCAGGCCGAAGTGGCTCACTTAATAAATTTGTGGCAAACCTATTATTTAGGTCAGTTTAGTATTTTTTGATGCTTGATTAAATTGAACCCTTTATAATGTTATATTTTATTAACAAAAATAGCCAATTATATTTTTCAATCAAAGGTTTGGTAGATGTACTATTATTGCGTCCTTATCGGTAAAACAAGGTATGAAACAGCAGTAAGCTTTTTTTCATTCTCATTTGTTTTTTGTCCCCGTGTAACATTATTAAAAAAAAAATGTATACGTATCTCAGTCATATGTGGCTTAAATCAGAACTTAGATTCGTAATGCTTAAAAAGAAACACAGGCGATGATTTTTCCTATGAATTTGGAACTCATAAGTATGTGATTTTTAAAAGTCACTTACCGAAATCTAAAAGTTTAATATGACAGAAAAAATCGCCGACGATAACTTGCGATTAGCTCTGATGGAAAAACAGCAAGCGCTAACTTGAAGGTTGTTGTTTCGAATCACACATCACAATGAAAAGTAAAAAAATGTTACTTCGTTAAAGTTATTTAACTTTCGCTAGCGTGGCTTCGCACTGTAACAAATTAAAAAAAAAATAAGACAAGTTTTTTATTAACATGTGGTGTACCTACTTATGTCAAATCGCTTATGCTTCGAACCGCAGGCTAAAGTGAAGCACAAGCAAGCACTCTCCAGACGGCCGGTGTATCGCGGATAGCCCCAGATTTACGAGCGGGTTCGATGTCGGGTCAGGTTTCATTCAAATTAATGTTCATTTTCTGTGCAGCGCCCGTTCAGATACTTGTATAAGGCTTCGTGCTCATGTACTGGGAATATTAAAGGATAAAACAGACAAGACATACTCAATGGGTAAGAATACCTAAACATACATACCGCAATCTTTTCGATCAGTTGATTGGTGAAATGATAAATTGGGCATATTAGATTATATAAACACTTAATCGAAGATTTAAACATAACTGATCAGCTGAGTTTCTTACCGGTATCTTCTCGGTAGATATAGGTTCCGAACCGGAAGTAGAATCACTTTGCATTGTATTCAATGACGATTCAAAAGTGTTATATGTAACCTACTTGAATAAAGAAATATTTGAGTTTGAGTTATATGTACTTAATTTGAGGGCATTTCGTTTCAACGTTAACAGTAAAAAGTAAAGAAAAAGGTTGCGGTATGCATAAATATTCTTAGATACTTTATTTCAGCGCATTTTATTTGAGCGATACTAATAAATATGTAAATAGAAAGGCGCATTGCACAATTATTAAAAGAGTATTATTTATTAGCAAATGACGAAAAGATCTCCTTAATTCCCTCTACGGAACGTAGGTTAATGTGTGTATTATATAGTTATTATGCTTTTTACTTCATATTATTTTATTTAGGCTACCCAACATATGTTTACAATAATACTTAAATATAGGTAATACCTCAGCATACTTTAACTAAATGTAACAGACAATTACAGGTTACCTCCACATGCATTATTAATCTTAAAAATAAACGGCACTCTCCTAATTGCAGAGTGGGAAAAATTCAATCCGGTTAAAAATTTTTGGTTTTTAGACATTGTACAGCTACCTTGTAGAACTTGTCATATGAGTAATTATGCAAATCAACCAGATCAGATATTAGATCGTATAAATAATAAAAATATAAAAATATTCTAATTCTGTCAAGTTACTCTTCACATTTATTGCTAAAATATTGGGTTCACTACCTAATTAGACACGGATGTCATACAACTAACATTTGAAATCAGAAACTTTAATTTTTTTTTCTATTAAGCGATAGTAATTTACCAGTTTAAAAGGTCTAAACGATACAATAAGCAGTCAAACTTAAGTGAAAAACCATATGGACACTAACCTAGCTTATACCTTACTAGTGGTGGCTTAAATTTTGTAGTACTAGGTATATTTATTGTAACGATTATAAGTACTACTTGTAATCCAAATAAATGAATGAAATTATAATGATTACGATAATTATATACATTTGAAAATACACAGCTTTATTTATTTACACAATAGTTAAATCCTTGACATTTTGGATGCTGGAATGTCGGGCTCATTGCTTAATTTGACTTGAGTGACACATAAATAACATTTGAATTCAGATACTTATTAATTTATATTAGGTACTAAAAGTGATGTACCAGTATATAGGGCTTCAAACAATACAATAAGAAGTCAAACCTAAGTGTCGACGCATGCAGCGGCTCATGATTGGTGAGTGTTCACGCTACGCCGGACCGGAACGAGCTGTCTAGCGCCGTTTGAGCTGCATGACGCGGCCAGACTGTCGCCACCGGCCCGTCACAGGCGTTCATTAGGGCCACGTCTGGCGCGTCCAGTGAATATTCAGATAGTGTGTTGAGCCTACGTATACTGGACATGGCGTTGGAATTGAAATTAAACCACTTTATACCCGGTAAACTTGACATTGTTTTTCACAGTGAAGTTTATTGTTAGTAAATTTTTCTTACTAGCCCTGCGAAACTTCGAATCAAATTAATAATGGAATGGTTTGCTAATATAAACCTTCGTTCGTTTCTTTTAGGAACCGAATTCATTGTATGTATAAGTGTAACAATTGCATAGATGTCGAAAATTGTTTGGTCGAACAGTACCAAAATAAAATGTAACACATATTTATTCTTTTATTAATTAAAAAAAATACTAACATACATTACTTTGAAATTTTGCATGACCTCACTTCTTGGTTCTATTTTTACGAATAAGAGACTTAATCACAGCTCTCTACTGAAGCTTGTGCTGCAGTTTCATAATCGATATTACTTATTAGTTGAATCAAAAATACGTAATTATCGATTTTTTTTAAACTAAATAATTAACTTTATAGAATCTTTTTTTATACCTGGTGAAACCTTACTAGAAACTAGTACTATGTCGAATAGGTTTTATTATCTCTAAATAAGTTAAGTTCTAATGAAACTCACTTTTCAGCTAAATTTACTTATTAGGATCATACTTTTTTACCAAGTCATCACCCATATTACTGGTAAACCAAACAAATATAGTGAACAATAAAATGCAACCGTTGTCAAAAGTAAACTTTGTTGCCTGCTATATATGTAGCAACATAACCACTGCAAATAGTTACGTCCTCAATACCTCATGCATGCTTGGATTTCAAATTGAAAGCCGTATCGGGCCGAGCATTATATCGGTAATTTCAGTTGCGGCATTTACATGGTAGATGCTATCAATGTTTGATTATAAGTCGATTGAACACAAACGGTGGGGCTCATCATCGTTGCCGAGTGGGCGCATACGGGAGGCTATTCTCGTGAACAAGTCAATGTTTAGTATATTTTCTTACTCTTTTTTATTTATAAACTTATTTTGCACAAAAAAGAACAGAATGTGGATTCCTCTCGGAGTTGCTTTATGGGTGATGATTACATCAGTAAACGAGTAGTATACGAGTATCCTTACTATTAACTACTACGTACGTGTACGTACGTACTGATTACGAGAATGACAATTGGCTACTTGACAGTGTTAACAATAAAATATGAAAAGTGTTAGATATGTTAGCTTATTAGTTAAGTAATCATTTTATATTTTTACTTTTTAATTAAAAGCATAGTTAGTATTTTATTTTTGCTGCATAAATTTTAGTTTTTTTATCTGTGGAACAAAAGAACCGAAACGGAAACCACCATTGCAATTCGGAAATGACAGCTGTCGGCGAAAATTATTTATTTTAATGTGGCGAAACAATGATTATTTTACCGATTAAATTGAATTATTGTGTCTCTAATCGTATAAAGAATTTATTGAAACATTTTCCGTTTATCTTAATTAAGTCGTTCCTATGCGTATCGGTTCGTTGTCTAGGACGTTGACGTCATAATTGCAACAGTGACGCGAATAGGCGTTTTCGCGCGCTTTTTAAATGTGTTACACAAAATCTTATTTTTCTCTGGTTATTTAGATTATTTCCAGATAAATCGAATTGCTTGGGATATAAAATGAACGAGCGCACATTTTACAATACTTTTTCAAAAACTGTCAAGTAGCCAATTATAACAACAATACTTCAACACAATATGATTATAAAATATGAAAATGTATATACATTTATATTTCAATTGTTCACTATTAAATTTGACAAATGATTTTGTTTAAATAAGCAACGAATCCTAATTTCTGCGATGTGTTTCACAAACCGTAACATAACTTTTTCTGCGGGAGCCAAAAGTGGACCGCTGAGAGCCAGTTTGCTACGCTGAATATTATGGCAAGCAGAAGGACTTGGCCTCTGCCTACTCTTTTGGAAGAAAAACGGGGCCGTATGTAGGTATGTATATTTAATTTTGTAAGCAAGCATTTACATCTATCACCTCCATTACCAGTGCCTGAATATATACAGAGCGTACTTGATATCGCAACGGGGCGACGGAAGAGAATGTTTGTTTTGTAAAGTCATTTTATTATCCTAGCATACCTTTATTCGGAATTATGGTATCTTAGCTAAATTTCATATACACGCAAATTAATTTGTGGGGGACTATGTGCTATAAAATCTAAAATGTGATCCACAATCTAGAATGTGTTTGTAACTTATGAAGCTCTTTTATTTTCAGTTTACAGATTTACGTAGGATATTTTAGTTCTGCTACTAATATATTAATTTCCAAGTCTATAGCTTAGCCTTAGGTAGGAGCTATGACTCTCTTCATCCAACGCTGATTGAACCACCTGTTTTCTGCTCTACATGATATCAATTGACATTTATAGTTCAAAGACTTTTGCCTTGCGACACTGAAGTATTTCGAACGAAAAGATCTGTCGCGATTTTTCGAACGCTGTCCATTCGAGTTGGATTTGTCGATTGACCTATTTCTTGAATTGGATCGATCTAACAATCTGTCCGGGGTATATTTCTCGATGTTGTTTGTCATACACAATGTATGTTATCACAGAAGTAGCAGAAACAACGGTATTCAAATCATTAAAAATAAGATAAAAATATTGAATCACTCTTATAACAGAATGCTTATAACGATGGCTATTAGATACACTTTTTAGATGTGAAGGTGCCTGGTGTGAGTTACCGCAGATACAGATTACTTTGGTTATTGTTAGCACACTCATCCATTGTGCCAATATCACATTTTTCTTATATTTTTTATTCTTTAGTATGTAAGGGTAGTAATAAGTATATTATTAGTCATAAATAGTTCTTACACGTGTAACCTCATTTTATAATAATACTTAAGCACACATTACATCGAATATACGTTCAGTTGTATCCCGACTCTGTTGTTTGAATTGATCTCCGTTTCCTCCCGTACATGGCGACCCTGCCAGCATGCCTCGGCTTCACGAGCGCGGTAATACGACGCGGCTAAGTCCTAATTACGGAGTGGAACTTTTTAACATGTAGTGAAATTTATCAAAGTGAACAATGGCTAGATTAGTCAGAGATAATTTCGTCGCCGGGTCGGACAATTATTGCGAGTTCTTTTCTATTAAATCAAGTAAGAAAGTAAATATCGTTTCATCATGGGCAGCAGCAAATCAAAAGGAGAAGTGATAATTGCACAGACCGCTGTAGGAGGGTCCAACAGCGCATCAACGACAGATCTAGAGTATCATGTTACCAGGACCAATATCATCCTTACATGTATTTTGGTGATTATCTTCGTGGGTATAATATACTTATCCTACAAGTTTTATAAGAAATGCCACTCCAATTGGATTTTGCGCCACATCGATAGAGCGGCGTTGAGGAATTCTATTTTTCGGCGGGCCCCGGCTACTCCAGAAGCGTCTAGTGGTCCCTATTGTGCGTACTCACATTCTAATAAGCCCCCCCCTAGTGCCGTGTGAAAAGTGAAAGCAAAAGTGTGCGATTCCCCAATATTTTTTTTTCTCTCTCTTGTCCTCTTAAAGCATTGTGTTACGTCGATCCCGTCAAAGTAAATTAATATGGACTCGACTTTAAATACTAATTAAAATTAATTACTCTTAGTACTATTATGTATGAATATTAATCAACTACATGTACCCAGGTATGTATTTATATAATTTAAACTACATTATGGTGGTGAATTATGGCAATTGTTTTACAATCTTTATATAATGAATTAAAAGAGATACGTACTTATTTAAGTAAGATAGGTTCAAAGAGAAGGCAAGGAAATATACTGACCATTAAATTAGAGGCAGCTAGTAAAGTTTACGATAAATATAACAATTGGGTAAGAAAATATAAAGGAAATGACGATGAATTATTGAATTGTTGTAGACATATTGTAGTCATATATCAAGAAATTGTAGATTTGTGTCAAAGTGAAACGTCGACAAGTAAATCTAATGAAACCATGTCGATTTTTGAATTGAGAACTGCTTTGAATTTATTGCCTTGTATGACAGATACAGAGGCCAATACAAAGCAATTGATTGATAATATAGAGTACTATGACTCTGTACTGGAGAGTGAAACGTGTAAGCAGAATTTAATAAATTTCGTCTTAAAAAGTAGATTGTCCCAAGCTGCTAAGTTAAGGTTAAATTCAAGCTATTCAAATGTACAAGATTTAATTACAGACATGAAAAATGAACTCTTGCCAAGAAAGGCGTCAACTGCGATTTCCACTAAATTAGAACAAATAAAACAAAACAATGCATCAATATCTGATTTTGGTAGGCAGTTAACGGAACTTTTCGTGGATCTTACGATATCCCAAGCCGAGGGTAATCCCAAAAAATACGAAATATTAAAACCCTTAAATGAAAAGATAGCGATTAAAAAATTCGCCGACGGCTTGCGAAATCGTAGGCTAAGCACAATAATTGCAGCTAGGAATTTCAGCTCGCTGAAGGACGCGGTCCAGGCGGCGCAGGACGAAGAGGTCTCCAGTTCATCCAATTCAGGCGAAATATTGGGTATGTCTAAGTTTAATCATCTTAACTCTACCTATAGGGGCAGGCAAACTAATTTCAGAGGCGCCCGAGGACAATACAGCACTCGTTATTTTTCTCCTAGGCCCCAAGGACGAGGTTTTAATAATAACCAACGACATCATGGGAGGAACCAGCATGTGAGTTCACCAGGTAATTCGGTGCGAGGTCAACACTTTGGAGGTCAGTACAGAGGCTTTAGAGGTAATAATTATAGAGGAAATTGGCGAAATCAAAGGGTAGAGCATCATCGTAATGTTAATTTTATGAATGAATCTCAACAAGTGTCGAATAGTTCGGAACTAAGTTCTTTAGCAAACTCAAATGATACAAATCACACGTTTTTTCGTGACTAAACAGGCGACTATTATGTCATGCGATAGTGATTTTTATACATCATTAAGTCTAAACGGAAAATTATCTTCATTTTTGATAGATTCCGGTGCTTCTTTGTGCGCTATTAAAGAAAAGTTAGTGTTAGAACAAAATATTCCGATCCATAAAGAGAGCATAACTATAAATGGACTAGGTGGCAAAGTCCAAGCAATTGGATACGCTTACCTACAATTGCAGGTCAATGACTTTATTATGAATCATAAGTTTTATGTTTTTAAAACCTTGCCGATTTTGTCGAACGGTATATTAGGACGTGATTTTTTAAGAAAATATAAGTCAATACTAGATTTTGAGAATAATACTATTATTTTACGAAATAACTTTAATATTTCTGTGACTTTACCGATTTCAAATAAATGTGATGTTTTATTACGGCTACCAGCGCGATGCGAATCAATTCATTTTATTCAGACTGACTTTCAAGTAGAATGTTTAATATGCTCAGACGAGATTCAAAATGGAGTTTTCTTAGCCAACACAATAGTAAAACCCATAGACGGTGTTATTCCTATAAAAATCATGAACACGACGGAAAAAGATTTATCATTACCAACATTTTCTATACAGATCCATAAGCTCAGTGAATACAATATTTGCACTTTCGATAAAAATAAAAATAACGCCGATCGGGTAAAACAATTATTTTCTGTCATGAAGTTTTCCCACATGAATGAGGAGGAACAAAAATCTATACAAAGTTTATGTGCCAAATATGCCGATATTTTCTACTTACCAGGTGATAAATTAAGTACGACTGATGTTTATACACATTCTATATCTTTAAAACCGGATACGAAACCAATCTTTTCAAAGCCATATAGACTACCACATTCTCAAAAACAGGAAGTACAGTGTCAGATAGATAAAATGATAAACGAAGGTATAGTAGAACCGAGTAAAAGCGAGTGGTCAAGCCCTGTATTATTAGTACCGAAAAAAGGTGATGTTACAGGTAACAAGAAATGGCGATTGGTAGTAGATTACCGAAAATTAAATAATTGTATTGAAAATGATATGTTCCCTTTACCGGACATGACTGAGATTTTGGAATCGTTGTCAGGTAGTATTTACTTCAGTCATTTAGACTTATATCAAGGGTACTACAACGTGAAATTAGACGAAAATAGTAGAAAATTTACTGCATTTTGCTCAGGACAGTACCAGATGACCAGAATGCCTATGGGATTAAAAACAAGTCCTAGTTCATTCTCTCGCATGATGAACATCGCATTATCAGGTTTGAATTATGAAAAATGCCTCATTTATTTAGACGATTTAATTATTTTCGGGCCTCGGCTCGATATTCATAATAAAAACCTACAGGACGTTTTTGAAAGATTAAAAGAAGTAAATTTAAAACTTAACCCGGAAAAATGTGATTTTTTGAAGAGAGAAATATTATATTTGGGACACGTGATATCTAACAAAGGTATTTTACCTGATCCTGAAAAAATTAACACAGTAAAAAATTATCCAAGACCTAAAAATAGCGACGAATTAAAAAGGTTTGTTGCATTCGTAAATTATTACAGAAAATTCATTAAAAACTTTGCGGAAATTGCTCATCCGTTAAATTATCTTTCTAAGAAAAATGTACCTTTTATTTGGGATCAATTGTGTCAAAATTCATTTGAATTACTAAAACAAAAAATCACATCCCCCCCGGTGTTACAATATCCAGATTTTTCCGAACAAAATCACTTTATTTTACAAACAGACGCATCAAATTACGCAATCGGCGCAGTTTTATCAAATAAAGACGGCCGACCTATTGCTTATGCCAGTAGATCTCTTAATAAAGCTGAGAAAAATTACCCCACTATTGAAAAGGAGCTTTTAGCGATAGTTTGGGCAGTCAAATATTTTCGTCCCTATTTATATGGCAGATATTTTAAAATTCAAACAGATCACAGACCTTTGATTTACCTTTTTAACATGAAAGATCCGTCTAGCCGACTAATGAAATTTAGGTTAGCCTTAGAGGAATACAGTTTTGACGTTGAATATATAAAAGGTTCAAACAATGCAGCAGCTGATGCTTTGTCTCGAATATCATTGAATGAATTGAAAGAGATGCACGAAAGCGTAGTTAATGTAATGACGCGTGCGCAAGCAAAAAAGTTAAGCGATACTACAAATAATCAATCGGTAAATATTGTGCCTTCAGATGATTGGCCTGATCAACCAAAAATCGTGGGAACTAATATTAAACCGAAAGATTCTGTATTGCTAATGTTTATCGACGTAAATAAATATAGAAAAATTAAAGAACTTAAGCTTATAAGTTTTGAAAGTGAAGTATTGTGTTATGTTGAAAGTAAAAAGACAATTTACATTAAATATCTTTATTCTGAATCACGAATATCACGAGGTGAATTTGTGACAGAATTAGAGACATTGTGCGAAAAAATGAATATAGAAGAAATATGTGTAATTAAAAATAAAGAAAATGAGGGTTTTATAAAAAAATTGTTGGAAGAAATAAAAAAAACAACAGACAGGTCCGGACCTCGAATATGTGTTTTAAAAGATGTAGAAATAATAAACGATAAAGACGATAAGCGAGTAGTTTTAAACGACTTCCATCTCTTACCTAGTAGTGGCCATGCTGGTATGAGAAGGATGTCAAATAATATTAAAAAATATTATTATTGGACTGGTTTAGATAAGGATATTAGAGAATTCGTGAGACGATGTGATAAATGTCAGCGACAAAAATATTCTACACCGACTAAAGAGCCGATGGTTATAACTACAACCGCGAATTCGGCGTTCGAAAAAATATTTTTAGACCTTGTAGGACCATTAGAAACAGATAACGAAAACTATTCTTATATACTTACCTTGCAATGCGAATTAAGCAAATACGTTGAAGCTTACCCTTTAATTTCCAAGAAAACGGAAGAAGTTGCGAAAAGTTTTGTCAATAATTTTATCCTTAGATACGGTGTACCGAAGGAGATAGCAACAGATAGAGGTAAGGAATTTTTATCGTATACTTTTCAGGAAGTGTGTAAATTGCTACAAATTAAGCAGTTAAATTCAACTGCTTATCACCATCAAAGTATCGGTGCATTAGAGGTATCCCACAAAAACTTAAATTCTTTCCTTAGGATTCATACTGAAAACCACCCAGAAGCATGGAGCCAATGGCTACCGTTTTGGTGTTTTGCATATAATACGTCAGTACACTCAGAGACGCAGTTTACACCTTTCGAGTTAGTGTTTGGAAAGAAGTGTATTTTACCTAGTAATTTGAGTAAAGTAATAGAACCCATATATAATTATGAAAGTTATCCTTATGAGTTAAAATATCGATTGCAAGTTTCACAAAAAGAGGCTAGAGACAATTTACTTAAAACTAAAATTATAAGAAAATCAAATTATGATAAGTATACAAATCCTGTAAAATATAATGTAAACGATTTAGTGTTAGTGAGAAATGAAACGAAAAATAAATTTGAACCATTGTATTTGGGTCCTTTTAAGGTTGTAAATGTGGTGCCACCAAATGTAGAAATAATAAGAAATGGAAAATTAGATTTAATACATATGAATAGAACTAAACTATATTATTCTTGAAATATAGATTTTATATTTTGTATCAGATTAACAAAATATTTTAGTTAAAAAAAAAAAAAAATTACAAATTAATGTTTTTTTTTTCTATCAAGGGGAAGATGTAAGGGTAGTAATAAGTATATTATTAGTCATAAATAGTTCTTACACGTGTAACCTCATTTTATAATAATACTTAAGCACACATTACATCGAATATACGTTCAGTTGTATCCCGACTCTGTTGTTTGAATTGATCTCCGTTTCCTCCCGTACAAGTATTAAATTCTCAAATCACTCCTAAAGTTTGACAGGTACCTACTATCAAACTAAGTAATAATTGTTGTCCAATGTAAAAAATAAATTTTGTTTATTTGTTAGGGAAAAAATAAATTTTGTTTATTATTAGGGATGATAATACAAAACAAAAACAATGATTCTTATCAGTCCGTCAAAAAGAAATGAAAAAATGTATTTCGCTTCATCAGATAAATAAAAATTGACTACTTAACTATTTCGTAAAAGCTGTACAAACATATTACGTTGCGTAAAAACGCAATGTAACTTAGTAAATTCTTTACATCATAAAATAAAAATGTGTTTCAAACAAATAATTGCAAACATACATTTTAGTTATTAGAAACAGAAAAAAATTATCTCCCCTTGCGGTGCGGTCGAATCGAACCCACGACCGATAAGTATGTAGTTCTAAACATATTCGGCAGAGGGCACTTATCGGAGGCTAATGATTGATACAGCAGAAAATTTTCATCGCCTACGATAACTTGCGGTTAGCTCAGTTGGAAGAGCAGCACGCGCGATACGTGGAGGTCGTGGGTTCGAGGCCTACACCGCAAGGGGAGATCAAATTTTTCTGTTTCTAATATTTAAAGTTCGCTAGTACGACGCATAGTACTATAAAAATAATAAATCGATAAATTTTAGTCGTTTCTGTGTATTTTTCACTGTTTTCTAGTAACGCCTGCAATACTTGTACAATGACGGTAAAAGCTTGCACTACTAACATGTTAAAGTTTATACGAGACTGAGTACGCAACCTCCGCCCGTATGTGTTCAGGCAATAGCCGTGGCCTATTAGAAGTTGCATGCAACGCTCCACCCGCATGCAAACTGCTGAGCGGCTATCTGAGATCGAGGAGGCTCGCTGTGGCCTACGTAAGACAGAAGCCGATGTTATTGAAGGCTTTACATAGATTAGAACTGTTTCAAAGTTACCGCTGCAGATATTGGTTGGTACGAAATTACTGAGTAGGTGAAAATGTAAACAAAGGGTCTTCGTAGCTATGATGATAAAATCGGAACGTTAGGTTTATTTAGAAACAATTTTTAAAGGGCTGATTTACAATCGTCAGATAAAAGTTAAATGCTTGGCATTTCTCTACGTGACCGAATCAGGAATGAGGAAATCCGTAGACGAACTAAAGTTGCTGACATAGCCCGTAGGGTTAGTAAGCTGAAGTGGCAATGTGCTGGCCACATAGCACGAAGATCGGACGGTCGATGGGGCAAAAAGGTTCTTGAGTGGAGACCACGTACCACCAAGCGCAGTGTGGGACGGCCACCTACCAGATGGACCGACGACCTAGTAAAAATTGCTGGGTCTCGTTGGATGCAGGTGGCAATGGACCGGTCGCGCTGGAAATTGGTTGGAAAGGCCTATGTTCAGCAGTGGACAGTAACAGGCTGAAATGATGATGATGATGAGATAAAAGTTAACAAAAACAAAGGTAATAAATTTGAATATAGAACGTTATAAAGTAATTCTGTTACGGACTATGATGATATCATTAAAATAAGCCGAAACATACTTTATTCGGATATTTTTTGTCTGTTGATTGAAAAATTGGGCCAAAGTAAAAAACTAAGGTACCAATTGATGGTTTGATTGAATGATAGTGGTAGGTGCGGTACCTATATTGCAATAATTATTAAACACTTTTCTTCATCTAATCAATATAAGCAAACTTCTGATAGGTGTTTGATCCTCAAGTGGATCCTAGTTTAAATATAATAATAATCTTTGAGGTCCCGGGTTCGATTCCCTGTAGGACCAAAAGGTGAACGAACTTGTCTGGGTGTTGTGGTACCGTTGTTGGTTTTGATTTTTGTAACAAACGTGTATTAAGTACTTGCTATAGAACTTGAACAATATCAAGATGTTGTCTAATGTAATTATTCATTCATTTCGAAGAGCAGCATGCGCGATACGTGAAGGTCGTGGGTTCGATTCCCGCACCGCAAGGGGAGATAAAATTTTTCTGTTTCTAATATTTAAAGTTCGCTTGTACGGCGCATAGTACTATAAAAATAATCAATCGATAAATAAAGATGTTGTCTAATGTAATTACTTATGAAACTGCCTTCACTAAACCATTAGGCCATAGTGGGTCGATTCTTATGTGCAATATATTAATGATAAGAACGCGTGGATCACTAACTAGTCTGCTCGCCTGTACTTACGCGTTGTATATTATTTTAATAAGTTTTCTCAATCAATGTCAGATTATGTAGGTCAAAATTTATAAAAATGATGTATTTCAATATCACACAGTTATTTTAATTTTTTTTTTTTTATTTATTTCAATAACTATATACTTTTTTTGTTTTTTTTTCCAACTGACAAACTAACTGTATGTCTTGGTGCAAAATTAGTAATAAGTTTAGCTTTTTAATTGTAAAAAAACTACTGAGTTTCTTGCCGGTATCTTCTCGGTAGTTATAGGTTCCGAACCGAAGGTAGCTTCATTTGCATTGTATAGAGACGATTCATAAGTATTACAAATGTAATCTACATGAATAAAAAATATTGACTTGACTTTGACTTTGAATGTCTTTCGGTGTTTTGTCCAGTTAGAATTAGACTTTTTTGTTTAATTAACCGAGTGTCTGATACGTATGATCCATACTGTCAGATAAGTTTATAAAATAGAGAATTTTGTACAATCTCTGCCCGGTAGTGTGGGTCTGCCTTACCAATGGGTTATGGCCTATGGAGAAGAGTGTACTTGTGTTCTCTATACATTGGGGGCGATAAGCAAAGTCTATAGCATAGGCTATCTCATTGATGTAAGAGTACTTGGTTGAAGTCAGTCTAAGCTATATTTTATCACGTTAAAACTGATCGCATTTTATTAGATTTGAGTTTTTACAATTAAATCAATGATGGCTGTTTTTTTTCTTTCTTGGCTCTAAAATAAAGTACTGGAATATAAAGAAACTGTTATCACTGAGCGCAGAGTTCAACTCTCGGTAAAAAACGTTATTTTTATAAAGAAGCTTAAGTTCCTGAGATCCGCAGATCCGCGGTGACCCGCGGTAATCCGAGTCGGAACATCCGCTGATGCTGTCTGCTACCACCTTTTGTGTTCCTTGAATTATTTCACAGCATCTACTTAGTTTGGCTTTTAGAAGATGTTGAAAATAATCTTTATTAATGACTAGAGTAGCGTACAGTTTCCTAAAGCACGGCCAAAATACGGTAAGAGATTGATTCATCGGACCATTATAGTAAACAGTAGCCACCAACAAACAGTTTTATTCTCGATAAAAGAGGAAAAGTTATTATGTTATAATAATATGTGAATACCAAAATTTGAAGAAAAATTAGTTTTAATTGATTTTGGGCTATATTTACACACTGCAAACGTTTCAAATTAACTAAACAAAATAAAATACTCGTGTATGGCTTAAATGAGTTTGGCAATTACATCTGAGCTGCGGATTCAGAATACTGGATTGTGGCTCCAAGCTAAACGACACTTTTAATCTTCAATTCGTTAACCTTCCGTCAAAAAGCAATAGAGATGAAGTACAACCAAGAAAATGTAATACGAACCAAATAACTTAACGACTGATTTAGACACAACTTTATTCATAGCATATTTTTTGTAGTTCATTCACCGGAATGCTCTTTACGAAAAGGCTACCTTGTAAAACTTTCAAAAAACCATAAAACTATTTGATTCAACATCCATTCAGGCCGCTTGAAAAGCAACGCAACGCCGATATCCGGTAATCCGGTCGGCGCGAAACGGAACTCCGCGAATCGAAATAACATGCCGGAAAAAAGCCACGGAAATATACGCGGCCAGAGTTTTTACGCAGAGTTATAGGGCCCGGCGCTAATCTCTTAACTCTTAGCGCGGAAACAATAAAACGTCACACGGGAAACGCACCTGCAAATATAACGGTTTTTCCGACGGAAAACATGCAGCCAAGGTAAATGTACACTGCAGGCGACGCTTTGTTGAGCTATTTTGATTTGTTGTTAGAGCAAAGTGTAAATGTTTTTGTTGGAGTCGATTCTCAATACTTTTTAGCGGTCGCTGTTTATTTTTGCAAAGTATAGACTTGTGATGTAAGTCTATATCCTTATGCACTTATACAAAAGACATACAAATACTGTTCTACTGATTCTACCAAATTGATCGATTGTAAGCAATTTTGATAACAAGGCAAGCTAGATACAAGCGTTATAATTTTTACTTCTTTGTAGATTCGTTTTGGTTATGGGATTACTAAGATAAAAATTCTACGATAAGAATCTAAAACTTTGAACATTAGCAATAAACGGGTCATAACGCGAATACATTTTAGTACTTAATACGAATTAAAATAAAAATATTTAAAATGGAACGCGAAAGTCTTAAACAATGAATTTGGTTTTAAATTGAATTAATAATTGAGGAATCGTTGCCGACAATTGAATACAAACTATTTTTGTTTGTTATTTTTTTATTGAAGGAACAGTAATTATGGAGATCACCACAATTACTGTACACGATTAAAGTAATTTATTTTAAGGAAAGCTTATTACAATAAATTAGCCTAGCTGACCCTATCAATGCGAGAATAAATAAAATAAATAAATAAATAAGAAAATAAATTGTGTTAATTCTGGAAAGTCACCGATGACGCGCGGGCCTGTAGACTTACAGCGTCAGCGGTGGCGGCCACGTTGCGCCTGTTCAACGCCGCTGCTCGGATTGTTGTCGCAATATGTGGATTTGCGTACTGCTTCGTAGGGTTATACATAGATAGTTACTAAGTCTAAAATACAACCTTATAGCTTTAATTCTTAATTGCGTATTTTTTTGATTCATGTATCTATTAATCACAGGTTTCACAATAAAAAAAGATAACTCTTTTTACAACTTTGGGATCAATTTTGCTGTAGTTTGCTGCTACTGTTAGTTATAAAACAGTGTACACCAACCCTAAAACACGATGACCGGTCGGTTGTGACATCCCATTTGCATGTAAATGCCGCACAGAGCATATTCCAGCAAAGAGCACGCGTAATGATGTAAAATGATTGATCTGTGTGCGGGCAACACAATATTTTGCAACTTTAATGCGAGTGGCGCCTTTAAAGTGAAAATGACTTCATGTTAAAATGCGTGGACATTTACGGTACAATTTGGTGAACCGGATTTGTGGGAACGCACGCATCACTATTTCGGTAAAAGGGGTAGGTTTTTTTGCGTTTTATTTGGAGACTTGGTAAGCTATATCAAGAGAAGATCTACAGAGAAATAAAAAAATAATCCGGTTACTTTCTCTCAACTTCTTGCTTTTAATCATTAGTAGTGGAGTTTCACTCACACTGCTGCTTTCTCCCAGGCTTTTCTCACTACAGAATAAAATCAATATACATATGTGATGATATACGGGGAGATATGTTAGCTTTGGATGTTGCAGCAAAGGTGCTTTTGTTACAAAAATCAGGAAAACTAACAGAACCACAATACCTACCTCCATGTGACAATAAAGAAAAGTTCATTTTGCATATCAAACCAACCTGGAATCAACTCCGGCCGGCCCTCAGAGATGGTGCTACGCTAAAGTCAGGCTCACTCGCCTCTCGCTTACAGAGTTCCTCAAATGTATTTTATTTATTTATTTAAAAACTTTATTGCACAAAAAAAGTACAAAAGGTGGACTTAATGCTAGGAGCATTCTCTACCAGTCAACCGTTGGGTCATGCAGATAGTACGTTTATGGGTGCGGTAACAGTAAAAATGTGAGTATGGATAACAACAAAATTAATAATCATAAATAGCAGAAAATTACACACGAGAATAGAATATTCATACATAGGTTTATGATAAATAAATATAATAATTAAGCCATATAATATATATATAACAAAATAATACATATAAATATATGCAAACAAGTGAATAATTAAAGCAAACAATTGAGCAAACGAAATTTTATGTAGAGGGGGAGGAATAAAAGAATTCACGAACTTTTAATTTAAAAATTCCCTTAGTGGGGGATGTATGAGAGGTTTATCTTTTAAAGTGATAGAATATTTCACAAAATCCTGAAGCGGTTTTGTAATAAATGAACAACCGGAATACGAGAAAGAGAAGAAAGATTGTTGCGCTTATTACTCTGATGATACCGTGCCAAGTCTGATACCATTTGCAAGTAGTTTTCAATTAAAAGGAACAAAGCCATTCTCTTTCTACTATGACAAAGCGGAGCAGCTTCTTAGGAGTAGCAATTCCACCATGGCGCTGTGGTCGTAATAGTTGAGCTTTATTCCCATGGCCTTGTCTTGAATATTACCTTTAATTTCGTTCCAAGAACAAAAGATTTTTGTTGTTGTTTTCGCTATGTTTAAAAAACATGTTGTATTTTATTTTTTGTTTAATATTAATTCTAAGAAAAACGGTTTACCTATATGTGGATTTCTTGTTAGAATATAGTTTGGATTGTTTTGTCAATACATAATTTTCGACACCTATTTGCGATGTAATTGAGCTTGGTATGTAATGTATAAGTATGTTCTTTGTTTATACAAATTACCGATGTTGATATGCGACGCATACTGTACGCATACGCAAAAATGACTTGGTCCAAAGTGTTCTACACATAGCTATAAGTTAGATACTGGCACTGTAACTGATCTGCTGAGTTTCTTACCGGTGTCTTCTCGGTAGATATAGGTTCCGAACCGGAAGTAGAATCACTTTGCATTATATACAATGACGATTCGAAAGTGTTATTATATGTAACCTACTTGAATAAACAAATATTGAATTTGAATTTGAATTTGAATTTGCAATACGATACGAATTGATTCGTTGCTCTAACATGTTTTATGAGGCATCAAGGAACGAGTAACGTAACGATACGATAGTAACGAGTACTAATTGTAATAGTACCGAATACATACGGGTACGTTTTTTTTCGTTACTTTTACAGCTCTAATCGATAGGCACCGAGAGGTGTAGCGGGAGGGTTGACGCACGAAGTGGAGAGGACAAAGTAATAAAATTCCAGCACTTGTTAAATCCGCGTTTATTTACTGACAATACATCAAAACATATGGCCGGAGGGTCTAACTCCGCAAAAAAATCTTGTCACCGTGATGTAGCCAAGAACATTTCGTTTTTGACTAACGCCATCTGTTGATCCATAAAAATACTAAAAACATAAAACCTTTTTCACTAGGTAACGCCATATATCGCCAATTAAAAGTAAATGGGACTCTTCCGCTCTGAAAAGAGCGCCGCTGTCTTTTTCCCCAGACAGCGCTAAGGTGCGTCAATGCATTTCCCTTCCGTAAGTTTAGACTTATATTTATCCCTTACACCGACATTAGTGTCGGTGTAAGGGACACAGACATTGGCCAAGTTACCACCTCAATTTGAACCTTATGATATTTACTTACCGACGAAAACCAATGAAGTTTTTTTATACATTATTACCCTTTAAGATTGACCTCATCCCACCTGACGTTAAGTAGTAATGAGGTCCTAGCTTTAGAGCGACAAGTACAGCATTATCAATCTGTTATTGGATTTGTCGTCCTTACCTTGAAGGTTTGACCTCTGCTACTATATGTAGCACCCCCCTAAGAGCTCTGAAAACCTTACTCACACGCAAGAACACAACAACACAGAAGTGATTGTTATTTGGTTGCGGTCTTCTGTAAGGTAGAGGTATTTCACCATTAGGGCTGCTCCAGTTCGAGCGATAACTCGCTATGCCCTACCTCTCTCAAATTATTTTGATACTCCAGGCCTGGTTAAGTTCGTAGTTCACTGCTAACAATGGTAGTCAATTAGAACATGCCAGGCCTGTAGTGGGTAGGCAACAGCCCCCAGATACAATTTGCAACCGTTGCTGCTCCATTTCAGATTTTTGTGCGGACCAGATAAATGACCGGCCGTTTGTGTAGCGTCCCCAATACAACGGTCTTCAATGGACAGTCCGACGGTTAATTGGTTTCGTGATATTTGGTGTAAAGTGAAAGAAATTGGACGCGTTGTTCAGTTTTGTTTGAGAACATGATTTGTTACTCGTTTGGTTGAATGAGAATAAGCGCGCCAGATACATAGTAATCAGTTGATTACTATGTCTCTGGCTTTAGTTTATTTATTTTATTTATTTAAAAACTTTATTGCACAAAAAAAAGTACAACAGGTGGACTTAATGCTATGGGCATTCTCTACCAGTCAACCTTTGGGTCATCAACTAAAGCTTTCCCTTGTACAGTCGCCGTCAGATATATCGGAGCAGACAAAGTGACCAAATACTTCTGAACAGTCAAAACGTCAAAAAGTTCCATATACCACAAGTTACCATTAATATCTGAGCATTCATTACTTCAATAATATCTGAGCAGATGCTAGTTAATAATTTCTATACACACAACTTACCAATAATATCTGAACACTCATCTATATAGGTAGCTAAATAAGACACATGACGTACGTGACACATATTGACGTTATGAGTGTTCAGATGTTATTGGCATCTGCTCAGATATTATTGAAGTAATCAATGTTCAAATATTAATGTTAACTTGTGGTGTATGGAACTTCTTGATATTTTAAACTGTTCAGAAGTATTTGGTCACTTTGTCTGCTCCGATATATCTGACGGCGACTGTACTACAAATAACAGACAGATACCGAATGTAGACAGGGGGTGTCAAATCAATCCAGTACACCCAAATCGAAGTCAGCTTGAACTTTGGATACCATCGAGGCCATCAAATATTTTGATGTATTAGTGTTCTTTGGTACTAATGATTTTATATTCGTTAGTATAAACAAATAACTTTAATTAAAAGAATAAAAAAAAATTAAGAAGCAAGTTTGTAAGATTTTTTATATTCATGTGTGTTTTCAAGCTTAAACTATGATAATAATGTTGTTTTTAAAGATATTTTTTACGATACAACAAAAACGAATATTCTATTCACATTTGTCTGAAATTTGTTTTTCTTCTTTAATATTTGGGAAACAACAAATGCAACATTCATCACACTCATTTATTCGTAATCACAGTTACTAAATATACATAAACAATACAAAACAATATACACAAGGTAAGTTATGAGGCCTATTAGTTCCCACCTCGGCAAGCCCTGCTAAAGCATTTTTAACACCGCAGTAGCGCTGCTGGTATTGTGGTCGAACCCACCTGCTGAAAAATAGCAAGAGCATCGAATTGTCTTTATTAAGGAAGAAATTTCGTTCTTGGGTTTTAATAATTGGCACATACTTCACCTTCAGGTACTAATTCACTACACTAACTTTAAATATTTTGTTTCTAGTGTCCTCATAATATTATTTTTCATGCATTTTTTATATTATATTCTATATTGTCCTCCTAAAGCCTAGTATGTATCCACCCTGGCATCCAGTCGGGCCCAAACGAATGCCTCGTAAACCTAACGCATTCAATTACGTTTCGCAGTAGGCGAATTTTTACAACACCGCCGCAGGCGCCTTAATTGTGGCCCAGATTTAACTCCACGATTGCCTTTGACGGATATTATTTTATGACGACGAGCTTGTTTTGTGAGATTAGAAGCAGTGCTTGTTAGAATGAGCTGTGTTCCATATGCACAATCTACAATTTGGAACTGAATGTTTTAAGATTAAGAACTAATGTCGAATAGCATTTACATTGATGTTCCTTCGACCATTTATTCGTACAGTCAAAAGACGGATAGCATTTTTTTATTCGCTTATGCCCGGTTCCAATATTTGTAAAACGATCCGTATTAGTCATGGATAGTAATAAATTATATAAGGCGTTAGCTAAAACCGTTCCAGACTAGTTGTCAGTTTGAGAAAAACGGATTCTCTTTTTTGACACATAACGAATTGTAAAATATTGGAACCGGGCATTAACCATAATCAACACATTTCGAATGCAAATGAAGCTTTTTCAAAAAATAAAATATTATTAATGATCTTTGATGATGATGATATAATGATCAGATCTTAATTCCCAATGTTCAATTTATTTTCTAAAACGAAACCTTTCATTTGTTTGTTTTGTTTTTGATGGTTTGGCCGTAAAAGAGGACTTTGTGTTTTAAAGGCCATTTTTTTTAATGCTCCGAACATATTTAACAATAACTGAGTTGAGAAGTAAAATTGACGTCATAATTTTCTTCTCTTCAAAGAAAATCTATAAACGTCCACGGAAAATATATACAACCAACAATTCCGACCTTTTTTACTTCACATTAAAATTCCAAACAAAATATAAAGATTAACGTTGATATGAATAAACAAAGGCCGCTTCAGCATAGAATATTTTTCAAAACCAACCGCGGCTTGATAAATTTTAATTTGCGGAGTTATCACGGTGGTATGCAAATGTGCCAAATAAAAATGCTAATTAGCGCGCGCCCGATACATACGTGTAAAGCGACCCTCACTGAAGCGACATGCCCATAGTTTGCAAATTATGATCTGGTATATCAGGCCTTTTAATCGTTTTTAATAGACTTGCAACCGAAAAATTCAATCAATTGGACAG
This sequence comes from Glyphodes pyloalis, assembly GCA_037074685.1. Lineage (NCBI taxonomy): Eukaryota > Metazoa > Arthropoda > Insecta > Lepidoptera > Crambidae > Glyphodes > Glyphodes pyloalis. Next base: position 18,852,445 of record JAYKKO010000003.1, on the reverse strand, counting down.
TATGATATAACCAACGTTAAAAACAAATGGAGATGTTTCGTTTCAAAGGATTTCGATTTTTTCGAAAGGATTTTTCTTTCGCATTTGGGTGAAGAAACATCTTACGCATAATGGATAGGATACAACGGTATTAAATCCGTTGTCATTGCGATGTGGGTTCTTCTCTTGCTTACTTTCAGGCTGGGAGGAGCTAATAAACTGAACTACTAAATTAAATATAAGCCATGGAGAATATTTTTAACTATTTAGCAAACACACAATAGGCGAGGTTATAGTAAAGAACAACGAACGACCAAACACGATTCATCATATTAAATGCATTTGTCTGGACTGGGATCGAACCTTCAACCCTTGTGCAGACCACACCACGTCAGAATACACACAGAAACACGCGCCTAAAGATGCTCCCTTACTGGAAGCATTCACGTGTGCAGAGGAACATCGTGGGGAACAGCTGCTGACATTCAAAATATTTTTGTTTTACAGAAGAGGGCTATCCGCGCCATATATGGTCTTAAATCACGGGATTCTCTCAGAGACTTATTTAAAGAAATTAACATACTTACCGTAGCATCTCAATACATTTTTGATTGTATTATGTATGTACGCAAAAATTATAATCAACATTTTTTTAAAAATCTGACTTCCACAACTTTAACACTAGAAATAAACACAAACTTGCTGTTCCATATCTAAGACTACATAAGATAAGTAATTCCTTTGTGGGTTTAAGCGTTAAATTATTTAACAAGTTACCTAAAAATGTTATCCAGTTGCCCATGCATATACTATATATATATTTAAGTCTCATGTTAAAAATTGTTTAATAAAAAAGAGCTACTACAAAATTGATGATTATTTAAATGACAAAAATGTATGGGTCAAGAATAACTTTAATTCTCGGAAATATTTTATATAAGCTTTGTATATTTTATTTAAGTACCTAGCGTAAGGGAACATTGTTACATTGAAAAGAGTAAGTGTCGAGTTTCTTGCCGGTTCTTCTCGACATGATCAACATTCCAAGCACGGCGGTAGAATACTTAATTTGTACTGACTATTCATAAGTGCTTTTGTAAAGTTTACATGAATAAAGATGATTTCTATTTCTATTTCTATTACAATATTACCTCCCTGACCGACCAGTGTTCGTATATAGTGTTACATTTAGTTAAAATTGTGAGCATTCTGATCTAGTGGTTTCTATAATGTCAGACGAAACAGTCCTTGTACTAAGTGCGGTAATATTATTTCGACATTGTATCATTACAAGGTGCGTATTAATATTTGTGGAACGGACTCCTTTGTAGGAGCCTTTGTTTAGTTTTTATAATAATTTTGATCTGTCATTTCTATTTTTCTTTCTGTGTTGTCAAAATTTCTCTCTCCTTTAGTTTATATTTTTATTATTTTCTTTCATTATATTTTTAAAACTACTCAGAGTTCTTCTTTTAACTTGCGCTTCGACCATTTGTAATTACATGGTTTTCCTTCTTGGTTGATGTCAACATGTTTTGTTTCATTACAAAGTGCTAATTGAAAAGCTCGGTTCTTCTTCTTCACTGGTGTAATGCTCGAGTCTGCAACGTTACATTACACGCGAATGCTCTCGGTGAGGAAGCACCTCAAGATTTAATAACAAACTGCATGGGTTTAACTTGACGTGCTTTTGACCGGACCAGCATCAAAGAGTATTCTATTATTCCAGTCAATCTCCATCCGGATCAGTTAGTATTCATCCATTATCATCACGCTGATTATTCGCACATACATTTGGCGCATTCGTCATTAGCCGAGTGGTCGTCAGCGTTGATATATTGACGACGATGTGATATGTGATTGTAATACTTAGATAATATTATTGTCTTTGGTGCATATTGATTACGATTGATATACTTATAACCTAGACTTTGCCTGACTTACTATATAAAAGGAGAATCTAACGATACTCGAGAAAAAATGAAAAACGAATAGGTAGTAATAAAGAATTATAATAAATCAGAGTTTTATTTTTTTTCTGGTCAGGTCAAGTTGGAAAACGTACTTTTCGAAATTATCTTGTTTCTGGGTGTTGTCTTGCCGTCATTGTAAACACTGATGTTATGGAAATCAGTAACAATGACGGCAAAAAAGCACTGTTGCTTTCGCTACTTACATCAGAATCAACGATATGTATATGTGATGTTGTCCAATATATTTTTTCGGAAAAATAATATTGCGACGATGTTGTGTGGTGGAAATAATACATATTTGAATGTTAATTGAAAACGTAAAAGATTTCCCTCTGCATGGAAAACAAATTAACTAATCAGAAAACAGTGGATACCGCACACATCTGCCGATCGTTAATATAATCGCAGCACTTATGTTTTGAAAAATAACACCATTTGAAACGGACTCGATCCGTTCGACCGTACCTATTGTTTCTAATCCCAACTGGATTTGCATCCAATGAATATTTGCTCAAAACATTTTGGCGCACAGGACACCATTCTAGAAACACAACGCCAGCCTATCTTGACCCTTGGCACAGGCGATTTTGAACTTTAAATCCAGTTGCCGACGAACAAAAACTGATGCCAGTTATGAATAGCGATTAGAAATATTCGATTTTATCGTTAGCATACATGTGTATTGCAGTTCCGTTTTTCAATACTATATCCGGTGGCCTGGCATTGGGAAATGCAAAGTTTTGAGTATAATAACTATCGTGTATGTATAATGTGAGCACATAGTAGAATGTATTATTTTAGTGCTGCAGCTGTGCAAGGTATAATGTTTGAGATAAAGTCCCAACCTAAGTTTGCATTTAAATTATAATAATCGTTTAGCATGCCAGGTTAAGGAATCGACATAAACTAAATAAGTATTAGACAACTTCACACATTGATCTGATTCTGTGGTAAGTAGCTAAAGCACTTCCAGAAATAAAAAACACCGACGGTACCTCTAAGCTCAGACCCATAACAATATATAGTAGTTTGTTTTTTCACATTGATTCGATGGGGAATCGAACCCGTTGGGTTGGTTAAGGCACGTTGCTTAGCACGGCACCCTCTTCTCTCTGCTATGCAGGTGGTTAATTTCTCACTGTCAAAAAAAAGGTTAAAATATACGTTAGTAAAATGAATCACTAAAATGTATAATAGGTAAGCATAATATAAATATGTACAGATAGACTGTACCTAGCTGTAGAATTTTTTTCATGTTTGTAATTGTCAGGACAAGGTTTCTAGGCAAATAAATATTCAGTTATTTATCGGGAGAATACTTGCGCAAAGCCGCTATAGTTTAGTAGTTAAAGCATTAAGCTCAAAAACCCGTGGTGGATTAGGGTTCAAATCCCACGGAAAACATTTTCATCTGATTGTCAAACAAGAATTATAATTCTTGCCTTTTTTTTATATGCACTTCAAGATTGACCGCATCCCAATTGATATAAAGTGGTAATGAGGTCATAGCTTAAGGGTGACAAGTACAGCATAATAAATCTGTTACTGGACTTGTCGCCCTTGCCTTGAAGGCTTGACCCCTGCTACTAACGTAGCACCTCCCAGAAGCTCTGGAAACCTGACTCACACACAGGAACACAACAACACCGAAGTGATTGTTATTTGACTGCGGTCTTCTGTAAGGTACCTTTACCTTATATTTCATTATCCGAGGTATTTCACCAGTCAGGCAGCTGCATTTTGAGCGATAAATCGCTGCTTCGGAAGACACGTTATCTATTGGTCCTGGCTGTGATCCAAATAGGTCTAGTTCCCCTTACAAAGATTGCGGAGGTCAAACGGCAATCGCTTTAATGTAATAACCAGAATCGTTAAATCAGGATCAAAGTCTTTTCACGGATTTTTTTCATCTTCATTGGTACACTCTTGTCTGAGTGGTCATTAGGCTGGTTTTTGATTGACAGCCTTCACAACACACCTCCATTCCGTAGGGTAGTTTTGCGAGTGCATTCATTTATGAACGACTCACTAGTTTGATCTAGTTGGTCCACCTCATTGGGGATTTTTTTCTAGATATTCTGGTGCCTCTCACTCTCCTTTGCACAACCTAACGCTGTCTGGACTCTTCATCTCGTCGGAAGATGTGGAAAGAAACCGAGGATCGGCGTTTGGATAGTAGACAGCAGACGTTGCTTGGTGCAGAATTCTTGAAGGATCGAGACATTAGTGTGAAACGCAGTCCAAGATATTCTATCATTGTTCTCCAGCACCATATCAAGTCCACAGAAAAAACGTGCTTTGGGGATGACCAAATCATCTACTTTCTTTCCTGAGCGTCCAGGTTTTGCCGCATAAAGAAACATGGAAAATATGAGGAATCTAACAAACCCCTTGGGGTTAAGTGTAAAAAAAAGTTATCACACAGAGACAGAACAAACACATATTAATGACATAATGTATTTCTTGGGCGGAGTTTGAACCTACAACCCTTGATTTACAACCAGGAGCACTAACCGCTGTTTCATTAGACCAGTTAATGAATCCAGTGCCTTAGAAGGAGCAATAAATGTCATCAACCTTTTTCATTTTACATGAAAAAGGTTGATTTCAAGAAGCTGTCTAATTTCTTCCACTAGATTTTGAGGAAACTTTGTATCCTGATAAAATGTATACATAAGATAATAGCGGTTGTACGAGCCTGGAAGCCATAACCCTATTCGTCAAAGGTCTGTAGTAAAACCATCATACGAGAATTACTTTTTTACTCGGACCCGCGCAACAAACCGTAAATGTAAGGGCTCAGTTAAGGAGAGCTATAAAGTTGGGAACTTAGAAAATAAAGAAAAATTAATTTGGCCTCGCATATTCCACTTTTGCAGGGACATTTTGAATGTCTTGTGCTTTACAAGTTTTTGTGTATTACATATAACATGCCTATAAAATTATATTATATTTTCTTGTATTTGTAATATGTTCGTGGCCCAAGAAGTGTTTGTAACTCTATTCCTTTGTTGTTCTTTTTTTTAAATAGTAAATTAGCTGTTTTAACATAGTCTACATCTGCACAGAAATATCATTCATATCAGATTTTCATGTGATTGAATCCTTCTAATAATATAAACGCGAATGTTCGTAACAATGTATGTATCCTACTCGTTCACGCATAAACTATTGTGATGAAATTTGGTAAGAAGAGATATTACACAAAATTAGCATATATGATACTTTTTATCACGAAACAACGTTTGCAAAGTCAAAATTAGCTTGTAAACAATAAACCAAGTATAACAGATAACATCACACACGTTGACATGATCACTAATATCATAGAAATCTATTATGCCTGCAATAAATAAATAAATATTGGACAATTTCACATAAATTGCTCTGGTTCTATGCTAAGTAACTTATGTACTTGTATTATAGAAATCAGAAACAATGACGGTACCACAACACCCAGATCCGAGAAAAATATAGAAAAGTACGTTTCTCATACTGACCCGAATGGGGATCGAGCCCGAGACCTCAGAGATGGCGAGACGCCAAAGTCTGGCCCGCTCGCCTCGGCTACGGAGGTCGTCAAAATCCTAATCAAAATTCTTGCAATACCCTAATCAAAATAGAAAAACTACACATCATATAAATCGTAGACATGAATTTGTCAATTTCTGAATCCATTTATATATAGTTATTATTTATTTTATATTTTTATGTGGTATTATCTACTTTTGTATATTTAAGTATATATATGCTCATTATGTAAATTTAAGTAGCTTCATATTTTATATATATATTATATTTATTCATGTATGTCTATATGTATATTTAATTGTTTCCGAAATGAATTTTGTAACGCTTGATAGTTACTATTCTCGTGTATTATGTTTTTATTTTATTTTTTAGATTACTTATGCACTTTGTCACTATTACCGCACCCATAAACTAACTCTCCGCATGACCCAAAGGTTGACTGGTAGAGAATGCCCACAGCATTAAGTCCACCTGTTGTACTTTTTTTTGTGCAATAAAGTTTTTAAATAAATAAATAAATAAATAAATCATAAGAATATTTTTCAGGGGATATGAACCCAAGACTTCACTTCATCACGGAAATAATTAATTTATAAAATTTTACCACTCTGTTCTTGTTCAAACTTATTCTTTGTAGGTATTAGATGAGACCATGAGTTAGCAGTAAAACGCACGCGGTCGCTACCATTTAGCCAAGATGGCGGATCCCTTGATGACAACTTTGTTTTATAGTAATTGCGGTAGTTTAGATGGGGCACAGTTTGATGGAATACTTACTAAGTGGAAGGGAACACTGAAAAATGCAAAAGATAAATGCTTATATAAATTAGGAGCAGGGGACAAGCCTTCAAGGTAAGGCTGACAAGTCCAGTAACAGTTATTATTATGCTGTATTTGTCACCCTTAAGCTAGGAACTCATTACCACTTAATAAATAATATAATTGAACATACCCAATTTGTTCAATTAGCAATGTATGTTACAACATCCATGTTTATTCTTTTTTGTCTATATTTTACGTCTATTATTCAACTTTGCCTAAAGGCGTTCCGTTATACACGGAATACGTATACCAGTCTCTCACGAAAGTGAACTAACTTTAGCTACATTTGTTCATGTTTGCATTAGCGATTTAAATGAAGAAAAAGAGTTCATCGTTTTCCAAGAAACTGACAAAATCATCTACCCTTGCAGTGTGAGAATTGAATTCATGATCTTCACGCATCGCGCGTGCCGCTCTTCCATCTGAGCTAACCACAAGTTAGCGAAGGCGAGAAATTTCTCTGTTATAATTACCACTGAGTCTCCGGCAATTGCAATCTGCCTTATAAGTTGTTTGGGCTACATACTAACTCTTATTACTAATCAATTAGAAGTAACAGTCCGAGACAAATCGTTGAAGTAAACATTGCCACTTTCGCTCTAACTGTTTGTTTTTGCGAGTGGCCAAATTCGACTTATCACGTCAGTCCCCACTCGTTCGATCTCGCAGAGTCATTGCGAAGGGGCCTGACCCACAAAGACGCCGATTTGGATGGTATGAGTTTATTTTTATCATCAACAACATGTTTGGGCATAACATAAATCGGTTAGATGATTTAAAATTTCTGGTTGTCTATAGCTAGATTATCAAAAATAAAATACATTTTTACTTTTACTATTTAAAAACATTTTACCAACATACATTGCGTTTAAAGTTGTCGCAGCGTCACTTCTTCGGACGGTTTTTACGAAAAAATAATAGTTTAAAAAACTAAAAAACACGCTTTTAGCTCGCACTAAAAATTACAAAATAATTCAGACATTTAAGAAAGAAAGCGTGGAGCGTTTATGTTATCTTTACTCTTTTTGTACAAAACGCTCCACGCTTTCTTTCTTAAATGTCTGAATTATTTTGTAATTTTTAGTGCGAGCTAAAAGCGTGTTTTTTAGTTTTTTAAACTATTATTTTTATTTTCTACTTTTTAGTTAATAATTAATTATATAATTCTTTTTCGTATCCCATTCAGCAAACCCTTTCATTTAATACCCATATCATAGGGGTGCATTTCAAATAGCCTGTCCGTTATCTTGGACGCCCGTCATATTGGATTTGAATCACGTGACTATTTTTTTCGTATTCCTGACAGCAAACCCTTTCTTTTGATACCCATATCATGGAAGTGCATTTCAAACAGTCAGTTCGCCATCTTGGGGAGGCCGCCATATTGGATTTGTAATGACGTTTCTTAGCTAGTCATGTATTGTCATCAGAACTCAGAGCGTGTGCAAAATTTCATCTTAATCAAAGACCGGGAAGTGGGTCAAATTAAGATTCAAAGATTCCGTTACATACATAGATACATACAACCCGAGCTAATAATAAAAAAAAGCGTGTTAAAAATTACGTAAACACAGCTCCACTGAATGTCGAACACATATAAAATTGTAAAAATGTTATTCATAGAATCATAACTTTTCCAAGTTTGTCATCGCTGTTGCTGTATTGTTGAAGGAAACTGAGTAAGGCGTCTGAAAGATCACTTGTAAATGTTTGTTCCAATATAAACTATTTGACGCTTTGATCCCTTATGATTTGTTTCACGCAGGCCAGATTTATAATACAGCTCGCCTGATGGACAGCAGTTACCGTAGCCTATGGAACGCATGCAACATTCCTAGACTTTGTAATAAAAGTGTTTTACGTCCTTCATAAAGGGCCCCATACTGTATACTCGTGGAAGAATTACTTCTTCTCAACGGTAGGTTATTCCACAGTCTAAACACACGGTGCCAAAACTTTCTTGCGAAACGAACAGTACGCCACTATTTCGGATATAATGTATGTGTTTCCTTTCAATGACTAGCGGTGTGATTGTAGTGGCCTTGGACTTCTATCTCTCCCCAACTCAAAAGCTCACTACCGATTGTGAGCACAGGAAAGCACGACGAAAGACCAATCTCAGCTCGTCTTTGTACCGTGTCAAATAGTACCAGCTGGTACAGAGGTCATGTACAACGGTCTAAGGTAAGATCCCGAAAAACTCATGGAGAAAATAGTATTTTAACATATTGAACATAAGTTCTTATTGGTGATCATCAGCCTGCATTAAGAAAGTGATGATTAAGCCAGTACCTACTGTTAAAAGGATTACTCAATTAAAAAAAAAGTTTTGTTTGTTTTTGCAGTTACATTTAAAATTAAAATCCGACGTTTGCATTTTACCGAGCATCTCAGTGTTAGAGCGCTGGCCTGTTTGCGCCGATCGGCCGGTAATAAAGATAAATTCCAGTGGCCCTTCTGTGAGATATTGTGATTTATGCAGCTCCATGACGGCCGTGCCGGATCCGACGCGGATCTGTAGTCCTACTACCAAATCCGAAACGGACAAATAAAACGTTTCGAAGAACGCACAAAGGAAAGGATTTATTTTTGAAGAATAATCGGAAATTCGGGAGTTATATTGGTTTTGATTGATGTAAAGGGCTCTTTGATGAGAGCCTTACATAATGATTTTTTACTTTTTTTTGTAATCTCTCACCTGGATTTAATTTTTCTTTTATTTTATTTTTGCCCATACTTTTTGTGTAATTTGTAACCTGGACTAAATTTTTCTATTTTATTTGATTTTTTTTCCTTATTTTTTCCCCAGTGAGTTCCTTCATCTTATCCTTTCCATTCGTAACTTTGAAAAATATCTAAAAAAATTAAAATAAATATAAAAGGCTGTCATTATCAATCGGCATAGTTATATCTACTATTTTGTTTTTTTAAACGCTTTATTTGTAATGGATTTGATTCGGTTACGATCCTGATAATTAAAAAGTGCTTTCATCGGATACGACATATTACGTTTTTGGTAGTTGGCCTCTTGATACGCTAAGTTCGCTTCGTTTTCATCTGATAAGAGATGGCGATCTTGTAAGCTTGTATTCGTTTGGCACGGTAGAAGAGGTTTGCAATCCTAGCTGTTGAAACAAAGGTTCATGGTTATTTATGTTCGATTTGTGTCTGTATACATCCATAAACAAATCCGTTGGTTGTTGAGCCATACTTATTTTAGGATTAGATCGATGTATGTGATTCTGTCGGATAGAATAGAATAGAATAGAAAACATCTTTACTCATGTAAACTTTACAAAAGCACTAATGAATCGTCAGTACAAATTAAGTATTCTACCGCCGTGTTCGGAATGTTGATCATGTCGAGAAGAACCGGCAAGAAACTCGACACTTTCTCTTTTCAATGTAACAATGTTCCTTCATACTAGGTACTTAAATAAAATATACAAAGCCTATATAAAACATTTCCGAGATTTAATACTATTGACGTTGTTAATACTAGTTGTTGCACGCCAGTTTATTTGCGATATTTCGTTATAAAATAAAATATAATAATTTAGTACTTTAGTTTTCTAAAAAACAATATTCGAATCAAGTCAGTAATTTTAGAATTTGTTTTATATATTCATACAAACTATCGAGTTTGTACTATAAGTTGGATTATTGAATCTGTTTAGCCATATTGTGACATACAGACGTTTATAATTTTATAGCACTTAGTCCAATCAAGATAATTAGTTATGACCACTTTAATTTTCACTTCCAAAATAATTACGACTTCGAAAACAATAAAAGAGCAAAATTGAGTGCTAATTTCTACCGAACATTTCGCTTCGGTAATCACTTCACTATGACATTCGCAAGTTAGGAACCCAGCTAGCAATTTGCAGGTTGAATTTTACGCTTAAAATTTCTTGGAAACTCGAAAGAGTTAAATTGGTATGAATATTTATAGAGTACGGTATAAAGTTCTGCGTTTTAACTTAAACGAATTTCAGTTGACATAATGTTACGAACGGCTGTCCTTCAGATTTTGCACAGTTATAGAGTGGTTGCATTTTTTTATTTTAAAATGGTTTCTATTTTCCCGAAATAAAAGCTTTCACTGATGTTTTTTTTTGCTATTAAATTTACTGATGCTGAGAAGTGGCCATAGGAACTCAATCATACAACGACATTACTATATCGAGTTTAGGCTCATTTGATTTGTTTTGACATGATTTTGATATTATACTAAATTTATAATTTCTGACTGTTTATTTATGTCAAAAAGTTTGCTTGCTACCCATAATAAACAATAATGTTGTAATCATTGTACTTTATTTGTTTTATCAATTGTTATAACTGTAAAAGACAACATGAAAAAGGTTAAGCGGTAAATACGGTAAATGATGCTAATAGTAGGCAAAGAAAAAAAAAGGTAAAGTTATCTGTGACATTTTTAAGCTAAGGCTCATATTATCGTACTACTTTCCTTATTTTATTACTAGGTTGGTTAACAGTGAAAACCTATTAATACCTTAACAAAGTATCCAAAAAACCCAGTACCTACTGTAGGTAAGCTAGTAAAATAATGGAAAGTCTTATACTCTAAAATAACTATATTTAAAGAGGCAACATTACAAAAATACGAACAAAAGAACCTAAGCCATCTTAAAAACCAATGTCAAACTATAAAGAAAAATAAGTAAGTCATTCACTAGACTTTTTAACTTAAATGAGATGCGTTGTGCACAATAACTATAAACCAAGTCCGGTGTGGTTGGTAGATCTCAATGAGATTGAACGTTTTAGCCAAAATCAGCCGAGACGATATTATTACTGTTATAATTGCTACACCAATCATAGCGTACCTCCGTAGAACTACAACACTCATTCAGAGAAATATCCCAAAGAAGCGCAAACAGGTATCGCTAAATCGGGGCACTTTTGCAGATAACAAACGCGAGACGCAGGGCCGGACAAAGGGGTGCAGTAAATAATTTGTTGGTGCGACATCTGGGGCGGCCCCTTCGGTGTCCCCGCGTCCCTGAACGGTCACACCCACTACGCTATTGAGTTTTGTGGGGACACACTGCTGTGACGTTAGGACAACAAAATGTAATCACGATAGATGGAACGAAAATTTTTGTTGTTGAAGTACTGGATTAATCTGATCTGTAACTCGAAATACAGTTTAAAAATATTTGCTGTAGCTTTAAACACGCTATATATTTTTTAATTTGTAACAAATCAATATCAAGTGGGCATAAAACGTTGCAATTATGAAAAAATTAACAAATTTCCTTTAATTGTATTAACTGATGAAACAAGTTGTTTGCTGTGACTTTGTTTACAGTATTTAGAGACAAAAAGTATTTTAGGTTATTCTGGCATTTTGTTCTATTTAGCCAACAAATAGCGTTCAAAAATATTCAGGAGCTTTTGTGTGAAAGCGTAACCGATATTTACACCATATACACAAATTTTCACGTATAAATTATTAGTAGGATCTGCCCTTTTCCTTTCTGCAAATCACCTACAATACTAAACAATAGCCGGGCATTCGGCATAAAAGCCTCTGTGCTGCCAAAATGTTAAGATATTAGAGAAATAAATAACAAAAATCAGACCAAATTACTATTAATTAGTTTGTCGTACGACGACGGCGAGGCCTATTCGGCATTGTGAGTTTCCCAGTCGCATCCACGCTGCTATTCAGTTTAGTTAGGGACACACTGCTGGTGCGGCCAGTAAACATCGGTTCGTTGTTACTTTTAGTATACTTTTACTATATGCAATGTTTCTTTTTTCTTGATTAGTAATTGTACTTTAAGCTTTATCTAATTACTAACGGCTCGCCGCAGCATTACACACGTAATACCGCCATTTATTAGAAATTTTCCTCGATGAATGGTTTTTTTTCCAGTCAAACTAGTAGTTTGATACTGGTCTCATGCGCGTCAACCTTATTAATTTGAAAATACGCCGACCATTTGAAAAATTAATGGGCAATATTTTTTTTGGTAATAGGTCAGCATTTTTAAGTTATTTGGTTAAGCTTTAGTCAAGACAATGTTTTTACGAATACTGATGAATAGCAAAAAGAAATACATGGCCAATCGAAAAGTTCGTTTTCCATAAAGACCAGACTGGAATCAAACCCGGCATCTCAGCGATGCAACAGTCCGGCCCGCTCGCCTATTTGCAAAGTTCGCCAAATAAAATGCGGTGCTTCATTTAACAATGCCGTATGTCCCACCATACCTTGCGCCCGTAAGATGGTGAATATGGATATAAAAAAATCGCCCCGAGCCATTCCTTTTGGATAACTCACAAATGGATTTTTAAAGCTATCTCCGAAGATTTCTTTTGATGACGACAAACAAAGGCGGAATAATAATTTGGACTCTCTTTAGCGAAACGTCGATTTAAGTCGTTAGCTTTATTGGAAAAGGATATTTTTATCTTTTGTAACAAGAATAAGAAAAAACATTTTTCTTTCCAAGTACAGGCGTTGTTTGAAATTTAAATAGTATTCAATGCTTATTATTGTGAATTGTATTGAAGTAACTTTCGTAGCAAAGAAAAAGTATTTTCTCATTTTCATACTCACTGCTTTAGTGGGATTTGAATTCAATTTTTAGCGAATATTTTAAAAGGGTTTGGTTTTTGTACAAACCAATATTGTTCAAGTTTATTTCGTTGATTTTGTTTACCTATACTGCAATTGGACACGCAACAATGCACCGTTTTATCTTAATCAGTCAATATCCGACCTTATTGAATGCATATAAAATAATCCAAATATGCAGGTGAGCCTTAAAGTTTGATTTCTATCAAGGCTTAGTAGTATTTGAAGTTATTAATAAGTGAATTCCAGAACAAACATTTAAAAATATCCAGACCTGTACGTATGCAAAGCTGATCTATCTTTGTTCAAGCAAATACATACTCTAAATACATTGTTACCATCTAAAACAAAACCAAAAAACAATCTCGCCAGCCTCCGCCTGCAATAACTCAAAACGATACACAACACCCACCACAACATTATCCAAGCGAGGCTGCAAAAACAACGGCTCCATCGAAACAAGAATAAAAAGCGCAATGGAATTAAAACTCCGCGTAAATCCACCGGACATATGCGCGCGACATACGAACGTCATAAAAAAGTCGCTAACATATGTCGCGTAAACTGTAGCTTAGAACTAAGGCTGTTTGGGTATGGAAATGCGGATATGGTTATATCCCATTGGTATTTTACGGAGTGGCATCGGTTTTGGTTATCGGATTTTTTTCGGTTTAATTTTTTCTGGGTAGGTAGCGTAGACATGCTTTAGCCGGTCTTGTCTTCTTCGTCAGATATCCTGTTGTTAAATATACCTTATTGAGGATCAAAGGGACCCTTAACGTATCTGTTTAACCTACACTTAATTTTGAAACCATTTCAGGTTGTTCATCAAAAATATTTTTAAATGACTGGTTTCAGACATTTGTAAAAAAAAAATTATCCTATTCTAGGCCTCAAAGACTCAACTTGTATAATATTGTTTCCAAACTGTATTTGTAATGGTCGGTTCCATTTCTCGTTATCAAAAATTGTTTTACCTGGTTAACTGGAAGATACTGTTCTCTAGCGATAGATATAGTTTGTCCATAAAACCAATTTCTTATTACGGATACTTTATTGCACAGAATTAAATACTCTGTGCAATAAAGTAGTAGTCTGTGAATGTTTATTTTTTGTTTATTTTAAGACCGCAGCCAAATAACAATCACTTCTGTGTTGTTGTGTTCCTGGGTGTGAGTAAAGTTTCCAGAGCTCCTGGGGGTGCTATATTAGTAGCAGGGGTCAAGCCTTCAAGGTAAGGGCGACAAGTCTAGTAACAGTTTTACTATGCTATACTTTTTGCCCTTAAGCTAGGACCTCATTACCACTTAACATCCGATGGGATGAGGTTAATCCTGAATTGCAATATTTAAAAAAAATACTTTTTGGGTTCATATTATCTGTTCGTTTTCTTACAAGACCTTCTTTACAGCTGTGCTGACCTACGACATGACCTACAAGTCGACACAAATACAGCGTCGGCAGAATTGGCGTAGTAAGCAACGCTCCATACGTAATGCGTGACATCGATATCCTACATCGCGATATCAGAGTTTTCGTCGCCACTAAGTATATATACAACAAACCAAGAATGGTAGTAGGGCCTTGGTCCCCGAGTAGATAACACCTAGCTCGGCGGAAGTACTTCGACTTTTAGTAAAGAACATACGTTCCTTACACAGCCTTGTTGTAAAGTTGGATATATCCAAATAGTATCATTACTACTTCCGTTTAGTCACATTATCTATTGGGTCATTAAATAAGCCATTTCGGTTATGGTTATGAAGCTGTAGAACGTCCCTAGCACTGCAGCTATAACAACTTGTTCAATTTAACTGTCACACTATATCATTGGCAATATGGAAGAACTAATTTAATTTCAAAGGTAGTAAGATTCGCGAATGCGCCAGACATAACGTATCTCTGACATATTATTATGTATTGCGATTGAGTTTATGTTAACTAGAATTTAGAAAATATCTTCTTTGAATGAAAAATTAATATTAAACAATATCATTTAAAGGTATAATTCTGTGGTGAGAACCTTAAGCATTGTGTTTCAGAAATAAGAAACACCGATAGTATCACAACACCCAGACCCAAGACAATGACAAAAAAAAAAATTTTTCGTATTGATCCAACTGGAATTCGGTTCCAAAACCTCAGATATGATGCAATTTTGAAGTCCCACCCACTCGTTTCTTGAATGGCGTGAATGCAGAACCTTAAATATTTTATAAAATAGGTAGATATTGGTTAGATAATGGTTAGTAAGCTTTTAGTATCATTTACAAAACAAGTTATATAATAGAGATATGAATATAGAAAATATCAAACTTGCATTGTCTGTTTGCAAAGCAATATTATGGGGACTACATCTTTAGGAAAATGTTGGGACTTTTCATAAACCGGAACGTTTGACACAATAAAAATCTATTGTTTCTTGGCTTACCAATGATTCATTAGAATTTAAAGGGTTATAGAAAAACGAAACTTGCATGTCGCTAAACTTTAAGTATATTTTGTAAAGTTGGTAAAAAAAATATTTTTATTTATATTACAAATCCAAAAAAAATGTGTTGCTATTCTTTCCCGCAAAAAGTCTATAAGAAACTGATTTAAAAGTGTTTCACTTAATACTCACGAACAAAATATAAAAATATATTTTATTTAAATTTATGGTTAAAGAACTTTATTTCTCATGAGAATTACAAGGTATTCACTTACTGAGAAACAGTATTGACAACTCATTACTAGTTTACAATCAGCGTAACGAGCGGATAATATTAGAATTTCATGCACCGTCACCACATTTTTGGTTCTAACCTGTAATGAATCGACTGATAGAAAATGCATCTAAGTCTATTTCTACCAATGTCGAATTAGAATTGAAAAAATTTAACGACAGAACACGTGTGTTTGGTGCTCAAATATATTTCCCACGATACCGTGGTTGCCAATGATCCAATTGGCTACTTGACAGTGTTAACAATAAAATATGAAAGTATTAGATATGTTAGCTTATTAGTTAAGTAATAATAATACAATTTCATTTTTTAATTAAAAGCATAGTTAGTATTTTATTTGTACAAAATAAATTTTACTTTTTTTACCTGTGGAACAAAAGAACCGAAACGGAAACCACCATTGCAATTCAGAAATGACAGCTGTCGGCGAATATTATTTATTTTTTTGTGGCGAAACAATGATTATTTTACCGATAAAATTGAATTATTGTGTCGCTAACCGTAATAAGAATCTGTTTAAACATTTTCCGTTTATCTAAATTAAGTCATTCCTATGCGTATAGTTTTGATGTCTAGAACGTTGACGTCATAATTGCAACAGTGACGTGACTTGACGTTTTCGCGCGCTTTTGAAATGTGTTACAAAAAATCTTATTTTTCTCTGGTTATTTACATTTTTTCCAGATAAATCGAAATGCTTGGGATATAAAACGAATGGGCGCACATTTTACAATACTTTTTCAAAAACTGTCAAGTAGCCAATTGACGCTTCAGTCGCATCCTAATGCCGGCCGTTATCTATTAATTTTTCTTCATCTACAATCATTAATTTTATCACCATGCTTCCAAATTGTTATTGTAAATTACTTAAGATCATATCCATCGATTTACTAGTATGTATTAGTCCCAAGAACGCTTAAACGCATAGTCATATATAGTATTACCCGCATATTTGTTTTCCATTAATCCAGCAGTTTGCGAGCGCAGAGCAAATAGGAGTACAGACGGAACTATACCCGTCTTTGTCTTCGACTAGCGTTGGAGGGAGACGGACGCACAATTATACGCCGTTATTGGTTGCGAGCTACTCCGAACGTGCTACGTTGGGAATATCCGATTTTTTTTCATTGTTATTGTGGTAGCCCTGGTCAGAGGCTTTGGAGATATTTTTAGGGGTCCGTGGTCCGCTTTGTTTTTTTAAAGTAATTATTCTCGTCTTAATTGGATATCTTCCATATAGGTTATGTGTTGAAATATATCACAGTACGAAATATAGCTTTAGGAAAGTTCCCTACTTTTTTTTCATATGATGTGTCGATAATTCAATTGTGCAATGTTTTTTTTTTATATTTTTTTCAAACAAAAGACGATTATATCTTTAGGAAAAAAAACTAGCACACATATTTTCACAATCACCAATTACCTCATTTAAGTAAAATAAACGTATAGATATGACTTTAGTCCAACCTCTCCTTAGATGTTGCTATTTTAAAAACTGATCTGAAAATTACAAAAAATAAATTAAAAAATCTCCTACAAACGCTTTCGAAATATTCATTCTCCGTTACCGTCGTCAGAAATCAAATAACCAAAAACTAAATTCAATGAAAGATATTTGTTTTTCAACATTCCGAATAAAAGATTTTTTTTTAAAAGACATGGATTGTGTTTTTCAATCGCAGCCACAATAAAATTGAGTGAAAACTACATTCAAGTCAACAATTTGAGTTTGTCGCATAAAAAAACAGAGACATAATTTAGACAAATGCAAATATTTTTTCAAATATTACACAGTCTTGATTTTTGTTTTATCAAGTCTCAGTTCTTTCAAAATCAAGGCCAATTATTTTCATAAACAGAATCATAACATTTTATTTAAATTTTTCAACAAATTGGTATGGAACCCGAGTTAAAGTTAGACCAATACTTGAAAGCGTTTTATTATCGTAAGCAAATATGGGAACGCTGAAATCCGAAACACACTTTGTTTATTTCAATTAATGAATGTCAACACAATTGTTGGTGAAGGAAAACATAATATTTCCTTTGAGAGTTTTCATTAATAAAGTATGAAAAGTCTGCTCCAGTTTACCTATTAAAATAACATAATACTTAATGCTTTTGTTCACTCATCAAAATAAAACTATACTTGGTCCAAAGTGTTCTCCACATACATAGCTATAAGTTAGATACTGCCACTGTAACTGATCTGCTGAGTTTCTTACCGGTGTCTTCTCGGTAGATATAGGTTCCGAACCGGAAGTAGAATCACTTTGCATTATATACAATGACGATTCGAAAGTGTTATTATATGTAACCTACTTGAATAAACAAATATTGAATTTGAATTTGAATTTGAGTCACAACACTAGTTTTATCTTATCGGAACGAAACTTCCGTATCCGGATGAGTACAAACCGTCGGAATGGACATTCGGCATTTATCTCCGCATTCTACATTCACAGCGCGACGCGATACGCCGATAGGCTCACCCTTTCCCTATATCCCTAACTTTATAGGACATTGCAGTTATATCGTGCTATGTTGGTATCAGCCTCACTTTTGGGGCTGAAGTCGTTTAGGCAATTGAAATTAAAACACTTGCTTCTAATAGGTATTGCATTTTATATGGGTGCATTTTTAATCCGCGACTCAAACACTACGGTTACTAGTTTTCCATGTTTGAATGTGTGTCTGTATGTTGCATTGTGCTCTCGAACGTATGAACCAAAGGTATGGCACCGGCAAAACAAGGCATCGAACGTAATTAAGCTAATTATTTATCATATTTTTATATAGGTATTAAGTGCACAGGTACACACACCTCTTAGCACAAAAAATACAGTTTTGTGCTCTGCCTATTTTTTTAAACTTATTTCTTTTGTTTACATAGTATAAAACAAAGTCGCTTTTCCTGTCCCTATATCCCTTTGTACGCTTAAATCTTTAAAACTACGCAACGGATTTTGATGCGGTTTTTTTTAGTAAATAGAGTGATTCAAGAGGAAGGTTTTTATTTGCAATATAGAATAGAAAAGTCAATATTTCTAAGTATTTACATTACATCCGTGCGAAGCCGGGGCGGGTCGCTAGTAAATAATAATTAGCCTTCTTTTACGGTGACTCGATATTAATGACCATACTTAACTCAGTCACATAAGGTTTTAATTAGATGAGATTATTTCACCTATAAATTAGATATTTGACAATAAAGGTTTTTTTGTATACAAACCCCAAAATGCTTGTTTTAAATCCAAACCCCTAATACACCATGAAGAGGAGACAAGTTGTTTGTATTTTACGTTTCATTGAATCTTAGGTATATTTTATTCCAATGACGTAAGAACCACAGTGTTTACATCGATTTTGTTATTTTTATAGTACTAAACGCCGCACTAGCGAACTTTAAATATTAGAAACAGAAAAATTTTATCTTCCCTTTCCCGCATCGCAAGGGGAGATAAACATTTTCTGTTTCTAATAATCACAGTGTTTACATTTTATCGCTCATGAATGTTCTCAAAACTGGCTAATGAGTCATATTCTTCAATAAAACTCTACACAACCGGATACTCAGTACGAAAACTAGCGATTTCATAAACTCAATTCAATAACTCAGTTTTACAACGCGTGCTGTATTCCATAGGGTGAGGATACCAATTTCCGTCACACTGTCTCAATATTCCCAAGATATCAAACTTTCATACACCGTTTTTTGCTGGCTTGATTCTCTGATGCAATCTATAGCCTTGATTTATTCTGTACGGAGTGTGCTCCTGACTTGACAGAGCTGAGATTTATTATAGCATTTTTTTTGCCCGAAGGTATATCCTGTAGGTAGCCGTCTTGAATAATGTGTAACAGAATTAGTTGCAAAGTGGGTCAAATAGATGTTGTACTTATTTTTCTTTACTTGGGGGGTCTATGTTTGGTCTAAGTCAAAGATATAATATGTTTATTTTTTTATATACTAATGAACCGTCTTAAAAAGTCACGGGTGAAGTTGCCGTTGATTTGAATCTTTGACTACCGGAAAGATACCAGCATATTTAGGTAATTCCTAGTTCATGTCATTTCCTAAAATTTTGAAAACAAAATATTTAAGTTTATTGATTGAACTTATTCAACTTCTATTATAGTAGGGCTAAGAAAAAATAAAGTAAAAGCATTAGTGGCAATATTATAATACAAAATAGAGAAATATATTTAGCTACAAGGAATGATAGACATGTGTAGTGCAATTATTTTTAGCGATATACACTTTAAGCACTACATTTAACATTTTCATTTATTAATTAAAAGCGAGGATCCATATATATATAAATGGTGTTTTAATATATTGCAAGAAAATACTTGTTATTTTTAACGCTAGTTAAATAGAACTTTTTCCTAGCGACATCTACAAACTTTAGGGGAACCCAATGAAACCCAAGATCTATTTGGACCATAATCGAAACGAATTCATTAACCTACCTTTCCAAGCACGTATTTATATTATTATCGAATCAACTGTTGATTTAAATCCGCATTGTTCTCGTATACCTGGGAAAACCTCACAAAGTCAGAGAGATAACCTGCGATTTTTGGGTTTTAAAATCAAAAGCTTCAACTACGCCATAGTTGCATGTCGATCAACAATAATAATTTCACTTTTAGCAAAGTAAATTTATTTGAAAAAAAAAAGCCCTCGAACATCCTATGGTTTACTTCTCAAAACTTTATCAAAAAAGAGAAATAAATTGAATGACAATGAATAAATTCTCTGACCCTCATTATACGGGAACTTATCGCGGCGACCCATCAGAGAATAAAGATATTTGTCCTTCCACCCTTTTCCAAGTCGAAGCCTTTGAGAATACAAACTCGAATATCGATGGCCCTCTTACGTTTGTGATAATATTGAGAGGCTTACGAAACAATGTATTACTTGTGTTAATATCGCCAAAGCAACATGAGATCGTTACTGCTCATCTCGATTCCATTCCATTTACTAACCTATCTCTTTTAAACATTTAAAATAATTTAACGGGTCAAAACGCGACACAAATTTTATTTAGTAGTTAATACGAACTACTTAATGACTGACCAGTCAGCTCGTGACCACGGTTGGTGCAACCTAACCGAAACGTCGGCCAGTAAGTAGTTCGTATTAACTACTTAATAAAAATGGCGTGGCGTTTTGACCCGTTAAATTATTTTAAATGTTTAAAATGGAACGCGAAAGCCTATCTCTTTTGTCAATCCTTCACTGTCCAATATATACGCTTATCATCTATGGAATTCTTTACCTTTAACTATCATCAGTCTGTCTCAAACCTTTCTATTTCCGAATTCAGAGTTAAATTCTTTTTCTTCTCACTAAACTAATGCTAACTAGTATCCTCTATTCTTAATCTCTTGCTAGGCATGATATGTAATTTATGGAGTAGGCAACTATCTCTTCTTTGGGATTGTTGTCCCATTTAGTTGTCCATAAAAGTCGCCAACACTATGAAAATATCAAGCATCATGCTTATTTGTACTATAAATTTGAAATTATTCTTCTGAATTTTGATAAATCTTGTTTTTTGGGCAAAATTATATAAATCTATTTCAAAAAGAAGAACAAAATCATCTTGGTTTTAATCTGTTTTTTTTTTATATTCATTTTATCTTCGTCTTGGCAACATAAATGGAACGCGAAAGTCTTAAAATATACACTTTTAAGACTTTCGCGTTCCATTTTACACATTCTCCAACGTTCTCACATGAGAAGGTAGATGAAGATTTGCAAGCTCTCCGAACAGACAAAGACGAGCGAGACCAGTCAGCTCGCGACCACGGTTAGTGCAATCTAACTGAAACGTCGAACAGTAAATAATTCGTACATTAACTACTAAAAATGTTGTCGCATCATGGCCCGCTAACTTGTTTAAAATATTCAAGACATAATGTGTTTTATGTTACATTGAACCATGTTCTCACTCTATTGTTGTAGACTCCTTCGACTTGAAGGTTTAAGTGGTAACATTCAGGTTGAATTTCAGAAGCTCGCGAGTCCCACTTCCTAGCAGTTTGCATGACAAAAGAATTCTCGTGACATAATATTTTGTAAGATGGTGGGACAGCTCGCCTCGCTTTTGAATGCTCTTTTGATTTTTTCTTGCGTCTTATTACATGAATGTTATTAAAAGTCAGTTTGTGACAGTTAGTAGGTACTTAGTATAATGTATTACTTTTTCAAATAGTCATAATGGTCTGTTTTTTATCATTAAGACTTGATTGATGGAGTCCATTCAAGGTTTAAAGTTTATAATTTGATATGAAAGTTTTTGGATTTGAAACTATGTGTCTTGAGGAATTAACTCATATCAAAACTGTCATTTATTTGCCTAGTACCTCAGTATTCAACTTAATGTAAGTAGGTTACTACTTCATGCTCCAGGTCCTATAGTAAGTTTGATAACCTAAATGTTTTATAGGGTTTCTTCACTCATCAAAACAAAACTATGTGATTTGGTCCAAAGTAGTCTACTGTATTTATAAGTTAAGCTACTGTAGCTAATCTGCTGAGTTTCCTACTGGTGTCTTCTCGGTAGATATAGGCAGGCATTGGAATCACTTTCTTTTTTTCTAATGACGATTCAATGTGTTACATTTAACCTTAATTTAATAATATTTTATTCATTGTTTCAAAACCAATTTTGAGCAGAGGCAGTAATTAAAGAGGCGTAGCCTCACTATTCATCTTTGATTGACTGCATCATGTATGTACGTTAAAATCACATACATGATGCAGTCAATCAAAGATGAATAGTGAGGCTACGCTTCTTTAATTAATTTGTTTTATGAGAAATCAAATGTACATCGTTTTAACTCGATATGATTAGGTTCCGAACCAACTGTATCTTCAAATGGTTCGTATTTATTTTGATGATCCATAAGTGTTACTTGTAACCAACTTAAAAAAATGGATTGATTTATTATTAAGCCTCCGGCTTTGTCCAGTCAAAAGCTTGGTACACTACCCTGATATCGTAAGCACAAGCACTAATATCGAACAGCAAA
This sequence comes from Glyphodes pyloalis, assembly GCA_037074685.1. Classification (NCBI taxonomy): domain Eukaryota; kingdom Metazoa; phylum Arthropoda; class Insecta; order Lepidoptera; family Crambidae; genus Glyphodes; species Glyphodes pyloalis. The sequence goes on along the minus strand of JAYKKO010000003.1, from coordinate 18,829,754 downwards.
TGTTTACCTCCATTGCCTCCATACTATCAGTTTGAATACCGGTAGTATTAGATAATACTAGTAGTAGATACTCGTGATCCTTGCTAGGTACTGTCAAACTCACCTAAGACGTTACACTTTGGACTTTGTTTCTTTCAGAAGTATAAGAACTAATTTCAAACTACAATTAATTACCGTAATATGCTGACAGCCATTTTTAGCGTACTATTGGTAGTGTTGACGACGTTATAAACCCTACTTAAAGGCCTTGTAATAAAACCTTCTTACAAGGTGGCCTTTAAGTAGGGTTTAAACTATTTTCAAATTCAGAAGATGACTTTTGTTTGCGAGCTTGTTTTTGTTGTTTTTTGGATGTGCTCTGAAAATAGATGTGAATCGAGTGTGTTTTGAGTCCGTGGTTTTATTTCACAAATATTCCTAATTATTTTAAACAGGTAGTTTGTAGCTGAAATTAATAGAATAGCTAGGTACTGACTGCTGGCAGCAAAGAAGGTATGAATAATAAGATAGATCGCTGTTTTAATTTGGCAATTACTTGTCTCTGTGGCATGTCATAATAAGACGAGCGCGCCCTCTGACGTCGGTCGCGGTATAATGAAAATCAATAAACTTCCCCGAGTCCGAGCCCTTACCACTCAATTTTGGGTACCGTGAGCACAGAGGAGGAAATGGATAGGGCTGGATTTTTTATTATTTTTGAAAATATTTTTAAAGCACTTTCCGTATGATCTGTAACAATGTGTTGCTTGTTATGCATTTCCTCAGTTTCTTTCCAGATACTTCGAGAAGACTTACATCTTGAATTTCAAGATGCTCTGATCTTCATTAATTATTTTCTGTTCACCGATAAGTGACACTTTTTTAACAAAGAATAGACCAATTTTTAGAACGGTTGGCCGTAAATTCTTAATAAAGCTTTTAGAAGTGCTACTTACTACATTGCCCGAACATTTTGATGTAGAAATCAAAAATGCTACAAAGGGCAGTCTTTTTTAAGCAAATGTCGTGTAAAGCGCTTTTGAAGTATTTGTATCAATTTGCCAAATATTTTTTAATTATGCTTTTTTAATTTTTACTTAAGGGTTTTGCATAATAAAATTTAATACAGTAGAACTCCAATTATCCGAACTCCGACTATCCGAATCGCCGATTATCCGAATCACAAAATGTCCAAAAAAAGTCTAAGTGCGCTATTATTCTTCCCCCCGCGAAGCCGCAAAACAGCTTACATTAACGGAGATGTTTTAAAAACAATGATTTTTATTTCTAAATTTCATGTTTCTTTCATTTAATTCCATAAAAAAATAGTGCAATATCAAAACGTAGCTTTTATTCGCTCCAATGGCAATTTTTAAAAAAAAATCCGATTATCCGAATATTTGATTATCCGAATGGGTCCCGGTCCCCATTAATTCGGATAATTGGAGTTCTACTGTAGGTTCAAATTTCCTGATCAACTTGAAATATTGTTTTAGTTTCGTTAAGACCCCTGATTGATATTTATATAGACTTTCCAATGCAATTATGTCATGTGCATAGGAACTAATATTGTACTGTATTGTATTGTAGTACCTTTACGTACTATTGACCGTACATTACTTCTAAAAGTATCAGTAAAGCCAAAAAATATCTACTCGTTCAATACTGCACCAAACCAGAAGTTAAAAAAAAGTAATATTTTACACATGCCAACAAAAAAAAATACAATTTAATTCCCTAAACAAAATAACCGAATCACAAATCGACTCCACGCATCTCCTGGCCAGCTTCGCACATATCCGTCTCTTCTCTCCGCTTTTAAATACAACGGGGCCGATCCGATAACTTTCACATACCTACCCCTGGTTGTGACATCAATACACACACACGTCACACAGGGGACATACAGACGCACACGTGCACTCGAGCGCTTTTAATCCCGCTGATTGATTGGAGGTATCGGATTCTTCAGATCTTACATTAGAGGAACACGTGTACGATGTCTTAGGTGGGGATGGCTAGGCTTAAAGAGATTGCTTGGATGTTTACTTTTGTCGTATCCGTATCTTGTATTTTTGTAACCGTCATACGAATACGAGCAGTACCTAAGCTGGTGAATTTTGTCAACAAAATGTGTTTGTTGTGAAGATTTACTTTCAATTGACTATGAATTTTGATTTAAGGTATAGTTTTATATTAAATACCAAATGTTGCAATGGCCAGCTGAGAAAATCCTAGTTACATACGAAATTTATCACAGAACACACAAATTATTACTACTACAGAAAGACTTTTAAATTAACTATCACAAAATTTTAAAACAAATTTTTTGTTATTTTTTACCATAAAACTTTTTTGAAACGTACAAAAGATCTTCATCCGATTTTAAATATTGACTAGCTCTATTTCTGATTGGCACATTACCGGCATGTGGAAACAAACTAGTTAGAATTTCCAAAATCACCAATCTTTCATTATTTTGTTACATATCTACAAATAGGTTAATAGAAAGAGATTTTAATACCCGGTTCTAATATTTTACAATTCGTAATGTGTAAATATTCGGTTTTTCTCCAACCGACTACGAGTCGTTAATACCGTTCCATAATTTATTTTCCATGTCAACTGTCATCAATCATTCATCCGTCCTTTTTAGTTTACGCCTTGTATAATTTGTTACTATTCGTATCTAGAACGGATCGTTTTTCGAATATTGGAACGGGACATTAATCGATCGATGTCAAATACTGACAAACCCCTTTTGTGATTGACACATTACCGGCACGTGGCAACAGACTAGTAAGAATATCAAAAAGCACCAATCTTTGTTTCTTTTGTTACATACCTACAAATAGTTTCATAGAAAGAGATCTCAAATCGATTGATGTTACACATTTGAGAAACCCCTTTAGTAATTGACACATTACCGGCACGTGGCAACAGACCAGTAAGAATATCAAAAAGCACCAATCTTTCTTTACTTTGTTACATACCTACAATAGGTTCATAGAAAGAGATCTCAAATCGATTGATGTTACACATTTGACAAACCCCTTTTGTAATTGACACATTACCAGCACGTGGCAATAGACGAGTAAGAATATCAAAAAGCACCAATCTTTCTTTAATTTATTACATACCTACAATACGTTCATAGAAAGAGATCTTAAATCGATTGATGTTAAATATTGACAAACCCCTTTTCTGATTGACACATTACCGGCACGTGGCAACAAACTAATGTAAATATCCTATACCTACACATTTGAAGGCTTAATCCAGCCATAGTTATATCAAAATACCATTGTACCCTTCAAGGGTCGAGGGCATAAAACGCTTGAACGTCATAAAACTGCCGATTATGGCGCTATTATTGCGTCTATGCTAATATCGCCTGTCTGTCTGTATGTTGATTGTTATCTCTGATATTTATTGCTCTTTGGACGTTCGTGGCCGTCAGTAAAAATTTTAATAACCAAGTTTTGGTATTTTGTTTGGACGGTGATTGCCGACACATGTGTAGTGTAAACGGGAAATGATTAATTTCGCCTTTATTGTAATACGTAAACGTGTTTGCGACATTTTATGAAATCGTGTTGTAGCATTTCCTTTGTTTGGTATTTTTATTCAACAACAAACACTCTCTCAACCAAAGTTTGTAAATAAACTAATTTAAACCGGTTTCCTTCTAAAAAGTAATTAGTTGCTGATTAGTAAGGGCACCAAATAAGATAGCTTTGCATGCATACTTTTGGAATAAAAGGAATTCTTTGAGTTTTTCTAGTATTTCATCTGTTTAACTGCCAGTGTTTTTGCGTGGAAGAGAAACAAACAAATATACATCCAGATATTCGAACTTACGATTAGAATTTTTTTTTAAATACGTTTGCAATAATTAGGAATGATGGCATTGGGCCAGCGATTATGTAAGATATAATTGATTATAATGGTATCTGTCTATTAATTTGAAAATGAGTCCATATTACATTCGATAAAAAATAAACACACAAAAAAACGCTGACTTATTATGTCAATTGCGTTCTCAGTTTGGAACTGTCACCTGTCAGAACGAAAAAAAAGAAAAGAAAGAAATTGTTTAGCGAAGTAGGAATTTCGGACCCTAAATGTTGGCCCCTTTTTAAGTCGAAAACCGGTTTTAACCAGTTAGTGGCGCATCTCGGCGCGTGCGGGATGAGATTGAAGGTCGTTGAACTGTGGGGTCCTTAACTAGAGGGTTCTAAACAAAACTAGAGGGTGACCAAGCAGGTCGATAGTTGGTGCTTTTTTTGTATTGACAGCCGTTTTGAATGGCGCGAAGCTTCGCGAATTTTTGGACGATTCGTTCCGAGTTCGATTTTTGAAGTTAAAGAGGAGTTGACTGGCCAGTACCTTTCTATAACTGCAATACTTTTAAATACCTGTCAAAAAACTAATCCTCCATAGACTTTCTGTGGAGATCTAGCCGAATCTTAAATTACCGAAGACTTCCTCGATAACTGGATAACAACACAAAAAAAAATTGTAAGTCAGGCCAGTTAGTTTCTGAGATATGCGAGTTCAAACTCTTTACGTTTATAATCCCTACTAATACTTATAAATGCGAAATTAACTCTGTCTGTCTGTTACGCTTTCCCGCTTCAACCTCTCAACCGATTTTGATGAAATTAAGTATAGGTATACGTCGAACCTCAAGGACATAGGCTACTTTTTGTTAGAAAATAAGGGGTGAAGGGGGAAATAGGGGTAATACTTTGAAAGTTTACATGGGAAATATTTATTTTTTAAGTTAGAGATATGAAATTTGGCACAAATATAGCTTAAAACTTGGATTAAAATATAGACTACTTTTTGTTTCGAATATTAGGGGTAAAACCGACTTCAAAAGATGTAGTCCACGCGAACGAAGTCGCGGGCACAGCTAGTATTAGTATAAATCACAACTGGTTTACAAAAATTATAAGACAAAATAAAAGAAACAGATGACAATTTACAACGCTCTAATAAGACACATGAACACACCATGCTACATGATCGCCGAGATTTTACAAATACATTAAAATGGCTGCCGCGTACCCACATCTCCAAGCGGGAACTTCAAACGCAGTCCTGAGGGAGCGGACGGGATTTGGGACAAGCATGGCAATAAAAACACCGTGGCCACGGGACTTGATGTGGGCTAATGGTTTTTGGAACTAGATGGCGCTGTGGTGCTTTGAACTTTATTTGCATTTGGCCACTTTGCGACCTCACAGTAAACAGAGATACGTTTGTTGAATCACGGTTTTCACTTAACTCGTTCTTAAGTTATGCGACGCATGATAACTTCACTACATACTTTAGCTTAAGCAAAACGTCAACTTTATGATTACCTTTGTAACGTGTTTAATTTATTTAAATTGATATGACGATCATGCGTATGATATGACGAAAGTTTTGAAACGGTTGATCTAAGGCTATGGTATAACTTTAGACTCAACTACAAAATATATTTATTGTTTAAAGTTATTTCAAGATCATTGCGCACCAAGAACTTGGTTAGTTTAATAAATCTTTATTTCACGATTTCTTTAGTAAAATTATATTTTTACAAATTACAAAGTAAACTGGATCTACTCCAAAAAACGAAATATGCCGGATCCGACGACGGATAGATAAGTTAGTTGAAACCTATTCATATATATATATATATATTAATTCCATTCAAACGCGAACTAAACGTTTTCTTAAAATAAAATTTCATTAATACAAATCAAAATGCACGTTTTAACTTCCAAACTTTTGATTAAATTTCAAATAGAAAAGAATAGAATAGAAAATGTCTTTATTTTCGAAACATTTCGTTTGTTTGTTTTGTTTTTGAGAATAGACGCCCTGTATTTTAGGTGCAAAATAAGTCAGCATCTAGGTATGAAACGAGTTTCTTGCTGGTTTTTTCTCGGTAATAGGTAGGAACTGTGCAGGTAACCTTACTTCCATTTGGTTTGGTTAGACGATTTATAAGTCCAGCTATTGTTTTCCAGCAGGAGCAATTGGATTTTTGAGTTTTGAAAGGTTGCTAAATACCGTAGACTTCATCAAATTCTGACTTTTCTCTGTAGCTATCGCAGAATGGTTTCATAAAACTTATAACAGCAGGAGCAATTGGATTTTTGAGTTTTAAAGGTTGCTAAATACCGTTTCATCTTCATCCAACTCTGACTCTTCTTTGTAGCTATCGTAGAATGGTTATACAAAACTTATAAACTATATCAAAAGGCACCGTTTCTGGCCGCGTCGGCTCACTTCCAAAATGTTCGTGTACGATAGAAAACGCTCGGAGGTGAGGAGAAGTTTCGCAGCGTGTTTTTATTTGTTTCCGAACTCCGGGCTGGGAGTGCATTCTCAAGGATTTCGCTAACTTTACCTATTCGTTATAGTCAACGGCAAAAATGTTTCTGGGAGCGTTTCCTTGCCAATTCCACGCAATGTAAATTGGAGAATGATAACTTTACAGTTCTGTACAGTGGCTATAGACCATATGTTTCAAATAGAAATAGTAAAAGTTTTTATCCATATAAACTTTACAAAAGCATGTATAAATCGTCAAATTAAAAAGACATTATCCGCAATTTATTCTACTCATTTGGGTCACTGAAACCTTTGCTGTCTGTCTATTCTATTTGACAGCTGGGTCAAGCAAAGTAAGTATTGAATCTTTCTAACAGCTCGGATTGGTAATTATAAGCCAACATTTTTGGTGTCAGTAAAATCTCATGCAGGGGGGACATGTGTAAAAATTTTGTTCCTGAAATTAGAAGACAATTTGGCTCTACAGATAAGTGCATATTCTAAATATTAGAAACAGAAAAATTTTATCTCCCCTTGCGGTGCGGGAATTGAACCCACGACCTTCACGTATCGCGCGTGCTGCTCTTTAAAGTTCGCTAGTACGGCGTATAGTACTATAAAAATAATAAAATCGATAAGTGCATATTATTTTTGACAATACCGAAACTCGACAATCCCTCACTAAGGGAATTTTTAAATTAAAAGTTCGTGAATTCTTTTATTCCTCCCCCTCTACATAAAATTTCGCTTGCTCAATTGTTTGCTTTAATTATTCACTTGTTTGCATATATATATATATATATAAAACAAAATAATATATATAAATACATATATTATATTGCTTAATTATTATATTTATTTATCATGATTTATTTATGATGTATGAATATTCTATTCTCGTGTGTAATTTTCTGCTATTTATGATTATTAATTTTGTTGTTATCCATACTCACATTTTTACTGTTACCGCACCCATAAACGTACTATCTGCATGACCCAACGGTTGACTGGTAGAGAATGCTCCTAGCATTAAGTCCACCTTTTGTACTTTTTTTGTGCAATAAAGTTTTTAAATAAAATAAATAAATATCGGCCAAAGAGTCTTTGTTACCTGTCTAATAAAAAAATTGTTTATCAGTGACAACCATAAATAGTTAAGCTTTCTAAAGTGACAACAACTTCAGCTGTTTGACCTCTTTCAAATCTAGGGAATCACTGACTGCATTGCCGACTTTCAAGTTTGCATTCTTTTAGCATACTGACTTCTTTCCACTACGTCACTAAAAAGCAATCAATTTTTTGGGCAAATACCTCGCGTCACATTAGGGAAGTCGTTAGTCCTGCTGGAGTTCCGGAAACCACGTACGGCGATTACTGTAATACCGCCGTTGAGTTATTGTTCTCTGAATTCCGGAATTTTTGAGACGATGTTACGGCGGCTCTACTCTATAATTAATTGATTTAAATTAAGAGTACAGGGAATAATAAGCAATGACTTTTATAATTAACTAGCTGTCCCGGTGAACTTCGTAACGCCTATTTGTTTAGTTTCTAACCTTTTAAACCTTCCTTGGACCTCCACAATTATTTCGGACCCAAGATTAGCCAAATCGGTCTAGCTGTTCTCGAGTTTTAGCGAGACTAACGAACAGCGATTCATTTTTATATATAAGAAGATGATGCACTTTTTTTACGCAAGGATTTTATTAGGCAGGTAAGTTTTTACCATAAGTTACCTTAAATTCTGTATTTTCACCTTACATCAACGAAATATTATGAATCTGGTGATGGTAATTTGTTTTTGAAACACAGTCGCGCCACAGGGAAAAATGCCTTGCTGTATTTAACAGATCAGGTTCTATTTTCAGATGCCCATTTCTCGATTTTTAAATTTCTGACATCGCCTGTTTCTCTCTTGTATTATTCAAATACGTCACATTCGACATTTACTATGTGTAAAATTATTGATCATTTTTAATAATACAAACGGATTTTATTTGAAAGATGATGATGATTAGCAGGTGAATTGCTTACTTAGTATTTAAAATAATTTAACGGGTCAAAACGCGACACCATTTTTATTTAGTAGTTAATACGAACTACTTACTGCCCAACGTTTCGGTTAGGGTGCACCAACCGTGGTTACGAGTTGACTACTTGAGTCAGTAAAAATGGTGTCGCGTTTTGACCCGTTAAATTATTTTAAATGTTTAAAATGGAACGCGAATGTCTTAAAATTTATGCTTACTTAGTATTTGCGTAAAAAATGACGTGCTTTTAATGATTGTGGTTAGTTTTTGGCAAGTATTGTACATGTATGGATTCAGATTAATGTGTTTTTATAATAATTTTACCTATTTTTTTAATGCATTAGACCTTGGTATTTATTTCTTCTTGTTAGTCATAGGACGTACGAAAATCGCGACGCGCTTTTGAAGAATTACACCACTATGTTCCCCAATTTTATAATTAAAATTTAAATAATTCAAAGTCAAGTTTGTTTAACTAGATCTTAAACTATTGCAGGTTCTATTTGGTATATCATGGTGTTTAAACCACGAAGCAATAATTGTTGTGACGTATATTCCTCTATTGCAGCATTTTTAAGTCTCGATTATAATAATCTAAGTTTAAAAAACTATTTTAAATTTAAATACACATAGAAACAGATCCTTTTATCCTAATTACTGACGTAAAATATATTTTAAAGATAATTTAAATGCCGCAAATCGAAAATATTTTAATCAATGAAATTGTGTATTTCATGTCAAAGATGTTGCAACCAAAATTAATTGTCTCGTCTATCCAAAATCTATCAGTCACTGTGACTCTCAAACTTTTACGGAAAACCATGATCACCGCAGCTATTAAATTAAAATCAATCACGCGGACACGCGTACATCGCCCTTTACACGTACTTTTTTCGTCTCTGTCACCCTCGTTCCGTGACAAACAACCACAAAGGTGGCATGCTTCCCACCTATAATTGTGGCCACGTTGATTACAACAGAAATTATAGCCAGGGGCCGTGATAAGAGATTATTAAAACAATTCACAGTCGAATGAGTCACTCCGGTTTGACATTTATGAATGCTTAACTTAATTCATTTAGGAGCACTGTTTCATTTGCTATACATTTTGTTTTTACAAATTAGTCTTGATGTAATTATTAGGGGCGCTCTACATACGCACGTGTCGTGTTTTTGATTTTATTTTGAGTTTTTGGAGTTCCGGCCTAATTAGTTACAGTTACACATTTACTCGTAATAAGTTTAACTTCGGTACCTTTAAGACAAGAAAATTTGAAAAAGATTGAATAATGGCTGTCCATCTGTTTTAATTCAGTTTTTTTTAATGAAAATAAGAACTTTTGTGAACTACTGGCGACCCTCCCCCGCTTTATAAAATCAGTAAAACAAGAACATGAATAACGTAGACTATATTGACGAAAAAATATTTAGATACTTTGATTAGATACGTCATCAAAATAACGTTGACCATTGATGAAAATTGCACATATCACTTGGTTGAATTTCCAAGCGTTAAAAATGAAAGTAAATATTTAACTTAATGTTTTTAACCATAAGAACTGATATTACAGTACAGGTATGAGTATTAAAACAACAAAAAAGTGTTACACATCTCTTCCAACTAAATAATACAAACCATATATTTCATCCTACAAAGTTTCTAAGATCCTCTTATAAATAGGCGAAAGTGATTAATTCTCACGAAACAAAAGCACGGGGTCGCGCAGGCATCGAACTCGGGACTAAACGCGAAGCTCACTCGCTTGGAACAAGGGGTGGGGTGCGCCCTCAATTCTGTCCTTTGGAGCCGTTCATGTACCTCTTTGTATTCTGTATTCCTGGTACAATAGTTTTAGAAAATGGTTTAGCAAGCAAAACGTATCCTTTAGCTAGGCCATTGCTATACGACTTAACACGTTTTGCTTGCTTACCATTTTCTATAATCCTAGATATTTAAATATATATTTTAATGTATATCATGCCTTAAAAGAAACAAAATTTATATTTACAATTGACTACCTTACAGAAGAAGATATACAAATCTTAGTGCAAAATTAAGTGTAAATAATTAAGTATGTAAGTGGCGCCATTAATGACCTTGTCCGTCGTGCAATGAGAACCGCGGGTGTGCCTTCAACACTTGAGCCCCGCGGAATGTGCAGAGATGACGGCAAGCGTCCTGATGGCGCCACTCTAGTGCCGTGGAACTTGGGGCGTTCCTTGATCTGGGACGCTACATGTGTTGATACCCTGGCACCGTCTCATGTTCAAGGTACTGCTGTTAAGGCTGGAGCGGCGGCTGAACAGGCACAAATGCTCAAGCGTCGCAAATATAGTGCTCTTATGACGCACTATGAATTTGCGGCGCTTGCGGTAGAGACCATGGGACCATGGTCGAGTGATAAGAAGGCTTTCGTGAAGGATTTGTCTTCACGCTTGATCCTCGCCTCGGGTGACCCCAGGGCCGGCGGCTATTTTGCCCAAAAACTTTATATTATTGTACAGAGGGGCAACGCCGCCAGCGTACTGGGCACAATGCCGCAAGACGGTGAGCTAGACGACGTGTATATTTTGTAAGTTTTTGATGCTTGTTTTATTTTGTTTTATTGAATTTTGTATATTTGTACAAATAATGTAGTTTTTATTTTTAATTATTTCTTATTTTTTGTAAATTACGTTTAGTTATAATTCATGTAATTTAATTGGAAATGATTAAAAACATATATTAGTATGTAAGTTCAGCTTTATTTATAGTACGCGCCTATAGCCTTTATAACTCAGGGTGATATAGTTCTAATATTTAAATATTTTTTTTAATTGGCATAGTAATTTTTAGTTTATGCATTACAAACTTACACACAAAAATAAAAATCTTTCCTCTTTAGAATATTAGTGTAGATGAAAACTACAGATATTTTTGCCCGTAATTTTTTTGTTAAATTAGAATCAAATTTAAACCTGTGAAATTATTTAAAAGGGAATTTCACTACGCAGTAAGTCAACCTTTTGTTCTTTTAATAATAATATACGTGTAGTAAACAAACAAATAAAAATAACTTAATTGTTTCAAAGTGTTAAACTATTTCATGCAGTTGCATAAAAGACTCAAATAAATCATAATTAAAAAATATGTATCATAAAATACATTTTATGTATGATTCATTTATAGAGTATTGTAGAGAGTAACATAAAAAGATCTTCAATTTAAATTCCTTTCACGTAAAATATGTAATTGAGCCCATTGCCCAAAAAGGGCCATTCCTTCCACCCAATTGACTGGCCGCTCAAACAGGCCTAAAGACATTACCGTCCATCGTATCAGCCAAAAAACCTTCATCATATACCTTACCATAGGCCGTATAAAACACAGGCCGACTAATATTGAAGCTGACCCAAAGTGTGACGAATCACCAATAGGATAAGACCATACCATATACAAACTATCTGCATGACCCAAGGGTTGACTGGTAGAGAATGCCCCTAGCATTAAGTCCACCTGTTGTACCTATTTGTGCAATAAAGTTTTTAAATAAATAAATAAATAAATAAGAGCTGCTGACTTTTGAAATGAGATGATCTTATTTTTAACACATACACAAATGTAATTGCCCCTTGGTATGGGATGCAATATAAAATTGTAAAGCTCTATTGAGATTCGCGACCTCTGTACCTCCGTAGCCGAGAGGCAAGCGGGCTGGACTTTGGCGTCGCGGGTTCATTTTCTGGTCGACATGGAAAACGAACTTTTCTATAATTCCTCGGTTCTGTGGGTTGTGGTACAGTCGTTCTTTCTGATTTGTGTAAACAAGTGCTTTAGCTACTGAACACAGAATCAGCGCAATGTATGCGTTGCTGACCAATATTTATTTATACAAAACTAAAGATGCTGATCTTCTTTAACGATTGAGATTATCGTACGTTAACTCGAAAAAATAATAGTCATTAATTCATTTAAAGAAAGGAGGCGTTTTTAGAATTGTGTTTTGTTTTAATATAAAATTTTATTATTGATGTCTTAAAAATATAAGATGATAAAATTTATTTGATAATTTTTTGTAAGAAGTTGCAAGCGAAAATGAAGAAAACCTAAAAATTTAGGTTGCACATTTTTAATTGAGCTGATTATTTATGATCAGATCAGCAAGCTTTTTATAATATAGTCAATTAAAAAAATCTCATAATATATTAAATAAGATATTGTTACAGTGTGTAGACAATAATTGTGCATAAGCCATACCATCTATGCCAGTTATTAGTATAGTATATAAATCCGATTTATTCTTTATACAAATTTATGTCTATACAAAGTTATTTAAGATATTGTAGTTTGTAAAAATTAAAACTACAGTTACAACTATTTACTAATATTTCTGCAAAATTATATTCAATTTATATTATAGGGAGTTTGTACACCAACAAGCTTGTATCTTGTATTTTTTAAATCCACTATGCGGTCGCCACATCCCAAGTGTAGTTAGCTCTCAGTCTATTCGCATACACGTCATCCCACCATTTGCGTTTTGGGGCCAATGAGACAAATGTGCGCACTTAAGCTGTAATGACGTCATTGTACGGAGAGGAATCTTAACTAGCAATTCGTGGGACACCGAGCTCAATGTCTAGTAGAATGTGAAGATAACGTTGGATATTGAAAGTTGTATGACGTCACACTTGTAAATAGACCTTGTAAAATAGAGTAAGCAGAAGCATTTGTTTTTTTGTAAACGGTAATAAAATCTTTTTCAGCCGAGGAAATTTCTGCCCAAATAGGTTTGATAACTAAAAATGTTGTTTAGGCTGACATCAAACTTAAAGACACAATTTATATTTTTTCTAGGGAAACATAATTTACGTGACGTCAGTTCACACAGTTTATGAGTAAGTGAAGTAAACAGACTTTCACTGAACTTTGATGCCCTGGATCATAGTTATATTTTATTTTCATGTTCAAGCTAAATTTACGTTTTCATTACATTATGAAAATCTAACTAACGGATAATATAGAATCAATGTTTTTTACCTAGTCATCGTCCTTACTGCATATATTTAGATTTTTTGATAATTTAAATGCCTATTGAGAAAACGAAAATGGCTCCAAAAATCAACATGCCTACATTCCGTAAAAGTAATTTGTCTTTATACACACGAAGTGCCATTACGCCAACAATACAATGAAAACATTCAACGGAGTTAGCCGAACCAAATTGAAATGGTAATGAGTTTCGTGGGTACACAAACAAATATTAAATGTACACACCCCAAACTCATATTATTACTATTAGCATAGTAGCTTAGTTTGTTCGCCGTAAGTGCGTACCTTAGTAAGTTTAAAGTTTCATCAAGTTGGATAGTTACTTCCCAGGGACTCGTGTTGGAGAGTTAACTCATTAAGTAGCCTTTTAGGGTTAAGAGTATCACCATTTGCTCACGGAATGGGGATGATGAATGCTGGGGGGAACCGTTTTTGGGCAGATAGTTATGGGTTAAGTTAACTGAGTAAGCTTGTTTCCGCGAGTCATAACTGCTACCACATACTACGTCAATAAGTTGAAATATGTAGACATTTAGAAACCACTGTCTTGCGAAGTTTCTATGAGGAATTGTAGTTTTTAAATTAAACAAGTAAATGATGGTTTATTTTTAAAAAGCTTTATTCAACACAAAAGTAAAATAGGTGCACATAATGCTAGGAGCAATGTTTCCAGTCTACCAATGTCGAGCAGGGCTTCCTCAAGGTACGTTAACTAAATATTTGCGTATGGATTACAAAAAAAAATCAATTATCACAACAATTAACTAAACCTAGAAATAGCATTTACATATATACATGCATGGTTTAATTATAATAAATAATGAAGATATATCTCTCATAAAATTCTACTCCGATCAACACCGCGCTCAGCCGTGAGTCCTATTATAAGTCATGAAAACAATAGTCATAATATATAAACGCATCAGTGTATACATGACATTTAATGAGAAAAGTCTTTACCACGTACAGTCCCAGAGTAAAAGGTGGTTATTGCGTTAAACTCACTGCTACCTCAAAAAGTACCAATTAATATCGTTCAACAAAGCTTTTGACACGCATTGATAACCGCTTAATCAATTACCGTGGGCCGTTACGTAATGCCGTGTTCAATGCTGTGCATTAAATTATTTTGCGCAACGACCTGTGCCGGCGTAGGCTGAAGCGACAAAGGGAGTTCGTCCCACTTGCTGGGAATTTGTGAGCTGAATTCTGAATGGCCTTAGAGCTTGGTGCGGCGGTGTGGTAGGAGCGCAGCTTCTTATAAACGTTCGTGGTTATTTATAAGCGAATATATTGAAGTAAAAAAATGTCTACGTTTGCAGAGTGAGATTCGAAACCACCACCTTCGCGTATCACGCGTGCTGCTCTTCCAACTGAACTAACCGCAAATTATCGCAGCGCGCTACTGCTGGGTCGCGGAGGACAGCGAGGCCGGTGAATGGCCGGCCATGAAATACCGAGTTCCTCCTCTTCCTCCGCGATCCCCCTCGATCCTTGCAGGTTTATCGCGGCGAGCAACCTGCTCAGCTCTGGATCCGTCTTTGTTGCACCCTGTGTATCAGAGGCTAGTCTGAAAAGCCAGCCTCAATGCACTGGACCACAGGGCTACTGAGCACCCCTCCCATCGCGACAAGATGTGGAATCCAGCGGGGGAGGGAAGAGCTTGGCAACTTGCAAGAGACAGCGCTCTTGCTAGTTCCCCACGCAAGCGAGTGGCGTTAGTAATTTGAAAATATTTTATTTATAATCAAAATCGAATGTTCTCAATATACCTTGTACATGTACCATTGTTCAGTCAATATGAACCAGTTGACAATTCCTGTTCATCAAATTAAACGTAGTACTTAAAATAAAAACATATATATTAATATTCACTTGAAGATAACAAAGTCATTTCTATGTAAGACAATATTGTTATGTTACGGAGAGTTAGTATTCCATTATAGTATTAAATAAACAGTGTGTAATATTTTAAAATAGATACCATTTATCGAGAACTCCTTGCATAGCGCCAATGTAAAATTGGCATTCTAAGCTGAATCCGAATTCTTCCCAAAACAATTTCGCAGACATGGCTTCCACACTCGCGTAACTAAACACAATCTCGCACCCACTACACCAGTAACAAACATGATATGTTACTAAAACCACAATTTCTAGCGGCGACTTGGGAAATATTGTCAAATTAAGATCGCCGCCTCCGGTCGGCATACTAACTCGGTGCTCCGGCGACGCGCGACCGACCCCGCATACTAATTCGAGCGTAAATTTCACTAACTGCAAACACCGTTTTACCTTGAAAAGTTTAGGTGAATTGTGGACGGTGGAAGCCGGGACGCAGATCGTGGCGTTTTTGAATTTAGTAGAGGAACGTTTTCTTCAAATTTTAGAATGAATCCTGGTTATTACCCGAATGGAAAGGAAATAGAGTTAAAAATTGAAACGACCCCCAACAGTTTCATATTAGCAATTATATTTAAACATAAAATCAATCAAAACCCAAACGTCGACTGTTCCTTGTAATGTCGCCATTTTGTGATGGTAGCCATCTTGGATTTGAATTTTCTTATACGCGCTTAGGATGCGCTACGCGAGTAAATTTTGTTCGCGTTCTTAGCAAATGTCAAAATCGATGATAAAAATTAGTGCGTCAGCCTTTAGTGGCTGAAAATACGAGTATACAACACACACTCCGACAGTACACTTCCGACTTATTATTCTTTCAAACAACAAATTAAATTAAAAATTGGTTCACCGGTTTGAAAGTTACGATGCCACAGATAGATACTCACACAGACAAAAAGACATGTCAAACTTACAACAAATGTGTGTTAAAAATAGTGCTTCATATTGATTTTACATATTAGTATTATCTGGTTTTCTTATAGCAAAAGTCACGCCTGTCAACAGTATTAGTTGTTATAAATAATAGAAATAAAGTACTTGTTACAACAATGAATACTGGCTTAATAACCACGCTTGCAAACTTCAGATTGATGATCACAAACGTCAACTATGTTTAAAAAATGTGACTTTCACCATTTAGTTACGAACAATAGAATTTAAATAATCGCGAACAAAATTATATTTTAAATTATTTTTTTGATTTGAAATAGAACTCGAGAGTATTTTTCTTGTATTATGGCCAATACATGTTTGAACAACGTTAAGACAAGTTACCATGTCGAGCAAAGAATATTTCTAACTATTTTGGTTGACCTGAGAACCGAAACCATGGCTTCAAGGCCTTATTACTTTGAACTAAAAGCGCCATCAAGTACTGAAAAGCAACGTACCAAAATCATCAACACAGCATCCCATCTATACTAATATTATAAAGCTGAAGAGTTTGTTTGTTTGTTTGTTTGAACGCGCTAATCTCCGAAACTACTGGTGCGATTTGAATAATTCTTTTTTTGTTGGATAGTCCATTTATCGAGGAAGGCTATAGGCTAAATAACATTACGCTATGACTAATAGGAGCAAAGACAGAGCGGTAAATGTGTAAAAAACGGGGAAAATTATTCATCCTCGAGGGCTTCCGTTGCGTGCGCTGCGAAAACGGTTCAAGATACCAAAAATATATGTATGAAAGAATAATTCCTATTGAAATGATCTAAAAAAATGTCCACGCGGACGAAGTCGCGGGCGGCCGCTAGTCCTAAATATAAATCAGACAGGTCTAAAAATAATCATTAACAAATCGTAAATGTTGAATTCCGGAATTTTGTGCCGGAAATTTGGATGGGCATTTTCTTTCTCAAAATGGCCATTAGGCTTCGAAATCATCCGCTGAGGTTGGGAGGGCAGGGAGGGATCTACACGGGTGGAAATTAATTGATCATTAGTTTATTTATGGTACTTCCAAATATTGATTTATTAATATCATTTGATTGGAGGATTAGGGGCGTGGTTTTTGCTTGTAGAAAAATAATATGATTTTGTTATTATTCGTATAATGTGTTTCGTATTTGAACTCACTTTATATCAGTATAAATATGTAATGTAGCAGTTTACCGACGAGCTAGCAAAGGTAGCTTTTTTTTAATTAACAGAAATAATTTATGTGAAAAAGTCTACAAATAAGGGGAATATTCAAGTATAGCAATTATGACATGCTTGAATATGACTTAAACAATTTAGTACATTTTTTTATGAAAAGTAGTAGCTAAAATATTGCACTTTTTAAATAGGAGTTTTAAAACATATTTTTTATTTGATTTATTCAATCACACATATTTTTTTACACCCAGTTATGTGTTTTAAAGATTAGAGGCTGCCCAAGGCTTACGTGGACTTAGAAATTCTCTTCTTTTCTAGAAATAAATATACCCTATGTTACTTAGAGTGAATGTAGCTTTCTAATAGTGAAATAAATTTTTAAATCAGCACGATAGTTCTAGAATGATTTCAATACAAACATACAAAAATACAAATCTTTCCTTTTCATAATATTAGTGTAGATGTAATTGAGTACAATATGAAATAAAACAAAAGGGCCATGTAATATTTGGCTAGTAAAACAAGTAGACAACCAAATATAAAAAAGTATCGAGTAATCCCTAAAATAATAAAAGGAAAAATATATGAAAAAAATACGATCTAAAACCGAATGCAAAAATTCAATGCATAAATTGAAATTGTCGTTGAAACTTCGCTTCGAACCTATCGGCAAAAAGTAGCGCGTGCATAAAGCTATCACACGCATAGATCTAATACTTTATTTCGCGATTCATGCGTCGATCCCCCGCCTCACGTGGTAAAAATCGCTCTGTATAAACCCTCTTCTCTGGAGGGGACATACCTACCCTCGCTATTTTCGGTGCCTGAGTTATAGTCCGACCAAACATTGAAGACCTTTTACCAAATTTTGCGTTTCGTTTTACGGCTGCTCCTAAGCGTTGGCGAGTAAATTATTCAGTCCGCAAGTTTTTTATGCAATCAATATTGGATTCGATGGCTGGAGATGAACGGAATACGACTTTGGGGCTGGTGGTTTTGTTGTTTGGCTGTCTTGACTGAGGACGGGAATGTGGAGAAAAGTTTCTTTACCAAATCTTAATACAACCATTATTGGTTTTAACAGTAATAGAATGCAGTTTGATTTTGAAAAAGAAAATATCTTTAGTATTAAAAAATGACCGTTAAAATAACCTAGATACCTAGATATATTTTTATTAAAAAATGAGGCCAATTCAAACTTTCTAAATTCGTTAACATTTCTCAATTAGTGTGTGTTTAATATTGTTTCTACTGAAACCATTTGAGAGTTTCTTATCCATTGTATAGTCTTGTGTATTTAGTGATTAATGTAAAAAAAAATCTTTTTTTAGAAGAATATACTCAATAAAATCAATTATGTGAAAAAGATCTATGGTGTAGGATCCCACACTGCAAAGTTAATTTCTAAATTCAGTTTTCTTAATATTAAAGTTCTTTACTGCGCTATATAAATTAAAAACCTAGACCAGTTTACGCTTTTTTTTAATCATAAAAGTTGGTAGTTTCTATTTCACAGTCAACACTTCGACATGCATTGTTAATTGCAGCTTGTTTATGTAGAACTCTTACTTTAGCAACACATGCTGCTACTCATTACACAATTGAAGGTAACTAAAGTAATCCTTCCTTGCAATAAAAGGTACTACAAACATGTTCGTGCCTTTTGAATCAGTTAAAACATAGTAACGGTAACGTTCTAAATTCTCGCCCGACCCAAACCTTTTAAAACATTTCCCGCCAAACCGAAGACGCCCGATACATTCCAAGTATCAATTTGTACGGTCTACGACCATTTCATTACTCGGAATTATTAATAAGTGGAAGATCGACACGAAAAAACTTGCAGTCTGAATAATTTAGGCTGCGGGCGCTTAGGCGGCGTCGTAAAAGGAACGCGAATTTTGGTAAGAGCTCTTCAATGTTTGATTGGGAAAACTAAAAGTTTTTTTTAGAAAGGAACCATATCTTGTATAAGTAGTTTTGTGGTGAGTTGATTGATGGACCTTTTTAGATAAATACTGGTTTAAAAATTTATAAGAAATCTTTTTTATCGTAAATTTAATAACGCTTTCATGTATAATGGCTGGGATGACGCCCCCAGTTTAGTATCCGTCGTCAGGTACTCATAAATACGGGAATCAAACTAAAAAAAAAACTAAGTTTGAGACCAGTTCATTGGAGTGGTTGTCTGCCGCATTTATTTATTTATTAATTATGTCAGTACTAATATTTCTTTGTTTGAACGCGCAAATCTTAGGAACTCTGGTTCGAATTAAAATAATATTTTTGTGTTTAATTGTCCATTTATAGAGGAGAGCTTTAGGGTACATAACGTCACGCTGCAACCAATAAGAGTAAAGAATGGCAAATGTGAGAAAACGGAGCCAGGTATGCGTGCAAAGCCGCGGCAGGCCATTGGTGTCTTGATATAAAGTTAAAAAACAAGAACAAGTAGTTTTACACTGATATTTTTACTTACTTACTAAGATACCTACCGCAGGGAAAAAAAGTGGGTCATGGTTTCCATTTTTTTTAAATGCCTATAAATTGTCCCACTGCTGGACAAAGGCGTCACCCACACACTTTTAGCATTATCTATTTGGAGCCAAATCTTGTTAATGTAAATTTTTGATTCGAAATATTTTTTTAAAAGCTAGCTTGATTAACAAGAAAAACAAAGTTATTTAATTATCCACCTTAATTTAACCAATAATCTATAAAAATGGTTACGTTAATAATATTTTTTAAATACGTATACAACATACTAAATAGTTCATTTTCGTCTCCTATAAATCGCTTATATCATTTATTCTTATAATAAAATCCCACACGTAACATTCGTAAAAAACTGAACATACACTTACAAAAATAAAATACTCTTACATTATGTTACAAAACAAATTACAAAAATTAAATTAGTTTATAAAAAGTATTTTTACAACTACCTCTAGTTTATGTAAAAAAAATTGCCTACAAACATTACTTTAACATACGCTTTTAACAAAATGAAGCCAAACAATTACTGAACGCACTAACAAATACAAATATTAAATCACAATTGCGTGTTCAAACGCCCGAAACAGCCCCGAGCGCCGTAAATTAGATCGCAACGTCTCAACAACGTACAAAACAAGAAAACGTCATCGAACAACTACAAGAAATGCCGAATAATCAACCTATTCACACAAAGCGAACTTACTCGCGTATCTAAATATCTAAATGCGAGGGCGAGAGAAAGGGAGGTACATATCTCGTAACTCCCCATAGCTTTCCCAGCTAGGGGACCTCCGCGGAATTTTAGGTTAGTGGTCATGTAGGCATAAAGACGGGAACACGGCAAAATCGTTGCCTAATTTATTTCGTGTCGTCTTGTGCTTTTCGTTGTGCGTCAAGTCATAGTTTATCGTTGTCGTTGTAAAATTAGACTTAAGTGTACGTGTTAAGTTAACGCGAAAAAAGTAATTTTTTTTCGCGTTTTTTTGCGGCGGAAAAACAAATTCGGACTCGCGGTTCGTGTGCGCGGTGTTTGCTAGTGGGATTGTGGTTGGAAAATTTAAAAAGACGTGTTGAGACAGGGTTTGTTTGTAAACAGAGCCGCGTGCGTTGCGCTGCAACAACAGACGGACATTCGAAATTTTCGTGTGAAAACGATTCTAAATTAAGAAATTTAATTTTAAAGCTTACCGTTTAAGCGCTAAGTGTGAATCCGCTCAAAAAATTCTAAAAAAAATCTGTGCCAAATAACGTGTTAGGTTGCTTTCGCGGGGGCAGTGTGCAATACCAACTAAAAGCGTGCAATAAAATAGTGCGTAGTGAATTGTTTATTTCATAGCACGTGCAAAGCGTAAAGCGTCAGGGTGTCCGTAAGGTCGAGAATCGCGTACAACAGTAGCTACTATACCGATCGATAATATTACGCATTACGACCGACGGCTGAGAAGAACCCACACAGGGCCAGCTCACGCACACACCCGCACCCCTCCCTTTCGCCCTCTAAAAACGAAAGTAAACATCGCAGAGCTTTAAACTACAAACCGAATTTATAGTATAGGATAACTAGAGTACAAATAAAACTGTGATTTCAAATTTGTGTTCAAATTTATCTGTGATAGTCATGCTAGTTGGCACGAATCTGTGTAGTGTGGGCCCCGGGGTGTTGTTTGGTTACAATATGCAGAATATGGTGAGTGTGAACGTGCCCAGGCAGGGCTCTAGTAGTGGGAGCGTGGTTGTGCTCCGGGTCCTATAGTTGGTTTGATGACTTAAATTGTAATTACTTTCCAAAGGGAGTTGGGAGTTAGTCATGCTCACTAAAATGTCACTGGGGTGGTGGCGCTATGTGGCGGGTCGTTACATTCCCTTCAATATGGTTGAGTGAAGCGATGGCTGGCACATACGTCATGCTTGTGAACAGGTGCCACCTTTGGGGACTGGTCTGCTCCAGCTTACCTCTTAAAATAAAATAATACTTCATGCTTTTTTCACTCATCAAAATAAAACTATATGACTTGGTCCAAAGTGTTCTACACATAGCTATAAGTTAGATACTGCTACTGTAACTTATCTGCTGAGTTTCTTACCGGTGTCTTCTCGGTAGATATAGGTTCCGAACCGGAAGTAGAATCACTTTGCATTGTATTCAATGACGATTCAAAAGTGTTACATGTAACCTACTTGAATAAAGAAATATTTGAGTTTGAGTTTGAGTTTGAGTTTGAGTTGGGAGTACAGCTCCGCCCACTCCGGTCCACTCCAGCCACGATATGAAGACGCCGCCGTTGACGCCTTCAGAGCGCACTGGCGCCCCTCCAGGCGCCGGGAAGGACGCTGTGAAGCTGTTCATCGGGCAAATCCCGAGGCATCTTGAGGAGGAGGACCTCCGGCCCATGTTTGAGGAGTTTGGGAAGATCTATGAGCTGACCGTGCTTAAGGATAAGCATACCGGCATGCATAAGGGTCAGTATTGTTGTCGTTTGTTTACGTTTGAGATTCGCGTGGCGAGGTAGCGGCAACGATTCAGAATTGAAACTGACTACGGTCGGTACGCTCTATTGGTTATTTATTGAAATTAATATAAACAGCATGTACAACCAAATCTGTAATTTTTGTATCAGGAGTCAGTATTACTTTGGTGCAAAAAAAATTCTACGGAGGGCTTAATGCTAGAAGCATTATTTATCAATTAACCCTTGAGCGATGCGGAGTTTGTTTATGGGTGCGGTAACATGTGAAATGCGTATAGAATTTAAAAAATAAACACAAAAAAATTGCTCGTCAAATCAGGATTATATTCGTAACAGATGTTGGGCTTCACAATGGATGTACTTTTGCGATGGACGCTTGGAAAAAGAAAGAATACCACTTAATATTACTGAAAATATTTGGGGTATTTTACTTTTTAGAAAAACTTATTTTATATATTATGTGTGGGTACGTGTCAAAGTCAAAGTCAAAGTGTATTTAAGTAAATATATATAGTAAATTAGTGTGCGGTACACGATAAATTTAAACCATCATTTTAAATATTCGTTTAAGTGAGTAGATTTTGAATATTATTATCATATAAAAGTACCTAAGCAAAATAGGAGTCTCTGACTAGTATGTCAAAAATATATACGGGTTTTTTGTTTCAATCAAATATTTTATCGTAGTGTT
Organism: Glyphodes pyloalis; assembly: GCA_037074685.1. Lineage (NCBI taxonomy): Eukaryota > Metazoa > Arthropoda > Insecta > Lepidoptera > Crambidae > Glyphodes > Glyphodes pyloalis. The sequence continues at coordinate 18,806,729 of JAYKKO010000003.1, read as the reverse complement.
TATTATCAAAAATACAATTTTAGAAAAAGTAATATTTTTGGTGATTTAATGTTTTATTTTATTGTTTTCTAAACAAATCCAAGTAGGTACGCAATTTTTGAGATCCGCTAACTCCCCCAACTGAACTTCTTCGATATAAATAATTACTAAGTTACCGAATATTTTTGTCACGAGTAGGTTCCGAACCGATGATAGCTCCTATGAATATATAATTATCTAGTTGTGCCCGCGACGTTCGCGTGGACTACATCCTTTCATGATCGGTTTTACCTCTTTTTCCCCTAGTATTTGAAACAAAAAGTAATCTATATTTTAATCTAAGTTTCGAGCTATATTTGTGCCAAATTTCATATCTCTAACTTCAAAAATAAACATTTTTCCATATAAACTTTCAAAGGTGGTATTATCCCCATCCCCCCCTTATTTTACAAATTTATATACCAAATTTCATCAAAATCCGTTCAGCCGTTTAGGTGTGAAAGAGTAAAAGACAGCCAGATAGAGTTATTTTCGCATTTATAATATTAGTATGGATTTAATAATAATATCTTGAACATGTATGCTAACGGCACAATCGAATCAAACAATCCCTCAGTCGGTAACATCAAACAGACCCAATGCAAGCGCCATTGATTGTGAGAACTAACTTTTTCAATCTTCAACTCGGAACTGGCTTGTATAAACAAACCGGGCAAAGTAAAACCGAACGCAAACTAACAAGCTATTCGGAAATGCACTCAAGTACTGCCCATTCCGTGAACTGTACAACGCCCTAACTTTGCTTCCAACATTAACTTAACTTACAAGCAAATAACACGTTTACAGTCGTTCAATTTGTAAGCGAGCGCAAAAAAAACAAGAGAGTTTTGTTCACCTCAAACAATTACTGGGCTCATGCTCATTCCGGGTACATTTTCACGAATTAAACAGTACAGCTGTTATCGCAATCGCAGTAAGAATAAATACGGCGGGGTCACGTGACATGTAGATTATGGCAATGCTGACGCAGACGATAAAAAACGTAATACATTATGTGGCGTGAGAGTCAACTCGTGAACTTGTAGTGTGCAGTATTTGCAAGCTTCGACCTTACGACCCTCATTCATTGAACGCACGCAGCGGTTTCTTTTGAAACCGTATAAGCAATGTTAAGCAACAAACACGTTATTTGATCTATTGACTTCATAATTTCCATCACAGCACGAACTTGATTAAAATCAAAGTCGTCACAAAAAAATGTAATTATACCAAATTGTTAGTTACATGAAAAGGTACAAAGAAATATGTGGAAGTCAAACTCACTATCCCTGACTTTATAGTGTTAGCCTATTGTGGTATCCACACTCTCCCATTTCGGCCTCCATAATCGGGTACTAGCCTAATTTTCAAACTTCTCGAGCTTTGTTTATAAAAGCCAGAAGATACTTGCTTGTCGCGGGCGGATGGTCTCTGTGACACAAGTGCTTAAGCTGGGAAGTCCACATAATCGGAGCAATGTATAAATGTTTCTGATAAGTTATTTGATTAGATCATAACTTATTTAGAAATAGTTATTTAGAAACCTTTACTTTAGTAACAAGAATGATGATTCAGTAATAAACAGTGATTCTATTTAGTCAAATTATTAAAATAACGAAGTTATGTACTTTTTGAGTTAATGAATAAATACAATTTTCTTATGATGCAGCGCATAAAAGTTTAGTGGATTAACTATTGGATCAAAAACATTTTTGAGGCAAACCACATTAATGCACCGAATCTGATACAAATACATAACCATATTTGATTTGAAATATATGAATACAAGCCTATGATCATGCGTTATAAAGCAAAACATGGTTCTAACATTTTACATTTATGTGAGCAAGCAAACGTAGATGTGTTTACGGAAGATGACGCAACACATTTGATTAGAATGGCGGAAGACAGATATCTACCCAGAAAGATTTAGGGCTATTGAAGTTAGTGCGATTGTATCTGCCTGCTCTCATTAGATGTCAAGAGGCTTGATTTAAATACGCCTTTATATCAGTTATCCAGCTTAATAAAATACACATAGCACACAAACAAAAAATACGATTTTCATTTTTATCTTGTCAAATTTCTGGATCTATGGAAAGCTAGCTATAGATTTTAGTAACCCTGCTAAATGTAAAAAAATAAATCTTGAATGTTCGTTTCTTTTGATCGTGAGTACTTACAGGCTTGATGCTTAACGACTTCAAAGACCGCAAACAGAAAGACATATCTTTTTAAGTCTTGATAGTGATATTTTAAAAAAGGAAAATGTTTTTCTAACTTCCCAACGAAACTGGCTTAAACAAAGCCTATTTTGTGATTAACATCTGTTTTAATTTCTTAAAGCGTACAACTTCATCACATACAGTTGATAAAAACGTTGAACGCAGCGGAGCCTTAAAAGATAACCAACGAAAAAAAATTCACGCACTTATATCAAAAGCTCTTCATCATACAAGTAAGTTAATGTAGTAGAATATGTATCGCGCATTTTTCCCTTCGATACATCTCAAACACCATAAAAGCGTTGTAAGTATAAAATCAGCTGAATCATTACGACGAAACACTTTCGATATTAGAAACAGAAATTTTATCTCCCCTTGCGGTGCGGGAATTGAACCCACGACCTTCACGTATCGCGCGTGCTGCTCTTACCAACTTAGCTAACCGCAAGTTATTGTAGGCGATGAATTTTTTCTGCTGTATCAACCGTTAGCCTTCCGGTAAGTGCCCTCTGCCGAATATGTTTAGGAGTACATACTTATCGGCCCGTGGTACATTCGTTGCAGAAATGTTTGAAAACCACGGAATCGAAGACACCTTGGCATCTTAATCGATTTTATTATTTTTATAGTACTAAACGCCGTACTAGCGAACTATAAATATTAGAAACAGAAATTTTTTATCTCCCCTTGCGGTGCGGGAATTGAACCCACGACCTTTTTTTTCTGTTTCAAATATTTAAAGTTCGCTAGTACGGCGTATAGTACTATAAAAATAATAGAAACACTTTTGAATTGAGCGATGAGCGGCTAAGACTAAACGCGAATCGTGCAATAATTATTTGCAAAATGAATGCTTTAAGCTTTCAGTTTCACGTACAAAGTGTTAAGAGAAACTTACAAAGGCTTGGAAATGGGATGACGTTGCGCGTTTGATTTAAACTGTAAACAATGTTGGGTAATATTGAATACGTTGGTTTGTCTGTCCTAATTTTTAGAACGGAATTTAGTATACTTATTTCACGGCGATATCATTTACTGTAGATTAATGTTTTATGAGGCTATAACTAGTGGTTATACTAAAATTTATAAAATATTACACAGAATTTTTTACAGATATATTCAAGTAAAATTTAGGCGGTCTTATAGCTAGAGAGCAATCTCTTTCAGAAAACTTTTAGGTAAAGGAAATAGTAGATATCAAGAAACGGGTGCGGCCGATTAACGATCGAATGAAATAAAGTGAAATCTGCATTATTTTGACAATTGAAAGCGCTAAATGAATTATAATCCGAATAACTGTAGAACAGTTACGCCTATCTCTTGCAAGTGAGATACATCCAAAAATATCATATAATTTGTAAATAGGTAATTTAAGTCAATAAGTAGCACGCACATTGCACAAAACACTTACAGGAATTGTTTTAGAAATAAATTATGCTACAATTGAAGCGGTCATATCGGTAAAAAGCTTATTTTTATCTTATTGTGATATATAATCGGAATGTTATTGAATCACTTAGGTCTTACTTTGTAAGAAATACAAATAATGTATCTTTGTAAAACTGATCAAAAAACAAACACTATAAAAAGCATCAAATATTTAGTACAAATACAAACATCACCTAATGTGTCACGAGCTTTCATAGTAAGATATTATTCAGACATAATTATTGAGTTCATAAATTAATCAAACATATTATATTGTTTACCACATACAAGCCCAAACAAACATACAGGAAGAATATTTGCAAAATCTCATTACTAGCCAACAGCCTGTTACGGCCCGACCCCCAAAATTGTCGAATCACTTCGACCATTGGCTGAGGGTCTGAAAAAATCACGAGAAAATACAAAAGAGACTGATAATATTCGACAAGGCACACAGTTTATACCTAAATCAAAATACCCTCTTGAATATTTTTGTTCACTTATTTTTTTTAATTATGTTTTCATCTACTTAAAAAAAGGAGATTTATCAATGCAACTGTATATAACGTCTTAAGACCCAATGTCTTTTAAAAACCTAGACACAATTGATTTTCTGTTACAAATGATAGAAATCAATAACTATATTTTTCCATATTCATTTGTGTTCGCCTTTCACGAACCGATTTTACTGATGTTTTTTTTTTGTTAGAAAAAAGATAGCTCGGTAATACCAGCTCGATGACAAGGCGACCTAATAATAAACTGATACATCAAAAAATAATCGGATTTGAAGTCGTTTTTTTCCAAAAATAATTATAATGTCAGACATTATTGGAGTTTAGTGGTCTTATAATAGCTTGATACTTGCACTGGCTTATAAAACATCCAATTTATTAAAAAAGAATTAAGTAAAACCTTGTTGTACCTTGATTTACCAAAAAAGTTTGTTTTTTTGTTTACAGCTTCACAAAAAATAAGTGAAGTCATTGCTGATTGGCAATTTTTCAGTTCAACTCTTTCGTTCTGTAAACTTTCGGATAGACAGATTCATTTGAGATACCAAACATTTCGTTTCCTCGAAATATTTAGAACTCACACTATCACCTTTATCACAAAGCCAGTAAATAAATTCCAGAGAATTCAAACGACAACCCGAACCCTATAGAGCCCTTGAAAGGGTGAAAATTTATGGGCGAAATTATTTCTGGAGGAAAATTCTGTCTTTTGTGGGCCCTTAGTAATAAGGGCCGTTATCGGGCGGTTGTTATTGAATCTAATGCAGCCCTCGAAGGTACTTTGTGTAATTGTGTTGTTCAAATATTAATAACGATGCTCCGACGTAAGCTGGAGAGGGCTTGTATCAAATTCAATCTTAAATTTTTGGTTACGTAATAATTGTTGAAAGTTTGAGGGGTGTACGTATTATTTTACAGCGCAATAATTCCAAAAAAATGAATAAAAACAATCAAGGTTGGTTAATCACTTTTGCTCTTAATTTTTTCACTATGATTACTTTTTCTGTGCTGTATTATATATCTTCCATAATAAAATTATTACTTTGAATTATATTAAAAAGCAAATATACAAACATAGTTGTTTTAATAAAAAAGTTTTTTGTAATAATTTTGTTTCGTTACATATTAATAAACGTATTAAAAGTGTAGTTACCTGTTTAATACCAATTATACTTTAAATTATTATATACATATTTTTTCCATTTTATACCTTATCTTTCGAATTTTTCCATGTGTTCTTTCTGCTATAGTTTGTAAAGATGAAATCGGTTTTCGGTGAAAAATCAATCACAATGGTATTATTTTATGTGTTGAACGTTGTTAAATAAAATGAGGAGATACATTTTTTTTATCACTTTCAGAAGCTAATAATCAAAATCAATATACTGTTTTAGTATAAACCAACTTAAAGATAGATAGATAGATACACTTTATTGCACAGAAAAATTTACAGAAATTGGTTTTACAGAAATAATTAAGTACAATTTAGGCGGTCTTATTGCTAGAAAGCAATCTCTTCCAGACAACCTTTAGGTAGAGAAAATAGTAGATATTGAGAAACGGGTGCAAAATATTTATTGATACTTCAATTAAATCTCTAGCCTCTGTAATATCAAATCCATTATTTAAAGACGAACCATCTAAATTCCTGAACGCACCCAAGAATTTCTATTGCGTCACGCGTCATGGCGCCGTCAAAGCTTATCAAGTTTACGTGAGCTGTAAGAGGCTAGTATGGGTCGTAAATAAAACCTTTATAAAACCTTCTAGATAACTAGCATTACAGCTATCAGGAAACATTGTGTAGGCGATACTTAGTCAGCGGACACGTGTGGCGTGTATGCATGCGCAAATTAGGGTTAATTAATTTATTTAATATTCACTAGCTGTGCCCGCGACTTCGTTCGCGTGGATTGACATTAAAAAAAAAAAATTAAAATTGACCAAAGAATAACACAAATTATAACACAAATAATACAAATTTGACAATACATACTTATTACAAAAATTGAAATAAAATTTAAAGAAAAAAAAATAGTTACATATTTTAACTGGGTAAAGGACTTTATACTGATGACATAACATTTGCATACCTACTTCATTATATAATAAAATCTGCCTGTCGTTTCAAATTGTTAAACCCATCAGGGTTTATATGTACTGTATTTGAATGTAACACCTACTTACACCATATGATTGACAATAAATATATTGAGTATTGAGTATTGAGGATTTCAGGGTTTTTTTCGCAATAAAAGGTAACCTTTGTTCTTTCTCAGGGTCTAAAAATTGTCTGTGCCAAATTTCATTAAAATCGGTTGAGAAGTTTAAGTGGGAAAGCGTAACAGACAGACAGAGTTAATTTCGCATTTATAGTATTTGTAGGGATTGCAATACATATAAATAAATGATCCACCACACCAATCAGCTGGTCCAAACTAAGGTTTCCCCTTGTATTATGAGCACCAGACGACGTATACTACCAGGGGGCGCATTCCAGCACTATCAGACCCAAATCAATTTAAAAAAGCTCGTTTTCCAAATTGACCTGACCGGGAATCGAACACGGGACCTTTCGCGTTTTGGCCACCTTCCTTAGCCATAGCGCCAACCGCGGTTATTTGGACCGACACGACGGCATTTTGTTTTTTTTTTATATGATTTGCCATCACCGGCTTTGAATTTGGTGTCAGTCTAAAACTGATACCAAATCCAAATATTTCCTTGTACTATGAGTACTAGATTCTGATGATGGAAATTTATTAACAACAGACCTAATTATGTTTGATTAAGTTTTCGAATCGAGAATCATACCCAAGACTGCTTGTTTTTATTATAGTCGTAGTACATTCGATTTTGAACTGAAGAGAATGAATTTTTTAATCTAGAAGTCGTTTTTTTGACACGGAAAATTCTACTTAGACACTGTTTTATATAAACTCTTAAGCCACTAACTGATCCTGTATTTCTACCGATCGGACGTAATGTGAACCCAGCCTTAGCTGTTGTTTTTCATCCAGCAAGCGTAAAGTATTACAAAGTACATGAACCACTTTATTACGAACGCTACAAAAACCGTGTACGATATCCGAAACACTTCTCTGCTACGAAGTTCGTAGCGGAAACAAAATACGAGTAGGTCGCTACGGCTCGTAGCCACGGCTACGAGGTGCTACGGGATTCTTGCTACGGATTTTCGTTTGCGCCTGTTTTGTGAAGATAAAAAAATCTTGTTATTATGTAAAACAGAACGTTTACGTTTGAGTGGAACGTGTAACGTATTAGTGAAATGAGGTATTGATATGAAAGTAATGATATAGTATCATCATCATTTAGCTTCTTTTAAGAGCAGTTTAAGTTAAATATCAGCCAGTTGTATGCCCAATAGAGCAAATGCCTCCATTATCGCAGATGATAATTTTTTTTAGTAAAGCATACAGGTCTGATCACAACGTTAGCCTAAAAACCACCAAATACTGAAAAGCGTGCAAGTCGGTATTTGGCCAGTTTAGTGGCGCGCCATCTCTAAGGTCCCGGGGTCGATTTCAGGTCTTCTGGAAAATAAACTTTTCTATGTTGTCTTAGATCTGAGTGTCGCAGTTCTGTCGTTATTTTTGATATCTATACGAATAATTTAAACCTGATGAGTTTATTTGTTTGTTTGAATGCGTTAATCTCAAAATCTACTGGTTCTAACTGGAAAATTATTTTTTTGTTGATTAGTCAATTTATCAAAAAGTCTTAGGCTATGTTATATTATGCTGCAACATGTCAATAAATCTAATAGTAGAAGTATAATGTGGATAAAATGGAAATAATACGTGCGCAAAGCCGCAGCGAGCCGCTAGTCTTTAGTCACTTACCATAGAATCATAGCAATGTGTTGTACAATATGTAGGTATTTCATTATATTTTATTAAATTAAATTACATATTATATTGTATTCTTTTCCTATTATGTTTCGATTATTAATTTGAAAATAGAAAATAATTGACATGCAAAAGAATTTATTGTAAATCCAATTGCAGAAATAAATCATTTCATTTCGGAGTTGCATTGAGTTCACAAGAACAACATGTGTTGGTTTCTCGGCAAATAAATTAAAATCCAAATTAACGAAACGTTAAAATCGAAACTTTTTGCTTGTTGATTATAAAGAAGAAAAACAAAACGGAAAATATATCTACTATTTGCTCTACCTTAAGGTTGTCTGGAAGAGATCGCTTTCTAGCGATAAGACCGCCTGAATTGTACTATAATCAATCTGTAAAACCTATTTCTGTAAAGTTTTGTGCAATAAAGTATATCTATCTATCTATCTATAATAAATAACGAAGCCAGTTATAATAAGAAAGTATTTTAACGAACAATCAACTCCACACTCAACTTAGCAAACAATGAGCTAGCAACTGCTTTACTTCGCATTTTTTTTATTTTATCGACGTGTTATCAAACCACCAACACGTTCCTGCCCCATACTCGCCTACACGAGCAATCATTTTCGTTCCGTTGAGCAGAAAACGTAGCTTTTTTAAACGGTTTGTTTTGCTCTAACTGGGGTACCGCCATTCTTTGAACTGGCCTATCCACTCGTAAACGTATACGTCAATTTTACAAAGTTAATTTTGCACATCGAAAAATTAAGTCACCTTTAAAGTTGGGCGAGTAAGGTTCGGAGTCGTCCCGTTGTTCACAGTCGCAAGCGCAAGTAATGTTGACAAAATTATGCATGTACGTCTTTGTGTGGTTTTGTTTCGTGGTTTCTGATTTACATAGGCCGCGGAGAATGACTAGTGAAATAAAAAAACAGACGTCGAAATAGTTCGGTTGAGCGAGGTCACTTTTATCGCGATGTTTCTGAAACATTTTTGTCTTTGTCAATTCAAACACGTATTTAATAGTACTGTTGCGATACGGGTGTGATTGCGATTGGTGTCATATGAATTACTTGGTAAAAAGGAAAATAAAATTATACACATTTTTTGGTTTAATAATCGGTCGTCATCTTTTTTAATTGTCTAATTTGACACAATTAAAAAGAAATAATAAAGATAACCAAAAAGTCTGGATATGGTGTCTTCAGACAAGGAGGTTTTTTAATATTTACTTCAATAATCAAGTCATTGGATATCGGATAGTTATTAATTAGTTGTAAACTAAAAAAAAAGGAGAAGTAATAAAATGAAAAACGCATTTTAGAGTTATCGATTGTATCTCAATACTCAGCAATGTAATAGTTCACAGGCTTTTCAACAAATAACATTAACTGTAATGTTAAAATTTTCTCAAAGAAAAAAAGGAAAATGATATAAGTTGCCTATAGTATACTGACGTAGGTATACAAAATTTAAAAGTCTTACTTCAACGTTATACTTGAAACGTCTTTAAGTATCTCATATATGTAGAGTCATGAGCGATGAAATATGCAGACTTGAGCTCTTATTACGTGAGCATAAGGTTTGCTTTAGAATGAGCTTGTATACATATAAGTGCAAGTAATTATACACGTACACATTATTTCAAGATGAAATGTATCTTTTGCAAAAAAATAATTTAATCAGGTGTATTTGCGTGAAAGAGTTACTACAAATATACTTCTAACCAACCATATATTTTTACAAAATTTTGTATTTAAATATAAGATTTTTTATAAAATCCAGAAAAAAAACGTTCCAGTCTATTTGAATATATGGTAATGACGTCACAGTTTCACGAAAATGGTATATAGTACATCTACACGTACGAGTTTCCTTTCCGCCAAGAACTTTGGACCACCTGAGGTGTAACATAGTTAGGTGTTTTTGGATATTAGCCAGGATAGTCTGAAATTGTGTAATACTTCAGGTTCCATGTAGAAATCTGTCTTCAATGAAGATTTTTTTATTTCAGATACTTAAATAAGCCTTTTGTTAGCTGAGAATCTAGTCAACAGCCCTTCATAATGATAAATTTCAAATAATTGAAAAGCAGTGAAGACTATGATGTACGGATTTTTTTATTCTACAATTCAGCTAATAGTACAAAAAGCCAAATGAGGCCATTGCTATTGATTTAAGGGCCTCCGTAACCGAGAGGCGAGTGGGCCAGATTTTAACAAAAGGTTGAAATTTTTCATTTTATATAGAAACTCGACCAAGAATTGTACTCGGAAACTCACAGATGGTGCCACGCCATAGTCCGGCCCGTTTGCTACTCGGCTATGGACGTCATCGAAATATACCTATTTGTACAAAATGATATCTTAATACGATCCTCAGTGGCGTGTAGTATTCAGTATATTTACAAACATCATTCTGATACTACAAACTAGCGAAAATTGTATAGATGGATGCTTGTTTCTATGTCTCCTAAAAACTGCGTCATATAATCGGATAAAATTTGGTAAGCAGATAGGATAATACTGAAACCACGTAAAAAACCAACATTTATGTTAGCAGCAAAATCTTCTCCAACCACGAAGTACATATTAACAGAACTCCATTGAATTGCACTACAAGGTTCTTGCTTTATATTAAGCATAGCCAGTGCTGTGAAAATATTCTAGAAAATAAATCATATTGAGTAGGAATATTTCCAGCCCAGAACAGCAATCTCGAGTTGAGCTATTTCTGCGCGACGCACGCAAGTTCGTTAAATATGCACACTATGCACCTACATCATTGGTAATAAGGGCTGTATTACAATGGTATGCGTTTAACAGTCGATTGCAGTTTTAAGTCGGTTGTACAGCGGTAAGAAGATGCGATGGGCGCTTTGAATTTTTCTAGCATTGCATTTTATGTGTTTAGACTACAATTTGAGGTTGCCTTCCTTGTTTGGATCTGTAGCCTTTTTAAAAAACTTCAAGATCAGTCGATTTGTATAGTGCTTGACTAATGAATTTATAATATTTTAATGAAACAGAAAATCTTTACTTTCCCTTGCACCACCACAACACCGCAGGGGGAGATGAAAGTTTCCTGTTTCTTTAAAATTGTCATAATCCTTTATGGAAGGTCTATGTTTTGTAACAGTTCCATTGCTTAGAATTTATTTAATCCGATTGAATTACAATGCTAAGATTTAATTTAAATTTAATAAGGATCTGATTTAAACGTTTTCTGAATATATATTTTTAAAAGAGGTAGGGCATAGCGATTTGTCGCTCGAACTGGAGCAGCCCGACTGGTGAAATACCTCCACCTTACAGAAGACCGCAGCCAAATAACAATCACTTCTGTGTTGTTGTGTTCCTGCGTGTGAGTAAGGTTTCCAGAGCTCCTGGGGGGTGCTACATTAGTAGCAGGGGTCAAGCCTTTAAGGTAAGGGCGACAAGTCCAGTAACAGATTTATTATGCTGTACTTGTCACCCTTAAGCTAGGACCTCATTACCATTAGCCCACAGCGAGTAGCTTTGCAGGGGGAGCTTGTCCCGCAAATTTCTAAAGAAGAGCTTGAAGCAGCGGCTTTTCGTTGGGTTCCGCATTTTGTCGCGATGGGGGGGCTCAGTAACCCTGTGGTCCGGGACGTTGAGGCTGGCCTTGTCACCCAGCCTCCAATACCGCACAGGGTGAAGCCAAGACGGATCCCGAGCTGGGCTGTGGAGAGAAGGTGGCTCTCTGCGGCAAGCCCGCAAGGGCAGAGGTGGATCGCGGAGGAAGAGGAGGACCTCAGTGTTTCGTTGCCGGCCTCCCTGTCCTCCGCGACCCGGCAGTGGCGCGCTGCCGCGCGAGGCGCGAATCGCGTCGTGGTGGGGTCGCGGAGGAAGAGGAGGATACGGTATTACGTTTGCCGGTCTCCCTATCTCGGTGTCCACAGAGGCGGTAGGCAGCGGAGCCGCACAGCAGATCCGCTGCTGGGACCGGAGATGCCAGGCGTGGGGTAAGCCTGGCGTCCGTTACCTCGGTCCCGAGGGGGTGGGGCGTGTCAGGTGGCCTGACACGCTCCAGCTGCGTATTTGCGCGGCGAGATGGGCCGCTTGGCGGTAGGCGCTGTGGGGGAGCCTGTGTAGAATCGCAAGGAATCCCGACTCCCCCACAATTGCGCAGCGTTGGCCACCGAGGGGGTTTTAGTCGGTGCGAGCCCGACACACCACTCTCTGTTCCCCACTGAGAGTGACGGTGCGGTAGGCATTTCCCCCTCGACTAAAAAAAAAAAAAAGGACCTCATTACCGCTTAACATCAGGTGGGATGAGGTCAATCTTGGAGTGCAATATAAAAAAAAATAGCGGCTTACCTTAACATGTTAGGATTTAGATGGAGCGAGTTTTAAAGCAGTCAGTTGGTGCTCATTGCCAAATGCATAGTACTACTAATTGGCAAAACAAATCATGTATCGGAAAACACCAGAATCAAATACACGTTATTTTGGAAAGGCATCACATTTGGTGAGAGAGTCAACACAGAACTGATTGTTATTTGGCTGCGGTCTTTTGTAAGATGTAGGTGTTTCACCAGCCGGGTTGCTCCAGTTTGAACGAAAAATCGCTATGCCCTACCTTTTTTTAATTTTTCGTTAAATCACCATGTGCAAATTCATTACTCTGCCAGAACATTCTTGATCAAGAGATTTTTTTATTTAATTCTGATCTCGTACATATTTTTCCCATCAACATTTGTGATTACAAGTTTAATATCTTCAAATATCTTAAGTCCACTGGATGCCACTACCCTCTGCATGCGATGGAGGGCAATTAAGTAAGGGGCAGACTGACGGCGGCTGATTGGCTCACCCGCGACCCGGTGATCTTTGCCCTGCGTGGCTTCATGCGCCGCCGACCGGAATGGTGACCACTGATGGTCTTATAGAGGGTATGGAGGAGCTTTGATTAATCTATTACGGTTAATTATGACTGACGGGGTATTAATTACGCGCAGCTTATCGGGACGCCTTACAAAATCAAAGCTTTGAGTTGTTAGAGTTGATTTGTTGCAGTTTTTTTGTAGTTTTTGACAGTTTTAGAGAAATAAATTGCACAGTTGCGATATAAAAATTGCACCAGCAAAACACTATGAAATACATGATCGAAGATTTAATGCACTTTTTCTATCGGAAATGAGATGAATTGAAAATTGAAATCAATCTCCTTAGTAATTTATAATGATAACGTTATTTTTGCAATTTATCCAAGATATATAATATTTCTGTCCGACATAAAATGAAAAAATATCGTACTGTACCAAAAATATAACCTTTACGCTTCGGTCACCTACTTATAGTTACTGCACCACGTAGGTCCTACCTAGGTCATTATTGAATATAGTAGTTAGATAAAATAGATTAAAAATATTTATGGCTCCCGGCTTAGTTCAAAATGAGGTATAGATCGAGACTCAATCTGTTTGTATTTTAAACGACTCGTCATTCCCATATGGGCAGATATTTAATTGAATACATCTATTTTATTTGTGCCAGGTGCCTCAATTTAAACATAACCCTCCGATAAGCGTAAGGGCGGCATTTGCGGGCAGCCGGGCGCTATCAATTTATTATTGACGGCAAGAGGCCGCCGTGGCCAATACCTTGAATAAATGATTTGATTTGTGCACGCAGTTAGGACACAATCTAAATGTAACTGCCGTCTGGAAGGAAGATACAGCAAAAATACTGTGTCTGACCACACTATCAGGAATAGACATTTTCTAATGAGTGTCACTGGAATATAGGAGTATAGAGATCGGCTGGTCGCGACACAAAACACTACATAAATCGATGGAACCCCTGGCCCCCTCCTCCCAACGACCGGTAAAGATGAAAAAGCGGCAAGCATTATCGATGACAGTTGATCAATTAGGAAAAGAAGAGTGGTTGGCATAACATTTCAAATCTCGGGTTCTCGGGACTCGAACGTCACTCCACTTTCTTGGTCGTCGTATGGTCGACAACATGTCAGTTTGATATTTATTTATTTATTTATTTGAATTGTCAGAGAAAATCACACTATAAAACTTAAAAATTAACTTTCACAATATACGTACAAAATGCGATAATCTATTGAAGGCAGCCACATCATGCTTAAACAAAAACGAATTTAATACTATATTAAATACTATATTAAATTAAAAGTAAAAAGTAAAAATTTTAAAGAATAGCCCAACAAATTACAGATACATTTAACTTTTGACTGGTAGAGAATGCTCCTAGCATTAAGTCCACCTTTTGTACTTTTTTTGTGCAATTAAGTTTTTAAATAAATAAATAAATACATAGATATGAATATATAGGGGTAAAATTGCTAAATTGCTATTTAATTATATATTGCTTTCTGTGCGCAAAATATAAGGGTGGTAAATTGTACCAAGTGTACAGTCTCTGTAGAAAACGTTTTTCAAGTATTCTCTCAGAAACATATACTTAGAGAAAAATATATGCCACTAAATATGTACTTGGCTAGCGTCAGTAAATGAAAACTTACGCATTAAATTTTCAAGAAAAAAAAAATTAGAATTTGGAAAACCCGTTTCTTACTTCTTTTTGGTGTACGAACATAGAATTAAGGGTTACCATTGCACATTTTTTTTAATTTTTACATCAGACATATTGTTTGAAAAAAAAAACTGTTGAAATAAAATACATGGAATAGGATATTGAGGTTACAAAAACGGATGAGAAAGTGGGTTTTTAATGTACGATAAGAAATCTCAGTAAATTACCTTTTTTTTTTGCTTTTTCATGAATGTCTTGCAGACTGCAGTAACATTTATATTGCGGGTAGGCCATGCCGAATGGTACCGCGTGAGTACCGTTCATTTGCCAGTTAAGACAACCAGTATGTGACTCTGGGGATGCGATGGTAAATTCTGGACCGGCCTTAGTGACCGATGGAGAGCTGCAAGCCGATTTGAACTGAAAGCTGAGGAAATGAAGTCAAATTTAGATTGAAGGTAGACCAAAAAATGGTCTTCGATTATATCGTTTGATGTCATTTGCACGTTATCAAGATCGTTCTGATGCTAAAAAACATGCATCATATTGTGGCTCTTCAGAATTAGTCAGTAAGTGAGCGTAGGCTAAATGAATAGGCCTTACGATTTTAAACCAGTCGCAAGCGCTCCCGGGCGGGGCTACTAGATAGTTTCCACGACATTTGAGTGCAAATATGAGACAGAGAAGGTGATTTAATTGGTTGTTTTCCCTGATAAACGTTTTTATTCTTAGATAAATACCTAACCGGTTTCTAAGCATAATGTTATGCAAAAATAGATGAATAGGTTGTAAACTGTATTGTCCGCACTTTACTTTTAAAATGCCTCGAAAAACATAAAATTTTCGAAGAATATTATTTTCCGAAATAGGACCAGCATTTTATTATTGATTCAAAATCCAATATACTTAAAGCTATCCTGTAGTTGTCACAAATAATGACAAAAAAAATCAATTAATGACAAAACTGCCTTAAAAATGATGATTTATTTTGTTTAAGTTATCACTTAGTAGCAGAAAATTATTAGGTACCATTTTTTTCTCTGTGCAAAGGTTCTTTACAGTTAATAGCTTTAGTGCGTGAACAACTCTGTACCTTGTCAAATTCAGTCACTGCCTATCTGACTTGCTTAGTTATGCGGGGATGTGGCATGACAAGGTACTGAGGTGTACGCTGGCTGTTGGCTGCTGGCGAGCTAATGATGCTGGCTGTACTATGAGAATGTGTGAAAATGTTAATGACTGTACTAAATATATCATTTCCTTTAAGAGATAATTATCTAAATGATGCTAGTCTGCGCTAGGTTTGCTACACCAGCCACTAGAATAAACCAATAATCTAAAATAGCGCCCAGAGGTTTCTTGTGGATTCCAAATCCGCCAAACAACAACTCTTTTCTAGAAGGCAAGAAGGTTCAAATTTCCTTGCTAAGTGAAGCTTAACCATGTACAGAATAGTGTAATGGAAGCTCGTAATAGGACAGTGGTCTGAGATAAATGAAATGGTCATTGAAACAGATACAGACTGCGAAGGGGGAGGGCGATAAATTTTACTTCAGTTTGTTTGGCGAAGCGGTTGGGTGGTCAGGATTACCTTAAAAGGGTTTTGGTTTAAGTACTTCCGGTCCTATAGGCCTTAAAAGTGACGTATGGTACGCATTAATAAAAGCCCGAAATATAGTCAAAAAGTTGATTTTTATAGTGCTTTGCACAAATTTAATCAACCCTTGCGGTGCGGGAATCGAATTCACGACCTTCACGTATCGCGCGTGCTGCTCTTCTAACTGAGCTAACTGCAAGTTATTAAAAACTTTCTGCTGTATCAACCGTTAGCACACGGTAAGTTCCTTCTGCCGAATATGTTTCAAACTATATATTATATGTATGTAGTTCTAAACATAATCGGATCGGAAGAGCAGCACGCGCGATATGTGAAGGTCGTGGGTTCGATTTCCACACCGCAAGAGGAGATGAAATTTTTCTGTTTCTTTACAATAGTCAAAAAAGTTATATTAAAAAAAAATCAAATTACAAGTAGCAACAATAGGGAATCGGACAGAGTGGAAATTTACTGATTGTTTTTAGTCCGTTAAATTGTTATTAAAATAATACTCAGATAAAACGATGCCAAATTTTTGTTGCGTCTCTGTTGGGTACAAAATGTACCCACTAATGACGTCACGCGACCATTAAAAAAATATATCGCCGTTATATTTTATGATTAGGTAGGAAAATGCATAATCAATTCATTTATTCATGGGGGTTACAGCACTTATGCACCGTCAAAAGCGTTGGTTTTTCTTTGTATACTCATATTTTCACTGACAATTACATGCTGACTGTACCACCAAGTGTTTTGCTACTTACCGCAGAATCAGGTTAATCAAAGTCAAAGTCAATATTTTTTATTCATGTACATTTGTAATACTTATGAATCGTCTCCATATAATGCAAATGATGCTACCTTCGGTTTGTGGTATATGTGATGTTGACCAGGGTTTATTAGAAGTGTACAACTGCTTATGCCACTTAAATTGCGATCAGGCCAATAAGCTATGTACATCTTATACAAAAAAACTTATGAAATGTTTATTTTTGTTTCAGGTAAGTGCTACAACTATGTTTTGAGAAGCAAAAGATGGTAAATAATGTATAGTTTTATTTAGAATTTTCATTCAAACTTCAGCAAGAATGACGGAGTTCTATAATAAGCCTGCAATTGGTAAAAAGGAGAGTCATAATTTTTACTGGTATCGAATATAAGTAGGTATATTATAACCTAAGTGCAAAAGAGCTTAAACCTAGCCAAACGATTACCTAAACTCTGCGAAAATAGTAACTGCATAACTTTGAACTTTATCTCTTTGAGTTAACGTTTTACACTCCGCCAAAATGTCTACTTGGTCATTCCGAAGCGTTAATACTTTGTAATGCGAAAGTTTACTTGCTTGAACATCAAAGTATGTATTAGGTTCTAACTCCAAGTGAAGTAAAGACATTATACCCGGAACTATCGCGCTATCGGAATCAAACTCTAAATTGTGTTCTATAATAGCATTTCCGAAGTTAAATAACAAATGTCTTCACTAAGCGCAGTTTGAAGACATCTAAGTTTTAATAGTGATGTACAGTCGCCGTCAGAAATATCGGAGCAGACAAAGTGACCAAATACTTCTGAACAGTTAAAATGTCAAAAAGTTCCTTACACCACAAGTTACCATTAATATCTGAACATTCATTACTTCAATAATATCTGAGCAGATGCCAATAATATCTGAACACTCATAACGTCAATATGTGTCACGCACGTCATGTGTCTCATTTAGCTACCTGTATAGAAATTATTGACTAGCATCTGCTCAGATATTATATTTCATTAAACTTATTTGCATACATAAATTTTGCCATAAAACGAAGAGTTTGTTATTCAAAGAAAGTATTCGTAAAAACAGTAATGAATTACAATTACAACCTAAAAGCTAATCAAAAAACCTTTTACTATTAAAATAAGACCTGAACGATTTTATCGAACAAATTTGAGCATCCAAAGCCCCGTTCGACTATTCATCTGCCCCGGCTTTCCTCATGTATATGCACATCGATGACCCCTGTCGCACGCGTCACAACGCATTCGCCCAAACGGTTTGTCCACAATCCAAACACAACAAGAGTCCGGAAGTTTAGAATAAATTGCAGAAACGACGTGCCCTGCAAAACACGCTTCACATTGATTAATTTTCTATTTTCTTTTTTCCCTATCGACGATGCCCTTATCATGTTCCACAAACGAAGAATGAGGGGGGGGGGGGAGTCTCTGACCCCTTACTATAATCTTTATTAATATCATAAAAACTGTTATTATAATATCCGAACACTCATAACGTCAATATATGTCACGCACGCCATGTGTCTCGTTTTGCTAACTGTGTAGATAAGTGTTCAGATATTATTGGTTAGTTGTGTGTATAGAAATGATTGACTAGAATCTGCTCAGATATACTGAAGTAATGAATATTTAGATATTAATGGTAACTTGTAGTGTATGAAAATTATTAAAATTTTGAACTGTTCAGAATTATTTGGACCAAATACTTCCACCATATATTCTTGTACCATGCCTTCAGATGAAGGCTTGGTACATTCGTTGCAGAAATACGTAAATGTCATGGGTTTGAATTTTACACCGCAAATGGTGAAACATATCTTCTTTTTTATTAAACATGTCCTCAAATAATTATGTTAAATATATACAGTGACAACGCACTTGGTAGGCTTTAGTCTACATTCCGTACTGTATTTCTTTTTAGTTTGTGGTCCTAGCGCGTTCATATCAGACGCCAGACGAACATTACGTTTGTGTTTGAATGCGTCGGCGTTTGATTGCGAAGGGTTAGCTAGACTGGCATTATTCAAAAGTTGTTTAATAATTATTTAATAAGCAAAATATAACATTAATTTTAATATGAGACACGTGAAACGATTAGGTCCAAAGTTAGCAATAGGTTAAGCTTTCTAAAAATATAATTTCAGTAGTTTTGTTGGTTATAATGCAATTAGTTTATGTACATTTTTTTTTTAAATTATAAATACAGCATAATAAATATGTTACTGGACTTGTCGCCCTTACCTTGAAGGCTTGACCCCTGCTACTAATGTAGCACCCCCCAAGAGCTCTGGAAACCTTACTCACACGCAGGAACACAACAACACAGAAGTGATTGTTATTTGGCTGCGGTCTTCTGTAAGGTGTAAATTTAATTATAAATTGCTAATGCGGAGCTTCCCAACGATATTATTGATAAAATAATCATTGCGGTGTTTGCAATCCAGGGAAAATGTTATCCTTTTTCTAGAAAAATAAATGAATTTAAACTATAAATGCATACTAGAAAATTAACTTATTAGAACTTTATTGATTAACAATTGGTAAAAAAATAAATTGCTCGTTATTTTTGTAATCTACTTATAAGGGTGTTCTTAGCTCGAAGTAGATATAAAATACGAAATAGTTATGTCGATGCGCGCTAGTCGTAAGATATAATGTATTAATCAAATTTATGGCAATAAAGAACTTTGAAAATCAAAAATCAAATCAGTTTATGTACATAATGTCTTTGTGTATACACTAAAGAAAGAAGAAAGAACTGCTCTTATTGTACAAAATATTAATATCTACTACCTATTGAAACTTACTTCCTTTCATACTTTAAAAGTGATTTAAGACGAAATTCTTTACAGTATTCTTTTATGTGGTTTACAAAACAAATTTCAATTAAGTAGGTATATTAATGTATAAATTTCTAAAGACATTGAATTGTATATATATATACCAGTTCTTACTTGGCAATTTTCTTAGAGGCAACTACATTTTTAAGCGACTTACGTACACCACTATAGTTGTTTGTAAAACCAATTCCAATGAAGTATATTTATCTTATATATAATAATAATAATAAATAAATAATAAATATTGGACAACATCACATACATTGCTCTGATTCTGTGGTAAGTAGCTTAAGCACTTGTGTTACAGAAATCAGAAACAACGACGGTACCACAACACCCACAACATATTGGTAAATAATTTAATTCCTAAATAATGTTCTGTTTTGTTTTTGTTTAGTTTAGTTTCGCACTCGCAGACAACCACTCAAAAGTGGTTTGCGAGGCCTTTGATTTTAATTTAAGTATTATTAAATTAATAATAATAAATAATTAATAATAATATATATAGACATGGAATCGTATAAATATACCCGATCTTACTTGGCAATCTTTTGGAGGAGACTAAATTTTTAAGCAATGTCGACGCACGTACATCACTATTCTCTCAGGTAACTGGCTCATAATTTACTAGACACACCTTAGCAACAAAGTTAGTTACGAGCCGGTGAATCACTTCGACGTACCCATCTACTTGTAGTTCATTATAGACGGTATCTTAATTACATTAAAACTTAGTTCTAGCTATTTTTTCAACAGCATCACATACATTGCTCTGATTCGTAACCAACAGCTTTATTATGCTGTACTTGTCACCTTTAAGCTAGGACCTCATTACCCTTAACATGACGTGGGATGAGGTCAATCTCGAAGTGCAATAACAAAGTAGTACTTTGGTTACAGATATCAGAAACAGTGACAGTACAAAAACACTCAAACATTAGCAGTATGTGACGACCTCCGTAGCCGAGAGGCGAGTGGGCCTGGCCTTGGCGAGCGCCATCTGTGAGGTTCCGGGTTCGATCCCCGGTCGGGTCAATATGGGAAACGAACTTTTCCATATTGTCTCGGGTCTGGGTGTTGTGGTACCGTCGTCGTTTCCGATTTCTGTAACACAAGTGCTTGCTACCTACCACAGAATCAGAGCAATGTATGTGATGTTGTCCAATATTTGTTTATTTATTTATGTGTGCGGTCAGCTAAACCTGTAATGTCGGTACCACAGAGATATTTCATTTGCGCGTTTTATTAAATAACGCTGACACTCTTTTGAAATTAATTAAAAAATTCATAACATTAACATTGTTTTGAAGTCTTGTTACTGAATAACGTTCTTGATCTGACATACGTAATCTAATTTACAAAATATTTAATTTTCTGCAGTATAAAAACAGCTTGTTATAATTATTTTAATTGCAGCCTTCAACATAAGAATTTAGTTATTCCTGTTTTTAGTTTTATACTACGTTGTTACTGTACTATAGTACACTGTAATTTTATACTATTGGAAGATATATATCTTCAGGTACCAAATTAGTAAATAGCTACTGTTTCTTGATTAATTCCCCGTTCCAATATTTTACGATTTGTAATGTGTCAAAAAATACTAACCGTTTTTCTCCAACTAACTACGTTACATTAATTACTTTCGATATCATAATTTACTTTCGATATCAGCTGCCATCAGTAGTCAGTCAGTCGTTTTCAGCTTACGCCTTGTATAATTTATTACTATCTACTACTATCTACTAATATATTATGTAACTAGAACGGATCGTTTTTCAAATATTGGAACCGAGCATTAGTAAAATTTTATATCATCATAAGTATAAATATAAAAATATTCAACAAGTTACCGCAAGATATTATTGACTTACCCATGCATCGATTTTAGGTCTATGTTAAATCATGTTTAATGTAAAAAGGGTACTACAAACAAACATGATGAATATTTCAATAATAACCATATATGGACGTGATTGTCTGCTCGCTTGCACACCATATTTTTAAGTTCAATAGTTCCAAATATTGTAAAAATTACGATAACTACTGAGTTTCTTGCCGGATTTTTCTCGGTAGGATTAGGTTCCAAACCGGCTGTAGCTTCAATTTTGGTTTATATTCATTTTGACGATGCATAAGCGTTACTTGTAACCAACATGAGTAAATGAATTGATAATGATTATGATTATCACTACGTAGAAACATGCTTTACTCAATAAGACTATAACAAAGTTACAATCAATAAATCAGAAAGAGAATAGCTTCCTTTGCACTTTATAACTCGAGAAGAAACTGTTATAAAAGAAGCGAACTAATCGTTTTTAATTAGCCAGTTAATGACTGTGAAGTTGGATATCAGAAAATTAACCACCTATAAAACTAATCCATTAAGTAAAAATGTTATTTCAGAATAAAGTGCCTATGTGCCGATTCTTAATATCGGCATGGTTAATGGTTAAAAAGGTAAAAACAAAAAAAGTTTTACATATATTTTTGATATGTAGCGAATGTATTGATTGAATAAAGTTAAAGGACAGTAAGTAACTAAAAATAAAATTATTTATATGATCCTCGTTAGGGAAAAATTTTATTTAGAGGCCAGAAATAATAAACAAATAAATCCGACATTCACACCAACCACCAGGTCTCATACTAAGGTTTTCCCTTGTACTATAAGCCCCAGACGACGGATACTAACTGAAGGCGTCATCCAAGCAAACCCAGACCTAAGTCAATTAAGAAAGTTCGTTTTCTAATTTAACCTGACTGGGAATCAAACCCGGAATCTTACGCGCTTGGCCACCTACCTTACCCACTGCACCAAGGTCGTCAATCAATAAATCAATAGATTCTTGTTGTGCCTGAATTTCTAGGTCTTACAATCATATAACCTTATCTTAAAATATCATGATATGTAATTACCTAGTTACTTATATGATAACATACGTCGCCACATGTTTCTATGATACTAGAGGTTTCTAAAACTTTATAAAATTGTGAATTTGTACAAACAAACTCTAAGCAAACATCATTTGTATCCAATTTACTATAAAGTAAGGTATAGGTAAAAATTTTTCTGTTTCTCATATTTAAAGTTCGCTAGTACGGCGTATAGTACTATAAAAATAATAAAATCGATTAAGATGCCAGGTGTCTTCGATTCCGTGGTTTTCAAACATTTCTGCAACGAATGTACCATGGGCCGATAAGTATGTAGATATAAACATATGCGGCAGAGGGCATTTACCGAAAGGCTAACGGTTGATACAGCAGAAAAATTTCATCGCCTACAATAACTTGCGGTTAGCTCAGTTGGTAAGTGCAGCACGCGCGATACGTGAAGGTCGTGGGTTCAATTCCCGCACCGCAGGGGGAGATAAAATTTTTCTGTTTCTCATATATAAGTAAGGTATATATCGTCAACACAAGCAGTTTGAGAGCCATCGAGTTGCGAGTGCAGCTGGGCGCATTTTATGAACTGCCCGAGACAGCGCCGCCATATTTTTATTTGCAACTCTTGTAAACATAAACCGACTGTTGTCGCTCTTGCGCTGTTGTTGTGGGCCGCGCTCTCTGTAAATATTTTCTTTGACTTTCAGTTTAACGATGGTTTGACTTGATTTAGATTTTTGAAAAGGGATCAATGAATATATTTAATTAAAAAATAATTTAAGGTTTGAACTATTTATTATTTTGTGAAGTTTTAGGTTTATTGTCGAAGTTTGAAAACAAAATATGACACCTAACTATGTAGTTTAAAATAATTTATCTTCCATGTCATAAATAAAAGTGCAACGTTTTTTTGCGATATACGTCACGACCTGTAATACCAAAATAGCTAGTTATCATTGAAAACATATTTTACCGCACCTTTTATGCCACTGGAAATTTACGAAACATCAAACAAACCATGAATTGGTACAAACGAACAATAAGTAAACATAACATGCATTAATTTACCATACAGTAAGGTATATCGTCAACACAAGCAGTTTGAGAGCCATCGAGTTGCGAGTGCAGCTGGGCGCATTTTATGAACTGCCCGAGACAGCGCCGCCATATTTTTATTTGCAACTCTTGTAAACATAAACCGACTGTTGTCGCTCTTGCGCTGTTGTTGTGGGCCGCGCTCTCTGTAAATATTTTCTTTGACTTTCAATTTGGCAGAGGCGATTTAGATATATGATAAGTCATCATCTTTTTTTAATAAATCAGATATATATTATAAAAAAGTGAGACGTTCCGTCTTTTCAAGAAAAATAAAAAGATTTTTTGACGTTCCAGTTATTTGCATTAGGTACATAAAATTTTGTTGTATTTTAAAATATAAGTAGGCCATGTTTATTTTTTTACACATTAATAGAGCCATAGCACTGGATCCACCGCATACTATTATCGGTTTCCCTTGCAAAATATATTTTTACAGTTGTTTTACGATACATTTTGCTATGCCAGACTACATATATGTATATACCTACAACGAATTCAGTTTCATGTATGTAAAGAAGTGACTTGAAAGAAGTAATATGGTAAATCATGAAAATTTATAATAATTGTTTCACCATAAGAAATAATATGGGGATCAATGCACTCTTAATGAGTTCGGCTGTCCAACGCTTAACACTTTTCGATAATTGTTTACTTCGCTTTAAAAAGGTATTTAATATTAATTACGTTCTGATAATTGGTTCATTTAAATAAATTACTTTCTCATTATTTTTATGAATAATAAAAAATCGAGCTTTTAAGTTTGTCACTGCCGAAAGCATGACAAATTTATTCCATCAGTTGAATTCACGTATTTATTATTTGAACTTTATTACACGTGATTAAAAAGTGCAAAGGGTGAACTTAATGCCTTGTAGCATTATCTACCAGCTAATGAACGCGATTATAAGGCGTTATTCAATCAAATACTGTTATATGAAAATAACCGCCAGATACAGGCTAGTTATTGTTATTTGGAATACTGGGAATAAAAAATATATAAACGCTCGGTACCTTTATGCACCTTGGAAGTTAGGTCATGAGATTCCATAACGCACTCCGAGTGATCTGTAAATTGCTTTTTATATCAAACAAGCTGAATATGTAGGGTTGTATAACCTTCTTAAGATTTTTATAATCAATACTAACTAGAACTTAACAATCTGAAGAAAGAAGTGACATCTTTGTACATAGTTTCATAAGAAACATGTTACAATCAAACTTGAAAAAAATACTAAATACTTCATTGCGGTAAAATAAAACCATGAGTCCAGTATCTACTTTTTAAAAATTATATCAATATGAGACACGGTTGCAATGTGATCAAAGTACCGCTATATATATGTACTTATTGTAAAAGGAATATTCCTAAAACAATCTGGTTCCATATTTGTATAAATACGTCACTACTTTTACTAGACTCCAAAACGAGTCTGGTTTCATGTTAGTTAAATTACAAAGAAAAAAAATCATTTTAGCTTCTTCAGCAACCGAACCACAACCTTTAACCCTAAAACACAGCGGCAAAAGCGACTCCGCCTCAAATATTACTCGCAGAAACAAAAGACCACCGTCCTCAACACGTAAATAAAGTGCGAAAACAACGTTTCGGTTCAAGTTAACTAATAAAGCAACTTTTAACTTGTAGTGAGGTGATAACGGTGACGCATGCGCGCTGCGCGCTCTGACGTCACGCATTCGCCGCTCGGCAGTCACACGCTGACGCGCCGCCCCACCGCCGCCGCGCAACCTCACCAAAACATGCAACTATGACCAAAAACGTAAACACGGCGCGAAAATTTATTTAACAAGTTTGGTGTATTTTTTTTTTGAAAGTTTTGATGTATTCCGTTCGTCACAAATTTTTTGAGTGTTGACAACACGCCGGCGGCGTTTGTGTTTAAATATAAAATCGATTAAAAATCGTGTCTTTTTAGTGCCATTTTTATTGTAAAGTGATATGATTAGATGTAGCGCTAACGATAACTTATCGCCAGTACAAAGTTTAAATATTTCATTGCCTTCTCGCCTCTAAAATAGGATTTAAAAAAATATAAGTAGCAAAGCTTCGAGTGTAACGAATTAGAAAGGCTAGATAGTTGTTAAAAATAGAGTACAATTGTTATTTATTACGGAAACGGTTTAAATAAAATTACCTCGATGTCTCTACTTTGTGGAGGTGAGTTTCTATTTTCAAAAAATTAAAAAAAAAAAAATATAAACAAAAAAATGTACCATGAGTTCAATACACGCTACAATGAATCACGTTAACTTCAAAGTACTACGGAGCTAGGTTTGTTTTGTTAGTCAAAGCGCTGTCTGAGATGACTCACGTTACGTCGTCGTAAAAGTCTTGTAAAGCATCGTAAAATGGATATTATGGAGAAAAACCTGCTATAAAACCTCACGAATGACAAAAAGTAATGACGCACATAAACAGCAATACAGTCTCAATCCCGAACATTAGGAGACGACAATTACATACGTAATCTCGCGACGAAGTAAAACACGGTAATTTAACGATTTCAAAAAAAAAAACAAAATGGAACACGCTGGAATGTTGTCAAAAAAAAAGTAATTGATATTTTACAAAAAAAAGAAAAAAGAACAATTTGCACGCATTAAAAATAAAAACAAATTTCGAACGAAAATTTAAAAACAGAACGAACTTTTACTAAAGTAAAAATAAAAAGATCCGACCATTATTGCAGCGATCATCGGAATGGAGACGGGACGTGAAAAATAAATTTTTATTCCCGCCGCTCGGAAGCCCGGAGAAGACTATCATAAGATTTCAATTAACATAAAGTTATTTAAATGTAAAATATTGTTTCGTACGTTAAAAACAATAACTCGTTGTGAGTTTCTTGGCATTCGCCGTAGATGTGAACGCGGGTTATTAGTTAAGAGTAAGAATAATAAGTGTTATGAACACAGCCAAAAATGTTTTAAAAATATTTTTGAATTCGGCATTACGGTTTGTGCACACTGTCGCATAACTCAAAAAGTTGGCTGAGGTGCATTTTCGGATAAACTGTTTGGGGTCTTTCCGAAGTGATTACGTTTAAAACTAGCTACGTCACAGTGAATTTTCGAGAATCATTTAAAATGTAGCGTACGTTATTCGTTAGCATCTAGGGATGAATATTAACGTAGAGGGTCGTTAAGACCACAATGTGTTAATTTGCTTAGAGCAGGTCAACACGCGTACGCTTTTTTTTTAATGAATAGGTAAGGCAAAAGAAACGTGTGCATAATATAGACGATGTGGAAGTAACGGGATTTTTAAAGCGTCGACTCTGTGCGATTAATATATTTTTTTAAACACTTAATTTATGAAAAACTAAAATAAGGTTAAAATACCTATCGTGTGTGTGTGTGTATTTTAAAGTTACGTGTATTACTGGAAGAAGTAATAAAGCAAACGTAAAAAAAGTGACGTTTTAGTGAGATTTTACGTTTAACTATGAAGTAAAGATACAAGTGTAGCTTACTACAATTTTTTAAATAGACGATTTTAATTAATACTTAATTTTACTACAAGGCGAAAACGTATCGTGCATGGAAAATTGTAAAAGAATGCAGATGAAATTAAGATTCTTAAATTTTATAGTGTGCATTAAAGTAGTGAATTTAATTGCATAATAAAACAATAAAATAACACGCAACTCTAGAGAACTTTAAACGGGTAAAGATCGATTTTGAAAGTTATCAAAACAAATCATCAGTTAGATTCACAAATCATTACATTCTGTATCTCTAAAAGATGTTAGTGCAAATAATTAATAAAAAATCAAAAAGTGGTAATAATACCTACTGTGTGTATGTGTGTGTATTTTCAAGTTACGTGTGCTAGTGCATGAAATAATAAAGTGAACACAGAAAAGTGACGTTTCGTTCTGTATCTCTAAAAGATATTGGTGCAAATAATTTGTCGCTCCACTGTTTTAATATAAGACAGGCTGCATCTCCAATAAATATCGCAAAATATTTAATATTCGAAGAAAATCTAATTAAAACGCTAAAGTGTGCTCTACTTACAATTCAAAATATTTAAAAACACAAAACGCTCATTGAACTCATGGTGCATTTAAAAAGTTTGTGTATTTAGCTGGCTATGAAAACTAAATAACGTATGCCAATCAAAAAATATGAAGAAAAATAATGTTCCAATTCCGAAAACTGTTCCATTTTCAAATTATGTGTGTGCATATTTTTATGAAAGAGCTAATTTACATCCCACACTACTCATTTCATTTTGAACGGTTTATAATAGGCCGAAGGAGGGCTTGCCCATTCAGCGTTCTAAATTGCATTGCATTGTTTTCATAATGGAACACTTTTTTCTCCATTTCTTTTCTAAGCAGCAAAATATGTGAAAAGTTTAGGCTTTTCAAGAGGAACAAATGTTGAAACTCAATTTGATAAATACATTTTTGTTATTGTTTTCTAGCCAACTGATTAAGTGTAAAAAAGTGAATGTTGGATAAAGTATGATTATTTGACTAATCAATAAAATTAATTAATAAAAAATAATAAATGCATAAAATTTATTAAATATCAATTTAATGGAGTAGCATGAGTCACAGATATTTGGAAAATATATGAAGGGAAAAAGAAAAATAACAAGGTCAGTCACCAAATTTAAAATTCGAACAATGTGTATTTATTTGCTTCCAGTCTGTGCTGTATCCGTGAAAACGTTTTAAAAAGTACGTTAAACAATTGATCATCGTTGATTTTTTAACTTTTTTATCGGTTGGATTATAGATACAAGAGTTTCTGTAAAAATGACATATGTTATTGTTTTTTTTTAATTTTATGGCATTGCTTATTTTTTCCTGTGCCCTTCATATCTTTCAATCATTCGATATTTAACTTTAGATTTGCAAATGTATGATGAAAATAATACAGTTTTTTTTCTACAAAATTTAACAGTTTCATAGAAAGTGCGAAGTGTTACCTAAAGTGAATGCTAAGAGGACGTGTTTTATCCAACTATTCGCCGTCCACGCCGAATAGTCGCAAATATTGTTCAACAAAGACACGTATTTGCTTCCAGAACCCAGCGGACCGCTAATGTCCGAGCCGATATTGAGTTTGTACAAATCCCCTGTATCAGGTAAATATTTACTTCTAAGTTTAACCTAATTATTTGGTGTTAAGGTTTAATTTACATCGTTATTAAAATAAGCTATACCATACCGTAATACTAGTTGTTTCTTTGTGTAGAGTGTGAAAGACTAGATTGCATTTTACTTTAGTTACGGTAAAAAGTACATTAATTTAAGCAATCGCTGTTCTAAAGTAGTTATTATGGCTACGATTCGAAGACCTACATTAGTCTGACGTGCTTTTGAATGAAATGAAATGAAATGATTTATTTCTGCAAGTGGATTTACAATAAATTCTTTTGCACGTCAATTATTTTTTCCTACCAGCGCCTCGACGTTGGTTCTGTTGAGAAGAAGCGCCGCAACAAACTCAACAGATATCCTCTTTTAAAATAAATTACAAACATCACAATTGGGCATTAGAATATTTGAATTAATAATATAAATTATCTAGGTGCAGATGGACATTTTAACAATTCCACATATTTTTATCATTAAAAAAATCTTGTACAGTGTAATAAGCCTTTTTGATAAGCCATGTTTTTATACTCTGTATACGGTTACAAGACCCAAAAAATTTGACAATCGTACCTAAATCAATTGTGTCTAGCTTTTAGAAGGACATTTTGCGTAAATCATAAAGGATCGGAAATGAGTGATAACAAAAATATACCACCTTCAAATGGGTCAAGTCAATGAGTATTGCAACTACATTAAATTAAAAAAAAATACTACACATAACACTTAGGTAAAGTTTTACATTAAAATAAAAAAAAGAGATTTGTCCAAAATAATGCGACGAAAGTCGCGAGAAACAGCCAGTTGTTAAAAAAGATGGAATATGTAACATATAATATAATCTGTTCTACTGGACAATAAATTTAAAATACTAAGCCAAAAGTCTGAAGTCCACTAGCGCCATTCCTGCTTAAAACTGAAGAGTAATTACCTATTCCAAACGGAGTGCACCGCCTTGGGGCTTATATCAAAATCACTGCGCACCTAACAACTTTAGTTTCCAAGTTGTGATTATCATAAGGAAAGTTGTGAAACATGAGCCGCCCACATATAATCTTAATACCGCTTAAGTTTTTTTATTTCAACGATGAAGCATTTTCGTACCAAATATGTCCACAGGCAGAGTTCATAGTTATGAAGATATACTAGAAAAGGTGTTACTTTAGTTGGTGATGTGGTGGTCACATCTTTTTTTGGGTTCTGAATGTTAAAAGTTTTCTTATTTTAACAATAAAGCATTTTCGTACCAAATGCGTTCATAGGAAACTATGGAGATACATGTACTAGAAAAGATGTTATTGAGGTCGGTGTGTGCCGGTCACATCCTTTTTGGAGTACCGAATGTTAAAAGTTTTCTTATTTTAAGGATGAAGCATTTTTATAGGAAATTTGTCCATAGGAAAGTAGAACTTTAGATATCTATCTATTTTCTGTAAATTTTCTGTGGAATAACATATACCTATAGATCAAGATAGATAGAAAACTTACAGAAATTGGTTTTACACATACCTACACTAAAGCACGATTTTAGCGGTGTTGTCACTAAGATAACATTTGTGCGAATCAACTAAGGTTCATTCTACAGATAGATATACATATTCTTACTATATTTATTTTATTATATTATATGTAAATATTCCGTACATTTGACGACCTCGGTGTCGCAGTGGCTAAGGTAGGCGGCCAAACGCGTAAGGTCCCGGGTTCAATTTGGAAAATGAACTTTTCTAAATTGACCTGGGTCTGGGTGTGCTGGGATGACGCCCCCAGTTAGTATCCGTCGTCTGGTACTCATAGTACAAGGGAAAACCTTAGTTTGAGACCAGGTGATTGGTGTGATTGTCTGGCGCATTTATTATTAATATTATTTATTTTCTTTTTTATATCTTTATAGTATAATATTTTTATAAATAATTTATTTTATTATTGATTTTTTGCATAGAATATTCAAAAACTTTTTTTTACATACACAATTTTAGTGGCCTGGTCGTTTATATAAATATTAGATCATAATATTTAGAAAGAAGGAAGATATATAGGTCGTAACGCAAAAAGCAACAATATTTTTTGCGACACGAAAAAAGTTTGAGCGACATTCTGGTCCACTTAGCTGACTTTTTTCCTACTGTCCCCAGAAGTTTATTACAAAAACACTGAACT
Organism: Glyphodes pyloalis; assembly: GCA_037074685.1. Taxonomy (NCBI): domain Eukaryota; kingdom Metazoa; phylum Arthropoda; class Insecta; order Lepidoptera; family Crambidae; genus Glyphodes; species Glyphodes pyloalis. The sequence continues at coordinate 18,775,636 of JAYKKO010000003.1, read as the reverse complement.
TGTTCGAGTGTTCACGCAAGTATATAAGCCGCCTTGATAACTCCGCCAAATGAGTTATATAATGAGGTCATCGATACACAGGCTTATGATCTAGATAACAACATGGGAGCTCCTGTATCTTATCAAACGCGTTTGGTATAAGAGTTTTGCGTATCATTTCAAACATTTGAAATAATCATACTCATATTTAATTCATTTATTCATGTAGGTAACAGTTATGCATCGTCAAAATTAATACAAACTTAAATTAAAGCTACAACCGGTTGGGAACTTAATCATACCGAGAAGAATCCGCCAAGAAAGTCAGTAGTTATCCTTATCTACACTTACAATATTTAGAACTTGAGAACTTAAAATTATGGCGTGTGAGCGAGCAGACAATCATGTCCATATATGCTTATCGTTTAAAAACCCTTTAAGTTTGGAACCCCTTACGAGTTGCCAAAAGTTACGTCATAAACGGCTGTATCTTCTGATTTCGTTGGTGTAGAAATCTGTTTTTTTCAAAGGGTAAAACAGTAAAACTCAGTATCAATTTGGTATGAATGTCAGTTTGAAAGTGTCTTCTACACGCTCCTGAGAAAAGGGAGCTTAACTAACAGACGAATATATAGAATATTATCCTACGAGTATAAGGATTGCTTTTTCGTTTTAAGTTTTACCAAAATTGAAACCAACAAACAAAAGGTTTCATTTTCAAAGATTAATTGGAATTTCAGGAGTTGAAACTAGGAGTTTTTATTTAGCTTAAATAATATTTGGATTTTAACAACGCTTTATTCGCATTCAAAATGAGTTGGTTACGTTTAAAATAATTAAAAATTGCTACTTAAAGCCCTTCACCCTACTATTGAGGCATAGTTATAAAACTGATTTTTCGTGATGTTCTTTTGTTAAGTAATACAAAAAAACTTGTTAAATTTGATGAATTCTACAATTATCCAATTCTACACATTCCAAGTTCCAGAAACAATGAAAAACAAATATACCACACTGCTCTCCCTGAAAATGCTTAAGCTATTAAAACAAAATTAGCCACTAAAACTTATTTACTAGCATCCGTTGCCCATAAACATCTTTTGCTCCTAATTTAAACTTCAAGACAACTTAAATGTATAAATCATCAACTACGCTGTTATAAAGGCTTTGCGGCAACTAAAACCCACCATTCACACTCTTACATCTCAAAATAAAACCACAGTTTTCCTGTTAAAAAAAGATTTAAAAAGAAATCTCTTGGGTTTATCCATATAATTAAAAAAGCGAGAATTCAATGCTAGGGCGAACCGCACAGTGTAGGAAATGGGTCAGTGTGTTAACCTCCTTATTTGAATTCATTAAATAGTTTTTTATTTGTAGCCTTGCAACGAAACTTAGCTAGCAAATAATACATTTTTATTATTATTTTAATTTATCAACTCTACCAGGTATTTAAATACATACTATACATATAAACTCTCTGCATGACACAAAGGTTGACTGGTAGAATGCCCTTAGCATTTAGTCTACCTATTGTATTTGTTAGTGATAGAAGAAAAAGTATATATGCTATATTGTTTAGTCATCTTACTATTAGGCAAAAAAATAGTTCAACATTTGCCCAGATTTAGAATTTAAATATATTTTTTACGTCTAACATACAAATATAACCCAGTCAAAAGAACAACACACGCGTTATAGTCAATAGCTCAAGTCTGTGAGAGTAAATATTTATCAATACATATATATTTTTATATTTGAAGTCGCTTAAGTAGCAAGTGGAAATAAAAAATATGCATCGATTTTCTAATACAGCACAATTTGAGTTGCCTAACTATCGATATTGTTACATTACTGTCGATAGTATTTTTAAACCTATCGTCTGTCTTCTAAGTATCGATAATATAGAAGCTAATACTATCGATACAATTCTTGTATATCAATAATATCGACCTGTTTAACAATATCGTGAATATCGATAGACTAAGGATACAAATGAAATAAATAATAAGTAAATAAATAAATATTGGACAACATCACATACATTGCTATGATTCTGTGGTAAGTAGCTTAAGCACTTTTGTTACATAAATCAGAAACAACGACGGTACCACAACACCCAGACCCGAGCCAATATGGAAAAGTTCGTTTCCCATATTGACCCGACCGGGGATCGAACCCGGAACCTCAGACCTCAGAGATGGCGCTCGCCAATGTCAGGCCCGCTCGCCTCTCGGCTACGGAGGTCGTCATATGCCCTTAACTATCGATATGCAACTCTAATTACGCCATAAAACTTAATCACGTTTGCTAACTTCGTAAGTTGTTTAATCCTACAAGTGTTTGTTCTTCACTGCACTGTTAATTACTGCCTTGTGCACGATATACGCATAAACATATATATATGAAACCTCGCGCGGTAACCGTGTAGTATATATGTGTATGTCAGGGCTTGTCTACATGTGGGTTACTCATTTCCTTAACGATGCGCTTCGCGACTTTTTTATTTAGCGATTTTGCTTCGCTGTTTTTGTCTCATAAATTGCGGGAGCCTTGTAAATTGACAAAAGCGAAGTAAAAAAAGGGGTGTTACGGTTTTGATCGGTTTTATGTTTATATGTGCCCTCGTAACTTAAAAAGCACTGATACCGTATCGAGTCTGGGTGTAATAGCACTGTCGTTGTTTATGATTTCATAAATACAAATGCGTTAGGTTTTTACCACAGAATCAGAGTAATGTGTTTTTATCTTGTTTATGGGGAAAATGAATAAACATTATTAAAATTATGATTAATGTATATATGACGACCTCGGTGGCGCAATGGCTAAGGTAGGCGGCCAAAGCACGAAAGGTCTTGGGTTCGATTCCCGGTCGGGTCAATTTGGAAAACGGACTTTTATAAATTGCCTTGAGTCTGGGTGTGCTGGGATGACGCCCCCAGTTAGTATCCGTCATCTGGTACTCATAGTACAAGGGAAAACTTAAGTTTGAGACCAGAAGATGAGTGTGATTGTCTGGCGCATTAAATAAAAATAATTAAAAAAAATGTATGTGATGTTGTAAATGTTTTTTAGTTTAGTTATTGTATTGAATACTAGCATTTAATCATGGTTCTGCACGGGTAGAAGAGGTATTTTTATACCTTGGGTAAACATTTTGGAGTTTTAGCCAGGGTGCCAATTTTTATGAAATATATAGATATGCTAATAGCAACGCTATTTCCGTTTCGCGTAGCGCAGTTTTCTAACAGTGAAAGATTTTTTGAAATCAGTCCATTATTTTTTAAGTGTATTTATAAGATGTAGATGGAAAGTCGTTAGAAACGCAGTTGCCAATATATTTAATGCCATTAAAACATAACTTGTAATAATTTTCTACCGTTAATCGCTGTGGGCTAATTACTCTGAGATTAGGTTGTCTTGTATTGTTGTCTGATATAAAAAATGACCCTTTATAATTTTACGAATTTCAAGCAGACTATTATTTCATTGTATTAAGGCGTACAAGATATTGGGCAACATCACATACATTGCTCTGCTTCTGCGGTAAGTAGCTTAAGCACGTGTGTTACAGAAATCAGAAACAACGACGGTACCACAACATCCAGACCTGAGACAATATAAAAAAGTTCGTTTCCCATATTGACCCGACCGGCGATCGAACCCGGAACCTCAGAGATGGCGTGACGCCAAAGTCCGGCCCGCTCGCCTCTCGGCTACGGAGGACGTCGCGTTGTACGCACTAGATCTGTTGTGCGTACAACTAAAACGAATATTCAACTAATTTGAAATGAAACGACGACCTCCATAGCCTCAAGCGGGCCGGACCTTGGCGTCGCGCTATCTCTGAGTTCCGGGTTCAATTCCCGGTCGGCTCTAGATGGAAATGAACATTTCGATATTGTCTCGGGTTTGGGCGTTCCTTCGTTATTTCTGATAACTGTAACACTACTTAAGCCGCTATATGATCAGATCAGTGTGTGACATTGTCCGATATTATAACAAAGAAGTAATGATTTATTTTCCGATCAAAGATTGTATCAGCGTTCGTGCTTACTCAATATAGATTATTAGGTAGTGCCGGAATGTACCGGAACTTCCATTGACGGCTGACGGCTTTGGCCATTTAGTAAAAGCGCTTTTTTCGCTTTTTATATTCTCCCAAATATTGCCTGTCGGAGCCCATTTAAAATGACAGGGGGAATGCTTTGTTAACATTTTTGATATGCAAATTTTATCGCTGCATTAAATGAATATTGTTTTCTCATTAAAGAACGCATTTATCGGTATTTTATACGGTTTTCAAGTACAATGTAATGCCGGGTTTAATGTCAATCGAAATGTTTACTGTGCAATGATTTTGTTAAACAGTTTTTGTTGTATTCAAACTTTTAAGCTTTGTTTCACGGAGTTATTTATTAAGCTCGAATATTTTTTGTTAGCTTTTGATTGTTTTAAATATTTACTTTTAGTATGAACAAAAACGCTAATTGTATTACGTAGGGAGAAAATAGGATGGAAGTTGTAATAATATAACCGTTATAATGAATAACAAAACTGTTGAAATTAATAAACATAAATACCCGATTGCCGTTTTTGTAAGGGTATTCAAAATCAAAGAAATACGTAATTAATTTGCATCAATCGAAAGACATATATTGATTATCATAACAAAAATGAATACAACTATAAAAAGGGGTACAAACAATTACATTAGAGGTCAAAGTGAAAACAGAGTGGTCAATGGATGTTTGCCTCAGCATAAGCTAAAGTGGTATTACATATATACGATACCATGGCAGTGCTGGTCTTCCAGCAGAAGTCTGATAACGCGCGAGTATTTTTAAAATGATATTACGAAACATACATTTACAAGATCATAAATTGTTTAAATATAAACGGAAAGAAAAAATATCACAGAAAAGAATACAAAAACATACTTTAATTATAATTTGGATTCTACTAAATCAAGCATCAAAAATATTAACCTTACCTAACCTAAATAAGAACCCAGTTAAGGTTGGCCACAAATTTAATAAGTGAGCCACTTAGACGATTGTATCGTCTTTAGGCGTTTTAAAATTACTATGAGAAACGGATGTCCAAATCAGGCCTTACTGAATCACACACCAATTGCTGTAACAGCATTATATTTGGATGAAGGTTTGACTTATTTGAACCTTTAAAAAATATGAGATACTATGTGAATATATCCTGAAAAATACTATCTCAGCCTACTACAAACATTACAATGCGAAAAAAAAACAAAATTAGTTTTTTTTATTTAATTTTATATTGAAATCGTTTTAAATAACTATAGTAGGTATTTGATAAATTTCTATGTTAGATTTATAAAGTACGGCTAAGTGTGAGGGAAATTCAATTTCATTACCCTTGTAGCGTGCTCATTTTATTACCTTAAGTTAGGAATTGAGCGCTGAATCACTCGATATTTTACGAGCGAGTAAAATATTACTTGTCGCTTTGTTAATCGTAAAATTACAGTCATTGTCATGTCGGAGTTAGGCTCCCTACTGTGTACTGTTAGATAGCACATACAATCTAACAGGTCATAAATATTTAACAACTACGAAATTAAATAAGACCAGAAGACACCTGAGCAGTATGCTACGCTGAATGTTGTTTCAACCGGAAGGATGTGATCATTGCCTACACTCCTAAAGAAAGGCGTCATTTGAGGTATTACGCAGGACCTTTTTTTATTATTAACGAAGGGAAATACATTGATGTACCGTACCGGCACTCGACGGAAGTGACGGCGTGTGTGGGACTCCCCGCCCTGAGAAGGGCAGGACTGCCCACTAAAACCTTTGTTGGTTGGTTGGACCTCATCGCCGTTAATGGTGATACTCTGGTATGGTATATTACGCAGGACCTAGGTTTTGGTGTCTGTTTCGTCTCGTAATTATTAATACAAAATTCAATTCCATGAAGAGCAATATATTAATATAACTAAACCAAAAATTACTCCTACTATTATTTACAAAACACCTTGTGTCCCTTGTGCTGTTATGTCAGTTCTTTTTGTTTCAACCTTATGTCCAAGTTAGGTCATCATCAAGTCACCTTGACGGCCACCACCAGGCCGGCAAAGAGGTCAATCGCGTCGTAACAGTGTCTTAAACTTTGTATACATACAATAGACGGAAAAGAGATCAGTCGCGAGACCGATTATTTACGAAATTCTGTTCCAGTGGGTACTGAACCCATAACATCCAAATCAGAAGCTTAAGCTCGTTACCATTAGACCAAAGGGGCAGTTATTTAAAATAAAACGTCCTACTAATATTACCACCACCTTACAGAAGACCACAGCTAAATAGCTATCACTTCGGTGTTGTTGTGTTCCTGCGTGTGAGTAAGGTTTCCAGAGCTCCTGAGGGGTGCTACATTAGTAGCAGGGGTCAAGTTTTTGAGGTAAGGGCTACAAGTTCGGTAATAGCTTTATTATGCTGTACTTGTCACGCTTAAGCTAGGACCTTATCACCACTTAACATCAGGTTGGATGAGGTCAATCTTGAAGTAGAATATATAAAAATAAATTAAAAACGAGAAAAAAGTAAGAATATGTAGATTTCTGGATGTTTATTAGTTACTCTGTCACAGAACAACTACGTGGATTTAGTTGAAAGATAAATAAGATATTAGATTAAGACACAGGACACTTTTTATCTCGAAATAACGCAAACGAAGTAGTCGGAAAAAGCTAGTTAAATATAATATTGAATTCTAAACTGCCTAAACTTACCACTTTTAGCAATAATGCTTCTATTTAAAGTTCGGTTTCTTGGTTAGGCGTGGGGCGAGGCTTTAAAAGCTTTCCCTAAAACGTTGCACTGTATCCTGCTTATAAAAGCCATTTACCTGTTAACAAAATGGGATTATATTGTATAGTCTGTATCTTTTGTATGTAAGTGTTCTAATGGAAACTAATCTAGTGTTTGGTACTTTTTTAAAAAATTTTTTTACGTAGGTACTAGCTGTGGCCATTGTTTTCACTCTATCTCCCCTAATATTCGAAACAACAAGTAGTAAATGGTTTGATTCAAGTTTCGAGCTACATTTGTGCTAAATTTCATATTTCTAATTTAAAAAAATAATTTTCCATTTTTAAACGTTCAAGGGCGGTATCCTCATCCTCCTTATTTTCGTAACAAAAAGTAGCCTATGTCCATTATAAAAGTTCAACGTATACCTACACCAAATATCATCCGAATCGGTTCAGTGGTTTAGGCGTGAAAGCCGGACACGCAAGCAGACATACAGAGTTACTTTCGCATTTATAATATTAATATGGATCATATCATTGATATTTTATGTCCATAATTTGTCGTTCATACGATTGTAGTGACGTTTGTAGTTTGCACAAAATACGTTATACTTCCTTGACTGTGATTACAGGCGTCTATAAATTTCATAGATGATATTTAAATGTCACAACCATAATGTCAAATGGATAGCAGCTTCATTATTACAAGTATATGCACAGCACGATAAGGCATGTGTCATCAATCATGTTTGCAATTCTGTGTGCTAGTTTTATTTTATGGAATATTTGATGTGATAGCTTATAACGGTTGTAATTAACTATTTTGTGATGCTTTGGTATCGATTTGCATGGTTCGTTATTTTTTGCAGACTAAAGCCAGGCCGCACAGAAAAAAAAATAAACAATACTTAATTGCGTTATACAAGCTCACTTAACCGTGAATAAGGCGCCAAACTCGATTTGGAATTCAAAAATATATAAACATAAAAATGAAATATTTTTATTTTTCTACCATTAAAAAAAAGAAGATGTAATCATTTAAAAAACAAACCGCGGGCCGCACGTAAATGGACTCCTTAGATAGGCCTAGTGGTGATATAAAAGTCAAAAACGATTTTGATTCGGATAGTTTATTTTGTCTCTACCCAATCGTATATATTATGAAAGAGACAAAATAGTTTCCAAATTCGAATCCAATTCCGGCGTTTTGTGAAAAGCAATGCAAAAAAAACAAGCAAGCCAGAAGCCATCCTATACTAGGTTTTTTGAATAGCACTCCACTCAAGAACTCCCAGTGATCTATTTAATGATAACAAACCCAACCTCCACCAGTTATTAAATTTTTAGAATAAGTAAAAGGGCTGATGCTTCAATCATTTTAAGAAGTTAAAACGAACTGATTAGGTTCCGAACCGGCGCTGTAGCTTCAATTTTGGTTTGTATTCATTTTGACGATGCTTAAGTGTTACTTGTAACCAACATGAATAAATGAATTGATTATGATTATGATTATGATTATGCCCGAAGTTTCGTGTAGATTGCACCAACCGTGGCCAAGCTGACTGGTCTTGCTCGTCTTTGTCTGTTCGGGGAGCTTGCAAATTTTCGTCCACCTTCACATTCTCGCATAACTAAATGTTATTAAAGTCATTTTGATACACTTCATTGACAGTATCCGTAATTAAAAAGATGACCTCCATAGCCGAAAGGCGAGCGTGGCGGCCAACGCCAATTCTATCCCGGTCAATATGGGAAACGAACTTTTGTGTATTGTCTCGGATCTGCATGTTGTGGTACCGTTGTTGTTTGATTTCTGTAACGCAAGTGATTTAGCTACTTACCACAGAATCAGAGCAGTGTATGTGATGTTGTCCAATATGTATTTATTTATTTGTTTTAGATCGTTTTAAAATGAGCCGCGAAAGTCTTATGTCCGGATCCAATATTTAACGATTTGTGTCAAAAATGACAATCCGTTTTTCTCCAACTGACTACGAGTCTGGAACGGTGTAAGCTTACGCCCCGTGTAATTTTTAGCTATCTGTAACAAAATCGGATTCTTTAAAAATATTGTAACCGGGCATTAAAGATAGATACACTTTATTGCACAGGAAAATTTACAGAAATTGGTTTTACAGACATAATTAAGTACAATTTAGGCGATCATATTGCTAGAAAGCAATCTCTTCCAGACAACCTTTAGGTAGAGGAAATAGTAGATATTTTATTTTATTTATTTATTTAAAAACTTTATTGCACAAATAGGTACCTACAACAGGTGGACTTAATGCTAGGGGCATTCTCTACCAGTCAACCCTTGGGTCATGCAGATAGTTTGTATATGGGTGCGGTAACATGGGAGAAAAAAAAAGAAATCATTTTAAACAACAATAAATTAAGCATTAAAAATAACTTTACGGTATCTTTTAAATATACGATAATAATACACATACTATATAAATTAATTAGAATATAATATATTGAGAAACGTAAAGTCTATATTGACCAACATTGTTCACAAAAATCACAGACGATATTTTAAATGTGACACGTTACTAAATACCAGCTATTGACTATCCATTTTATTAACATAGACGCGTTACACCGTGGCGAGTCATCAATTACACCCCTCCGATTTATTACGAAAATACCTAAGCGCGTTTGGCGGAAAATTTTAAAAATTTCAACGCGATTTTAGCCGATGCACCGTACGTTGTTTTTATGGAAGCCATTTTTATAGTGGACAACTTTGGGATCGGCGGAATGGTAGTTTTCAATCGGCGTTATTGTAAACAACTATGATAATGAAAATGTGTTACTATGTAAAATAAAGGCGTGGGTTATGGGAGCGAATTCCGAAATTTTAATTTTCCTGTCAACCTGCTCTGGTTTTAATTAATCTATGTAGATAAAAACGAATAGCCCTAATTGATGTACGTACACAGTTTCAATGTAAATAAAAATTTCGACAAATATTGATAGTTTTGACTCTGAAACCCTGAAAAGGAAAATTAATGTATCTTTTCATTTACAGCAACCATATGTTGATGGCCTCAGCCATAATAGTTTTTCGAAGTGAATCATTTAGACATTACTATTTTTTTAACAATACCATTTTCTTCAAAAAAAAATACGTCGAAAGATAGTTATCTTATTAAGTTCATGATGTATTAGTTCCAACACATGTGATTGTTCAAAGATTTTATCTTGAAGATAAACTACTTACGATTCGTAGTTTATTCAAATCTTTCACTGTATGTTTTAAAACTTAGGATATTATTTCACAAAAGTAATCGTTTTTATAACGGAACAAATTATTTATTATCTTTTCTCTTTCTTGATTTTATGGTGACACAATACACAGCTTAGAGGTTTATTACTTTTAGACAGAAAAAGCCCTAATAATATTTAAAGGTGCTAATAAAAACTTCGATCGCAACTCCAGCCATAAATTGTGCAGGAAATACTAGACTACATGATATAAATGTCTCTTCAACCACGGTTGGCCGTTTGCCACAATCAATCACCGGTGGGAACTTTACAGTAACTCGGTTTGCTATAGGCTACGTAGACACGTTCAATTTTGTTTCACTATAAAAGAACAGTGAATTAATTTATTGGGGATGATGACTGCGTAAAATAAAATACTCGTAGAGAATTTACCTAGCGTTAAGTTTACTTCTTGGGCTTTTTTGTAAAATAGTTTCATAAGTAAATAAGCATAAAAATTAAGAAAATATTGTAGTTTGTAATTTTAATTATATTGAAAATATAAAACTTGATTATATATATATTGTTGTATATTCTATTCTGGTGTTTAATTTATTGCTATTTATTATAATTATTTTTGTTGTAATCCATACTCACATTTTTACTGTTACCGCACCCATAAACGAACTATCTGCATGTCCCGATGGTTGACTGGTAGATAATGCTTCTGGCATCAAGTCCGCTTTTTGTACTTTTTATTTTGTGCAATAAAGTTTTTAAATAAAATAAAAAATAATAAACCTTTGTCAAGGTTTTAAAATATTTCAATTCAAAGATAAATTATACACCACAATCAATAAAAACATTAATGGAAAGGAACGCCTTTGTGGTATCCCCCGTCTATTGCTAAAACAGATCAAACGAAATTTCCCAACACAAAAATTTCCCGACATCTACTTAGCCTAACTCACGTACAGCGATACTCCTAACCCATAACAAAGACAATTTAACTTAAAACTCCCACATTAACCAGATCGTGAGCTCCCAAGTGGCTATGAGGAAAATTCCATCAGCTCAAAGACAAAAGGAGGAAAAACAGAAAAACATACTTTGAATAACAAATTAAAAAAGTAATAGGCTATTATTCCGGGAACGACTCGCCATCGAGATATCAGGGAGCGAAATTGTTTTTCGAAATGAAAATACTTTGAGGTAGCGGCCTGTGAAGGTGAAACGATATAAATATCAGCATTCGTTACTTGCGAGTAAATTACTTTCAGTTGTTGAGTGTAAAACGTTTTCTTTGACACAAATTCTTTTTGCGGTTGTAAGCGTTGACGGTTCGCCATTTTGTTTGAGGTGACAATATGAATGCGTGATACCAAAAATTTAAAAGGGACCTAAAAGGGGTTACTTTCGAAGATGGTGCCACATTTGGGGACTGATCTGCTCCAGCTTACCTCTCGAAAGTAAATACTTACTTGAGTACTTAATTGTTTCATCACTCATCAAAACAAAACTATATGACTTAGTTCAAAGTGAGCTACACATAGCAATAAGTTAGATACTGCTCCTGTAACGGATCTGCTGAGTTTTTTACCGGTATCTTCTCGGTAGATATAGGTTCCAGACCGGTAGTAGAATCACTTTGCATTGTATTCAATGACGATTCAAAAGTGATATATGTAATGTACTTGAATAAAGAAATATTTGAGTTTGAGATGTTTAGGTCTGTTTTACTACTATATTAGACGCTATCAGTGGAAGATAACAGGTTGATGAAGATGAAACACATATTAATATTTAAAACATAATGCATATGGGCCGCTGGCATTTGTAATAAACTCCAGCACACGGGTCCTGGGTTGGTGATTTACCGGAGCTTCGTTTGTTAATCAGCAGGATACACCACGAGCAGGTGTGGTTGGCTTTGGGGTCTTTTGGTGTTTATAAAATAAATAAATAAATGCGCCATACAACAACACCAATCACCTGGTCTCAACTACCCAAGTTCATTGACCTGACCGGGAATCAAATCCGGGACCTTTCGCGCTTCGGCCGCACCTTAGCCGCTGCGCCACCGATGTTATTTATTTATTTTATTTAAAAACTTTATTGCACAAAAAAAAGTGCAAAGGTGGACTAAATGCTAGGAGCATTCTCTACCAGTCAACCGTTGGGTTATGCAGATAGTTTGTTTATGGATGTATGTTATGTTTATGTTAGATAGATCCCTTGCATGAAAGATCCAAAAGTGATCCGACAAGGAGAATCAATTCACCTTGTCGCCTGACATTTGTTGCAAAACCGCCAACCAAAAACTCGTATATACGTTCTGAAGTGGTTATTTGTTACTCTTGCAAGCAAAAACCTATAAATAGATTAGGATGAAATTTGTTAACTATATATCCTGATAAGATATAAGATACTAGACAAACACGTTACTCATTTTATCTCGAAATAACGATAAGGAAATAGCGGGCAACAGTTTCTCGTTTTTAAGAATCCTAAAGTCTCAAATATCTAAAAGTGTCAATAGTCTTATTAGTTTGAACACTTAAAAAATCGATCTTACAATGTTTTGTCGCATTTTCTTTTTAACCACCAATGCAAGAATGACGGGTAAAGTTTTACGAGTCTGTCTGTCTATAATATTATAGCTCTCAAACAGGTGAACCGATTTTTGATTTTGTTTTATTTGAAAGGTGAAATAGTCGGGAGTGTTTTACGTGTGTTTGAGAAATCGATCCAAGATGGCTGGTGTCAAAATGTCGGATTACTTATTTTGATACTTTTCGTTTGGAATATCAATGATGATATTGATATAGGGATCCGGGTTCATTTATTTAATTGTTTGAGTCCATTTTATATTTAGCGATTTTTTATTCAGTACTTAATAAAAGCTTGTTTGTAAAGTATAATAATATTTAACTTCCATTTACAGCTGCATGTAAAGTTATCGCTCCGTCATGGTTTATTTAAACGAAGTAGTCGCGTGTGGGAACTATAACGAAACGTAAAACGGTACAAGTGTGAGAGCCCTTGAGAAAGAGAGTTCCGCACCCTTTGGTTTTAAAATGTAATGAAATTTTTCGGCTAGCTCAAAAATAAACGATTGTGTACTTAATGGTTTTATCCCTTATCAAAACCAAACTTGGCTCACCGTGATCACATTATAGCAATAAGTTATACAGCCACTGAAACAAATCTGCTAAATTTCGTGCCGGTATCTTCTCAGGTCAAAACTAGAAATACTTTGCATTGTAATCAATGACGATTCTGACGATAATGACTGTAAGCGGGAAGCGAATTTATTTGTTTTTAACTTCAAATAATGGAGGTTTCTCAATTTGACCATTTATTGATCCCCGAGAACTTTGTCGTTTTTTTAATAGAAAAGAGGCATTTTGTCGAGTATACTATGATACGAAGACCAGAATCTGATGATATTATTTAAGAGACATCCAGAGCAAGTCAGTTGTTTTGTGCCAAAGAATGATTTCTATATATTATCCATCACAACATTAGGTTGTGATAAATAATTATATTCCCCTGAACATCCGACAACAGAACCCTCACAAAACCCCTTGTAAAGTCGCAGCGGAAGACCATAGTTTGTATTCCGTTTCTGGCTAATGCATTAAAATAAGCTGTCAGTCTCGGCGCATCTCGTATGCAACATTCGTGACGTCATCCTGCACGGCGGATTACGTGCGGGCTGCATCAAGATTGCACAGTGTAATAGAGCTGTGGGTGCAACGAATGTAATAAGGAGTGGGATTGATTCTCCTTTCAGACTCCTTTTAACAATGAATGTGTTTTTCGTACGCTGAGAAACTTTTACACTTTAAAGAAAACATCAATATTCTCAAAAAAAAATATAATGTCAATTTATTATTAGTTTGACATAATATTTACTTATTGTGGCGTACTTTATAGTAACGCCACAATAAGTGCATTTTTATTTAAAAGCAAACAATTCAAGCGTCAGATAATGATAATCACTCAACCAGTTTCGAACTAAGATTTTCTATGAGCACCAAACGACGTCATCAACTAGGCCATTCCAACTCACACAGGTTCAAGCCGATTTATATTTATATAGCCAATAAAATCGTTTCACAAATTAAATTAACCGCGATTCCAACCCAATACATTTAACGGTTTAAGCGACACTGCGCCATTAATTTTTTAGCGTATCTAATCGAAAATGCACTATAAGTATGAATTATTTAGATCAATGATTACTAATCATACTTATAAATTCCATCCACTATAACTCGCATTTTAATTTATATTTGACTGGTTTGACTGTCAGTAGGTAGTTTGTCAGTTGTACTTTCTTATATTTGTGCAATTAACTTCAATTATAACATAAAACAAGTATCTATGTAATATCCATAAACTTTTTTTTAAATCTATTGTTTAAAACTGTGTTTAGTCTGTTGAACAGTTTAATGTTCTAAGCTAACGGACAACGCGATTCGGAATCTCTCCACAAATATTATCAGTAACCGGATTCACATCACTGCAAATCCGCTCATTACCAAGTTGACTATTTGAACCTCTTCCAACCCAAAACTGAAACGGCTATAAATCCAACATGTCAGAACTCCCACTTAATCCTCCCATACATGTGGGTAATAACTCGACTCGCCTCCACTATTTCAAAAACTTTTTCAGTCTCACAAATACATTAAAAATCATTCGACAGCTTTGATCAATGGCGTATCTAACTGTCGGTAGTGCTGTCTTATTATCGATAACTTCACGATATATGTGATACTACTTAAACAACAACAAGAGATAATTTCACAGGAATATTTTTATTCACTTGGGCATTAGAGATACTAACTGAGCCAAGCTCAAATGGCTCACTCATTGAATTTGTCCCCAAACTATTATTTAGGTTAGGTTAAGTAAGTAGTGTTTGATGCTTAAGCAAATAGAACATAAAACAAATATTGACTTTCCGAAAATGGTGGTAAAATACTTAATTTTACGATTCATAAGACTTTTTGGAAATATTACGGGAATAAAAGTATTTTCTATAGAGTAAAAATATACTTAAGCAAAAAAAAAATACTTTGATCCCATTTGTAACAAGAGTTTACGTATATTGTTCTATCTCAGTTATGCTTAAATCAGTCGCGGTTTTTCAATTAAAGGCTGATATCACATAATTTCATTTTACGAGACTTTTAAACTCAGTTGTTTCCAAACACTGAAAAGTGGGAGGGCTAGTAATGCAAAAGCCTTAACCGTAACATCGATACGCGCTCCTTAATACCACAGATTTGTAAACAACTCTAGCCGTTTATCAGACAGGCCTACCCGGGCCTGGTTTATAGCTCGCCTAATGGGCCAACTTTTGTGTCGGCCATGTTCAAATTTGCCGATTTTCTCGTCGGATACCGACCGTTATTTATCGCGTTGGACGCTGTTGATTCGACGATTCAATATTTGGAATACTTCGCGGCGTTTGCAGTGTTAAGCTGAGCCGTTTGGAGATATCTGTAGTGTCTTTTTGTTTAAGCAATTGTTTGACGTTTGTTCGCAAACAGAACTACGTTTTCTTTGGATTCGTTGGGGGAAATAGAAGAAAAAATAATATCCATGTGGGTTATTAGCTTTTATTTACCATTTATTGCATTTTAGTGTTTTTCTTTTTGTGTTGATTTGCTCTGTCACGTTTAATTGTCTAATTCATTCCACGTCCGCTTTATGATATACTTTATCACTAATATTATTTTATACAATTTTTTTATTTAGGAATCAAGTGACAAGCAACTTTTCCACGTAAATAACTTTCTTTAGACCCGATCGTGGCTTTAAACATGTCTTCAAGCCACATTGTTTCTATTTCATATATATTTATCTATTTATATATATTTATATTTCTTCGGATGCGCAAAATAAATTTTAAGCGCTCAAAAGCGTTGATGCCAACTTGATGTCCAATTTTCAGAAACAACTTGTATTTAAATGTTCGCATTAAGATAGGCTTTGTTTCAAATAATCACAATAATAATTACAAAGCCATTTCCAAGCCATCTCTGTAGTCCCATCATTGAGCGGTAATTGCATTCCGAACCTTCAAAATGAAGCAATAAGGCGCAAAGAGCGATGCAGATCGAGAAAATTATAAAACGGATTCCATTTGAGTTTTAAATTCTAGAGGGAGCAAAATCCAAACCTACCTTCTCGGCTTTAAGGGATTTACATGGAACGACTTACTACTTATAGAAAGTGATTATTAATTCATGATTGCGTCATGACCTGCGACGTGGGCCATGACTTATGCTGAGTGAGGTCCTTTTATTGTGGACATCACGACTTGCAATTGTCTACATCGCCTGGTTGACGAGGAGAACGCTCATTTTTAATTTTCTTTTAAATATGTTTTCTGTTATTTTCCTTTTTTTCTGTTTTGTGTCCATTCCCTAATTGTTATTGTTATGTTTACTCATATGGCTGTGTTGTGATGTCTTTAAGTAATAAATGTTTCTTTATTTCTTTCTTTCTGTCTTTCTAATTTGGTTTTAAAATAGAGTCGTCAAAGATAATGTAAAATCGTAGGTTGATATTGTTTGACTCCCTTTTTATTTAAAATAGGCTAAGTTTCGAATTTAAGACATGCGAGCTCCATTTCAAACATTCATAATAATATTATAAATGCGACAGTAACTCTATCTGACTTTCACGCCTAAGCCACTGAACCGATTTTAATGAAATTTAATAGAGGTATACGTTGAACCTCATGAACGGATATAATCTACTTTTTTTTAATAAGTATGTAAATAAATATGTTTTATGGAAACCAGTACCCACTGTAGCGCTGCAGAACATAAAATACAAATAGGTATTAGGACTAAGATTGAACCTACGACTTATTTATATTTTGTCACGGGATGACGTGAACAAACTCGCGGTAAACAGTTATTAATAAATAATGGATCAAACAACAGATATTGTATCTCAAATTTAATGAAGACGCTCCCCTAATATATGTGTATGTATATAGAACACAAATTGATGTTACGCCTAATGTAAACCCCCACAAAGAAGGAGACATGGGTTAATTGAAATTCTTCTCTATTCCCGTGGGTAGTTCGCAAAAAGTTCAACTTTAAGATAGGGAATAATGTCCTTCAATGTTGTTTGAGATTGGACTTTGCCTCTGGGAATGATGGGAAAGTAATTTGTGTTTGAAAGTAGGCTATGGTATTGCAGACTGATTTGAATGATAAAGCTTTGGAGAATACGTACCAAAAAACTTATTCGAAATAATGAGATGTAAATTAAAATGTATAAATGCAATTTTCGGTAACCAATGAATAGGAAATAATTTAAAAGCGCGTAAGGTCCCGGGTTCGATTCCCGGTCAGGTCAATTTGGAAAACGAACTTTTCTCAAATGACTTGAGTCTGGGTGTGCTGGGATGACGCCCCCAGTTACTATCCGTCGTCTGGTACTCATAGTACAAGGGAAAACCTTAGTTTGAGACCAGGTGATTGGTGTGATTGTCTGGCGCATTTATTTATTTATTTATTAATTATTTTTTCACAATTAGAGATATATATTTAGAGAGATAAATACATTTATGGACCAATACTGTGTGTTACATTAAAAAACAATCAACATATTACATAAGGTCCTCAGCAAATACTAGAACGGCATTTTTAATATTGCAGCAGCGCTGGTATTCTGGTGGAATAGGAAAAAATCTAGTGAAAAGGTTTCCTGTATCTTATTAAATCGTTAAAAAAAGTTTAGGAAACAACGTTCACCCAAAACTAGCTAGAGGTAGCTTCATTTGTTTTATATTGAAACTATTCATGAGTATTACTAATGTAATCTATATGAATACAAAAAATATTGACTTTGACTAAGGAACTATTTTTATTATTTTTCTTTCAACATTACGGACAAAAAATGTAACATTTAGTTCACTTTAAACACTGCATTTTTAAACAAAACAGTCTAGCAACATGCCGCCCTCAGCATCTCGGTTGGCCTTTGTAATTACCGGCCAATTAGTTCTGTAACGCGACCGGACACACGCCTCTAATTTACGATCAATGCTCAGCCTGCCCGGTTTGCAAACTAGCTAGGAACTGGTAATTGTAGACAAACGTATTTAGTCATTTTAAATGAAATAGACTCCATTTTCGTTAAATGTTTCATGTCCTTTTTACTTAAAAGTAACGCAAACGCGGTTCCGGTCTCATACTATTCCCGGTGTTTCATCATTTTCCACTGAGCTTTCACTCTTTTGATCACATCGTATTTTTTTAAAGCTCAAACCCTTCCTCGGTAAATTTACTATCCAACCCAAAAATATTTTTTCAATTAACATCTCTGAGGTTCCGGGTTCGATTCCCGGTCGGGTCAATATGGGAAACGAACTTTTCCATATTATCTCTGGTCTGATTGTTGTGGTACCGTCGTTGTTTCTGATTTCTGTAACACAAGTGCTTAAGCTACTTACCACAGAATCAGAGCAATGTATGTTGTGATGCTGTCCAATATTTATTATGAAAAAAAAAATAAAACCAGTTGTTACTGAGAAAAGCACGTTTAAACAAACACCTAAACAAACCCTTCAGCTTTATTATATTAGTACACATGTCGACTAACAAATAATACAGCAAAGGATAGATAAACAGTACCATCTGAGGTCTCATTTTCGCCTTCTATTTTTTTTCTTCTATCACGCAAGATTACGATCAACCGTGAGCATAATAATATGTTTAACATAAAAAAACTTTATTTCTTCAGCGAAGTCTATTTCTGGCAACTTCGCGTTTTTTTTATAATTTAACAATGACACGCGGGCGTACTGTGCTCAGCTTTACTTAAATCTAATTTAACATAAATCATCACTCATCATTAATCATGCCTTTATTTCTCGCATACAATCAACATACGAAAAGTGTCGAGTTTCTTGCCGGTTCTTCTCGACACGATCAACTTTCTGAACACGGCGGTAGAATACTTAATTTGTACTGACTATTCATAAGTGCTTTAGTAAAGTTTACACGAATAAAGGTGATTTCTATTCTATTCTATTCTATACCCTAATCTATATAAATTTCATTATGAAAATTGTGATCAAGAATGAAGTTGAAAATTTTACAGGTTTTGAAAGCATTGATGACGTTGATATACTATATACGTTATTGCGTTACGTAGTCATATTTCAAAAAGAGAATTTATTTCAACTCCTTAGAATATTAAAATGATTGACAGCAAGACCGGAGAAAAGAAAGGATTCTCAGCCAAAGTCCCCAATTTGACTGAATTCTTAATCATTTAGCTAAACTTACGAAGTAGCTTCAAGACGAACAGAAATTTTAATAGACGGAATTTAACTGACAGAGATAAATGAAGGTTTAAGGAAGTCAAGTCGAAATAATTGCGAAGGAGAGATAGGTATCTCAAACTTCGAGTTGATGACAAAGGCCCGGGTTTAATAAAGGATATCGATTCGGTATGAAAGAAAAATACAGGTGAAGTTCCGAAGGAAAGTTTTAATTATCTTACTTTTGAATGTTGTTGGTACTGATAACCGGTCAATGTTGGGAATGGAGATCGGATGAGGTGGGATTAGGTTTACGAAATTATGCTTTGAATTTGAAATTGGCATGTCAGGTTTTGGTAGAAGTTTAATGACACCGATATTTGGTGATTTATGGTAATGCTTTAGTCTGTCTATTATGAAGACCATTATTTGGGAATTTAAAACAATTATGAAGATGTTGTGTGCAGAAATGCTATCCAGATAACACATTTCTATGCATAAGACTTCTCTGCTATGAAACAAGAGGACACTGCCCATCAAAACACATCACATATTATTGCCTTAATAATGTTACCATAGTAAAAATAGGCAATGCTACTTAAGAATTCTTTGTCTTTCTCCTACCTTTTATCAAGGCTGTACGTCTATTTACTCTAAGACCAGCTACGACTGTGATTCAGATTTGATGAGTCTGGGTTTGTATTTTTTTTGCGAGGAGACATGCATTAATGCACTGTGCCATCACTTGAGAGAGATGGCAGCGTGTGTGGGACTCCCTGTCGGACAAGGGCGGGAATACCTGCTAAAGTCCCCGCTGGACCTCAGCATCTTGATAGTGATACCGCGAGAATGGAAACTAATAACCAACACAACATCTCCGACGGAATGACCGCGTACTAAGCAACCCCATTTTCTTCCCCTGCAACGGTTTGGCAGAGAAGTTAGAAATGCCGATCCACTGGAATATCCCCGCCTCGTAATGAAAACCGTGAATGTAATGCCGGATAAAGCGCCCTCTCATCACCAACCGGATCTCCAGAGAACCTTCAGGAATCCATGACCTCTTGGTTTTTGCGTTTAACTCTCTAGCCATTATATGGAGTAGTTAAAAAAGTTTGGCAAGCCTTAGCTTGATAAATAAGACGTGTAAATAAAGCTGACGCAACCAAAAACATTACGTTTTTTCTGGACCAGGTTTAGTAGGATAACAATGTAAACTCTCCTCATAAAACAGTACGTACCTACTCGCTAGCAGTTTAGTTTAACACCAGTTTAAGAGTTAGATCCAAACTGATATCTATAAAGAAACAATTCTTTCTAACAAACATAAAACGGGCGCCTGTACGAAGACATCAAAGTCTGTTTTCAACTTTTCCAGTTTCAACTTTGTGATCATTTTGTGTTGAGCATAAAGTGTGATTGTGTTGGGAGTTTGCTGTTGTTTGCGGGAGTGGGACTTGCTGGCATTTTTTTTTTGCATTAGAATACAGTAAAGGTGCTTTTTTATATTTCTTGTGAATGAAAGAAAGAAAGAAAGAAAAGAAAGAAAGAAAAAATATTTATTGACATCGCAAAATTTACAAACAACGCAAGACAAATGAAACAGATATAGTATAAATACTTTGTAAGGCCAATTTGGGTTCCACCTCAGCAAATGCCGCTGCGACATTTTAACGTCCCAGCAGCGCTGGTATTCTGGTGGAACCCCTTGCTTGGAGAATTAGCAAGTGCCCTGGCTCTTGTTCGTTCCCCACGCAATCGAGTGCCGCTTATAATTTTATGCTAAAAACTACACACAAAAAAGAAAAAAGAACAAACGTCAAAAACAATCATTGATAAAAAACAGGCAAAGACAATAAAGTACTAAACAATCACAACGGAAGCAGAAGATATAACTATTACAAACACAGTGTTTCATATGAGAAATAAAAACTTGCCAGTAAATAAAGGTGAACAGAGAAGTTTGAGAAATACTTTCTGAGCTGTAAACAAAGCTATTCGAAATGTGTTTGGAAATATTTTTAAATAAAACTGAAGGCATACACGTAAAATGTAGCCTAGGATGCCCTTCAAATGAACTCAGTGAAATGGGTTTAGATTCTTTTTTGCACAATTTAAAGCACAAACTGGCTGACATTGGCTAAAAACTGAGTGAAGGAGCTCCCGCTTAGAGGCGTAATATGAGAGAACCCAATATCTAACAGATGACGATTATGGACTAATGATGTTGAAACAAAAATCGAATTTCCGTGAACCAAATACATAATACAGCAATAATAAATGAAAGAAAACAGGAAAACTAAATTCGTTTTTCGCTTCTAATTCTCAACACAAACATAAAAACCTTCTTTGCCTACTCGGATATAGTAATAACTATATCCAATTTAGTCAATTCCAAAAACCCTGCAGAGACACCTACCTAATTATTTACTTCTCGCTGTACTAAACCGGAAATACCCGGGTTCATTAACAAAAACGCTCTACGTCACAATTAAGCTCCGAATTACTTCGCGCGTTAAGTGCAGGTGCCTATACTATGAGGTGGCCACGCGGAAGCCATTAGGACGGGTGGGACATTTCTTATTGGAGCTAGAAAGCGAGAATATTTATATCCGACAATCCCTAACTAAGGGAATTTTTAAAAATAAAGTTCGTGAATACTTCTTCTCTCTCGCTAACAAGTAATGATAGTCATGAATTTGTCAATTGCTGAACCAATTTATTTATCTTCTGAATTTATAGTTATGTAGATATTTGTTTTTATATATAAATTATTAATATTATGTTAATCTAAGTATACCTTCATATTTTATATATTATATTCTAATTAATTTATATAGTATGTGTATTATTATCGTATATTTAAAAGATACCGTAATGTTATTTTTAATGCTTAATTTATTGTTGTTTAAAATGATTTCTTTTTTTTTTCTCCCATGTTACCGCACCCATATACAAACTATCTGCATGACCCAAGGGTTGACTGGTAGAGAATGCCCCTAGCATTAAGTCCACCTGTTGTACCTATTTGTGCAATAAAGTTTTTAAATAAATAAATATTTATTATACGGAATTTGAGGGTTTAGTATTTTTTTTGTATATTTATAACTAGTGGCCCGCTGGCAGTTTCGCACGCGTACAATCTCCGTTTTTTCCGGTATTATCTAAAGTCAATGAATGAACTATCCAACACAAAAATAATTATGCAATTTCAACCAATAGTTCCTGAGATTAGTGCGTTCAAACATACAAACAAACTCTTCAGTTTTATAATATTAGTTTCATTAATTAACGTATCAAATCGTGATGATATTTTTAGTAGTTAGTTTAAAAATGCTTATTACCGGACGTTTCAATTCCTTAAAGATTTGCAGGCTCCCCGAGCAGAGGAAAAGAGTGAAATTACTCAACGGTTTGCAATAAACAATGAATAATTAAATAATAATAATAATAAAACTGTGATCGCGTTTGGAACCGTCAATTTATTTTAATTAAATTGGTTTGCTTTTTAACAAAATTTTCAATTTTAAAGAACCATATTATAGTTAAAATAGGATATACTTCATATTACTGATAACATTAATAAACTTTCTTGAGGTTTCAAATATGAATTTCATCTCTTTCTGGATCTCAACAATTACACACTGACGAAGACAACCTTCTAATAAATCTTAAACGATATCAACGTTTGTAAATAAGCAGGCAGGACAGTCCACCAAAGCAGTTGAACTTTGGTCACCCTCACCAGCGTCACTCGGTGTGGAGGATCCTCAAGCAGAGGGCCACAATTAGGGTGGGAGGGCACTCGATGCGCGATATTGTGGGACGAGGTGCCGACGACTGGGATAGCCAATTAATGTATAGCTAATGAGAACTGATATTTAAATCAGATCAGTATTGTGTTAACAGAGCAAATTCGAAAGATAACTTAAGTATTTATAATTTATTTAACAGAATTGGTTTTAGTTTTGTTTTATAAATGTATGTCGCTTTACCTACTTCTAACATAAAAGCTAAAGTTAAATATTTTAAAGGAACTAGTTTGTTTCGACTCTTATTATTTTCTTGCAATTTGGAACTTGTACGTTTAACTTGTATGAGTAAGGCTTAAAAAAGTTTTCAAAATCTGTTCACCAGCCACGGAGTTATGCCCGAACACACATAGATATGCGGTCGAATTGAAAACCTCCTCCTTATTTTGAATTCGATTAAAAAACAATTGGTTATAACTTCAAATCACGCGGGGAAAATTTGCAATTTAAGAGCCCAAATTGGGAAAAGCTTACAAAGTTAATAAAAGGTGAAGTTCGCAATGTCATTATTTCTGGCTTGTATTACCAAATTTTCCGACAAGATTGATGGTTTCTTGCTTCGAAAAGTATATATAGCCGTTAGTCCTGGCTTTAGTACTACTAGGTCTGGTTTCCCTAGAAAGACTCGAGGAAGCTTGATAGAAATCAGTCCAATTTAAAAACTAGACTCGAAAATGTAAGCAGAACTTGGACGAACGACCGCCGTAGCCGAGAGGCGAGCGTGCCGGACTTTGGCGTCGCACCATTACTGAGGTTTGATCCCCGGTCGGGTCAATATGGGAAACGAAAAATACAAAAGTATTGCCTTGGGTCTGGGTGGTTGTGGTACCGTCATTGTTTCGGATTTCTGTGTCACAAGTGCTTTACTTACCACAGAGCAATATATGTGATGTTGTCCAATATTTATATTTATTCAAACACTTTGAGAAATAAAAAACGTGTTGAACTTGATTCTAGGATCTTACATTTAACGATTAGTACGTAAGCTTAAAACTGAGGACAATATCACCGCGTACTTTTGTGTAGACCTACATAGGTGTGCAATACTATGGTACATAATTTTTATCTTCAAAAGGCTTGAGTAAAGCCCAAAAATCAAGCTCACTAAACTTCCAAAAGCAAGTCATAATTACAGGAATTGTGCCAGTGGAGACACTTTAACGGTATTTGTCAGTTATACTATAATTCGAATGATATATGCATGAAAACAATTTAAAAAATTAAATTTGTCAATTTCAAAATTATTTATCTTTTTTCCAGATTGCCTCCATATCCGTCATAGCTAATATCTCTTACTCTCTTTATTTTTATCCCATGAAAATCATCAGGCTAATACAATTTTAATTAAAAGGCATTGGAAAATATACATTTTGCGTGATCTCATTCTCAAATAGAAACCAGCAATGCAACTCCTCTTTAATTGTTTCGTTAGTGGTATTAGTAGGTAGTTAGTAGATTGAAGATTTTTTTATAAAAGGCAAACATAACTGACTGATCCATTAATGTAGAGCTGTACATACAGTATGGATGTATGATCTATTAGAGTGACATAAATCACCTCCTTCGCCAAAAAGAGAGGGCTCTCTAGGGTCCCGGGTACGATTTTTTGTCAGGTCATAATCGTAAAAACACTTTTTATATTGTGTCTGGACAAGGTGTTATTGTACCGTCGTATTTTAACGTGTAACACAGGTGTTTTAGCATTCTTCTATGTTATAGTGCATGTTGCAAATATTAAGCATACTTTTATCCCGAAATAACACGGAAAAAACAGTTTTTAGCAGCTAGCAATTAAAATAAAGAGCTAAGAAAGCCAGATTACTTCACTGCATTATTTGTACTGTAATAATAGTGTCACGCATTACACGAGGGCTGTAAGGGGGTGATCACCCCTGCGGAAATGGGTGAGTTACCTACTTAGGGGAAATAGGGGAGGGGTAAATTGGAGAAGACCGCGTGAGATGCCTTTAGCTCCCCACGTCATTCACTTAAATGACACATTCTTGTACCGATTACCTTTTTAACGAGAGAAATTCGCTGATAGTCTAAATCGCTGCCAGGAAAAAAGTTTCGTACCTGGTTTTGTAATAAAACACAGTAAAAGTTTGTTATGTAGGTAGTAGTACAGTAGAACTGATTGAATTTAGAAAAACAATAAAGCGGGTGACTTTCGATTAGGTACTTTTAATCGTAGGTATAGGTAGGTAGGTAAACTACAAAATGGACAGAAGATCTTCACGTTGGCAAGAAGATAGATGTCGTGGTGAAGACCTATGTTCAGCATTGGACATCCTTCAACTAATAAATAATAAACGAAATATTAGACAACATCACATACATTACTTTAATTCTGTGGTAAGAAACTTAAGCACTTGTGTCACAGAAATCAGAAACAATGACAGTACCACAACACCCAGATCCGAGTCAATATAGAAAATTCGTTTCCCATATTGACCCGAACGGGGATCGACACCGGGACCTCAGATATGGTGCGACGCCATGGTCCGGCCCGCTCGCCTCTCGGAGGTCGTCATATAACTGAAACTGAACTGATAGTGATGATGAATCATATACAGTATTTACACCGCAAGGTTTGACCAGTTTTATTTACAAGTTTTTATCAGTGAATTTATCTCTTGACATCAACCCGAATAAAAATCATTGTATAATATCAGACTTCATTTTACACAGGTACTTTGAGCAGATGAACACTGAAATCTAAACGTAAAGAGAGAGGGTTCACAGTCCAATCACTGCGTCCGAAGGTCCGGCGACCGCACAAAACAGTTTCAAATTTATTCAGAACCATTCTGTGCAGTGTCACCACTATTAAAATGTATGTCCAGTCTAGAAGCTAGAAAGCAATGTCTTTTTACACTTAATCAGGTCATGGTGGAGAGCATAGGGTGTATAAGGTTGTAAAATAATAGAATCTCTCTTATTGCTCATAATGTATCTGGATGTACAAAAAAAAATATATATATACACACGAGTATGAAGCTGTAAGTTAAAAACCTGTATTTCCTCTGTTTTTGCTACGTCTACAGATGTAACAGTTATCGTAGTAAATAGCCTATTTATCGGTTCGGAAGTGGAGAGACTGGTCTCTTGCATAGACTATTTTACAATAAGTTTAGAATAAGTCATAGTATATCTCGTAACTAATTATATGTAAGAGAGAGGAGAAGAAAATAAAGAAATTATTATTATTATTACATGTAGGACTACGCATCTTAAAATGAACTATATTTTTATGAGCTTAAGTTAGTATTCTTTGCAATAAAGCAGGAACTGGAGTCGTTTGAGTCCTGCCTATAGAGTGTAACCATAGATTCATAGAAATGAAATAACGGATCATAAAATGCAAAACTGGTTTCAAAAAATGGAAAAAAATCAACAAAACTTTAAAGGGTTGTGCGCTTTTTAAGGAAAATCTTTCCGTTCTGCTCATGAGATAAAATTAGTATGATGTGCGTGCACTCTGTCATATGTCAAGTCAGATTTTTTAATTTATCATTTTGAGGCGTGACGAAAGTTATTTTTTTTTAATTTTGCATAATCTCTGACCAGTGATACATCATTATCAGTGCATCTCCCCAATTATGGTTTGCATAACAGCTAAACCTTCGCTTTGCACCTAATCCAGAGGCAGTACAAAATCCAAATTGTTGGGTCTCCACAAACACGGTAAAACGTCCAGACTGAAAAAAAATTGATTGTGGTGTCACTCTGTTCCAGTTCGAGTGGGTCCAGAATTTAAGGCATCTTGGAATTTCACGCGAAACTGAGAGGCGAACTTTCGGTTGATTTTATTCCTGCGCCAAAACGCCTTTGTGCTGGGACAAAAGGCGGACTATGTTCGCTTGCGTTGTTCAGGATTAAAATTACAAGTGAATTAATTTTCGAGATGTCATTGTGATTTTAAAATTATTCGCTGTCATGCGCGCACGTTTGGGTAAGATGAACTTTTGCGAAAGGATAACATTTCATGAAAAATATGCTTAAACCGTCGTTCTATGAAAATTAAATTGGTACATCATAATATTTTACATCAGTTGACTATATCATAACAACATAAGATGCTTGTAAATTATTATTTTTGTTACCTACTACATCACCACAACTTGTATTTTTATTAGTTCTATTAGAGCCGTTATTAGACTTGTCTCTCTTACCTTGAAGGCTTGACCCCTGCCACTAATGTAACACACTCTGGAAACCTCCCTGACACCCAGGAACACCACAACACCAAAATTATTGTTGCGGTCTACTGTAAGGTATTAGGTTAAGATATTTTACTAGTCGGGCTGCTACAGTACGAGCGATAAATTGCTATGCCCTACCTCTCCTAAATAATAATCATTCTATATTAGGCATTCATTAAAAGTAAATTTTAAATTTTGAATCATTACAATATTTAGTAACAATTTGAATGAATCATTTTTCAATGTCGTTTTACGAAAACATATTGAATTACATAGTTCGTGCAAAGAGATATCGAAAAGACTCATACATTTTGCAGCCCAAAATTTGGCAGCTACTCCGCGTAGCAACTTTTGATGTCTATTTAACAATGTATTCAAAGTCAAAGTCAATATTTTTTATTCACATAGATTACATTAGTAATACTTATGAATGAATATATTGCAGCAATATCTTAAGTACCTTATCATACAGCAATAATTTCAATATTTCTGCAAACTTGTTGATTAATTGCCGTATTCTTCTCGGTAGGATTAGGTTCCGAACCGGCTATAGCTTCAATTTTGGTTTGTGTTCATTCTGACGGTGCATAAGTGTTACTTGTAACCTACATAAATAAATAACCTACATGAATTGACTTTGACTTTGACATGAGTTATTAAGTTACTATTATTGTTCATATTTCATAAAGGTTGAAACGATTACAACAAACTTGCCTCTGAATCTTTCGCTGGAAAATAGTGCTCCTAAAATTTGTAAAACTCCTACTTCCAGGGCCTCAATTTTCGAATACAGCGCAAAAGCAAACAGCGTTTCATCTAAAATTATTTGATAGAAGCCTGACTCCGTGTCTTGGTGTAATCCACTCTTTGGCGAGCAAATACACTGGGGATGATAAGTGGATTGGGCTCTCGCCGAGCCGGGTTCAATTTTAAACAGTGTCGCTGCTTCTGGTCCGTGTTTGTTCTTCGCTACATCTTTCTATCTGGCCATATTCCTTTGAGGGCTGTAGCAACGCGAGTTTTGTTGTTTGACGTCAAAAAGAATCACAGTGGAAACTGTGATCGAATTAGTATCAAGTCGCTTTAGTCATCTTTTTGGGTAGCGCGAGTGAGGTTGTGGTTAAGGTATGAAAAGATGTGGGAAGGTCAGCATAGTAGTTATAAGTAAGTGACCTGACAAACAAATTTAGGGATACGACGATCAAATTTTTATGTACTTGGAAAATAATTCAACAGACGCACTAACTAACTGGCTCTAAACAAAGATTTATCCTTATAAGATGAACTCATACCAGATTAGAGCCCATGCCAAATTAGAAAAGTAAGTTTTCCAAATTGTCCTGACTGAGAACCGATTCCGGAAACATTTTGCACTTTCTGAGTCTACCAGCCACTATGTACTGTAACTACTGTGCCAGTGAACTCATAGTAAGCAAATAAATACGCCAGATGATTGCACTTTTAGAATACTAAGGTTTCCCTTCCGTTAAGCATCAATGGATCACCACAGAAAATATACTACACTTGCAGTGGCCAGCGACTTTTTGTGCGTTAGTATTAGAATAAAAGTCTCCTTTGTATTTTTCTAGTATCTAATCTTTTTAGGTATATACCAAATATTATCCAAAAACATGTAGTACTTTTAGCGTGAAAGAGGAACAAAATATACATACAGACATACATACCCACATTCACAGATCCATTAATTCTTACAGCTTAAATTTTATCGTCCTATTAATTTTTATATGACCATTAAAGAAATTGCCTAAAGCTAAAAAAAATCCTGCTTCTTAATTTATCAACCTGTCTTGTCTCTGGGCGACGCTCAACAAAGTTCCCGTCTGGATTCAGATGAAGGAAACATTATGTAAATCGCGGGCCCGTGATCAACTCCAAGGGAGTTTGGACTCTTATCAGGGAACTGGCTTTACTTAATGAGGGGAGTTCTTTTGAATTTGGTAGAAAGAAAGGTATTAAGTTCGTTCTAATTTGAAACATGGATCACAAGACTATGAATCTGGCTTGTAGCCCAGTACTTAGTATTGAAGTAAGGCAGATGTAGGTAAGTTGCACATGCATGCACACACATCTGCACGTGTGATGGAATGTGATATGTTGTGTTTGTGAATGTTTGTGCGTGCAACATAAAACACAATATTTAACTCAATTTCTTCAGCTTTATAATATCAGTAAGTATAGATTACAATTATTGGCGGGTATGGCATACCATACCCGCCAATAATTACCATATTACATATAATAACCTTCATTATAATAGATATTTATTATATACCTATATATAACATCGTTTTTTTTTACATAGACACACATTTTCGTTAACACATTTCTTGATGTTTAGCTTTATGTATTTGAAAGGTGGTTTAGTATTTTTTAGGTTCTTTTTAATCGAACACTTTAATGGGCTATTTATTTTTCAACAAACTTAATCCCCGGTCGCACTATCACTTCAGGTTGTACATGTTGTTTTATTTGTAATGGGTTCCAAGGGTTGACTGGTAGAGAATGCCCCTAGCATTAAGTCCACCTGTTGTACCTACTTGTGCAATAACGTTTTTAAATAAATAATGATGCTACAAATATTTGACTTAATGGAGTACTGTTTAGCTCAATCATGTTTAAGTATATGAATTAAAAATGCATTTTTTTAGTATTTTAGTTTCGATACGTGCTCATAATAAATTGCGTCATCAATGTCATATGATAATGTAATATTATTTTAGACTGAAAGATCGCAGTTTAAAAAGGAATTAATTTATCCTCAAACCTTTCCCAATTTCGGATATGTTTAAGGCTTAAAAGGCATTACCGTCTAAATCTCGCACAAAGCCTTTAGTTCCCAAAACCAATTACGGACGGCCAGTGTTGCCAGAAAAAGGGTAGGAACGTGCACGCAAAAATAGCCACGAATAAATCTAACGAAAACCGGTGTGACCAACAATTCTGGGTCGTATTTTGAATACGATTAAACCTGAAGGATAATGGAAAACATGTATAAACATAATATCGTTTTCATAAAATTAAATATAGTTTTCGTGTGCAAATACAATTCAGTAAATGTGCCAGACAAGAACCAATCCATTGGTCTTAAACTAGGGTTTGTAAGTGATTACCAAATGACAGTTGCTTCCTATGGGTCCAGTACATAAAGATCTAAGCCAGTTCAGAAAAGTTACTTTTCTCAACTGACGACTTATAATTTAAGTTTATCCAACGATGGATAGTTAGTTTTAATTCTCATCTTGCGACTAAAGCGTTTTTCAAATGCGATCAAAACCCAAATTTTTGATTAATCCATCAAAAACGAATTTTTTCGTTTGTTCGTTACGTTTTTTGGGAGTAGACCCGCTGGTTGAGACTCAAACCACAGATAATATAGACTTTGGGTGCCAATCTTAACCACTGCGCCCTTGAGGTCGCAAAATTTTGATAGTTGACAAGTATCAAAACATGTAAATTATCAGGATTGAAAATTTTATTTAAACCATATTGCTATTGTTTATTGACTTTAGCGTCTTCTACTTCTAGTCTTAGCCCTCTGGAAATACAATATCGAGACCTTGGTTCCCGTGGTTTCATAAAAATTTGAATTATCTAGCACAATTGAGGAGTGCTTGCGACTGTATTGAAATCGTAGTGCTTGTTACTACTGACTTAAGCGTGGTCTGAGTCTAATCTCTCGGTTAAATCGGTTTCACCGTTACATCTCAATGCGTGATTTGCGAATACCAAGAATTGCGGTCTTTTGAAAAATTCTTAACAGTATTTATAAACCTTAAGACTTTTGCGTTCCATTTTAAACATTTAAAATTATTTAATGGGTCAACACGCGACACCATTTTTATTTAGTAGTTAATACAAATCGGTTAGGTTGCACCAACCGTGGTCACGAGCTCACTGACAACCTAATTTAAACGTCGGGCAGTAAGTAGCTCGTATTAACTACTAAATAATAATGGTGTCGCGTTTGACCCGTTAAATTATTTTAAATGTTTAACAGTATTTATTTATCATGTTCACATTTTTACTCACGCAGACCAAACAAAACAAGCAGTTGTAAAATTGTGTAACCAGTACGAAATCCTTCAGCAAACACGCCCATCGGGACAATGGCGGCGAACACGTGAAATGAGATGTCTCATAACACTGGGATACGAGTCTGCTCGTTGCTAGATGCACTTGTGTTGCTGGTTTGGGTTTAGACACTACCATTACCATTTTAAGAGAGGTAGGGCATAGCGATTTATAGCGCGAACTGGAGCAGCCCGATTGGTGAAATACCTCCGCCTTACAGAAGACCGCAGCCAAATAACAATCACTTCTGTGTTGTTGTGTTCCTGCGTGTGAGTAAGGTTTACAGAGCTCCTGGGTGGTGCTACATTAGTAGCAGGGGTCAAGCCTTCAAGGTAAGGGCGACAAGTCCAGTAACATATTTATTATGCTGTACTTGTCACCCTTAAGCTAGGACCTCATTATCACTTAACATCAGGTGGGATGAGGTCAATCTTGAAGTGCAATATAAAAAAAAAAACCATACCTTCGGCAGAAAAAGGACAAAATTGCATTTTTTTTCCATTTTACAGGAGAGCCATTTAAAAAAAATTGTTTTGCTTTAGTGTGGTCTAGATCTGTTATCATTACTCTAAAGGCCTCCTTTGCAAGACACAAACCATTTTACTATACTAGCTGTTCCCGCAACTTTGTTCGCGTAGACTATAGGGTCTTTCCAGTTTTTTTTTCGCTAACTCCCGTTCCCGTGGGATTTTTTCAATATCCTGTTGCAACTAAGCTTTATGTTTACTAAGGTACCTGCATGCCAAATTTTAAGGCCGCCAAATTGCCCGCTAATTCCTGTTCCCGTGGGAATTTCGGGAATTTCTTTCTTAGTGCACCTCTACGGTACTTAAGTTTAGCCGTTTAGGCTGTGCGTTGATATGTCAGTCAGTCAGTCAGTTTCTCCTTTTATATATTTAGATTCTTTTTAGTCATGTGCTTTACAAGAATTAAGAAGGTTTACTTTTTTTATTAGTTTTGTTTTTAAGACAGTTGACAATTGTGCCCTTGTTCTACCGAAGGTGCGATATTACTTATATTATTAATGTGAAAGTTTGTGAGTATGTTTGTAATTGGGCCAGACTTTGGCGTTGTCTATGAGGTCCCGGGTCGACCCCCGGTGAGGCTAATATAGGAAACGAACTTTTCTATATTGTTTCGGATCTGGGTGTTCTGGTAACGTCTTTGTTTCTGATTTTTTTTAATATCAGTGCTTCAACTACTTACCACACAATCAAAGCAATGATGTCCAATATTTATTTTTTTAATACTTAGTTACTTATCCATTTTTATTATTGTTCGTCATCATCATCATCATTTCAGCCTGTTCAGTAGTGGACAGTCCACTGCTGAACATAGGCCTCTCTTACCGATTTTCAGCGCGACCGGTCCATTGCCACCTGCATCCAACGAGACCCAGCAATTTTTACTAGGTCGTCGGTCAATCTGGTAGGTGGCCGTCCCACACTGCGCTTGGTGGTACGTGGTCTCCACTCAAGAACCTTTTTGCCCCATCGACCGTCCGATCTTCGTGCTATGTGGCCAGCCCATTGCCACTTCAGCTTACTAATCCTACGGGCTATGTCAGCAACTTTAGTTCGTCTACGGATTTCCTCATTCCTGATTCGGTCACGTAGAGAAATGCCAAGCATAGACCTCTCCATAGCTCGCTGATTGTTACAAATTATATTAAAAAGTGTTTTATAACGACAAGAGCCCGTAAAAAACCATTTAAAATATTGCCCATAATCTGAAACATTCCGGGACGGTGTATCAGCTGACGCGACGATAGATACAATTTTGTTGCACGAGTGAGCGCTGCGTGGGTCGAATACGGAGCCAGTACTGAGAGAATTTGTCAGCACTCATTTTTAAGGGGAACGTATTTTGTGGACAGCTTTAATAATTAGACGCGTATACCTTCCACCAAAGTATACTATGTTAAATAATGTTTTTACTAAAGTATAAATTAAATTGATTGTGCTGACATTTGGAAATATTTGGGGGGTTTTGGACCTAAATCCACCACAAGAATGCTGAAAGCGTATGGGGGAGGTCTTCACCCAGCAGTGGAATAGTTTGTTTGTCCTTTGTTCGACTATCAGAAATACATCTATAACTCGCTATATATTTTATGACTCAATTATGTTAAACATTTTTGTTTTGTCTCGACATCACGTAATGCAAAACCTTGTATCGATAATGAATGTTTGTTACACTTTCATGTAAAAAATAAATACTTAGATTTTTAATAAAGTTGAAGGATAGACAAAAAATACTTGACTTCCATAATAGGATACTTTTATCCCAATTTAATACGATGAAAAATCGCGGGCACTGGCTCAAATTTTATACGGGACCCTTAATGCTCGAGTTGTAGAAATATTTCCTTTTTTATACAAAAGTACTAATGTAATGCAGGTCTGTCAAAGACAGCCGCTGGAATATTCCACCCACGTATGTGTCTCCGTGCAGCAGAATTGCTGTTATCAAGCACCCTTCCTTTATTTGCGAATGTAACTCAAGCCTTGATGACCTTAATAGGGGTTCTTGTGGCTTGTTGATTTGATGACCCAGATTTTATTTGGGTTAGCATATTACAATTGAAATGGGGAAGTTGATTAATTTTATTTTGTGTTGTTTAAAAGTGACTGCTCATGAAAAGAAACTAATATGAAACAATTGCAACGTTGTAATTTGGCAAACGATTTTATTTAATTTTAGGATTTTCCCAATAAACTCCATAAAATTCGGCAGTCGAGAGAGATGTCATTTTGTATAAATACTTTGTAATTTTTCTTAAATAAACATTATAAATTGTTAATTAATGAAAACTCTTAAAATTGAGATTATACTCATTTCTATTTTTTAAATGTATAATTTATTAAATATTTATAAAATGAAACGTTAAAAATGTGCACAAATTTTATGTGATTCGATTTGTTAAACTCAAGTGTCATAAAAATATTTGAAAAACATAGAAAAACTTCCCTAGCAGTTTAATAATTAGGTTAACTTCATGTGAATCTCCAAAAATTGTAAATAAATAAATTAAAATATTGTCAACATTACATACATTGCTCTGATTCTGTGGTAAGTAGCTTAAGCACTTGTGTTACAGAAATCAGATACAACGACGGTACCACAACACCCAGACCCGAGACAATATGGAAAAGTTCGTTTCCCATCAATATGGGATCGATCCCTGGTCGGGTCAATACCCGACCGGGGATCGAACCCGGAACCTCAGAGATGGCGCTCGCCAAAGTCAGGCCCGCTCGCCTCTCGGCTACGGAGGTCGTCAAAGTAAATGCAAAGAACATATTAAATTTATGGTACTTTGTAAATGGTTGTTAACAAACAATACACACGTTTATAAGATTTGTTTGACAAATCTAGCTCCACAATGTTTTTTTCTGCTCACTCATTAAATTACACATAACTAATTTAATCCAAAATAGAGTACAGTTATCAAAAATGAAAACAATCAATCACCTTAACAGTAAACCTTCCAGAAAAATATATAATTTCTCTTTTTTCGGTCGAATATCCAGTCCTTACAGAGAGTGCACCCTCGTGGCACACTGTCCGTGACAGATATTAAACTTGCGTCACAGAACTACTCGCCGTTATATAATTATACCGTTCAACGAACGTTCCGCCGCATTTAAACAGCTGATGAAATGGTTCGCAACTTTTGTTGACACTCAAATTAATTTTTGTTAGAAAGTCGCTTCCAGTCATTTCAGAAACTCAAAAACTAAATAGTTTACGAGTTAAACAATTTGTTAAAGATTGACGGAATGGATAAAGTTAAATTAAGAAAGATAAGATTGAGATCTATATATGTTTCAAAGATTTTAGAACTAGTCGGTTTTCTATGAAAGGTAAATTAAAAATCTATCTAATTTAGGTATGATCTTCTTTGTAAGTTATAGGTTCCGAACCGGAGGTAGCGTCATTTGCATTATATAGACGTTTCATAAAAATTACTGGTGTAATTTACATGAATAAAATAATTTTGAATTTGAATTTGAATTACATTTTAAATTTATTTGCATTCAATGGAACATTCTTACTTCGTAAATATGAATAATACACACAAGGAGTTAAGCCTATTTTGAAAAATGTGCCTTGAATATTATTTAAATAATGATTTGCGGTAACAAAAAACGTTCAAACTGCTAAAAATTTTAAAGATGTTTGCAAGGATATTAATGAAAATGACACAATTACAGACATGCAGTAAATTAAAGAGAAAATTAATAGGGTAATGCTACGTTTTCTCGATTTAAACAATATATTACCTACATAGCTTTTATCTTTACCTATTTATTAAGAATTTCCAATGCAATTTTGATTGCAATCATTAATGAAACACATGTAAAAGCTTTTATTTATTTTATACCACAACACTCACAAGAGTAAAAACATGTAACCGCATTATTTATTTACAACAAAGTTTTATAAGTAAGACTTTTTCTTTTCCAATAAACTTTTTTTATTAAAAGACGTGCCCATTCAAACATTTTTAAGGATATATTCTAGCTTTTATTCATAATATTGTACATGGGCTGCGTGTACCAGACTGTCTGTGACAGATATTAAGCCCGCGAGCCACCGAGTACAATATATCACGACCAGTGTTCTTGTCACACGTACTCATTCTGAATACATTACTGCGACGGATTGTTAGGAAATCTGGTACGTACGTTAGTATTATACTGGCATAGGTAAGCTTTAGGTTAAGATATGACTGAGGTTCTAGAATTTGTTTGATATTTAAAATGTCAGTACGAAGCTTTTTCAGTGTCATGTCAGTTGTTTATGTCACGCAAACTCATATTGTTTGCTTATACAAGAATAGTTTATGAGAAAAATATATAAAAAATAATAATTGACATAACTCAGGCAAAAAGCAGTCGGTAAGTGTAGGTAGGTTATAGTTCTTATAACAAAGCAAATTTTTAAAATTGAATTACAAGTTTCGCCTTTTTTTGTACATGTTTTTGCGTCTGATAAATTGACGTCACTAAGTAGTAAATACGGCGTCCACTTACAATAACGACAAAGTACACTCGTTATTTTTAAATATAAATTTAAATGATTTTTAGTGTAACGATTGAAAAATTGTGTTTTTTCTCGTTCTTTATTAGGACTACAGAATATGTTTGATTTTTAAAAAACCGAATGTAATAAAAAACCCTATTACTTTATTGCATCGAAAAACTGATGTTCAAAGCATAAATAAATAAATAAATAAATGCGCCAGGCAATCAAACCAATTACCTGGTCTCAAACTAAGGTTTTCCCTTGTACTATGAGTACAAGACGACGGAACTGGGGGCGTCATCCCAGCACACCCAGACCCAAGTCAATTGAGAAAAGTTCGTTTTCCAAATTGACTTGACCGGGAATCGAACCCGGGACCTTACGTGCTTTGGGCGCCTACCTTAGCCACTGCGCCACCGAGGTCGTCAAAAGCATGGAATCATTATTCTGGTCAAACAATCAGATTATTCAAATGTACAATGTCCTTACAGAAATTAGAGACACACCTTATTATATTTTTAGTTCTTATTACAACGAGACAAGGGTAGTGAAAAGTAGTTGGTCCGACCAGTTCAATCTGAAATCGGTATCACACATCCTCTTGTGAAAGTCAGTCGGGTAGTGTTCGTATACGCGGATTCTGTCTAAGCGAGTCTGCCTGTGACAGTTATTAAACAATCCGGCGAGCGAATGGGAACAATATATCAAGCCTAGTGTTCACGTCACGTGTTTACTTTTAAAACAAATCAATTTCAAAATAAACTAACGGATCAAAACGCGACAACATTTTTAAGTAGGTAATACGAACTACTGCCCGACATCTCGGTGAGGTTGCACCAACCGTGGTCACGAGCTGACTGGTCTTGCGCGTATTTGTTTGTCTGGGGAAGCGTGCAAATCTTCATCCACCCTCACATTCTAGCATAACAAAATGTTATTGAAGTCACTTCGACACACTGCACTGACATACAGTATCCAGAATTGTTTTTGATCGTTCCAACCGCGGTAAATGTAGTCGCGTTTCAAACTGTTAAGTTGTTTTAAATGTATGAAATGGAACGCAAAAGTCTTAAATTCAAATGAAATATTTGTTAATAAAAATAAATTACATATGGCATGTTTGAATTGTAACTGAACATATCGCAAAATATTTCTTCTAGCGGTTCAGAGCCAATTCTTCTCGATAGAATTAGCGAAATATGTCGGATCCGACAACGGATGGCAATTTTTAATCCTCATAACCATAAAGAAATCATTTCGAATGCAAATTAAGCGTTTTCAAAAAACAAAATATTATTTATGCATATCAAAAACCACGTCTTCATTCCCAAACTTTTCAATAATCTTCAAAAACGAAACCTTTCGTTTGTTCGTCTCGTTTTCGAGAGTACCCCCCTCCGAATTTATTTTAAATTTTGCATTAGCTTAAATTTTGGTATATGTTCATTTTGACGATGAATAAGTGTTACTTATAACCTACATTGATAAATAAATTGACTTTGACAAGAGTAACCAAGTTTGAAAATAGAGCAAATATTATAAATAATATTATTTACATACATACAGAAAAAAAATATTAAATTATCAATTGTAATCTCCGCGATCAAATGATTAAAATATATAATGTCATCTAAATTGACTGTTGTAATCAAACTAAAGTCTGAATTCCGGTCCAGCATTAATTACTCACTCAAAATTTCAGAGTTCTACGTATAACATACTTCATTTAAACAAATTTTAAACACGCTTACAATTCTGATAAAAGGGTTACGACGTATGTTCGCCTTCTCTCCTCCGGGTACAATATATCACAATGAATGTCCATATCATGCGCGCTCATTGCGAATCCATTACTGCAACGTATTGCAATCATAGCGTTTAGATGGACTTGACGTGTCAATGGACATTGCGGTTAAGCTGGAATTACGCGGTGCAAAACTAGAGTGCGGCTGTTATTATTTTGATTTACGGCTTCGGGTAGCGGTCGTGGCGTAATGTGCATCTCGCGACAGTCTGATGGCTGCTATTATGCTAATTGAATCGGCAAGCTAGTTTGCTTGCGTTGGATCAAGTGGCGAGTCATGTTAATATGACAGTTGCACTCTTGATAGTCTTCATCGTCTTCAAAATTTGTGTGCGGTAAACTATCGTTTTGTTTAATAGTGTCATTAAGCCTAGTTTGCTTGCTTTGGATCAACTAGCGAGTCATGTAACTACGACAGAGGCATTCTTGCAAGTGTTTATGGTCTTCTTTATATGTCTACAACAGTTATTCTGAATAATATTGATTTCTTAGCGTAATTCACTTGCTTTGGATCGAGTGGCGGGTCATTTATTTAAATGCACGTGTACTCTAGCAAGTGTTTTTTGTCTTCTAGATATGTTTACGGCAGTTATTCTAAATAATATTGATTGCTAAGCGTAATTCAAGTGAATTACGCTTAGCAAGTGCTTTGAATCAAGTAATGGGTCATGCAACTACGACAGATACATTATTGTAAGTGTTCATCGTCTTCTAGTAATTTGTACTGAACGGCAGTATTCTGTATAACATTTAATTGCCGAGTTAGTTTGCTTGCTTTGGATCGTGTGGCGGGTCATTTAAATACGACAGATGTACTCTAGTGAGTGTTCATTGTCTTCTAGATATGTGATATAATCTTACCATTGGTGTTATACTGAATGCGTTGTGTAAGAATTTATTTAATTCTTATCTGAACGTGTTTTAGTTTATCATCGATGATGCTTGTATTATTGGAAGTTTTGGCTTACAAAGAGTACGATTTAGTGGGCCAAAACTCTCAAGAATACACTTCTGTCTTACGTAACTATTCAAAAGTGTTATTTTGTAACCTATTTGAATAAAGAAGTATTTGACTTTGACTTTGTTCATACCGTCACCAATATATGGATCCCGAAAAAAGTCAAGTGAAGTAGCTAGTAAAAACGTGATTGAATGGGCAATGGCCTAGCCTCAAACTAGAGCGATGACCGAACCGCGAAGAGCCGTCGGTCTCAGACGTCTGCACCCGCAGCTGTGGCTTTCTTTACGGGAGACTTTGGTGGGGGTGAATTTATTATAACTTCGTTTGCTTTAAGATGATTCAAGAGTTTGTTGGATTAAAATCAAGATAATGGGTAAGAACAAGTAGGAATCGGGTAAAGAGCGATCTGGCTACTTTTAAAAAATAAGTAATTTTCTGTAAAAACGTAAGTGTCGACAAATTATGGTACCTATGTAGAGACAACAATTGTTTTCCCGTTTTCGTGAACATGTGTCTACAAAGGCATTTATCAAGAAATGTATGGAGTCTGTCTTCCTATTTTTTTAACGTGCTTTGCGTCGCTTTAGCGAACTTTAAATATTTGAAAGAAACAAAACATTTTCATCTCTTTTTGCGGTGTGGTATTCGAACCCACGACCTTCACGAATTGTTCGTGGTGCTCCTCTAACTGCATGCGAGATGCACACACGCTATTTTCTGTGAGCTAATCATCGTA
Organism: Glyphodes pyloalis; assembly: GCA_037074685.1. NCBI lineage: Eukaryota > Metazoa > Arthropoda > Insecta > Lepidoptera > Crambidae > Glyphodes > Glyphodes pyloalis. Next base: position 18,735,712 of record JAYKKO010000003.1, on the reverse strand, counting down.
GTTAACAGCGTAAAATACACCAATATATATAATCATCAACTCCAGTTCCCAAGTAACAGGATTACATAGTTTAGGAACTACTAGTAATCGTAAGTTTTGTAAACTTTCTTTTAATAAAATGATTTATTTATTTTGCGAAGTCTGTACCAATTTTATGATTTTGGAACTGTGATAATGGGCCTTTCAAACAAATTTTTATTATCTATTTTATGCAATACAGTATGTCTATCTATCTTTAACTTCTCTCTTTTAAGTTCGTTTAATAATGCGGCTTCAGATAATTCCTGAAGTTCCCTGTGGACTCTAAACACTTACCTCCTTTTGTGTGACCCAAAGGCTATAGTTATTGTTGTTGTACCGTGAAGCCACAAATGTATCAAATAATTTAGCTCTACCCTTATCTTATAAAGTATCAAATAACGGTGCGCTTTGCTTGGTTACACAGATATTCTGTTTGTTACATTAATATACAAGCTCGTGTGAACTGTTATGGAATTCTGCAGAAAATACATTCAATTATATATTAATGCGACAAATAACGTCATATTCTACACTAATATTATAAAGTAAAGAGTATTTAAATTTTTCTGAAAGTTTATGTTTGTAATGAATAAACTCAAATATGACTATTCCGATTTTAAGAATTGATTAACTATTGGAAATCTACTTTTGCCTTGAGTAACATAGGCTACATTAATTGCTAGAAAAGACGCATATAAAGCGTTAGTAAAAACTTATTAGAAACATATTAACTAAGTAACACATAGACGCACTATTATACTTTACCTTTTTAGTCAAGTTTTTTTTTATATATCCCTTCAAGACACTGGTCAACACAAGTCTTGTTTCCTTTATTTTTTTATCTGTTATTGGGTATTTCTATGGCCCTGAGTATGAAAAAATTACTGGAAGATTGCTAACAGCTTCAGTTTTTGAAATATAGAGTTTTATTATTTTGATAAAAAAGTACAGAAAATTAATAAATGATGTTAACAAAATTTCTATTGAACACTATCAAATGATCTTTTATACGATTTTCTTGAATGGACGACTTTAGGTAGATCACGTTGCAAACTCCAGCAGTAGTCTGCCATCATATGTGAGTCCCACCGCCCCTAATACCGCTCTTCCATTGTTCGAAGATCCTGATGGAATCTTTCACCCTGCTCCTCACTAAAATCACCTAGATTTTGTGGAAATCGGTCTAAATGTGAGTGCAGGAAGTGGATTTTTATGCTCATGTTGCACCCTAACTCTTGCAAGTTCGATAGCATGGACTCAACAAGCTCGACGTGGTTGTCAGATTTCTTTTTGCCTAGGAAATTACTCATAACCAAAACGAATGACTTCCAAGCTTTGGATTCGACTTCAGTCATTGATTTGACAAAATTAGGATCTTACACGATGATTACACAATTTTATTTTAAAGTATTGATGATACGCAGTTTTTACAAAGTCCGATATAGGTTTTCGATATTTTGCAAATACATATTCACCACAAATGTAGCAAAAAGAATCAGGATTAAGTACACAACACCTTCTTGACGAAGCCATATCGAAAACAACAACTAAATATATATCAATGTCCAATAAAAAACGCAACTTTAAGTAAAAATAGTAATGGAGGGTAGTTAGCTGTAACTCAAAAACAAAAGCTGTGAGAGAAAAATTGTTACCATATTTAAAAAATACACGTTATTTTGAGATAGAAACAAAAAAAAAATTAAAGGAAACAAACGATTTTATTTTTTTTGTTGACCAGTGAGATTGATCTCATCCCACCTGATATTAAGTGGTAATGAAGTCCTAGCTTTAGGGCGTCAAGTACAGCATATTAAATCCAGTTTTTTAAACCAGTAACAGTACTAGACTTGTTGCCGTTTTTTTTTTGTTGACGGGGGGAAATTCTTGATGCACCGTACCGTCACCCCTAGGGAGGGTGACGGCGTGTGTGGGACTCCCACCTACCTACCTACCTCGGACTACCCACTAAAACCCCCCGGTTGGACCTTCATCGCCTTAATGGCCTTGTCGCCCTTACCTTATCTAGGCTTGACCCCTGCTACTGATGTAGCACTCCCCAAGAGCTTTGGAAACCTTACTCATACGTAGGAACACAACAATACAGAAGTGATATTAGTTTTTTTTTGCGGTCTTAAACCTTTTCTATGTAGTGGCATATCAACTTATTGAAGTACCACAACAAAGAAAAGGCCCTTGACTCGATGTTGATTTAACATATTACGATATTCAAAAAAAAAACAAATTGTGTGATGCAACGAAGGTCACTGTTAAATGAAACAGTATTAATTTTGTAGAAGAATAAAAGTAAAATGTTCAATTGAGGATCAAATCTTGTTTCTAAGAAATTAAAAATGATTATCCCAAACACTTTGATGACCTCCGTAGCTGAGAGACGAGTGGACCAGACTTTGGCGTCGCGCCATATCTGAGGTCCCTGGTTCGATTCCCGGTCGGGTCAATATGGGAAACGAACTTTTCTATATTGTCTCAGGTCTAGGTGTTGTGGTACCGTTGTTGTTTCTTTCTAACACAAGTGCTTTATCTACTTACCACAGAATCAGAGCAATGAATGTGATGTTGTCCAATGTTTATTATTTTATTACAAAGTGTGCCAGATTGCACCTTTTAAAATTTTATACTCTTTTTTATACATTACGTTATACTTTTAATTTTTTCTGACATTGATGTTTGATTGACAATATAGTTTCTTGTTTTTACCTTAAACAAGCGTGATTTTTATACTGTAATAATTAGTGCTATTTACAAAATAAGAGAATACTTTGACTGAATTTTCTCAGTGCATTTATTTTCTTAGCAAAAGTAATAAATCCATTACACTCGCTAACAGAATTAGCGGCGTCGATGGTACAAGGGCATAGTGGTTTTCAATGTTCACTTCCCTCGGTGGGGAGAGCACATTATACTGTCGACCCGCTTTTACCGGGGACTAGCTTTTGCCCCTGGCTATGCTTGTTCGTAGAAATTAAACATTGTTTAACTGATTACATGCCAGAGCGTATGTTTTAGGCATTTGTTGCAACAGGAATCAGCGGTTTCGGAATATTTGTTCTGGCTGATGTAGCCCAGGCCATAAACACTTTCTTGTGACTTTCTTATGTTTGTATGTTACAAATTTACTTACGGTGGATGTGTTTTGCTTTCTTGGTCTGCGGCTATATATAATTCAGCGTACATTTCTTTACACAATAACTCTAAATGTATGACTGCAGGAGACGATAAAATACAAAATCTGTTTTTTTTGCTTCTCGCTATGTAGGTATCCTTTGCCATGGTTGAATGGAATAAATTTTTAATAAAAGCACCAATTGAAGATAGATACTTAAGAATAATATTAATTATTTTCCAGGGCGATAGGCCAGAAATTAGTATCTCGTTTGAATTTTCAGAGCGCATTCATCGTTTTTAAATTTATTTTAAGACACCCAGGCTCAAGACTAAATAAAAAGTACGATTTTCATATTAACCCGATCAGAATTTGAACCCGGGACCTCATAGGTGGCGTGGCGTTACGCCAGCTCATTTCTCGGCTACGGAGATCATAAAAAATATCAATTTTGTTTTTGTGCATTTGTTGTAGTCATCCGAATAATGCTTACCATTTATTACTTTCAACGCAGCTCCCGATATAACAGAGGTCTCGCGCAGAGCGGTTTTTTCACGGCGACTATTACTCGTCATTAAGCGGCCGACTGAAAGTTCTAATATGTTTTAATTAAAAGTAATCACCGGCAATTTATCCCGAGTTAGTATCATTTTAGGCGCAGCGGAACGTAATAATGTGAAACATTTAGCGTCGGCTGCCACCTTTGCGATGCGAACGTTAACGTGTACCCGCACTTGCATAAATGCGTTCATATTTAATTTTGTAGATAAGCGGTTAGTTAATAACAATAATTGTTTTCACATCTATAATATTTATATTATTAGTATTATAAATTAGTTTATGATGTAATTTCATTCTTTCTGACTTATATAAATAAATATAACATTCTTATGTTATCTTAACATATAAAAATAAATCACGTGTGAACGGCTGGACTAATATTTTTTTTTGTTGTTGTGTTTTTGTTATTGTCAGGAGAAGGGTCTTAAGTTCTTAAAACTTGCGCGGAAAATTAAACAATTTAAGTATTGTTGTAACCTGGTGGCTTAAGGTGGTGTGATTTTAGCCTAAGTATTGCTAGCTCCGTGGGTTCTCTGGGACGCTCACAGAAATCTAACTGAGCACTGAGGCAGGGCGCCACTTACTTTAACTAAAAGTAAGAAAGAGTAAAGAAAACAAAAGTTTGGTTTAAGACTTTGATCATAATAAATTTATTAAAATTGACAATTAAGCTTTGTTTCTTTCACAAATTAACCACACTTAAACTAGTTAACTTAGCTAACAATGAAGACCATTGTGGTCTCAAATATCCGTAAGATGAATACACAATATTCTATCTAAGTACATAGGATACTAGGGTACAATAAAATTAGTATCACTTAAATTAACAATAAATGCTAAGGTATGAGCATACCTGTTAATCGGCAAACCTCCCTAAGGCTACAGGCATTCCAACCTCAACCAGTCCATCAACACCTCATTGCCGGTGAACTGCCAACGTGAACCGCAAGACAGAAGAGATCCGCAATGTTCCAGTCTGTAGAAGGCTAAATGTCATGGGTATCCCAACCCAAGGAGGGCTTGCCAAAAGCCTGCAAAACACATACAAGCATAGTCAGCATAAGCAGCAAACAAAATCTCTTGTAGCAGAGAAGAGGGTAGGTGCGAAACATGTGCTGCGAAACATGTGCTGTGAAAAACTGCGTAAATCTCCAAAAGCACTTATTTAACCACAAGATCGAGTACAGCGTGACAAGAGATTGTAAGGATAAGAGTAATCCAAGCGTGCTTACCCAAAAATAAGAAGAATTAAGCAAGGCAGAAGATCATCCTCCTCGGTGTATAATCACCTCCTCAATAAAAATTAAAATTTCATTTAGTTATTGATCTAAAACAAACAATAAACACTACAATTAGAAAATGCAACCACATGTGGTGTTGCAGAAGACGACCAAGGTCAAGCCAAGCCAACTTACCAGAGAAATCTTGTAAAATAAGAAGAAATCATTTTTCTCGCATTTCACATGCGAGCCTGTTCGTCAGGAGAGAAACTTGCAGCTCCACGACGACATCGTCAAAATGAAAAAAAAAGCTTTCAGATAAGAAAGATATAAAAAAAAAGGAAACTTGTTGCGTGCGTCCACGCACAAGAGAAAAATGAAAATCATCCTGTCATTCCATAGACGAACTTCTTTCAATTGAGGAACTGTCATTGAACTGTCAATGTCAGACTTGAGTGGCAAAAATCCAAGTTCAGAAACAAACAAGACCTGGAACAATGTCTTTTTAGCCATCAAAGATGGATGTTTTTAAGTAAATTAAAAAATTCACAAAAACATGTAACGACGTGTTACAATACCTCCTTAGTTGACACAAAAAAAAAATAAAAAAAGAAGTGAGACTCGGGGCACACGAACCTTGAAACAAATAAAAAAAGATTGAATCAATCAGGTGGATGAGACTTTAAAATATCCTTGACATGCCAAGTTCCTAGAGGTTTTCTGGAATAAAAATCACAGAGCTGATAGACCACACTTGAGACCTTTTTGACAACTATACACTTTCGAAACTTGGGGGCAAACTTATGAGTGAAATATTTACTTGCATTTGAAAGAGGAAATTCCCTGTACCACACCGTTTGACCAACTTGATAATCAATCTGGCTACAAGACCTGTTGCAAACAATCTTGTCATGTTGACCAGACTTGTCCACATGTGACCGTTCTTTTTGATCTAAACAAATTTCACAAGTTCTAACATAATACTTTATGTCCCTAACCATTTTAGGCCAGTAATATGACTGTGAAACACGCTTAAGTGTTTTAAATAAACCCAAATGAGCGGTATTCGACCGACTATGACATTGTTGGAGTATAGAAGATCTTTCTTCCCATGGAATTACCCTTTTCCATTTAAACTCAGTCCACAAAGGATTAGAAGAATTTATATATCTAAATAAATTCCCGTCAATAAATTTCCAATTATGAAACTTCTCTGGTCTACTCTGAACCCTCCGAATCAAGTCCCAATACCAAACATCCCTACTTTCAGAATTGGACAATGAGTCAGATAAAGAAGCTATTGCTTGCAAAGATTTCCCTTGCCTAGAGAACAGATCGCCAGAATCAGGCAGATGAACAGATTCATCCTTCAACAGGTTCACTGTGAACCCTCGACGCGTGCCATGAGCGTCAAAGATATCCTTACACAAATCGTAAGAACGCAAAAAATCAGACCCTAAAATGATGGGCATATTGATGTCCTTACAGACATAAAAATTCACATTGTGAACCCTATTTGAAAAAGAAATAGGAAAAGAAACCCTACCGAGAACGTTAAGACGAGCATTGTTACCCACTAACAATTTACTTTGACAAGGTTCCCAGTCAACATTCACACCCATATTAGAGAGTGTAGATAAAGTCTTATCACAAATAACAGACACAGAAGCACCACTGTCCGCCAAAGCATTGCACTTAATGCCTAAAATATCAATTGTAACAAAAGGACGAACATTGTCCTTGCACTGGTCAAATAAAGGATTGACTGAATAAGTCGTAGAAAAAAATGAGTTAATAAACTTAAGATGAGATTTCCATTCACAGTCAGTAGTGAAACCCTTGTTAAACGAAACCCTAACATGAGAGTGATTCACTCCTGACTGCCTTTTACGTTTTTTGAGCAATGACAGTTGTTGGTCAAAGTGCCTGGTTTCTTACATTTAAAACAATGAATGCCCAAATAAACTTGACAATTCTTATAATGATGTGAGCCATCACATTTTAAACATTTCTCAACAACAGAGTTTAAAATTTGCCTCTTTTTAGAAGCAGCATTAGGTAATAAAAGATCTGATATAATAACATCAGAGCCAGGATTGAGATAACCTCTATTTTCACATCTATGTTTGGAAATTTCCAATTTTAAACAAAGTTGCTTAAGATGAGCTATTGAGCTAACATCAATTAAAGCTAAACGGGTAATATAGAAAGGACTCATATTAGTCATTATAATTTCCAATTGCTCATCTTCTGGCAAAGGTACAGTAAGTGTACTAAATAAATATCTCATAACATTAATGAAAGTTCTAATTTTTTCATTTGGTTGTTGAAGTCTTGCCTTAATTTGGTTCAATAATGAACGCTCGGCCTCAACAGATTGAAATTCAGCTTTTAATAATTCAATAAATTGAAAATATGAAGAAATAGAAGTGCGTACAGATTTGTACCATATTAAGGCTTCGCCTGACAAAATATAACTAACATTATCCAAGAATTCTTTGTTAGGTATTTTAGTACAATGTATGAAATCTTCAAGTTCAGTTACAAAGTCATAAACAGGTGTTTCACCATTAAAATTAAATTTTAGATTTAACATAAGTTTAAGATAAGATTTAGAGGAAGAAACAACATTAGAGCAACCTGTTTGCTGACTTTTATCTGGCAAGGATTCAGACAAAGTTGAAGCGGCAACTAGTCCACACTCAAGGTTTTTGTTTAATAAATAAGCATCAGCCAACAAGTTAATCTTTGACAACTTTTGTTCATCATTTGAGAACACTATACGTTCAAGTCTTAAAACAAGATGTGCCAATATAGAATGACATTTCTTTAAACAAGTTGTATGATTTAAATTTAGCACTTCATAATATTTTTCCTGACAATACAATAATTCCTTGGCAGGATCAAGAGAGCAAATAAACTTCTTACTAACTTCATCATTTGAAGTACCTTTCAAAGAACGATATAATTTTCTTAAGTCATCTACAGACTTATCGTCTGAAACTTCATGTCCTTTGACACGAATTTCATATAAAAGTTCGTTCTTACGCAAATAATCAATATCAAGTGAAAGACTCATCTTTCAAAATAAAAATAAGATATGAAAGAAACAAAGTAGCAAAAGAAAATAAGAAACCCAGTCTCAGTTAGACCCTGTATGTAAAACGAGGCCTGCCCGTTGAGGCGCCAATGTAACCTGGTGGCTTAAGGTGGTGTGATTTTAGCCTAAGTATTGCTAGCTCCGTGGGTTCTCTGGGACGCTCACAGAAATCTAACTGAGCACTGAGGCAGGGCGCCACTTACTTTAACTAAAAGTAAGAAAGAGTAAAGAAAACAAAAGTTTGGTTTAAGACTTTGATCATAATAAATTTATTAAAATTGACAATTAAGCTTTGTTTCTTTCACAAATTAACCACACTTAAACTAGTTAACTTAGCTAACAATGAAGACCATTGTGGTCTCAAATATCCGTAAGATGAATACACAATATTCTATCTAAGTACATAGGATACTAGGGTACAATAAAATTAGTATCACTTAAATTAACAATAAATGCTAAGGTATGAGCATACCTGTTAATCGGCAAACCTCCCTAAGGCTACAGGCATTCCAACCTCAACCAGTCCATCAACACCTCATTGCCGGTGAACTGCCAACGTGAACCGCAAGACAGAAGAGATCCGCAATGTTCCAGTCTGTAGAAGGCTAAATGTCATGGGTATCCCAACCCAAGGAGGGCTTGCCAAAAGCCTGCAAAACACATACAAGCATAGTCAGCATAAGCAGCAAACAAAATCTCTTGTAGCAGAGAAGAGGGTAGGTGCGAAACATGTGCTGCGAAACATGTGCTGTGAAAAACTGCGTAAATCTCCAAAAGCACTTATTTAACCACAAGATCGAGTACAGCGTGACAAGAGATTGTAAGGATAAGAGTAATCCAAGCGTGCTTACCCAAAAATAAGAAGAATTAAGCAAGGCAGAAGATCATCCTCCTCGGTGTATAATCACCTCCTCAATAAAAATTAAAATTTCATTTAGTTATTGATCTAAAACAAACAATAAACACTACAATTAGAAAATGCAACCACATGTGGTGTTGCAGAAGACGACCAAGGTCAAGCCAAGCCAACTTACCAGAGAAATCTTGTAAAATAAGAAGAAATCATTTTTCTCGCATTTCACATGCGAGCCTGTTCGTCAGGAGAGAAACTTGCAGCTCCACGACGACATCGTCAAAATGAAAAAAAAAGCTTTCAGATAAGAAAGATATAAAAAAAAAGGAAACTTGTTGCGTGCGTCCACGCACAAGAGAAAAATGAAAATCATCCTGTCATTCCATAGACGAACTTCTTTCAATTGAGGAACTGTCATTGAACTGTCAATGTCAGACTTGAGTGGCAAAAATCCAAGTTCAGAAACAAACAAGACCTGGAACAATGTCTTTTTAGCCATCAAAGATGGATGTTTTTAAGTAAATTAAAAAATTCACAAAAACATGTAACGACGTGTTACAATACCTCCTTAGTTGACACAAAAAAAAAATAAAAAAAGAAGTGAGACTCGGGGCACACGAACCTTGAAACAAATAAAAAAAGATTGAATCAATCAGGTGGATGAGACTTTAAAATATCCTTGACATGCCAAGTTCCTAGAGGTTTTCTGGAATAAAAATCACAGAGCTGATAGACCACACTTGAGACCTTTTTGACAACTATACACTTTCGAAACTTGGGGGCAAACTTATGAGTGAAATATTTACTTGCATTTGAAAGAGGAAATTCCCTGTACCACACCGTTTGACCAACTTGATAATCAATCTGGCTACAAGACCTGTTGCAAACAATCTTGTCATGTTGACCAGACTTGTCCACATGTGACCGTTCTTTTTGATCTAAACAAATTTCACAAGTTCTAACATAATACTTTATGTCCCTAACCATTTTAGGCCAGTAATATGACTGTGAAACACGCTTAAGTGTTTTAAATAAACCCAAATGAGCGGTATTCGACCGACTATGACATTGTTGGAGTATAGAAGATCTTTCTTCCCATGGAATTACCCTTTTCCATTTAAACTCAGTCCACAAAGGATTAGAAGAATTTATATATCTAAATAAATTCCCGTCAATAAATTTCCAATTATGAAACTTCTCTGGTCTACTCTGAACCCTCCGAATCAAGTCCCAATACCAAACATCCCTACTTTCAGAATTGGACAATGAGTCAGATAAAGAAGCTATTGCTTGCAAAGATTTCCCTTGCCTAGAGAACAGATCGCCAGAATCAGGCAGATGAACAGATTCATCCTTCAACAGGTTCACTGTGAACCCTCGACGCGTGCCATGAGCGTCAAAGATATCCTTACACAAATCGTAAGAACGCAAAAAATCAGACCCTAAAATGATGGGCATATTGATGTCCTTACAGACATAAAAATTCACATTGTGAACCCTATTTGAAAAAGAAATAGGAAAAGAAACCCTACCGAGAACGTTAAGACGAGCATTGTTACCCACTAACAATTTACTTTGACAAGGTTCCCAGTCAACATTCACACCCATATTAGAGAGTGTAGATAAAGTCTTATCACAAATAACAGACACAGAAGCACCACTGTCCGCCAAAGCATTGCACTTAATGCCTAAAATATCAATTGTAACAAAAGGACGAACATTGTCCTTGCACTGGTCAAATAAAGGATTGACTGAATAAGTCGTAGAAAAAAATGAGTTAATAAACTTAAGATGAGATTTCCATTCACAGTCAGTAGTGAAACCCTTGTTAAACGAAACCCTAACATGAGAGTGATTCACTCCTGACTGCCTTTTACGTTTTTTGAGCAATGACAGTTGTTGGTCAAAGTGCCTGGTTTCTTACATTTAAAACAATGAATGCCCAAATAAACTTGACAATTCTTATAATGATGTGAGCCATCACATTTTAAACATTTCTCAACAACAGAGTTTAAAATTTGCCTCTTTTTAGAAGCAGCATTAGGTAATAAAAGATCTGATATAATAACATCAGAGCCAGGATTGAGATAACCTCTATTTTCACATCTATGTTTGGAAATTTCCAATTTTAAACAAAGTTGCTTAAGATGAGCTATTGAGCTAACATCAATTAAAGCTAAACGGGTAATATAGAAAGGACTCATATTAGTCATTATAATTTCCAATTGCTCATCTTCTGGCAAAGGTACAGTAAGTGTACTAAATAAATATCTCATAACATTAATGAAAGTTCTAATTTTTTCATTTGGTTGTTGAAGTCTTGCCTTAATTTGGTTCAATAATGAACGCTCGGCCTCAACAGATTGAAATTCAGCTTTTAATAATTCAATAAATTGAAAATATGAAGAAATAGAAGTGCGTACAGATTTGTACCATATTAAGGCTTCGCCTGACAAAATATAACTAACATTATCCAAGAATTCTTTGTTAGGTATTTTAGTACAATGTATGAAATCTTCAAGTTCAGTTACAAAGTCATAAACAGGTGTTTCACCATTAAAATTAAATTTTAGATTTAACATAAGTTTAAGATAAGATTTAGAGGAAGAAACAACATTAGAGCAACCTGTTTGCTGACTTTTATCTGGCAAGGATTCAGACAAAGTTGAAGCGGCAACTAGTCCACACTCAAGGTTTTTGTTTAATAAATAAGCATCAGCCAACAAGTTAATCTTTGACAACTTTTGTTCATCATTTGAGAACACTATACGTTCAAGTCTTAAAACAAGATGTGCCAATATAGAATGACATTTCTTTAAACAAGTTGTATGATTTAAATTTAGCACTTCATAATATTTTTCCTGACAATACAATAATTCCTTGGCAGGATCAAGAGAGCAAATAAACTTCTTACTAACTTCATCATTTGAAGTACCTTTCAAAGAACGATATAATTTTCTTAAGTCATCTACAGACTTATCGTCTGAAACTTCATGTCCTTTGACACGAATTTCATATAAAAGTTCGTTCTTACGCAAATAATCAATATCAAGTGAAAGACTCATCTTTCAAAATAAAAATAAGATATGAAAGAAACAAAGTAGCAAAAGAAAATAAGAAACCCAGTCTCAGTTAGACCCTGTATGTAAAACGAGGCCTGCCCGTTGAGGCGCCAATGTAACCTGGTGGCTTAAGGTGGTGTGATTTTAGCCTAAGTATTGCTAGCTCCGTGGGTTCTCTGGGACGCTCACAGAAATCTAACTGAGCACTGAGGCAGGGCGCCACTTACTTTAACTAAAAGTAAGAAAGAGTAAAGAAAACAAAAGTTTGGTTTAAGACTTTGATCATAATAAATTTATTAAAATTGACAATTAAGCTTTGTTTCTTTCACAAATTAACCACACTTAAACTAGTTAACTTAGCTAACAATGAAGACCATTGTGGTCTCAAATATCCGTAAGATGAATACACAATATTCTATCTAAGTACATAGGATACTAGGGTACAATAAAATTAGTATCACTTAAATTAACAATAAATGCTAAGGTATGAGCATACCTGTTAATCGGCAAACCTCCCTAAGGCTACAGGCATTCCAACCTCAACCAGTCCATCAACACCTCATTGCCGGTGAACTGCCAACGTGAACCGCAAGACAGAAGAGATCCGCAATGTTCCAGTCTGTAGAAGGCTAAATGTCATGGGTATCCCAACCCAAGGAGGGCTTGCCAAAAGCCTGCAAAACACATACAAGCATAGTCAGCATAAGCAGCAAACAAAATCTCTTGTAGCAGAGAAGAGGGTAGGTGCGAAACATGTGCTGCGAAACATGTGCTGTGAAAAACTGCGTAAATCTCCAAAAGCACTTATTTAACCACAAGATCGAGTACAGCGTGACAAGAGATTGTAAGGATAAGAGTAATCCAAGCGTGCTTACCCAAAAATAAGAAGAATTAAGCAAGGCAGAAGATCATCCTCCTCGGTGTATAATCACCTCCTCAATAAAAATTAAAATTTCATTTAGTTATTGATCTAAAACAAACAATAAACACTACAATTAGAAAATGCAACCACATGTGGTGTTGCAGAAGACGACCAAGGTCAAGCCAAGCCAACTTACCAGAGAAATCTTGTAAAATAAGAAGAAATCATTTTTCTCGCATTTCACATGCGAGCCTGTTCGTCAGGAGAGAAACTTGCAGCTCCACGACGACATCGTCAAAATGAAAAAAAAAGCTTTCAGATAAGAAAGATATAAAAAAAAAGGAAACTTGTTGCGTGCGTCCACGCACAAGAGAAAAATGAAAATCATCCTGTCATTCCATAGACGAACTTCTTTCAATTGAGGAACTGTCATTGAACTGTCAATGTCAGACTTGAGTGGCAAAAATCCAAGTTCAGAAACAAACAAGACCTGGAACAATGTCTTTTTAGCCATCAAAGATGGATGTTTTTAAGTAAATTAAAAAATTCACAAAAACATGTAACGACGTGTTACATTGTTGCTGTGGGGAAAACCAATTCGAATGAAATGTCTTTAAGGCAGGACAACGTTTGCCGGGTTAACTAGATCAATATAAAAATGTAAGTCACAATAAATACATACATTACAGAAAAAGTTGCAAGGAATGGTCAAAAAAGGTTTTTATTTAAAAACTGAATATTTTAATTTAGATGTCATTTCGTTACTGTTACCAAATTCAAAGCCGAACGTGTCGAAATGAAAAGCAAGGAGAAATTATTGATTTAAATTTTTTACCTTATTTTAATTGAATAAGAATCGGCTACTTAAAAAAAAAAAATATTTAGGGCTTAACATTTTTTTATATATATTGGACAACATCACATACATTGCTCTGATTCTGTGGTAAGTAGCTTAAGCACTTGTGTTACAGAAATCAGAAACAACGACGGTACCACAACACCCAGAACGGAGACAATATGGAAAAGTTCGTTTCCATTTTGTCTCCGTTCATATTTCACGACCGGGGATCGAACCCGGAACCTCAGAGATGGTGTTCGCCAAAGTCAGGCCCGCTCGCCTCTCGGCTACGGAGGTCGGCAAATTACATTACATTGCACTGTTAACTTAGTTTAAAACGCATAATATAAACTCTTCGTTTTAGATGTTAAAAAAGAAACAAGTCTCTAATTCGCAATTAACTATTTAATTAGAACCTATTCAATATACAATATATTGGTATGATGATAGACCAAACAGGTAATTTTCACTTGTAACTTATTCTTAGTTTTCAAACGATTTTCTACTCTGATATTTTGGAAAATCATTGTTGATTCTTGTACGAAACTGCTTTCTTTTGAGTAGTGTGCCCCACTTTCAAAACAAACAGTCGAAAACCAATCATGTTTACAAAAACAATAAACTCATAGTACTGTAGCAAAACCACAAACGTATAGAAATCGGATCCGAACAACTAAAGGTTACAGATCAAACGATGGTCTGGAAAAGAATTTCCAATCTAACCGAATCGGATGGACGATTAAATACTTGCGTCCTGGTAAATATTTGCGGTTCCTGTAATAAGACTTTTTAGTGCGGGAAGATGTAGGCTTATTGGTTAACGAATGACGTCTCAAGAATTTGAAGGGCAGCCTATTTATATTATGCGGTTGGGATTTTAATACGTATCAAAACAACTCTTGAACAAGATTTTGCGCATATATTTCAAATAAATAATCTTTGGATTGGCATTAAATATTTAGAATACTTTATTTTATTATTTTCTATTACAATACATTTATACGTTAAAACGTATAAATAATATGAAGCCTTCTTATTTATTGATTCATTTTTAAAGAACTTTTGAAGAAGACTATTCACACTGAAAACTTTGCAATAAATATTTTTTTATTTTATTTAAACATAATTTTATTCCTAATCAAATAACTTTATTACTTAATACCTACAAAATGCATATTGATTAATATGTTTCATCAACAATCTTTGTTAGATCATAGAAGTTTATTCACCGTTTTATGTGCCCATAATTTTATATTGCAAAATTATGCAATTACTATTATTAAATTAAATTTAACACTTATAAACCTATTCATCTAAAAAGTCGAGTAAATTGTAATATATGTAGGCAGACTTCAATTTTACAATGAAACTGAAGTCTTGCTATAACGGTTAAACGCACATTATTGTATTTACTAGCAGTTTGATATTAAACCTTATGCCTACGACATAAGGACGATGTGAAGTCCGAAATTTCGTGTGGTTTTGCCTATATAAGATAACACAAGTAGGGGCGGAAACGTACCCAGATTCTGTGACAACGAGCGCATATGCCAACTAAATGTTTCGCCCACATCCAAACTTTGAGCGACCCAAATCTTTGGCCCAATTTCAGTCAATACACTAACATAGTTTTATTTATAGTTGCATTTCACAACGTTCGATCGTTTTGTATGAATTTGCAATAACTACTTTAGTCATATGTTTCACTGTTGAGAGATGTCATGCGAATATTGAAATGTAACAGGTCTTATTCCACGACTTCCCTTGGCACCATAAATAGGCACTGAGAAGTGCGGGAGGATTTTAGTGGGTAGACTCCGCTCTTTCCAAAGCGGGGGAATCCCACACACGACGCTGAATTTTGCTCCAGGCGGCGGTAAGGTGCGCCAATGCATTCCCCTTGTTTAAAAAGAGTCTTCTTCCACCACGGACGGGCAGTTCATTGGAAGGTTGTATTGATATATGATAATGTTTCAACATATCTCAAAGATGTTTTGGATCCACCAAATAAAACTTGGCTTATCGTCTAACATCAAAATGTAAACCTGGATAAAGTTCTCAGCGTGCGGATTTAAACTTTGATTATAATTATGAAACGTGTTAATTTCATTGCAATACTAAAACGGTAAATACTACCGTAAAAGCCGCTTTTGTTACCCAATTTTCATCAAATAGAAGAAGTGGTTAATATTTTACATTTCGTTATTTCTATTATCCGTTTGTAAAGACCACTTGCACATTTATCTCAGTCCTATAATGAACGAGATATTATAGATGGATTATTACTTGATAGCGGA
The DNA here is from genome assembly GCA_037074685.1 of Glyphodes pyloalis. Taxonomy (NCBI): domain Eukaryota; kingdom Metazoa; phylum Arthropoda; class Insecta; order Lepidoptera; family Crambidae; genus Glyphodes; species Glyphodes pyloalis. The sequence continues at coordinate 18,719,771 of JAYKKO010000003.1, read as the reverse complement.
TGTAAGTGCCACCTGATTCTGAACAAAAGTATACGTATTACCCACAAAAATGAACAAGCGAAGCTGCAGGCAAACTCTAAGCTGTGTAATATAGAGCATTCAAGGACGTGATGACATTAATTAAACAAAAGTCCAGTATTTTCAATTTTAAACTTCACCCAACGTAATGCCTATGGCTTATAGCGAAATGGCACAACCCTCCCAGGAAGGTTTTAATGAAATCCAAAATGAAATGCAAATGGGCGGTACTGTACGGAATCCGGGAGCATCAGACGATTATAGGCCACTGTCTATTATACGAGAAAAATAAACCGGCGAGCATCTGGAGGCCATTTCTTCATTAGGATTTATAGACCTCAGCGGGTTCAAAGATGGCGGCGGAAAATTAGTTTTTTTTTTCAGCTCGAAATTCCTTTTTATACCCCCGTGTAGGCTTTTGCATGACGTCGTTAAGTCAGTCTTGCTTTTGAGCTGAGATAATAAAGAGTGGTAATGTTGATGAAATCGTTATCACAGCGGAATGTGTTCGTGTAAGTGCAGCTATAACATTTTTTAGTACTATCGTACTCTTTCGTATTGAGTTTCTTTGGTACGGTATTGTAAAGGAGAATTTTGATAAGAAAATCAGTTGCAGCTAGCGTTCCTGGATAAAGTCAAATAACAAAGAAAATTTAAAATATTAGAAACAGAAAAATTTTATCTCCCCTTGCGGTGCGGGAATTGAACCCACGACCTTCACGTATCGCGCGTGCTGCTCTTACCAACTGAGCTAACCGCAAGTTATTGTAGGCGATGAAATTTTTCTGCTGTATCAACCGTTAGCCTTTCGGTAAGTGCCCTCTGCCGAATATGTTTATATCTACATACTTAACGGCCCGTGGTACATTCGTTGCAGAAATGTTTGAAAACCACAGAATCGAAGACACCTGGCATCTTAATCGATTTTATTATTTTTATAGTACTATACGCCGTACTAGCGAACTTTAAATATTAGAAACAGAAAAATTTTATCTCCCCTTGCGGTGCGGGAATTGAACCCACGACCTTCACGTATCGCGCGTGCTGTTCTTACCAACTGAGCTAACCGCAAGTTATTGTAGGCGATGAAATTTTTCTGCTGTATCAACCGTTAGCCTTTCGGTAAGTGCCCTCTGCCGAATATGTTTATATCTACATACTTAACGGCCCGTGGTACATTCGTTGCAGAAATGTTTGAAAACCACAGAATCGAAGACACCTGGCATCTTAATCGATTTTATTATTTTTATAGTACTATACGCCGTACTAGCGAACTTTAAATATTAGAAACAGAAAAATTTTATCTCCCCTTGCGGTGCGGGAATTGAACCCACGACCTTCACGTATCGCGCGTGCTGCTCTTACCAACTGAGCTAACCGCAAGTTATTGTAGGCGATGAAATTTTTCTGCTGTATCAACCGTTAGCCTTTCGGTAAGTGCCCTCTGCCGAATATGTTTATATCTACATACTTAACGGCCCGTGGTACATTCGTTGCAGAAATGTTTGAAAACCACAGAATCGAAGACACCTGGCATCTTAATCGATTTTATTATTTTTATAGTACTATACGCCGTACTAGCGAACTTTAAATATTAGAAACAGAAAAATTTTATCTCCCCTTGCGGTGCGGGAATTGAACCCACGACCTTCACGTATCGCGCGTGCTGCTCTTACCAACTGAGCTAACCGCAAGTTATTGTAGGCGATGAAATTTTTCTGCTGTATCAACCGTTAGCCTTTCGGTAAGTGCCCTCTCGGTCGTGGGTTCAATTCCCGCACCGCAAGGGGAGATAAAATTTTTCTGTTTCTAATATTTAAAGTTCGCTAGTACGGCGTATAGTACTATAAAAATAATAAAATCGATTAAGATGCCAGGTGTCTTCGATTCTGTGGTTTTCAAACATTTCTGCAACGAATGTACCACGGGCCGTTAAGTATGTAGATATAAACATATTCGGCAGAGGGCACTTACCGAAAGGCTAACGGTTGATACAGCAGAAAAATTTCATCGCCTACAATAACTTGCGGTTAGCTCAGTTGGTAAGAGCAGCACGCGCGATACGTGAAGGTCGTGGGTTCAATTCCCGCACCGCAAGGGGAGATAAAATTTTTCTGTTTCTAATATTTAAAGTTCGCTAGTACGGCGTATAGTACTATAAAAATAATAAAATCGAACAAAGAAAATTTTCAATCAAACGTATGATTTTAAGAGAGGTAGGGCACAGTGATTTGTCGCTCGAACTGGAGTAGCCCGACTGGTGAAATACCTCCACCTTACAGAAGACCGCAGCCAAATAACAATCACTTCTATGTTGTTGTGTTCCTGCGTGTGAGTAAGGTTTCCAGAGCTCCTGGGGGGTGCTACATTAGTAACAGGGGTCAAGCCTTCAAGGTAAGGGCGACAAGACCAGTAACAGATTTATTATGCTGTACTTTTCACCCTTAAGCTAGGACCTCATTACCACTTAATATCAGGTGGAATGAGGTCAATGTTGAAGTGCAATTTAAAAAAAAAATTATTTATGACCCCTCAAATAAGCTTGATTATCTCTTAGAATCATGATGAAGTTAGTTTAAACGCACTTATCTCAGGAACTACTGATTCGAATTGATACTATATTTTGGATAGTCCATTCATTGAGGAAGGCTTTCGGCTATATCCCATTACATTGCGACTAAAAGAAAGGAAAAATCAGTGGAAAATTTGTAAAAAACGAGGATAGTTTGCGTTTAAAGTCACGGAGGGTCCCTAGTCTGCTATTCCATAAAAATGATCTTACAAAATTCAGTAATAAACACACCGTTTGACTTATCCCCGCTCACCAAAAAACGTTCCCGTCATAATCCGAGCCATAAACTTGCACTTAAGAGCACAATTAAGTATAATATGATCCTCCGGAGCTAATCCGGGCGCTGCACATTATACCTATTTAACAGGATTCCACGGGACACGATTATGAGTCCCGGATGTAATCCCCGCATAATTGTTGTCCGAGGAATTCCTTGAAAGTTGGCCGTAATTGCGGGAATAAATAACAGGGATTCCCTCAGAGCTCTGGATTAGGTTTCGATAATTTGATACACCAAGGGTCCTAATTAAAGCGGGCTATTTTGGATTTCTGGATCTTAGGTAGGATTTAGCTGGGTGGTAGTACAGCGGGATCGCTGCCTCCTAAACAGGACAAAAGGCCTGTTTGTGTTTGTATTATTATTTAACTATAATGGGATTTAAACTGAGGCATTTTCTCTCTTTTTTCTTACTGGACATAGCGTTTTTTGAGTTGATACGACCGACAATAAATGTTTGAATTAGAATGAACTAAAATAATTCCGGATACTGTCGGTGTAATGTGTGGAAGTGACTTCAATAACATTTTGTTGTATGAGAAAGTGAGGGTGGATGATGATTTGCAAGCTTCCGGTCGAAGACCAGTAAAGCCAGTCAGCTCGTGACCACGTCTGGTGCAACCTACCTAACCGTCGGGCACTATTATATTATATTTTCTGTGTGTTTATTATATAGTGTTTGTGAAGTTACATTCCATGTAATGGTATTAGACTGTTCCAGTAAACAATTGTTTATTAAAGGTGTTTTAAAGAAACATAATTTTTTTATCTCCCCTTGCGGTGCGGGATTCGAACCCACAACCTTCACGTATCGCGCGTGCTGCTCTTTCAACTGAGCTAACCGCAAGCTCATCATAAGCTAATCATCATCATTCATTACCTGCGATAACTATTAAAGGTTCGCTAGTGCAGCGTAAAGCACTATAAAAATTATAAAACTCGATTGTTTCATATAAGCTTTAGTTGTCCATATTGACTCGACCGGTAATCGAACCCGGTACCCTAAGATCACGACCCAGTACTTACGCCATAGACCCTGAGATTACTAAAAATCTTTTTTAACCCACACACAACGAGTCCAGCTTCTACCGCAAACAATTTGTGTAAACACATTCATCGTTTCCGCAGCCGAGTAAGGACGCAATAAAAAAGCTACACCAACCTCGCTAGCCAATAGCGAAACACTTACTCTCCTGTAGGATATTAGAAAGGGTCTGACAGAAAGAGGAAGGCGCTCGTTAATCAAGCCACGTGTCCATCTATCTTACAGTCGTTCTTACGCTGCCCAGTAATATATTCGTCCAGTAAATATAGACAAAATAGGATTAAATCCTTGAGAAGAACCTTGAAACGTTTTTTTTAATTGCACTTCAGGACTGACCTCATCAAACCTGATGTTAAGTGAAAATGAGGTTCTAGCTTAAGTGACAAGTACAGCATAATTAATATGTTACTGGACTTGTCGCCCTTTACTTGAAGGCTTGACACATGTCAAGCCTTCAAGTAAAGGGCGACTTTTTTGTCGCGCTATCTCTAAGGTCCCGGATTCGATCCCCGATCGGGTCAATATGGTAAACGCACTTTTCTATTGTAGTGACCAATTACATTTGCATTTTAGCTGTTATTTATTTTGCACGAGAAAAGTCGAGTGCGCGCGCTAGTGTAGCGAATCAACTCGCGCTTGACCGCAGTGACGTAACGAGCCTATTGTTTAGACGGCATCGGCGGTCCAGCTGCGCGGGAGCATATAGTCGCATCGCGGCGGCCGACACCAGTTCTTTTCTGTATGGCACGGCGAATGCACGCTCGACTCGTCTCGCATCGCTTGTTTTACGCGCCTACGGCTTTAATCTAACTATTTCCTTTTATGTGTAAATTGCCCGTGAAATACTTCTCTTTCGCTATCTCTTTCCTCTGTGCTTGTAATCTCTTCTGTAATAATTGTTTTATGTGTGAAGCCTATGTGGAGTGCAAATTAGACTTTTACATTCAAACGGACTTTCATTTAACTCCCGTTAGGTTTACCACATTTTGGTGACCCGACGTGATTACGCGAAAATAGTGACCGTCGCTATTCGCGTACCTCCATATTTCGCGACGCGCAAACCTACCCACCTACGTGAAGATCGAACATTCTAGAAACGTCGCAAAAGTTTTCTTCGGATGAATTTCACGACTGTCTAGCCGGAGCATGCACAGCGATAGTGAAACGGATGAGGAGAGAAACGTGAACACGTTCGCAAGGGGAGTAATTACAAAAAACAAACCCAAGTTACCGGATATGTCGAAAGATACCGCCCCATCTACAGCGATGGCAATAAAGATGCAGCCATTTTTTGCACAAGAACCTGCACTCTGGTTCGCTCAAATTGAGGGTCAGTTCTACATGAACGGAATAACCTCCGATTGTGCAAAGTTTTATCACGTTCTTGGACAACTCGATCAGCTGACGGCCGTCGAAGTTAAGGAGATCATTACCTTCCCCCCAAAGGAGGGTAAATATGAAAGATTAAAGGAGGAGCTGATTAAGCGTTTGTCGGAATCGCAGGATAAGAAGGTAAAACAACTTTTAGTTCACGAAGTGCTAGGCGATAGAAAGCCGTCACAATTTCTGCGACATCTCCGCACGCTAGCGGGCCCGAGTGTTCCCGATTCATTTTTGCAAACGTTATGGTCGAGCCGTTTGCCACACAACATACAAACCGTAATAGCCTCATCGGAAAGCTCGTTGGAGAAACTGGCCGAACTGGCGGACAAAGTCTATGACATCGCACCACCAACGCCTATGGTAGCCAGCTTGGGCTCGGATACTAGCAATGCCATAACCGAGATGACAAAGAGGATGGATGAGCTGACTCGGCAGGTAGCCTCACTGCAAACACAAGTTACTGTGGGTAATAGAGGTAGATACCCGCGAAGAGTGAAAACATTTAATAGTGGCAGGAATTCACGCACACAGTCACGCTCACGGTCGCGTTCGAGAAATGACGACTATTGCTGGTATCATAACCGCTTTGGCACAAAAGCCCATAAATGCTTGTCGCCATGTTCTTTCCCTACGTCATCGCAAGCGGTAAATGCGAACGGCAGCCGGAAGTAGCGGCTACTGACTGCCACAAGCTGCCAGGCCGCTTATTTGTTGAAGACCGCTATTCTAAAATGTCTTTTCTAGTTGACACAGGATCAGATCTCTGCGTGTACCCACGATCAGCGCTTAAGGAGCCCCGCCGGAAGTCGGACTATGAATTGTTCGCTGCCAACGGATCGTGCATAAACACATACGGATGGATGCATCTGGAGCTCAACCTAGGTCTTCGCCGCAGATTTGGATGGAGATTTGTCGTGGCAGATGTGTCCCAACCTATAATTGGTGCTGATTTCCTCAGATTTTATAATTTGCTTGTAGATTTGAGAAACCACCGCTTGATCGACGAGTTAACTACTATTTCTACGGTAGCACAACCAGTCGGAGACGCAGCAGCTAATGTCGACTCAGTCAAGTCTGTCTCGGGCGACAGCAAGTATCACCGACTACTACGTGAGTATCCCGATATTACCAGACCTGCGGGCACCCAGCGTGTGATAAAGCATAAAACAGTTCACTACATTAGAACAACGCCTGGCCCGCCTGTCTCAGCACGCTGTCGTCGGTTACCACCAGATAAGCAGAAAATTGCACAAAAGGAATTCGACGAGATGTTATCCAACGGTACTGCACGTCGCTCAGAAAGCGCTTGGGCATCGCCTCTTCACTTAGTGCCCAAGAAAGATAACGGTTGGCGTCCCTGCGGCGATTATCGAGCTCTAAACGCCCGTACCATACCAGACAAATACCCAGTCAGACACATTCAAGACTTTACATATCAACTAGCTGGTTGCAGTTTCTTCTCGAAGGTTGACCTTGTCAAAGCTTACAACCAGGTCCCAGTAAACTTGGATGATATTACCAAAACCGCAATAATAACACCATTTGGGCTATTCGATTTTCCTTTTATGACATTTGGACTGCGAAACGCTGCCCAAACGTTCCAAAGGCTCATGGATGAGGCGCTTAGAGGCTTACCTTTCTGCTACGGTTTCTTAGACGACATTTTGATTTTCTCAGAGTCTGAGGGACAGCACATCGAGCATCTGCGTCAACTTTTCCAGCGCTTGAGTGAGTACGGTATGCTTATCAATACCGCTAAGTGTGAATTTGGTAAATCACGCATAACCTTCTTAGGGCACGAAGTAACCGCAGAGGGCATTCAACCACTCGCAGACAAGGTGCAAGCACTGCAGGACTATCCAGTGCCGAAGACGATCAAGGAGTTGCGTCGTTTTCTCGGAATGTACAACTTCTATCGCCGTTTTGTACCAGGTGCAGCGGAAATCCAAGGTCCCCTGAACATTCTTCTCTCAGGGCCGAAAACAAAAGGTACAGAGACCATTACTTTCTCACCTGAAATGTTAAAATCCTTCAACAGTTGCAAAACCAGTCTCGCAGATGCAACTATGTTAGCTCACCCAGAAGCAGAAGCAGAAATGGCTATACACACAGACGCCTCTGACATATCCATAGGAGCAACTCTTCAGCAACGTGTCGACAATAACTGGAAGCCACTAGCCTTTTTCTCCCGTCGGCTAACAACAGCGCAAAGGAAATATAGTCCATACGATCGCGAACTCCTGGCCATCTATGACGCAATCCGACATTTCAGACACATGGTCGAAGCTAGATCTTTCACCGTGTACACCGATCATAAGCCTTTGATGTATGTATTTGAATACAATCGTGAGAACTGTTCTCCGAGGCAATTTCGCTACTTGGACTACATAGGTCAGTTTACAACTGACATCCGGTACGTAACAGGAAAGCAAAATGTCGTAGCAGATGCATTCAGCAGGATAGAAGCAGTATCTTTGCCAATAAATTACGAACAACTGGTACAAAGCCAGAATGATGACCTGGAACTGCAAACATTGCTGGCAGACGAGACTACAGCACTACAATTGAAAAAAGTCAGAATGACAGATTCTACCGTAGAAGTGCTATGTGACGTCTCCAAACAACCCCGTCCATATTTGACAGTCGCCTTCAGAAAGCCCATGTTCGACGCTTTGCACAGGTTGAGCCATCCTGGAATTAGAGCGACTGTAAAACTGGTGACTAAACGGTTCGTGTGGCCTGGAATTAAGAAAGACTGTCGGATTTGGGCAAGAGAATGCACTGATTGCCAGAGAACTAAGATATCCTGACACACTCTCTCTCCCACCTCCACTTTCCCTATTCCTTCCAATCGCTTTTCCCATGTCCATATGGACATTGTAGGGCCTTTACCGTATTCTTGTGGTTACAGGTACTGTCTGACAGCCATCGACCGCTTCACCCGGTGGCCTGAGGCGTACCCACTTGCAGACATCACTGCCGAGACCTGCGCCCGCGCCTTCATAGCCGGCTGGGTGGCTCGATTTGGCTGCCCCGAGAAGATCACCACGGACCGGGGCAAGCAGTTCGAGTGCGAGCTCTTCCGTACCATGACTGCCTTATTGGGTACACAACATCGCCCTACCACGGCCTACCATCCTGCGTGCAATGGTATGGTGGAACGCTTCCACCGCCAATTGAAAGCAGCAATTATGTGCCACTCATCTTCAACCTGGACAGAAGCCCTTCCCCTGGTGCTGCTTGGCATCCGCAGTGCCTGGAAGGACGACCTCAAGGCATCCGCTGCAGAGCTGGTGTATGGGGAGCCAATCCGACTCCCTGGCGAATTTTTTGTTCCAGCATCCAACGTCAGTAATGACCCAACAAGCTTCACTACGCGACTTCGCAATCATATGGCCAACTTGACTCCTGAACCTGTAAGTCGACACGATAAGAAGCCCTTTTACATACCCAAAGGCCTACCTACAGCAGAGTTTGTTTTTCTTCGACACGACGCTTCCAGGCGCTCATTAGAACCTCCATACACAGGTCCTTACAAGGTATTGGAGAGAAAGGAGAAAACCCTGAAACTGGCTGTGCGAAACAAAGAGGTTACAGTATCCATAGATAGAGTAAAACCAGCCTACATGGCCAAAGAGGAAACTAAGGCTGGTATGAAGACAGAGACATCATTGGACACTACAGCAGATCCATCTCCAAACAAAGTGGAGGATTCTACAACAACCAGACACGGTAGAAGGGTTCGATTCCCTGATTACTATCGACCTCAGTAACCTTCAGTCTCAGCAGGGGGGTAGTGTAGTGACCAATTACATTTGCATTTTAGCTGTTATTTATTTTGCACGAGAAAAGTCGAGTGCGCGCGCTAGTGTAGCGAATCAACTCGCGCTTGACCGCAGTGACGTAACGAGCCTATTGTTTAGACGGCATCGGCGGTCCAGCTGCGCGGGAGCATATAGTCGCATCGCGGCGGCCGACACCAGTTCTTTTCTGTATGGCACGGCGAATGCATGCTCGACTCGTCTCGCATCGCTTGTTTTACGCGCCTACGGCTTTAATCTAACTATTTCCTTTTATGTGTAAATTGCCCGTGAAATACTTCTCTTTCGCTATCTCTTTCCTCTGTGCTTGTAATCTCTTCTGTAATAATTGTTTTATGTGTGAAGCCTATGTGGAGTGCAAATTAGACTTTTACATTCAAACGGACTTTCATTTAACTCCCGTTAGGTTTACCACACTATATAACCTCGGGTCTGGGTGTTGTGGTACTGTCGTTGTTTCTGATTAATGTAACTTGTGTTAAGCTACTTACCATAGAATCAGTGCAATGGATGTGATGTTGTCCAATAAATATAATATCGATTAAAATCGACACACAATCGATTATACGGCAACTAGTAAAAACCTGTCTTCTTATTTCTACCGCAAGTATTTTCCAACGCAATAATGTAGCAGAAATGGCCGCAAGTAAAATTGGTGACGATAACAAATTATGTGCAAGGAAATTACTGTAGTAAAAATGAACGGTGTTGGCAATAAAATTGACCCGTAGGAGATAATATAGTGAGATTGCAATCGGAAAAAGGTCTGAGATCTCGCTGAGTCGCGCTTTTGGATAGTGTTGTGCGACTTGTGCCCTAAAAGGAATTTCTTGTCGTTTGAAAATATGAACTATGTACTGATTGATGTTCAATAACTCTTGTCTTACACTATTTATGAGAGCTAATCTTGCGTTTTTAAAAGTTATTTATTAGGTGAGGATTATAAAGCTTATCAGTTATTATTGTAAGATAGGTAAAGACATTTTCAGAATTAGTTGTAATTGGTGTTTATTTCAGCACTTAAAATTTAAATGCAAGTGTAACTTTTAAATTTTAAGATTTAAATGAAGTCTTAGACATATATAGAGCTTAAGAAAGAACATTGTATTTTTAATGTAAAATATATTTTGATTATGATTTAAGGGTTTTTTTTCAGATATTATCAGACTTTTACTTACTGTGTCATAATTTTCTAATAAAATAAAAGGCATTGATGATCCAATGTTGTACTGTATCTAAGAGAACTACCTTACTGTAATAGCGTATTATGTCTCCAACTTTTCACAAATGCACCGTCCTATATCTGGGACACCTGCCCAACACTATCACTCTAATGGAACCACGTGAATCAATAACGACTGACCGTCTCATTACAGCTCCTACTTTCAATCAACACTCCTCAATCCATTCCTATTCTTATTCCGATGACCACAGCGAACACTTTGCCTTGAGCGACCACTCCTCGTAAGGCATTTAATCGTGACAGATGTAATAAAAGTGTCAAACTGCTATGCCTTGGGCGAACGAAAATAGCCGCGTTTTTATCGGCTATTGCTAATAAAATGAAGGAAAGTTGGCTTTCGTTGTAGATATGATATTTTGAAACGATTCCGGTCAGAATTGCAAGTGGACAAGCGTAATAAAAAGACATTCAGCATGTTTTATACAAAAAAAAAACATTTTCTGTCTAGTCGACTAGTAATCACTAATGCGTGTGCCATTTATGGCACACCTCAAATTAATTTGTTGTTCTAATTTTGATACAGAACCCCAAATGAAACGACGTCTTCACACGTTCCCACCCCCTTAATTCATGGCACGCTCTCTTTAATACTTAAACTAATTCCAGCTTTTTACACGCCGTAGGATAGGACTTCATGCAAATGTGCCGCTTGATGAATATCACATGAAAGGGGGCATATTAGGTAGGAATTTTTTGCTGGAGACCATGGCAAATAACAAAAGAGCAAATTGTGAGAGACATTGTTTATTGAGTAAAATCTACACTAATATTATAAAGAGGAAAGATTTGTACCTATTTTTGTATGTTTGTAATGAGTAGGCCCAAAAAGTACTAGGCAGATTTAAAAAAATCTTGCACCAATAGAATGCTACATTCTTCCAATTTAACATAGGCTACAAAATTAGGGATCCTTGGTAAAATCTTTCGTCGAATGCGCGGGAAAATCCTCTAAGGCGAAACGAAGTTCGCCGGGACCGCTAGTTTTATATAAATACATTGATGCTGTTAAGTGTACTGCTGACCTTAGTTTATTTGCGCATTAAATGCATGCCGAATTCCATTGTGATTTTTTTATTTATTTAGTTAACATAACATAAATATTATTAAGAGCAAATATTTGTATCTCTGTATGTAATGAACAAACTTAACAACTACTGGACGGATTTAATAAATAAAATTGCCGTTAGAAAGCTATGATGTTATACTAATTAGTAACATACTTTATATTAAAAGAATAATCCTTACTAAATTCCTAATGTTGTAACTCAAGGTGATAAAAATTATCCACCCGTGCGAAGTCAAGCAGCACCAATCAAATAAATAGTCAATAGTAGGTTAATGAGTGTTTAAGATTTGGCTAAATATTTTTACTTATAAAGATTACATCAGTAACACTTATGAATAGTCTCTATATAAATCAAATGAAGCTACCTCCAAATTGGAACCTATACCTACAGTGAAGTAAAAAACTTACTTCAGTTTTTTTTCCAAAACAAAAAGCGAAACTTATCATTAATTTTGCACCAAAACACATTTGTTTTATTGTCTATCATCAGCCATCAATCAGCAGAAATACTCCTTTACAAATTAATATTAATTAAGCCTTCCTTTGTTTCAGGTAAGCTCCACTGCATTTCTTGGCGACGGAAACAAACCACGAAACTTGGCATACACTCAGGTATCACTCGCCTTGATACCAGGGGAACTTGGCCAAATTTCGCCCAATGTTTCGGCAGGATTTAAAATTTTCCGGGTTCATTAATCATCTTGACTCAGGCCGGTGCAGACAACATAACAAACGGGCGGGTTTAAGTGCGTCTTCCCTCTCGTTCTCACTTGCACTGGCAGAGCGAGAGGGTGCGATCATATTTCAACGTCGATTCGGTTTTCGGCGACGCGATCCATATTTTCTAAACAAAACTCGCTGAAAAAGTTGAAAGTTGGGACTGGACAACGTGTCCGGCGTTTTTATGAAATAATTTACTGTTTTTTTTTATTTTTTAACATACAAACTATAATTAACACTAAGTATAAAACCTGTAAATTTAAATATGACTTGTCTGGGAATGTAACTAGAATATACCTAAGGTTGTTGCTTGCAATTTCACTGAAAAAAATTACTACGCGTTATCTAAAAAGTCTACTAGCAGAAAATAGGCAGGAAGCATACATTTCTTAAATTCATTTTAAATACTTATTAACATTTATTTCGTTTTTGCCAAATCAATCTCTAAAGTAGATAGAAATTAAAACAAATGGCAGAAATTAATGTTAGCGGAATATTTATAAAACATCGGCTGGGATAAGACTACACAATACAAACTAAATGAAATGGAACAATTTTTAATTATTCAAAGTCAAAGTCAATCTTTTTTATTCACATAGATTACATTAGTAATACTTATGAATAGTCTCTATATAAAGCAAATAAAGCTACCTCCGGTTCGGAACCTATAACTTAAGAAAAGATACCGGCAAGAAACTCAGTAGTTTTTTTTTACAAATGAACTTATTACTAATTTTGCACTAAGACACACATATTACCTTGAGATCATGATTTATTCAAAATTGGTCCTTTATTTAGTTCTTATGATTATATATTCTTTATAAGGCTCTACCCACTATATGACCACCATAATTTGAACCTTACTTCCTTGAATTCAGATCTGAAACCAATGAAAAATTTAAACATGCTCTGCCGTATAGAGGGTTAACATAATTAAAAAATCCTAACTGCACCAGTAAGACGAAATACAAATTTAGTCTGAGAGCACCACAGGCAAGTAACATTAACTAAAACACGTCCTGCATTTTATGCACCGAGAATGCAGTCCCCTCTATAATTGAGTGAATATGAAATTTCACATGAAAACTTTATAGTCAGAATAGCTTCCATCATTCCACGCAAGCCAAGTCGCTGACAGAGGCTAGTTTTAATATTCCTCACAAGATATGCAAGAAAAACTGAGCGCTTCATATTTTAATAAATGCAAAATAGCACAGTCGAAATGAGAACATTTCCTTCGCAGAACGACATATAAAATAATGGAATCCTCAAAAAATATAACAGGAAACATTTCATTAAAAAATATTAAAGCAGAATGAAGGCAGAAGACATTACAATGTTATTAAAAGGTCGGTCTGATGAAAATTTTGGTGCAGACCTTTCCGTTTCGGGGCACAGCGGGCGAAAATATTACATTGCGGACGACGTTTAATTTTGATTGAAATCTTGCAGCAGTAGGAGCTAAATTGCACTGTGGTAACTGACTTGTATTAGTGTTATAGTTTTTGTGTTATAGTTTTATAGTTAGGAGACTGGGCATGTAGGTCACATGGTGACGGATTGCTGGAATAGTTTTATCTGCGCCATACATATGTTAATTTTATAGATGGCTCTGCATGTTATTATTGTTAAGCAGAACAATGAAACGTTATAACCAAAAAAATATTTTGACGTCGCTTTTGACAGACAATGTTACGGACTCTGCTTATTTCCTATTTTAAGTCCCCTATTATACTTATTTTCTTTCGAAATTGTATTGCAAAAAGACCAGTATTACTTAATGCAATGGTCAAACCACTTTTTGCAGTGGTTTCTTTTTTGCCAGATTGTGTTTTTTATTACACACTCGACATTTTGACCTTTAGTAGAACTTTTGAACTAAATCCTAGTTTTAGAAAAAAAAGATTTTCAATAACATTTGTACATCAACAACAAAATACCATATTTAAACAGTATTCAGTCTATGCAACATTCAAGAATTCAAGCTATAAATTGTTGGATTAATGAAATTAGAACACATTTTTAAACATTTAACACTTAACTACAACACCAACATTTAACTTCTTTAACTGTCCTACAAAATGCTGGCAAGGTTAATTAATGCCTTGGAACTGGACGGAGTATAAAGAGGTATCATGAAGGGCTTGGAAATATTCCAGTCTAGTCCCACAAAAGCGGGACAGCTTACATCACTAACCAGCACGCGCTAGTAAACATCCAATCTGAGGGCCGGCCTCGTCCTATTGTTTTGTAGCAGCCACGCGGTCGAGTCGAGTAGGTCACGCATCGGTGGACTTGCATTCCATACTGCACTTGCAGTTGTTGGTTCTACCTTGTATGTAAAAACCATGAGCTTTGAAAAACATAGGCTAGTATTAGTAATCAACTTGCCATTAAACCCATATTTTTTAGGTTTGATAGCAACTAGTAACATTTAATGAAGTCTATATCTGATTTTTTTTAAAGAAACAAAATTTTTTATCGCCCCTTTTGGAATCGAACCCACGACCTTAACGTATCGCGCTTGCTGCTTTTCCCACTGAGCTAACCGCAAGTTATCGTAGGCGATGAAATATTTCTGCTGTATCAACCCTTTAGCCCTTGGTAAGTGCCCTCTGCCGAATATTGTTCTCTTTTTGATATTTCACAATAAAACAAAGGCCTGTGGTATTCTACAGCTTTCTAAGGATTTTTAAAAGGCCAATGATACAGTTAAAGCTCGTTAAAAGTCATAATCAGGTCAAAATAAAGTTACTGATATGAAAAAGTCGCTGAACACTCGATGTGTGTTCAAAAATGGTTCATCTTTTTTTATCCTAACCGACTACAGATGAAGACTGCAGATGGATTTTTCATCTTCACCAAGCTTGTAGGGAAGCGGGCGTCTGGCAATCCTATTTGAAATGTCCACTTTCGAAAAGAAATGTGAGCCGTCTGCTCCCCCCATTTCACTTTTTGTGTTTATTCTACAAACTACTATACAACTATGCCTGTTTGAAGGAAGAGCAGTGTTCCCTGACACAGGCCAAATAAGCTTAAAAGAGGCACTGACTGTACTTGTTTAAGTTTAACAATAATGTAGCACAATTAATGTTAAAAAACATTATTGTTAAAGGCAATAAATTATTTTATTTTATTTTATTTTTATGCCTTTCACCTTTAGTTTGTTTCCTGATTTTTTACTTGTTATCACTTGGTTTAAATATTATGCTAATTGATATCATTAGTTTTAATTTGCCTACGGCATAGTAACAGCTTGGCATTCAAGCATCGTATCGACCTGTTCTCATGTGAATAGCAAAACGCACGAATAGATTTTCAATCTGAGTTGATCTTTGTCCTATTGTTATGTTACTACTCGTGGTTAAATTGCTCAGGTTAGGCATTGACTAATTTGCGTTGAAGAAACTGATATAACATTTTTAGTTGATGATTTTACTGCTTTAAATGTAAATCAAAGCAAAACGGTAAAAACAGCTGGAAACAGAGGTGTCTTCTATAAATAACTTTCGAAAGTTCGGTCCAAAATCTCGAACGTATTTACGACTTGAAAAAGCTATTTTTCATGCTTGCATGAATAAGTAATTTTTCATGCTACTATTGTAGACGCCATACTAAATGCTATGTTATGGATTTTCAACATATTTTTTGTTACAACATCCTCTTAGAAAAACATAAATACAGCTACTATTAAATACAAAAGTGACTGTTTTTACCTTTAAATTTCCATAATTTTATTTGTTTTAATTATGTTTAAAAGAAAGAAAAGAAATAAAGAAACATTTATTACTTAAAAACATCACAACATTGTCATATAAGTACACATATACAGAGAAGAGACAAAAAAGAAAACAACAAAAAATATATACCTACATACAATAAAACGTGAAATTGATCTCCTCGCGATATCCTCGTCAATCATCATCGTTTGGTATCATTCCGTTTTGTTATCCGAAAAGTATTGTAATTAGTAGGTACCATACCGCACCTAAAGTTTTGAAATCAAGTTCCCAAGAAAAGTATCCGGATTAATGTTTACCATCTTTTCGAGAAAATTTTCTTCATGGAGCTTAATTTCAAAACTCCCTTATGCTAATGGAGCAAATATCAAGTTAATATCATTATTTTCTCATCGCGTTCAAAGTCATAGCCCCGCCCACGCATGGAGTTTTCCCGAGATAAAACTTCCCCGAGCAAACGGGGATCCCTAACGTCTTTTTAGATTGAGTCCAAGGGGCAAGGGGCTCAAAGTTTTAAAAGAATGCCTGTATCTTGTTTGGGAGTTGGTAGAAATTTGGCATTCAAACTTCACTGGATTGAGAGATAGGAGAAATGTTTGGATGCAGAATATTTTAACTCATTTGGGGACCGTTTGTGCACGTATTTTGGTGGCAATGGTTAGACCCAAATGTGATGTGTCTTTATCAGCACATAATATTCGAACTCACCCTCCTTCTTTGTCTGTCCTTTAACAGTATTAAAGTGTATATAATTGTAAATGTACATGTATTTTAATACGGTTTTTACCAATAGATTAAGTGATTGAGAAAGTTAGGTAAGGTAAATAATTTGGGAGTTTTCTGGGCATTGATTAAAAAAATCAAGCCGCCTGAGAACTTTGACTTCTGAAGACTTGTGAACAAAACGCTGTCTAACTCTTTAGAATTATATCACAAAAGAACACAATAGTAGTAAACTGTTCCTTCTAAGATACATCCTAAATAATAAAAGCGAAAATATGCTGTATTACAATTTTAACAAATTTATCAAATCATTAAGCAGTATTAACTGCTTACCTTTTTTATACAGGTTATATAAATATGAATACGCTGTGCTCAGCCGGGTCACTAGATGCAAAGTTTAACCACAATACTGTACATAAACATGTATAAATGTTAAATTACTACACACCTCAGTAGCTTATGTTGAAACTTAAAAATTTAAATAATGCTGAGAAGCTTTGACAAGTTGACTGGACTCACTCGTCTTCACGTTGGGTATTGGGTAACCCAGCCAAAACTGTTTTTGCGTTTTACCAAGCTAACTTCTTTCAAAGATTTAAGATGGAACGCGAACTTCCTAAATTAGATATTGAACCATGTTTAATTCACCTGTATTTACACGAAGCAACTTCAATAACTGACTGTACACAAAATATCTTCGAAGCCACAAGTCTCCTTGCAGGAAAAACATTACTTTTAGCGCGAGGTGGAGAAAATTAACTTATTTCTAAATCGAATGTCTCAGACTTGCAAGCTGTGGTATTGTATATTCTCGCGATGTTTCGAAACTTCGTCATTAAATAGAAAATAGCAGTAGAGAAAGTGTGGTGCGAAATAAAATTTATTAAATAATGTTTTATGTTGCGACGTTCTATTAATTCTACATTGTTTTCGTCCTTGTGCTTCATTTGTATACCTTTTTTTTTAATATTATGCAATGCGGCTGCAATCAAATTTTTAAGCTAATTGAATATTAAAATCGATTACAACATACAATAATGGTTGTCCGGACAGTAAAAAAAAGTAATTTTACATGTGCCTGGTTCCAATACTTGAAAAACAATCCGTTTTACGAGTAGTTACGGGTACCTTTCCACACTTTCGACTTTAAGGTGATTTAGTCGCGATTTTGCGGCGTGCACGCAAAACTTTATGATTATGTTTGCTTTCTTATTAATAAAATATCGTTAATATTGATACTGCTAATCCAAAGGTTAAACTATTTTGTGTTTTATTGTAAATGTGTTAAATGTCATCCAATATTTTTTATAAGCTGATAATAACCAACGCGCAACGTTAAGCGGTTAGGTTGGATGAAATGCTTATAGCCGCTTCGGTAACTCTGCGTGTGCGCAGCTAATTCCCAGTTATTGTTACATACATCGCGGTGATTTTAAAAGCGACGCAAGCGGGCACGCCACGGTCTTGTTTCTAAATCGCCTCGCTATAAAATTGCCCAAATCTCATGTGAAAAGTACCTAGCAGTGAAAACAGTGCCAAACAATTACAGTCCGACCAGAAAAGCAACAGTGTTACAAAAACAGCCAGAAAACACAACGAAAATTGCTACTAAAAGCACCATTTAAATTGCAACGCGAAGAAAAAACGTAAACAAACGTATTTTAAAACGGTTTAACACTCATAACACGTTAACAAGCTCGGTGTACAAACGAACAGACAGCAACACTTTGTGAAATTATAATGGCGTGACTAGACTTGTTACTGCTAATGCGGACTGATGGACATAATGATTCTCATTATGGCGTGTGGATTAAAAAGGGATTTGTTGAATAAAATTTCGTATTGTAAGGCATTTAACACGTTCAGATCCTGCTTGATAAGCACAAAAGTAAAATAATGGCTGCGTGATTTATATGATAACGTCTTTAAAATCTAAATAATATAAGGAATAGAAAAATAAATATATCTAAGTTTTTGTCGAGAAACAGACAAAGCATATATTTCGATTTTCACCCTTATGAGAATGCTAATTGACATTTTAACACATGCATCATCAAAATGAATACAAACCAAAATTTAAGTTACAGCCGGTTCGGAACCCAATCCTACCGAAAAGTGTCCGGCAAGAAACTCAATGGTTTTCCTAATCTTTAGAACATTAAGGACCATGGTCGAGTGATATGAAGGCTTTCGCGAAGGATTTGTCTTCACACTTGATCCTCGCCTCGGGTGACCCCAGGGCCGAAGGCTGTTTTGCCCAAAAACTGTCCATTATTGTACAGAGGGGTAATCCTGCCAGTGTCCTGGGCACAATGCAGCAAGACGGTGAACTAGACGACGTGTATATTTTGTAAGTTTTTTATGCTTGTTTTATTTTTTTTAATTTTGTATATTAGGACCAGATAGTACTTAAAATATGGTGTGTATT
The DNA here is from genome assembly GCA_037074685.1 of Glyphodes pyloalis. NCBI lineage: Eukaryota > Metazoa > Arthropoda > Insecta > Lepidoptera > Crambidae > Glyphodes > Glyphodes pyloalis. The sequence continues at coordinate 18,700,735 of JAYKKO010000003.1, read as the reverse complement.
TATCGTTTAAATATTTGTCAAATTCTTACAGCCTTAGGTTATATACTCTTTTTAATATTTTTTTATTTAATATATTCTTTATTAAAAAAATTATAGTACGGGTAATGTTTTTTAATTATCTTTATATTTGCAACAGTTAAAAAGCCTCAAAGTCGTAGGTTAAATAGAGAAATCAGATAGGGCACGTGACGCCAGTGGTCACATTTTAATACGCATTACATAGAAAAATATGTTTTCGAGAGCGAGCCAGTGATATTTTTTTTTTGTATACCTTCTGCTTTTTAGGTTTTAGACCAATTCAATTCTACTTTTACTACGAACAATCAATGTTTAGGTTCTTTATGCTGAAAGGGTTTAATAACCAAATTATTTTCTTTCATTTTCCCCACTACCCAGATGTAATCATGTCATCAAAATAGTCCAATCCGCATATGAAAATATTCATCTCCATTCATAAGTACGCTCCATCAAAAGCATTTTAAACCTGCCATCATTTCTGAAAAACCCTCAGTCTGTCTGTTTTAACGGGCTATAGAAAGTTTCCGCAGTACGAATGTAAATTTGCAACTCGGACCATTCCGCTAAGTAAGTTCCGAACTGCGATACGGCAATAAACTTGGGATTACCACTTTATTAAATAATAAACAACGTTACGTTGCTGTTTTGGGTGAGGCCGTTTGGGTTGCATTAAATGTATGCGGCTTGGGTGTTAAGAGGTGAATTTTAGACGATGAC